>WARS01000009.1:2760000-3383630 GCA_008933995.1 Datnioides undecimradiatus | reverse complement strand
GGGGGGGGGGGGGGGGGTTTCTTCTTCTTCTTCTGTGCGTTTTGTTTTGGACTGGGGCAGCTGTTGGTAGTCGTCTTGCCCAGCCACCCTCCCACACAAAAGCCCTACAGTGTTGGTCAGATGTTATGTTTGGTGAGACTGCTCTTTGTCTGCCTCCCCCACTTTACCAGCACTGCGTGGTCACCTCCAGTAGGCTCATGTTACTACAATAGACTGCACCGTCAGCTAAAATGTGTGTCATAGCTCATGCATCGAAGCTGATGATACCCACCAACGACTCAAAATATTAAAAGATGGAAATGTAATTGATCTAAAGTTTGTTCCGATTTGAAGCTGTATGTTGACTGTGTGTTTAGTATTGCCCCTCGCTCTCACTCCATCCCTCTTTTACACTGTTACACTCATTAAAAGTAGCTTATAGAGACCAGAGGTGAGTTCTTCTCTGAAGAACTGTAGGTGATAATTAACACAGACTGTGTTTGTTGCAGTTCCTGGGCTCTTGCAAACACACTGTCACTTTCCCCCCACCCTCACCCCTTCTGTTCTGACAGCTTGAAATATATCGTGGTGAGTGTTCGTTGGCGTTGGTGCTGCTCGCCATTGATCCAGTCGCGGTAAAAAGGCTCCGCTGGTGTTAGCCTCCAGCCAGTAGCTGCTGTTTACGATGGGGGAAAAAAAGAGTTCGACACTGAAAACACAGCCGCTGAAGAAAATATTCTCGACAGCCAAGAAACATACTTGTCAAAGATGTACTCAGATCAGTAGAGTGAGCGCGCACAAAACATTCTTTGACAGTGTTTAAGTAAAAACCCTTTACTCTCCTAACTTTACACTTGCAGTACTCAAGGTGAAGAAACTTGAGCGTTTAATGTTTTTTTTCCGGTGATGTCAGCTGTTGCAGTCTAAGCTGTGGTGTTGCTGTGCGAATGTCTGCATGGTTACTTCAGTCATGGCAGACAGGCCGGCAGCAGTTGTCATCGGGGCAGCATGGGAGACCTTAGAGAGAGGAGAGAGACCCTGGGATTATCTAACGGTTTACTGACACCCAGATGGCACCATGTCCCCTCCCCCCCCACCCTCTTCTGACTGACATTACCCAGCCAATTAGATTCCCTCTTCGGCGCTGTCAAACCAATTAGTTTTCCCGCTCAGCGAGAGGGGGCCAATTAAATTTTTGTCAGAGTGACAACCGTCCAGTCGAATTCTCTGTTTCCCTGCCAATCCTGTAGGCCCGTGCTGGCTCGTTGGCCTGTTCAGTGAACCAGTCAGTCTGTCCTCTACGGGCTGTTGGGACAGAGTTATGTGAGGGAGATGGATGCTTGCGGGAGTTTAAAAAAGAGAGATTTCATGTGGTCTGCTTGATTTTTACCTAACATTTACAATCTTGACCGGTGCAGTGAGTTATAATGTCTATTTTAAGATCTTAACTTGCACTTTTTGGAGCTGGTTATTTATGTGACTCAGCTTTAATCCTTAAAATTAGCTAAAAAAAGTGCCTGTTTCGCTCATTTAGCTGAAGAAAGTGCAGGTATAGTAATCCCTGTAGATTTTTAAAAGAATGCTGTCGAGCATGTTGCACTGGCTAATGTTTCTGTTTGCTTGAGTGTTCAGACAGATCCGTGCACGTCCGTAAATCTGGCTGCACACACGGGAATGAGACTGTACATAATGTAAGGGTAACGATCACCTTCCAGCATTTTCATCTGCATATACCTCCCCGCAGATGACACGAAGACAAAGTTGCTCGCCAGCGATTGTCATAAAGAAACCAACGAGGCAGGGAATATGGATCTAATAATGCTGAATGCAGGTTTGACAGCCTGGTTTTCCTCCCAAGGCCACATTGCAGTAAATCTACTGTGCAGGCTCATGGGATGTATCCTCACTGCGCCTGTCATCACTTCCTTTCATGACACAAATGGCTTTTCAGCACCCCATGCATACACAAACATACTTGGGCGCTGACCAATCAGCTTTGTAGGAGAGTCTCCATTTGAAGGGAAATGACGAAAGCCCTGCCTGGACCCAGTTTGTCTTTTGTTGAAAATGATTTTGATGCATCATTCAATCCTTTCTCTAATAGTTATACTAACATATGGAGGCTGCATTAAGCTCATGCTATGCTGTATTTGGCTTTGTTCTTCCAGTAGAATATCTGGAGGTTAGACAACCATCTGCCAATGTTTTATTGTTACAGGCAGACTCTAGAAAAGGCCACATACAAAGAAACTTGTGAGTCAGTGCTCCTCCATTTTTATTTTATTTTTTAAAAACGTGCATTCATCTTTTTCTGCCGTTTACAGCTCATAACCACTCGCTGTTTGAGAGGCTTGGACACAGTATCCTTGACATGAAAAACATCATTAAACAGCACCTTTGGACTTAAGTCTGCATTATTTCAAATAAAATGTTTATAAAGGGACATTTCCATAATTTAATAAACACTGAATTTAAAGCGTTGACATGTGTGACACCATGCTCACACAGTTTCTTCCACCGCTGGTTCAATTCCTGGTTCCGCCTCATGAAATGTAAGACTTTGCTGTTTATTTTGTCATGTAAATGTGACTGGATCTTAGATTTTAGTCAACATTCAGTAAGCCTTGATCCTTTGACACCTAATAGACTCAACAATCAGTTGATTAAACTAGAAAATAATTGTCTGACTTTACAATAATCAAAATAATTGTTAGCTGCCGCCCAAGATTAGATTAATTCTCCTCTCCTCACTCGTCTTTTTTGTGGGTTTCACTCTTTGTGTCATTTCTCTTTTTCATCATGTCTCAACACCTACAGCTCTTCCCCTCCCTCAGTTATCCCTCCTCCTGCTGCAGTGTTTTTCTTCATCATCTCTGGGTCTCCTCTTCTATGTATGCCTCACCTCTCCTGCTCTCTCTCCCCTTTCTCCCCTCTGTTTTCTTTGAGCAGCACGTCGAAGCCTTTGTTGGCTTTCTCTAGGGCTAGTTACAGCAGACATAGTTGGGATTCCAGCTGGACTACAGAGAGGAGGCGGCCAGAGCTGCTGCTGTGGTGTCAGTCTGTTCAGTTCTCCTGCTGCCTGGACTGTTGGGCTCCACACGGTTTGCAACAAAGGAGGAGAATCGGACATGAATATGGAGTCTGTCGTTGTCATCTCCGTGTCATGCCGTGGCCTCTGCGTCTGTCTGTAGCAGGAGGATGTGTATCGAGTCAGGCAGGAAATGGCAGCTGCGACCTTGAGAGGTCAGAACTTTAACAGGGCTGTGTTAATGTGAGGCATTCAAAATCCCACAACCAAGGACATGGTGAACCCCACGGGGACCATCTTAGGACTTTAGACGTGCGTTTGCTCTTAGTTTCTCAGCCCCCGCAGTTCAAAGTGAACCTTACTTTCAGTGGTCGGCGTCTAAAGCAGCATATTCTCAGGGTTTGTTGAGATGTCTGTGCTTTTCAGCGTGCATCTGGAAATGGCCTAGAAAAGGACAGTTGCTCTGCATTGCATTTGACTACAAATGAATCCCAGCCCACAACAATCTTACGTTGTGTTTTTGCATTTCTTTTGTATTGTATCATTTTTGTATTTATTTACCTAAAAAAGAAAAGGTTTTGTTAGAGGACCTGTGCTTATTTTGAATATTCCACTTACTCTGATTTATATTTCTTTATACTTGATCTAATTTGCGTGATCTACCCCCGTTTTCAGTGTCAATTTGCTGCTGCTGTGTGCCACTAATGCAAATGCAACACTTCCGCCATCTGTTTCATGTTACAGGGCCTTCAGTGGCTCAGGGGAAATAATCCCTTCTGTTCCTTTTGCAGTGAAACAACTGTAGGAAGCATTGAGTTTCATTAACAGCAGCTTCACATTGAGAATTAACAGCAAAGTAGAATTAATCAGTAACTAAGGGCTATATTTCTGTTTAAAACGAGGAACTCGGAGCAGGGGAAACATTCAGAACTATGTTGTTGTGACAAAGAAAACACACCGTGCTGGTTTTCCCAATTATATAAGACCCTAAATTGTGTTATAATGTTGAAATGTGTAAAAGTCAAAGCATCAGATCACATCCACCTTAGCAGAAATGAGTTTTGCTCATGGATGCAATGACAGAGGAATGGGAAGATGCCCCCGTGGAAACGGAAGGACAAACACGGGAGAGGAGTGAGTCAATGAAAAGTCAAGACAAGGAAATGGGGTGACGAGGATCACATACCAATAGTCAGATGCTCACTGCTTCTACACTACAGTTCCCATGGGAAAAGGGTGGGGATGAGAAGATGGATAAGATCATCTCGAGCTTTAGGTTTGCATGACAGCAAAGTATAAAGTATTGACACGCCTGAAATGATGCACTAATAGTATTTTATGTGGTACACTAACACAGGACACATAAAGTATAAAGGTGTTGCCGTCATAACATTAGGAGGTCATTGCTTCCTGCTTCACCTGTTTGAGATTAGTTGCGTTTGCAGAAGTACCAGATAGCCTGTTTGTGCTGCGCCGTACGTACGGGCTTCCATTTAAAAGGCAGTCAGTGTGTTAACATGCACTCGAGTATAACAAGATTGGATAACAACAAGATTAAGGCAGAGTTCCAATTATTGCATCTGTCGTGGAAACATTTAAACAAAGTTAACTTGCAGCGTTAAGGTTGTGCTTAATTTGATTTATATAAGTAATATGACTTGTTACTCCCTTGAATTGCGCTTGCCTTGTTTACATACTTGTTTGGTTCTCGATTCACACAGGGACACGTGGTGAAATGGCATGGCAATATTTGTTAAGGTACTCTGTAAAAATTCAACACCAAATCCTTCAGTTCAGTGCGTTTATTCATGTTCCCAATGTGAGCTAAATGAAAACTTCACAAACAGACAAAACACTATTGATTATTGGCTTTGTTGTGTCAAAACTGGTCATTTTTGCAATCTGGATTATATGTTTACACTGATTATACGTTGAGTTCTTAGTGGATGGCTGGCTTACTTTGCAACGTGGACAGAAATGAACAGTTTTCATCCCGTGTATTGTGTCATGCATGTATCCACAACATATTTTAACATGGCAAATCAAAACTGGTGGAGCGGCGAAACAGAAGATGGGTCACTCTTGTTTCTCTCTTTTAGGCTTTTTTGAACTTAAGGCAGTGTCACGTGCACTTCCTCAGATGCCATTGTTTTGTTTACATTCTTGTACTTGAGGTGAATCTCTACCACCTGCTTCCTCAGCTGAGATTGACTGGGGACAAATATGTGGTCTGTCTTGCCTTGTCTTGTGGAAGATCTGCGTGGGCAGTCTTTTAATGTTGTATTGATACTGTGATATCAGACCAGATGTTATCTTAGGTTCTGGGAATTGTAACCTGGTGATATTGCACAAGTGTTGTCTTTTCCTGGTTTTAAAGGCTTCTTCACAATCCCCCACAATATTGATATCAAAGGATGGTATTGTAATATTTGACACAGCGACCATCTTACCAGACAAGTAAATGGTGTAGTCTTCATCTGGCATTACAGACACAGACCCACAGTATTATCCTGAACTGAACTGTTAACCTTAGCGCTGCTGCTAATAAGAGCTCATCCCCCCCACAGATTCCTCTTACTGTAGTTGTTTGGCTTCCTGTTTGTTTGTGTGTGTGTGTGTGTGCGGCCCCCCCCCCCGCTGTGTTTGGACAGTACAGCTCATAAGCTCTATGCCGAACACGTGGCCAAATGTAGCCTGCACTTGCTCTTTGTGTGTGTGCATTTAGCCCACTTTGTGTGTGTGTGTGTGTGTATGAGCATGTGCCTGGCTGCCCATGGTGACTGTAATGTAGCCTGTCATATATAGGTTAACACTACTCCCTAACTTACCCAGCCAATCAAAGGCCAGGAGAGCAGGGGAGAAAGCCCAGTGGCCCCAGGCTCTACACATAGCTGTGATGCTGATCAACAGCACCGACGAACCGGCTTATTGACCGGCCGTCTGGCTGACTTGCTCACACGTTGTCTTGATGGCTATTAAGCTGGCTCTCTGCCTATTTGACTATTCAAAGTCTTAGGTTTACAGTATCAGCAGGCACAGTGAGGGAGGCAATAAGCGGGTATATTTAACCCCTGTTGCCATTCTAAGTCGGCGTGTTTATTCTCCTGCTGATCCAAACGGGGGGGGGGTGGTCCTGTCGCGTGCTTGCCTGTGTGGCATCAGAGCCGTAGCCAAAGACTGTGTGCCGCTGTCGTGGTGATGTTGCTGTGGCCGCCATGTTCTTGGCTGGCCGATGGTGAAGGAATGTGCGACTGGGCCAACCTTTTCCGTGCTGTTTGTCAGTCTTTCGGTCCGTCTCTCCCTCTCACAGACACACATCTCATTCACCGCATCAGCCTCCTCGCCCTGACAGGATTACAGCCTCCTCTGTGCCTTTTTAATTAACGGGTTAAATAGACCCCCTACTATGGACCTCAAAAGGGGCCGAGTGTGTATGGAGGGAGGGAGATGGGGAGGTCACATGACTGTTCATTTAGACCCGTATTTAAAAAGAGCCCTGTGTCCTACTGATTAGCATGATTGTGTGGGTGGGTGTGGATATCGGGGTGGAGGCTGATCAAAAGACTAATTAACACATTCACGCTACAGCAGGGTGATTCAAGAGACAGCCGATCTTCCCCTTTCTCTTGGTTTTATGATTTATTAAAGCATTATTTTAGAGTTAAAGCAATGAATACGTACTCCAGTAAGCACGTGACATCATTGTTTTCTGTCAGCCTCATGTAAATTTGATTCAATCAAATTGTTAAGAACTTGAAATATTTATATTCCTGGTTATGCAGATGATTTCTAAGACCTGGTTTTATATGAAATGGATAGATGTTTAACAAAAAATCGGGGCAGCACTCACGTGGTGTAGTGATTAGGAAGTCGCCATTCAACCAGAAGTCTCCTGTGACTGCAAGCATCCACCAGGCTTAAAGTCCTTGAGGATGATTGAGAATCCTTCACCTTTGACCTCCTCTCTCAAACAGACCAGCACAGTTAATGCACATCTCAGTCACCAACTGTCTTTGTGGTACTTCAGGATCACCCTCACAGACACAGATACGGCCTTGCTACTCTGGAGCACAGGAGCACAGATGCATGACTACACATGCATGACTACACATGTGCTACACACTACATGCAGGCATGCATGCATGCATACATTCACAAGCAGCCAGGACTCTCCTCCCCCCTACTTAGGGTATGTTGACCCTCATATATAGGTCATGCGATGTTCATGCTTTGAAGTCTGAAGTGTGTATCATGACAAAGAGAGCTGCTCTTAAACACTGTTGATGCGAGGCTCTGAAAATCTCAAGCACATGAGAAGTGTTGTTTTCCCAGACAATCCCAAGGCAAATGTATCATGAATTAATTATAGGGGATTTTTTTTTTTTAAGGATGAGTGGTTGATATTTTACTACATTTCCCTCCTGGGCTTGACGCGTCGTAGACGAAGGATGAAGTAGTCAAAACACGCCGCCCCCAGTGCGCCAGAACAACTAACATTGATATAACAGATTTTATTTTATTTTTTTTAGATATTTGATTTTATAATCTTTCATTTATTGCCAGTTTTGCTGCATTTCATATGACTATGAATTCAACATTGTGTTTTTGGGTGTAATCACGCTCCTACTGTTCACTTAGTGGCAGGATTTAGGATTTTGTTCTAAATCCTGTGTTATTTTTATTTATTTACTTCACCTGAAGAGGGAACCAAACCTTTTTATAGTGCAGCATTTCTTTCAGCTTCGGCACAGTCAGACTTACAAAACAACTGTAGAGTCATATCTAATACATGATGATATTAATGTGAACATTTATCTACTAGAAGGTTTGACAGCTACTAGTGGAGTTATTAAAGCACAGTAAGCCTCCTCTTGCTCATGTTAAGGGATCAAAACAGTAGACCAAGTATAAAGTGCAGCACTGAGGCTGGGTAAGAAATGAGAATGCTCCTCTTTCTTGGTTGTATTACTTATCAGTGACTAACTGATTTCCCTGTTGTTGTGCATGGAAGAGGACAGAGTTTGATTGTTGCATGAAGTGAGTGGAAGTGGGATGTATGGGTTGACTAAATGCAAACTCACGCTGCCTTGCACAGATATTTGAAGCCAGCTCAGTTTAACAGTGTGGGTGCACTCTATCAAAGTGTCCCTCTGCTGCCTGGTGAAATATCAGATCTAAGGTTCCTGCTTTGTCACCGCCTCTGTTCTTCGCCAAATAGGAATTTCCCTCAGGGAGTCAGTATGTATCATATTAAGGCCTTGCTCGGCTAACTCCTAACTTACTGCCAGAATCAGGTTTTAAATCAGTACCGCTCATGCTGTCCCAAGTAACAGTTGAGGAGCCCTGACATGTTAACTCAGCAGTTAAAACGAGGGAAAGCAATTAGCTGGTAAATGCATGGATTGCTGATTAGCACTGATCATGTGTGTGTTGTTTGGCATTCACAGAGACGGCAAGACAGACACACAAATTGCCAAGACGCACTTATTCAATCAGTTAGTCGCACTGAAGGTCTGTAGATGTAGTTTGAGGTGAAATCAGGTGTGGTGCTTTTAAAGGTAATCTCCATAGACGCATATGCAAATGGTAGGTTGGATTGTTGTAGATAACAGCGGCTGGGGAGGTGGTGCTGTGTTGAATTTGTGGAATGTCTATGAGGCCCACTAAAACATGTTGACACCCGTGATAACATCAGTCGTCGTGCGTGCTCCTTTTAATGTCCCCTGGGCAGCACGCAGTCAGATAAACACACGGGCTCTCTATTCTGCAACCACCGAGAAGACGCTTCTTGTTTTCGATTCGGAGAGATGAACGGGCATCATGAAATACACCACCTTTATATTTGAGCTCAGATGAACGTTAACTCCCTTTACTGTAATAAAGAAAACCCTCTCAGTAAAGTACAGTTCATTCTACAGGGAGTAATTTCATGTTTATGGCAACGTGGAGTTGATTTGGATTAGACTCACTGAAGAGAAACTCTGAAACACCAGATTTAGGGGTGGCGTCTTTATTTGACCTGTGTCTGTTTTCTTTGACATGGTTATGGCACTTGCTGAATTTTAACAAGGGGTCCACTGTCACTGTGCTGCTAATGTTTTTAGTCAAACACCCCCTCTCTTACGTCTCATAAAGCAACACAGTGTGAAAGTGAAACACGGCTGTATCATAAAAACCCAGAAACACATTCTTAGAAACGTTTAATTTCAAATGTGTGTGTTTAGATCTTTGATACAATCAGTGATTCGATAACAGCATGTGTTTGTTTTTTCTTTACACCACAGAAATCCAAAGGCCTCGGTGCAGAGGACCAACAAGAAAGTGAACAATGATCCCACCCTGCGTATCCAGAACCTTTCTATTCTCATCAAGCAGATTAAATCCTACTATCAGGTAAGGTTTCTATCTCCTGAACCAGCTGCAAATGCCAATGATGATGATGATATTAAGGTGGCTCTATAAAGATCCAAGTAAAGAGGCACACTCTGTTCCCATATTTCCTTACACCTAAACCGAGGGGGTTCGCATTCAAACAGTGGGTTTGTTACCCCTTTGGTTACAGTGGAAAAATGCCATCAGACAACACAGCTTTCACACACACACACACACACACACACACACAGTATTGGAGCACATGCCACATGAAGACTTGGCCGTTTAAACAGAGATATATTTGCAGATGTGTACGCGTGTGACCGCGTGTGATGTGGTATCGTGATCGCCGTCCAGATGTCAGAGCAGGCCCAGTAAATACACAGGGCCATCGGGAATGTGAAACACATGAAGCCATTGATCTGCCTCTCTCGTATACTCCGATGAATCACGCAGTTCATTTACTTTTCCCTTTTTATCTTTGAAATGATCTTGTGTAGCGTTTCTCTCTAGGAGGGCGATCCTGATTTATCATCCTCGGTTTCTCTGAGAAGTCGCCGAAACAGACCAAAGCTACATCAAAAGCAGTTTAGCGTTATCGTAATGCCTACAACACAGGCTTGGACGCTTTAGTTAGAGAGAGATAAGGGGGATAGAAACATACAAAGTTACATGTAGTGATCTGTAATCTCATATTCAGTCCGTGTTTACTGCTCAGCAGGGTATCAGCAAAACAAAACATGCGTTCTCACCACCAGTTAATCATTTCTTTGACCAAAAGGAAATGATTAAGACTTCCTGGGCTGAAGGGAAAGTTGAGGAGGATGTGTGGGGGAGTAAAAGATGCAGGAAAGACGGGCTCCTTGATGACAAGATATCACCGAAGATATCAGCCCTGCACTTCTCACACAGAGGACTTTAATGCACATTCGGTGATCCGGTCACAAGCAGATAGCTGTTAATGCTGGTGGGGACATGAGAGACATTCATTGCTGTACAAGCTGCTGCACGCATCCTTTAAAGTCATCAACTCTGCAGCGTGCACATATTGCACGCTACGCTGTTGATTTGCCCATGTCAAACAGCTCGGACAAGGTTTTACAGCCCATATCTGAGGCTAGATGCCAAACAGTTGATCTAATCCTAATCTATAATCCACTGCACTCTGTATGGCGGATATGCAGTATATTTGGTCTGAACATGACCTGAGTTGTTGAACTTTATAACTAACTCCTGCAAATCCTGGTCGGTACAGTGGGCTTGACCGCACATACCGTTCATTGCATTGTGTAATTTGATGTCATCTTGCGCCGACATTGCTATACTGTATCATGTCACTCAACGTTATTATCAGGTCACCACCAGATGTCAACAAGATGTGCTGGTATTCTGCACAACAATGTGATTGCAACACAAATCAGAGCCAACACGGGACACACAGCCAAACAAGGAATTGCTGTCACAATTGTGCAGTTCTTTGGTTTTGCTTTAAATGTTTACTTGTTCTACTTGTTGTACAGTGTTGCTTAAGTGCACATTGTCAGTTCTTGTAACTGTAAATTGCGATTGTAAAACCCCTGAACTTTGCAAAATCAAACAATCCGGAGAGAATATGATTCACCACATTGCTGCAACAGTGTTCATGATAACCAGGAATCGAGCGTGACTTGGCATGCTGTTGCGACAGTACAGTGAGTTTAGGAATGTTATCGTGGCGGAGCGGTCGCGCTAACCGAGACACAGATTTCCCACACTTCAGACTTGGGACTGTGACCCATATCCTCAGGGGCTGTGGCTGTGCACAGGCTTTGTAAAGGCACTTTCTTATCATGTAATTTGGTATTATTCAAATTACAATGTGTAAAATGAAGACAAAAACATTTCAAAGCCTACTTTGAGCTGGATGCATTCATTTTCTCCATGACTTACCTACGGTTGTTTTCTTTATGTACGTAGATTGTGTAGAAATTTGCTGTAACTGTGTCTAATGTCTTTGATTTTACCCAACACGCAGTGTGCAGAGTATCACTGATTGGTTAACAGCCTCGTTAGATCTGGTTTGCCTTCGTTCTAAACATCCTGTTAATCACTCCCTGGTCATCTTATTTAAACAATCAGCCTATTGTGTAGACTTTGACGTTATTAGCCCGCAAAAGCTCCACTAGTCCGCCTCAGATGGTCAGCAGAATTATCTGTCTCAGAGTCAGCGGTTAGGTCAGTGGGTGCCGGGGTTAAGTAGTGACCTGCAGAGTCGGTGGATGATGACATGACAGGAAGGGTTAAGGTCATTAACTGGGGGCATTTGTGTGACTAGGTTAGTGACAAGACGTATATCTTGCATTTTCGCCATCCTGCATCCAGCGTGTTTATGCATCGCCTGCCTTTATCGTTGGAAGGAAAACATTACTGAATCACTGTCTTTAAAGTTGAGTCCGTCTTGGTTCATGTCACCACAGTTTTTCATACACGGATATTGGCACGTGCAGAGAACGTTTTCTCAACTCGGAGGATGATTCGATGTTGGATGAACATGTTGGTGCTGTCTACTTGGATCAGTTTTCACTTGAGTGGCACAATGTATCTTTAGCACATTGGCAAGCACAAAAGTGAGTAAACGGGTGTAGTTTTGGAGATCTTCTGCGGGCGCAGAACTTATTTATTTTGCAGGCATTTAGCACATACCATTTGGTAACCCGAGTTGTTTTAGCTCCAGGAGGACAATGTAAGCAGACAATGAAACTCTTGCTCCACTTCTGTGTTTCTTAATCTCCTGTTTGTCCCTGCATCGCTCTGCTGACCTCCTGGTCATACTATTGTTCAGCCACTCTGCCTCACAGAGACCACCTACGTGTTAAAATCCCCCCATAGATCCCTGCTGTCCTTGCTGTGCGTCCAGCTGCCCCCTTGATGGCCTTTCAGCCGCTGAAACTCACCCAGTGTGCTTCTAATGACCTGTCTGTTTAACTGAACATATCAGGGTGTGTTTTAGACAAAGGCTGGACTGTATCATAGTGCGGTTCCTCTTTTTTGTTGCCTTGTTTACGTGTTTGAGTTGGATAAGTCATTAGTAGACAACACTTGTTTGGTTCAGACCCTTTTGACTGTGTGCTCTTCGAATTATCTTGGGCAATTCCCCACCAATCTCCCGCTGTCTTTGATTTACAGGTAGATGGAAAGACTATTATTTGATCAGCACCTGCAGCAATTACAGCACTAAATGCAGAACAACTTGAAGAACAAGAGGGTGACAATTTGTATTTAATTAGACTAAAAACACTCTTAGTAATGGTCAGGGCAAGGCTAAGCTATGAAACGCAAGCCCACCAAAGAGAGAGAGACTAAGAAAGGCATGCGCAGATATCGTTATTGTTGGTTATTGTTTTGTCAGTCAGCCAGAGCTGGACTTAAAGACGAGCAGTACATAGCAGACCTGCATTCATTTGTCTTGTTCTGTCGTTACTACTTGTCAGCGAGCGTTAGGACAGCGACACATCTTTTGTTGTTTCGGCTCTGTACTGCAGCTTGCTGGACTCAAATGCAACAATGACTTCAAAGGACTGACAGTCAGCTGTGGGCATCAAACTCTGGTCTTTTGTTCTGCTCTGCTCAAAAACTGGATGTCTGGACATCTGGAGCAACCTTAAAGCTTTAATTTACAGCTCTTTAATAACATAACGTTCTGTTATTGTTTCACTAATCAACTGTGCAGAAGTGAAGAGCTGAAAAAGAGCAGAGAGTAAGCCAGTCTTTAATCACGTATTTATGAATCACACTGTCCCCCCTCTCACACGGTGTCTGCACCAAAGGGGGCCGGTTCTTATTTGGGTAACTGGCAGGAAAAGTGGCTTTGTGGTGGTCTGCTTTTCCTGTGGTTGTCGCTTACCAGTCTCAGATTTCCAGAGCCATATGGATGAAGAGGAAACCGCTCAGGTCATATGCTAATGCACTTAGCAGGTTTTCAATTTACTGTACTGCTCAGCACTTTGAAGGAGGACTTGGGAGTGAGTGGAAGCCTTTCATGGGTGGTGGGTTCTTATGATTCCATAAATTGATCTCACATAAGACTCCGTTAATTACATTTTCCAACTAATCTTAGATTGGTTAGATCTGTTAGAAACCTCTCTCTAGGTTAGGATTTCATTAGCAAATGGGCATTATGTTTTCCATCCACATGACAGAAACATACACATTTCCATTAACATGAGCTGAAATTGTGCAGTGATGTCTGTTATATCCTCTGTAAAAGCTCTTTATTACATTCGGAGTGTCTGTCTGGGAGGAGGAAGGAGGGGAAGACTTTATTGAATTGCAGCCCTTGCTGACTCGCCAAAGGACCCTCTGGTGTCGAGAGACGGCTAATTCATTAACCTTTTTAAACCATCAGAGGCAGGCCGTTGAGGACCTTTCTCCTCCCCCATCTCTTGCATTCGCCTCCTCTCCTCTCCCCTTCCTGCTCCTTCACTTCTGTACAGTATGTAATCCTAGCTGTGTGTGTGTGTGTGTGTGTGTGTATGAACGTCCACATGGGGAAACGCATGGAGATCGACTTTGTGCAGAAGTTGTGAAACATCAGTTGGCACAAGGCAAGAATTTCAATAGTAATGGTTTTTCATTTCATAGTGTGAGCTCTCATGGGCTGAGCTTGCATGTATAAGAAGTGTGTGTCAGCTTGTGATTGCTCTGGTGCAGTAGATTGTGTAGGAGGAGGTCAACGTCTAGACAGACTTCAGACTCTGATTTCAGAATCTGGTGCACAGATCAAGGCTGAACAGCTGTAAGCGTGTGTGTGCTTGTCCTTATGAATGCACTGTATGCCGCGTTTCTAATATTGCACTGAAGCAGGCCTGGTGATTGCAGAAAACGTATTTCCTAACAGTTGGCGAGGGTAAATGTTCACGCCGGCAATTATCGCATTTCTGTTTCCCGAGTTGGATATTAACTTTTCCGGTTTGCTTGGTCATTTCTGTGCGAGTCCACCGGCGGTCAGTCCAAATATACGCTGGGCCTCTTTTTAATTTAGTGGCCTTGGTTTGGCATTCTTAAGCAGGGTGTAATGTGGAGCCTCAGCCAGCTAAACTAAAATCTTTGTGCTCTTACAGGCTTTTCTCAAAGCCTGCAAAGTGAATCCCTTTATCCAGGTTTATGAAAATCAGACGCAGCAATCTCATCTGGTGCCATTCAGTGTCAAGACCGATGGGCGCGCCAATCCTTTTCTTTCCCCAGTAGTTGTTTTAACTTCAGTGTACATCAGTAAGCTCCAGTGGATCTTGTTTAGCGTTGTTTGATTGCAGGCTGAGGTGCAATGCTGTGCAGTTAGAAGTTTTTTTTTTTTCTCTGCGCCCATCCTGCGTTTTTGAAATAAGAGTGCTTCTGTCCTCATTTTACCACTGCTTTGGTTTGGGGTGTGGCGTAAAGGCCGGGAGCTCTGTTTAGGCTGTTTTAAAGACTAACAGAGGCCACCATTCATGCAGCGTGGGCCTGGCCTCAACTCTTTTCAAGGGTCTATGTTAAGGCCCCGGGAACAGGTAATGTAGGATGGGTTATCGGGCCTTCTTTAGGTATTTGTCATCACCTGCAGGCTATATTTTGATTTTTGTGTGCACACTGAGAGGATGTTTTACAGTCCTTTTGAGGATAACAGTCTTTGAGCATTATTTGGGCTCCTTTTTCCCAGAGTTTCTATTTAATCAGCAATCAATATTTGAATTTGAAATCCAGGCTTCAAATATTTATCAGTTGTAACACAATCTTCTCTCGTTGCAGTAAACCTGAGCAAGCATGAGGGTTAAAGCTTCTGCTGCCATGCTCAGAGAACACACTTGTTTAATTATTGACGTTAACAGGCATTTTTCTTCTAAAATACTATAAATTATCATGTGTTATTCTCATTTTTCTGCAAATGCTAAGGGTTTGTTAAGATGGAGAAGAAGGATTTCAGGACTCATTGGCAGCCTGGACTGGGGCATGAGAGGCTGTCTTTTTCCCTTGTTGACCTAAAGCCTCACAAAGATGCTCTGTTACTGGGCCAGGGTGAAGTTGCTCAGATTCATGCATACATGCACACGCACTTTGCTGCAACATACTGTATGTATTTGGTGAAAAATGGAGGAAATGATTGTCTGTCCATGTCATTACAGCATTTGCCTGAAGCGGTTTGCGGTTAGTCTGATGACCCTCAACCAGAGCTTGAGATCAAAACATACAAATGTGTTTTTTTTTTTCAAAATATCCTTATTTCATTATTCTGGAATTCACCATTGACTCCTTGTCTTGCTGCTCCTTTCAGCATCAGTCATGAGCAAATCAGTTTATTAGGGCATGCGCTTGGAGCTGCAGGCTAAATGTGTGTTGTCATGCAGACTCACATGCTATACACTCGCGTCTGAATACCCTGTTGTTGTAGCCGCCGACGGACTGGCTCGTTTTTTAAGCAGTCACGGAGGCGGTAAGCAGCCAGACATCTCTTAATGAGGCAGAATAAGGGAATACAATAAAATTCAGATGTGAATTTGATTGATCGGTTTGGCTCAAGCCGGACAATTAACTTTGAAGCTTTTAAGTAGTATTTCTCTTCTGCTCCGTTTCTAAAGCCGTTCCTGTGCTCTAAGTATAAGATATAATACAGAGCTGCTTAAAAATAACTTTTATCAGACATCATGACAGGCCATGTACTTAGTTTTGCAGCATTGGTTAATGTGAACATCTGTATTCAGCCTGATAAGAAGCAATAACACTTGCTATTTAAGTGAAATTTACCTACTGTAATCAAAGAAAAATAGGTTTTTCAGCTGCCACATGCTGCCATTGATTGTTTTCTACGCAACAGTACTTTGTACTGTCTCCGATCACAAATAACATGGGGCGGTTTCCAGTAAATGTCATCCAAGTGTCATTTATTGCTGCCGGCTTTCTAGATAGCTGCCTACTGTAGGCAAACACACACTTCCTCTGAGACACATTCGTACACAAACACCCACCCCGTTTTTCTGAGCTTTAGTGGCCGTCATGTTGCGTAGCGACTCCCGTTTACACCCAGAACCACTCACCAATCACATCATATAATCACAGCCCCAAGGGGAACTGAGCATTGGCTTACCAAAATGACAGAGCGTGCCCATATGTGTGCGCACATTTCTTTAAGCGTTGTGTGTTTGTACGTGTGCCTAGCGAGATGGAGTACATGTGGAGGGGAATTTGCGGCGGGGCAGGTTCCCATATGCTAAAAGGGAGCTATTTTTAGTCTCTAGCAGAGCTGCTGTATTAAGGGGAAGCTAGGAGTTGAGTTCTTGTTTTCCATCACTGAACCAGAGCATGTGGGTCGTGTCTGCAGGGGCGACTGCTCTGTGGTAAAATAAAATAAAAGCCAGCATCAAAATCCATTTCCACTCTTCAAGTCTAAAAAACGAGGCCTAGTAATTTTAAAAAAGCCATTTTAATGTAACATCCATGTTGATTTCCACATTTCCACAAAGCTATTTAGGGAATTAAACCTAACTAGAAACAGTAGATTAGAGTTGAATGAACAATCAACAGAAGCCATCAAACTGTATTTGAATGACACCTTTTAAAGACAGCAATAATTGCATTGACTTTAATTGCATAGAATGGCATCTGTGTGTGTGTGTAGTTGTGTCAACTCCTCCAGCCAGTGTGAATCAAAGCCCCGGGGGTGAAGGGATGGAGGGAGAGGGTCAGGCTTCCCCAGCCCACCTGCCTCCACCTTTGAGACGAGCAGCAGGATCAGCCTGTCCGCTCGCTCGGCCTCGGGGCTCTGTTGTAAAAAGCACTCTGGCTGATGGATAACAGCAGAGAACAAAAGAAACGCGGTACTAATGGCTCGTTCTCTCCTCCTCCTCATGTAAGAGCTGATCTGTCCATCTGGCTGACAGTAGACCCCCAGTGCTGAGTTTTCTGTTGATCCAAGACCAACTGTTTCCCTTATAAGGTCAAATGTAATTAATTAGTAGTTCAACAAGTATGTTGGCTTTATTTCACATATCAGGCACATCACCAGATATTATGTGATGAATAAATGAACAGGGTCATTCTTAATTCTTCATAATTCATTTGTTTTTAAATCTAAAAGCTCTTTCGTTGTTCTGCAGGGCCACAGCGGCATAAAACTGAAAAGGGAAGAAGATGAATGACCAAATTTGTTTGATCGGTTAGTTTCCACAAGTTAATTAAACACTAATGACTCCCTCAGTTGATGAGATTTAACGTTGTCGTTGGGGCTATTCCTCTTTATCTTCTTTGCGCTAATGATTAGAGACTAGGTTTAAAAAAAAAAAAAAAAATCTAAAGTGCTCTGTGCACTGCAGTGTGCAAGCCCTCTTTGTGCAGTTATGGGTCTATTACAGTGCCGAACAGCAGGAAAAGCTTTGTGTGCATTGATTCAGTTCACGGGGATGTGTTGAGATCGGGTGTTAAGTGGTTTCCGTGTGTGTTTGTGTGTCCGATGTGAGAGAAAGAGGAAGCATGCTCCTTCCCATTGTTGCTGGTAATAACCTTTTCAAGTTCATAATCTCTGCAATTTTTCAGCAGGAGAGAAGTCCGCAGTGCCGTACCCAGGAGAGAGCGCGCGTGTGTGTGTGTGTGTGTGTGTGCGCGCGCCAACGTGTGTGCGCGCATGTGCATCTGTACATGTACAGTGCTATGTGTGTCAGACTCACAAGCATGGGGAGAATAAACCCATCCCCTCGTTTCTATGGTAACGTTCCATGTCTGCAGAATGGGTGTGATTCAGGCTTTCAGGGTTCAGGCAGCATTTGCACACGCACAGACAGACACAGACACACACCTCCCTACAACTCCTCCCCATCCATCCAACCGAGCGCAAGTTCCGCTACCGGCACAGCTTTAACAGGGGACTAATTGTACTGCTTCTCTGTGTGTGTGTGCGTGTGCATGCACATAGGTTGGAGAGGGCTAGTTTAACAGTGGTCCTGTGAGACAGAAACACTGCAGCCTTATAAACTGACACTTTAACACAAACTTGCACACATACATGAATACCTGCTGTAAGAGGGCATACACTATTTAGCTTAGCACGGCCTTTGCCATGTATTGCATTTGCAGCTTTGTGTGTGTGTGAGAGAGAGAGAGAGAGAGAGCATCACCTACCAGGCTACTGTCAGATCAGCAGAATATTATCTCTGTTGTCAGCAGACGTCCATCCATCCCACGTTTAGCTAAAGGCAATAGAACAGGATGCAGTGCTCAGAATCATTTAGGTTTTACGTGTCTGCCTCCATGCTTTTCACTCAAAAATACTATATAACATATATCTTTTGAATGGAAGGTGCCCTAGATTAACTTCCCAGAGGAAATGTCTCAGCAGCATAGGGAGGATGAGGCAGATCAATGTGTTTGTTAAAGGATATCAGTTTATAACAGAATAGCAGAGTTAAGAGAGCTCTGCTCACATATATATAAAGGCGCATTCGCATTGCCACATCTCTCTGGACACTGTATGCCTGCGTGCATGCAGACAAAATATATTGAATGAGTCAATTCCATCGTGTTTGACCAGCTCCCCTTTAACCCACGCCTCGTCGTGGCAGTCTGTCTAAATGTCTCTGTGGGATGGAAGACGAGCCAGTATTGAGGAGCTGTGAATCCTGCTGGAATCAATAATGCAGCAATCTAGTGTCAGGATAGGGGGATGGAGAGAGGTATCTGTGGAGAAGAGGAGGAGGCAGCTCAATCATGCGTGCCTGGAGTGAGAAGTGCTGGAATCAAAGCTGCATCTTTCTCTCTGTCTTCCCTCTCCCCGCCTGTCTCTCTTTCTCCATCAACTCCTCCAATTTTCTCCCTCATCACTCATTCCCTCTCTGTGTGAATATTGTACTTTTTGAAAATTCAAATGGCCGACTGTTCCCCATTCCGCATGGGTGCACTGGATATGAGTAGATGCTTAATATTGGGGAATGACATAGTGACTGAGCCAAGGATGGTGTTGCTGTCAGAGAGGCGGGGAAGGCTTTCCATTTGAAATCTGTGTGTGTGTGTGTGTGTGTGCGCACATGCCTCAGTTTTGGTAGCACATCACCATGACATGATCGGTGGTGGTGGCTGGTCCTCCCTCCTGCAGTGTCCATCATGTTTTATGGATGAGAGCTAAGCCTTTGCCAGCTAATCCATGAGGCATATTAGTGTACTATAGTTTAATTTATTATTTATTTATTAGCCTGCAGCAAATCCTCAAAGCATGTTATTCCCCACATCTTCCAAAACATACAGTTTCATGAAAATACATTTATGCACATACACTATATGACTATTTGTCTGCATTGCTTTTCCTACCTACATCTTTGCTTGTGTACTTATTCGTTGTGTACGTCGCTTTGGATAAAAGCGTCTGCCAAACGAAGCAACATTTTAAGATGCCGTATTAACAGTGCACCGATCCATTTCATCAAAATGATACAAGTAAACTGTTGAACTGTTGCATGCTTTACTTTGCACCGAGTTGGTTTTACTGGCAACCTCATTGTTTTGGCTGATTCCTTCCATTTCCAGCTCTTTAAGTGGTCAGGATCCTCCAGTTTGCAGCTGGTTATTTAATTTCCTTTTCCATTATGTCGTATGTCGTGCTGCACATTCGGTTGGAGAGATGAAGCCGTGACGGCGCCACGCTGAGCAGGAAAGACTCCGTGATGTTAGCTCGCTGTACGTCTATGAAGCATCTAGTGTGCGTTAGTCCTGCAGAGCAACAGTCTGTCTTTTAACTGTGAGAAACAGAGTACAGATTAAAAGGCACCAGACTCTCATGATGTCCTGGGATTTTTCAGACAGCTCCAAGCTAACACCCGGATAGACTGGAGGAACAAGCAGTTCAATGGAGTCTTGAGAAGCAAAGGAAAGGAAGGGACAGTGGTGCTGAATGGGCATAGTGTTGAACTGAGCTCATGACTGTGCACTATACAGATCTTTTCTTTGTAAAGAGGGGAAATCGCTTAATCATATGGGGTTGGAGCAAGAGTGACAGAAATACAGTATCTGTCTCTGTGTAAAAAAGTGATTACCGCTTCATCATAATTTTGCTCTGTACTGAATCTCTGGCAGTCTGAGCCTGTTGTGATAAATTAGGCTGGCATTGCATTATGTTTGGGTGTCGTGTGGCAAACGAAAAGAAAAAGACGAACAGAGAAAAAGCCCCGCGCGAGATGTCGCGCTTGCACAGCACATGCTGCCGTTGAAAGGGGACAGGTGTGAGTGTGTGCTGATGGCCAGACAGGTGGTAGTGGAGCAGGAGGAAAGTGTGTGTGTGTGTGTGTGTGTGTGTGTTTGTTGCCAAAGTGAAGATCCATTTGGGAGTGCTCCTTTCCGTGGTGACTCATCATTTTCTAGGAGGCTGAAAGCACAATTAGCAGCCTGCACAAGCCTGCTAGTATTTTACATTTTTTAAGAAAAACCCAGTATGTCATTAAATGTTGTCTCTATATATAACTGTTTACACTAGGATTCTGTTAAAGTCAAAGAAATCCGTTTGTCTCTAGATTAAAGATAGATTCTAGATTAAGATTAAACTTCAGATAGTCGAGTGACTCCTGCTTTATAATTTTGATGTAGATTTGGTTTTTCTGCCCTTTTTTTAAGTTTTGGCTGATTCTGCCCAAAGCGGCTGTCATGAGTCCTGCATGGTGGATTGGCTGTCAGGCACACCAAATGCCTCTCTGCGAGACACCAACTGTGGCTGTCTGAGCAACGCTGATTATTCTGTCTGTCGCTTGTTGAGTCAATCTGTCTCAGTCTTCAGACATCATGGCTGTTGGTCATTTCTGACTGGAACTGCCTGATATTAGTCATCATCAGGATCTGGGTCACCATATGATACTATATGTGACACAATGTTATCAGTGTGTTTTTGCAACTACCATATTTTCTGATGTTAATGCATTCATTTAATACGTTTGATTCCAGCATAATGTAAGAATACAATCATAACACACCATAACCTGTCTCCCTGCATGCCCCAGCACCAGTGTAAACAAAGAGACAGACAGACAGGGCAGTTGGGGTCAGTGCTCGTATCGCCACTGACCTAAAGCAACCTTGCTCCTGTTCTAAACCACGGCTGTGGCTGACCATCGCTGTGACCCAAACGTGTTGATCTTTACCTCAGGTCATGAAGGCATCACAGGGGTCTGTTCCACATAATTTTGGTCACCTCTTAATTAAATTTCATCGGCGTCAACAAAATTACATTTTTAAAACTGCTATTATTGTTATTATTTTTAAAATTTTGTTTTCATTTTAAGATCTGAATATATTAAAGTTGGGCTAATTTCATCAGCACATTGTTGGACAAAATAATAACAACAATAATAACAGCAGTAACAATAACAATAATAACAGCAATAACAATAACAATAATAACAGCAATAACAATAATAACAGCAATAACAACAGTAATAACAACAACAACAGTAATAACAGTAATAACAACAACAACAACAGTAATATCAATAATAATATTAACAACAACAGTAACCATAATAACAACAACAACAACAGTAATATCAATAATAATATTAACAACAACAGTAACCATAATAACAAAAACAACAACAACAATAACAATATTAACAACAACAACAGTAACCATAATAACAAAAACAACAACAAAAAATAACAACAACAATAACAGTAACCATAATAACAAAAACAACAACAAAAAATAACAACAACAATAACAATAATAGCAACAACAATAATGACAACAACAAACTTTACCAAACCGTATGATGCCTTATATGTTTCGGCAGCCCCCTGTTTTCAATCTGTCAGACTCAGGTCTTCCTCTGTAAACCAAGGGTTTTTTCTGTCCCTGCATCAAATCAAACGGCCAACAAAGGTTTTATACGACCACAGGTGTCGGTCGGCTCTTCTGGAAGCTCTGATAAGAAGGATATACAGCTGAAGTTGTGTTTACGACTGTACTGTATAAATTTCCCCTGACATAGAGAAGCGGTGACGCATTTAGGTTCTTCACACAACAAGGACACGGTGTCCAAACACAAGCATATGGGAGCAAACAGGAACTGAATCATGGTGTTGAAGGAAACCTTGGAAAAGATAATGCAAATCTGACATTTTGTTGAAGCTGGAGCTGAGCAGTTGGGCATGTACGTTGAGAAAACCGTTTCAAATGTTTGCATTAAAGTATGAATACGATAATATTGACCATATTGTAGTTATTAGGTTCGATATGATGTCCTCTTCCTGAATTCTACAGTTTTGAAGCCAGCAGCTCCGGGTTAAGTTAGTTGGTTGATTTATTTTGAGAAGGCTTGAAAGCAGCTGTGGCTCTATTTTTAACCAATCAAAGCCTCCAAATGATGTCAGATTTCCTGCCCCCTTTACCTCCCAGATGAGGTAATGCAATATGCATAGGGCAGATGGTTATGGCGGGGGGCGGCGAGGGGCTTCTCCAAAACCCCTTACTTGTATAAGCCTCTTTGTCATGACATCAGCAGTAACCTGCATGGAACAGTCGAACTGCCAGGTCAGATGAGTTCATACAGCTCTGTTCCTTCAGGTAGACATGAAATATTCAAAGTAGCTGACCTTCATGTCGTTTCAGCTCGGAGAAACTGCTCCTCCTCTTCAACACAGCTGCGATATGAACTGAGGTTGTACTGCTGTTAAAGGTCAGGGCTGTGACAATATTTTGACTGGCTGTTGATGAGTCACAACCTCCATGTACGATTTAAAATGCATCACCATACCAAATATCCATCCGAGTGGCTTATAAGTGAAAGCACATAGCATCATGTCAGCGAATATTAGATATTAGGTAATATAATTGTGTGAAAACATGAATGTATGTTGTTTGTTGTTGTGAGAAGCTTGTTTGTGCACTGTTGGTGTGTCCATAATTTGATGATTTGACTTAAACCAAAACATCAACCTTGATTTGGTTCTGCCCATCCCTTACCCTGTGTGTGTGTGTGTGTGTGTGTGTGTGCGTGTGTGCGTTTATCCATGCATGTGTCTGCATGGGTGTTGTAAATTGCAGCTCATGGTTTCATTTTGGTTTTCATGACTGACATGTGAATGGAGGGGGGGCCCTGCGGCAAAACCCACACCAGCAATTTAACCCACATAAATACCACTGTCACTTGCATCATCTCTTGCTCTCACACACACACACACACACACACACACACACACACACACACAGGAAGACATCGCCAGTGCACATGTCCGTCCTGTCCACTATCGCGATGATATTAGCTGTTTTGACGATCTGTACATCTCGCCCACGCTGTATCTCTATACTTCACGCCTGCCACTGTTACTGTTTTCGATTGGAAACGCTATTACTGTCTAATACCTGCAGCCTTTCAAACGTTCTTACAGTGTTTATATTCTAATTATGATACGGAAAGCTATATGAAATGGGGATGTGCGCTGATATGTTCATCATGAGCTCTTATTTGGACCAACAAGCATGAAATTATATTGATTTCAACAGCAAAACGTAAAGTATGTATTAAGACTGTGAATTTTCAGTGGAGAAGCAGGTGCGAGCACACTGCTACACACCCCACCATCAAATCTTTTTCGTTTTATTTGTGCTTGTTTACGGTGGTCCAACCTATATTTCCTCTTTCCCATTCCTATTGTACATTTTAAATACCAAACATGTTTTTATTTCTCTGTGCAACAGGAGACGCTGCAGCAGCTGGTGATGATGCCTTTGCCAAACGTGCTGGTACTCGGCAGGAACCCACTGTCTGGTAGGTGTCGATGTTCATAACAGTAAAACCACAAAATTGCACAACAGAATACTTTGAACAGTGCTGTGCAGTTTTTAATTTGACTGCCTTTAAACATGAGCAAAGATGATTCATACCTACACCAAGACATTCCTCTTCCCCGAGAGGAAGCAGGCATGCATACAGTCCCATGCAATCTCTGCTTTTGTTTCTTGGAGCTGGTTTCATTATCTATTGCTTTGATTTTTGAAGTGGCCATCTCTGCTGTAGATTTGATTTTTATTTTCTTTGTCATTCCGTCGTTCATAACCCACATTTCCATTAAAAATTGGAAATGATTGCAAAATTAAAGGGGCGTTACACAAAAGAAAGAGGGATAAAATGCTGATATGCGTTGGTGAGGCGATGGGAAATGGACGGATTGATCGAATGGCTTACAGTGTATTAAACTGAATATTACTATTTTCTTCTCTAATATGTCCTCTTGTTGTAATATAAACATCACATCACCATCTTCTGACTGCAGGAGTTTTATGAATACTTGCATACTGTCAATCAAGAATATAATTATAAGTCGGGGATAATCCTCACGGTGACTTTAACATAAATTTGGGCAACAAAAGACATTACAGATGAGCTCCAACGGCAGTCAGAGACATGAGGGACCAACTAGAATAACCTCAGCCTCTCCTGACAGAAAAGGGCATTCTCACCAATGAAATGAGTGTAGTTCTATCTGACTTTAATATAACTCTCATGGCATGAAAACACACTAGAAATGATGAAATATTCATATTTTAACCGAACAGTTTAACAAAGAAATTGCTAAAAGCGAGCAGAATAATTATCCTTCTGCCATTAGTCAAATTGATCTGTCCAAATTGCTCTCCAGTGCTGTCGAGTCTGCCTGTAAAACACTGCTGACAGCGTTTAATAGCATCACCAAGTCCTTAACAAGAACGGTTAAAGGTAAACCACAACTTGAAGCTTCCTGCCATGGCTTAAATAAGAAGACAGATAAAAGAAGGCAGGCCAGCTCTGCAGGCTTCTATTTCCTTTAGCGATAAATTCATCTAACCATAAGTTGTGACCTTCTGATCCCAGCCATGCTATTTGATATGTCTGAGCGGTCTTAAAGAAACTGCAGCGCGGTGTTAAGTGTTTCAGTTCACGAAAAAAACCTCTTTGAGCAGCAGTTTGACCTCTGCAGCCCCAAGTGCCACCTGATATCCCACCTTGATGAAGCCACCGAGAACTAATAGCAGGCCATCATTTAAGATCACGGTGTGCTGGCCGTGGAAATAGGTTTAAAAAACACTTGCCTCCCACCCCATGCATATCAATTATTGGCACTATAGCCCACGCTGTGAAACCTTCGCTAAAACAACCTCGAGGTCACTGAAGTGGTGGTTTTTAATTTTGGAAAAGTGTGTGGCTACAGAGTTGCGTAGCCTTTGTGTACATATCTGCAAATGTAGTCATCGGCTCTTCAAAGATTTAATTGTCTCCAGGCTCAGCTGCCGCGGCGCGATGAGGGGTGTCTTTATGTTTTTAAGCAGATGAAATGGCTTCGAGATCCCCGCCCTCCCTCGGCTGCCTTTGTCACACTTTCAGCGCTGAAGCTGCTGTTATTTTCGAGGTTTTCATCGCTTCTCAATGGTCATGGTTACCTCTTTTTGATTTCCTTACGCCCTCACAGGCACGAAGGGTAAATAAACCAACACTGGGGCTGCAGTGAACACACACACACACACACACACACACACACACACACACACACACACGCACGCCCTCTCTTTCATGCAGCTAACGTTGAAAAAAAAGTTCATTCTAGACCAAAGGCAAATGATGTACATGACCCATTAGTTTTAGTTAATTGCAGTACAAATGTATTTTTAATAGTTTATTCTATTTGTTTAGCTGCTGGTGGTAACAGCCACATGCAGCACACTTAATAACTCTCTTTTCTTTTGGCTCTTTATTAATTCCTTTCGGTGCTGTAATATCCCAGTCTGGGCACTGTGCTGTGGAGGGATTCTTTCACGAGCACATCTCCTAAAATAACGTCTACTGTTTAGATATGTCACAGCTAATTTCACAGCAGTACGTTTCTGAAGATCTGCTGCATGTACACGACCTCGAACATCGCTGAAGTGAATATTTAAGTTGACCCAACGCAGACAAGAGTGGAGGGCAGCTCCGAGCTAGTAGACCAGAGCAGGCAGAAAGCATTAGGCTGCATTCCTCAGGGTTTCTTTTGCCCTTTACCCTCTAGCTTGTCAGATAATCAGTCAGTCAGTGAGACCAGCGGTGGCTGTGGAGTCTGGCTCTGTGGCTCAGCCGCTGCCAGCTGAAAGTCATTGGCCATGTGGCTTTTATTATGCTCTCATTAGGGGGCAGGGGACGAAGCTGCATGTGTGTGAGTGCATGCACTTGTGTGTGTTGTAGTTGGTGGATGGGGGAGGGGTGTCTTCAAAACACTGAACAGTGGGAATGCACTGTAGTAACCCCTCCCTCCTGCTCCCCTCCAGGCTCTGATTTACCTTAGTCTGCCTTGTATATACACACGCAGTGAGATAGACAGACACTCGCTCCCTTGTGCATGCAAGTGGTGTTTAGCCAGTACGCTGCATGCACATGTCTACACAGACGCACACAGTGCCTCCTTTGTTTAGTCTGTCTTAAAGCCTGTGAATTGTTAGCAGTGATCTGGTCTGATCTTACGAAAACTCAAGTCTCTTGCCTCAAAATGTGTTTGACTGTCAGTGTTACTCTCACCGGAGACACCGGTATTTGCTGCTCTGTAGCTACTTCACCTAATTCTCTCTATGTTATCATTATGGCTTCGGTTCAGTCTGCATCCGTGATAGACATCATTAACATCTTATCTCTCTCTCCATTGCTCCCACTGAAAGAATACACCACGCAGCTGACAGAGTAATAAAAGCACATTTTACGAATGAATACATTTGACCAAACATATGGAAGACATTAATCAAAACACAGTTTTAGATGAAAGGCCTCCGCTAAGAGCAGAAATCATTTTAACAGTTGGAGCAACTGGAAAGACAACTGTTGACAGCTGAGAGAAAGAAAAAATGAGGTGTGTGTGTGTGTGTGTGTGTGTGTGTGTGTGTGTGTGTGTGTGAGAAAGAGAGAGGGAGAGACCGTGAGAAGGAGTAGTTCAGGAAAGTGTCCGTCCTGCTATTGTTGCTAAAACGTTGGGCGAATGTTAGGCTTTTCACAAGTCTCCATAAGAAAGAACAGAATAAGATGGACAGAGTCTGTGTGTGTCTGTGTGTGTGTGTGTGTGTGTGTGTGAATGAGAACACATGATGCCTCAAGTCCTGTATATGCTTTAAATGTTATGTGAATATACTATATTATATAACTATAAACATTTTAAAAACATTTTCAACTCAAGCCAGTTGAGTTGTGTAAAGGCAGACGTTTGCGTGCCTTGCTGCTCCTGACACTGTCTTTGATGTCACTTGACGCTCTATCTCGCCTTGTAAAGCACAAATACCCTAAAATAATCTGAAAATAAGGTTGAGCCAGCTCTGTCCTCTGCTGCGGTGAGTTGGTTGAATACGCTCTGGCATGCCGTCAAAGCAATATCCGACTGCTTGTACCGGTTTTGCAGCTGACATGCAAGTCATCGGGTCCTGAATGGCTCTATTCGTCATGGCAGCAGAGAGCGTTGCAGCAGTTGATTTCACATGCACGCAAACACACACTTTTCCCCCCTTCTTCTTCTTGTGCGCTCACGTCCTCATACGCAGATTAACAATGGCATTGCAGGAAGAAGGGTTAGTCACTGTCCGTCTGACTGCTTGTTTCCTGCCGAGAGAATGAATCAGGGAGGGAGGAAAGGAGGTGCGAAAGGAAGCCTAGATGAGCGAATGCAAACACTCGGGACGTGCAGATGATTTGTAAGGAAGGAAGGAAGGATGGGTGGATGCATGTTGCATAGAATAAATGGATGGTTGAGGTGAGTGTGTGTAGGAAGGGAGGGATGGAGGGACGGGTAACGCCTCCTTGCTGCTGCTGCTGCTGCTGGAGGGAGATTTCACTTTTCTATTTTCATCCTTGCCACTCTGCCTTCCTCCTGCATCTGTCTCTCTGTCTCTTGGTTTCCCTATTTCTTTATAACTCCCCTATGTTTGCGTTACTTGTGCTCCATGGTGCTTTCCCTCTTTTGTCTTGTTTCCTTTCATCTCTCCCCCTTACCGTTTCTCCCTCTTGTTCTCCCTCTCGAGCCGTATAAATTATTTATCCTATGAGGTCCCTTATCTTTTCTGCTTTGCTCCAGTAGATTTGCTGAGCTAAATCCCTTCCCTGACTGGAACAGGTTCTTATGGCTCTAATAAAATACCATTATGCCCTGCAGCTGCACGAATTAACTTTTATCTACTGCCTTCCTTCTAGGCCCCAATTTGCTTCTTATTATATCATGAATGCAGGTACTGATTATGAATTTCAACATTTTGTGCCTCTTGTCTTGTCCTGACTAAGCACAAAACAGTGACATCCTCTTGACTGACAACATGTTCTAGACACAATTACCATTTTATTAAAGTTAAAGCCGGTAGTGGAATTTTTCGATAACATGCAAGAAACGGGTCTTCGTTTGAGCTTCTCCAGCATTTAACACAGATAAGGCAAAGTCTTTTATGTCAAAGTGCTGCCTGATTGAAGAAGTTCTCTGAAGGTAACACTGAGGCAAGTATGCCTGAAAAGAGCTAGTCCTTATGACCTGTTGTCTAACCCCGATGACTCATTCAGTCATATTTAAAGGCTTGGTTGAAAGCTTGGGGGTAATGACACACACATCTATACTGTTGCAGCCAGTTGAATACATGAAAAGTGACAGAGGGGGTTTCTAAGGAGTGAGAAAGGAGCCTCAGAGACAAATTTATAATATGTCACCTCTACGATCCTTGCCTGGATTAGGTGTGACTGACATTGGAAGGTTACAGTCATTTTTAGACAGTGTCACAATATAAGAAATGTGTAGTTGGAGAGATTTTCCAGTTTTTATAATTGGTAGATACTGGCATTTACAGATGTCATTAAACGCCTCATGTGCAGGCTCCTGCTGCTGCTACTGGTGACATTTCCGCTGCCCTCACCCATATTAAACACAAAGTAGTTCAGCTCAACCACACACACCATCTCTACTCCTTTTACTGACTTGAGTTGGTTTGCAGCCTTTTCAGATCTGCTAGTTACATAGCTTACTTAGTAGATGCCTCTAACGCCACACAGTTTCATGCTTTTGCTTGCTTTAGCTGTGCTATCCTACTCTACAGCTGGAAAGTTTTCCCAAGACGCAGAAAAACACAATTCCCCATTTTTCCTTGGCTGCAGTACAGAACAAATGCAGTTACAGCTGAATTTCCATATCATGATGGAGACATCTAAACAGTAAAATCATAAACTGCTGCTGCAAAGCTTCAGTTTTCCACCGGCTTTAATGGCGATTAACCTGCTGTGACATCATCGACGGGACCATGGCCAATAGCATAACAAAGTTTCAGACTGTGGACCGAGTCACAGAAGCAGGTTTCTATTCCTAATCAGTATCCGTTTGTCCTGTTAAACTCCCGACTTACCGGTCCTGGTTTGGGCCTTTTGATCAAGTATTAATTATCAGGAGTATAATATTGGTCTCCCACTTAAAAGATGATTTAACCTGCCACATCTCGACCACATGAAGGTCCCTTTTGCTCGATAACACATCGACTTGTGTGTCTCTATTGATTCAGGGGGAGGGAGAGGAAGGGGATTGATTTGATTTGTGTGGAGGATTCTGTATAATTGATGGATGAGCTGTGTCATCGGGGCACGCTCTGTTTTGGCAGACTGAGCTCTCCCAGAGGAGCCGCTCAGTGTGTTCGTCACCCTCTAAATTGGTGCTTTACACAGACAGCCGGACTCCTTCGCCCAGCCCAGTTATTTTGGGGATTTTTCAGAATTTAGTTTGTTAGGAGGAGTTTTATTCATTTAATTTGATTTCAAGTCATAGTTCATAACTGTGTTTTTGTACATTTGCCGGTCAGCTGTTCCTGCTGTGCTGACTGACCCATTAAACTGAGAGGCAAACAGACCACCCTACACAGAAAACATGCTGTCACTAATCTGGATTTATTATTATTATTATTATTATTATTATTATTAGAGCCGGACAGTGTTAGCACTCACTACCCCGTTGGCCACATGATGAGCTGGCTTATCACAGACAAAAGCACACACACACACACACACACACACACACTGCTCCTAGCAGGGGAAACACACAGTCCTAGTATAGACACAGATGCTCACAACTTGCATATACCATAGCACTTAGTCAGTGAACCACCTGGTTTAGGGTTCCCAAGCCTCACAGATGAGCTCAGGCCTGTTGAGCAGGCTGGCAGCTGTTTGCGGGTTTCGGCAGTTTCTGACAATATGTCCTGACACGTGGAAGAGCACGAAGAGTTCACTGTGGAAAACACTGTGGCACTGTAACGGGAGGAAGGGGTTTTATTACAGAGGGAAACTGTAACAACCTAAGCATCGAGTTAATTGGAAAATCCAATAAAATGTGGTGTTGATGGAAGATTTTTTTTTCCCTGTGGCACCTCTGCTGTGACTAACTGCATCTTGATTTGTCCTCTCAGAGTACAGTTAAACATGTGCCAGATTGGGCAGATGAGTAAGGCTTCATCTGCCAGTGAAACACCTGTTATGACCTCCATTAGTTATAACGCTCTAATGTGAAAAAAGACAAATGTTTGGTCACAGAGCACTTTGTAAAACAGTGTTGTTATCAGCTCTCCCATCATCAATCACCAGGTCTCTCATTTTGCGGCGGAGCCCTCAAGGCAATCATCTATCAATAGACTTTATTCATCAACTTCTGTTTGTACTTGACCTTAAACCACAAAAGCTGGTTGAACAGAGTGTGAGACGAGACAAAACACAAGCGAAACAGATTAAGAACAGTTAAACAATGTATGTTGTTTGGGTTTTTGTGTCTTACGCGGACATACTTTAAGTGCTGATTCTCAGTATCTTTGTTTTGTTTCTGTGTAGAGCAAGGTCTAGAGGAGATGAAGAAACTGCTGCTGCTGCTGCTTGGCTGTGCGGTCCAGGTAAGATCGAAAGACGGCAATCAAACAGTGAGTTTTAAGCCCATGATTCAAACATTAAAAACAGAAAAACTATAAATGATGTGAATTTTGCGTCAAAAAAAAGCTCATTTATTCAAAAACAATTCAATCGATAACCTAAATTGTGATCTCTCCAAATAACTTATGAGTTTCTTGATTTGCACCATTAAAACAACAAGATGCTGCACAGGTTTAAAGTGGTGAAACCCGAGTTTAATTTGAAATTGTAAACAGAAAATAACATGATCATTAAATATAACGTCCCATTAAGTCACCCAAAGAAGAGCCACACGAGTGGTATGTACTACTAAGGTAGGTAGGAGATAACTAAGGTAGGAGGACATTAAAATGGCAATCTCTACAATTTGTGTGTCAACCGTGGACGCCTTCAAGGTGGACCACAGCCTAAAATCTTCAGATGGCTCCCTGCTGTTGTTACGTGAGCTAGTTGCTGAAATGGTCAGAGCTTTTATTGGTCGTCTTGTAGCAATTTAAAGCCTGAAATCTTATTTTGTAAGTCTCCACTTGGTCCTGCCTCTCTGATTACAGCCATTTGCTCCCTTTGATAAAATGAATGAACTCTATCAAACAGCTAAAGCTGTGTAATGAGCACCGTAGCGGACCTTTCCTGTCTTGCGACAAAGACCCATTCAGTTATTACTCACTGCACTTCAAACAAGAGTGCTGACCCTTCAGCAGCTCTATTGTTTTAGCAAAAAGCCACCTCAGTTTCATTCACGCTCCTATCTTTGACTTAATATACTGTCAGCTTCAACTATGCATTAAGCAGAGCATGACCCGGAGCTGAATAAGAATGAGCAGACAGTAAAAAAGCAGCCTATATCTGCAGCGCATGGGCTTGTTCTAATCTCACTTTCAGCCAGCAAGAGAGGAAAATTATCTTCGCCTGATCCAGACGATAAATCTGTGTTTGAAGACCGCTCTCCTAAATACAACTACAGCTTCCTGGAAACCTGTATATCAGAGCAGCTTCTGCCTTGTGCCTGCAGGGTTGGTCTACTGACCTCCGGTTGACCCCCCAACCCACCAAACTCTTTAACCTCCTCTCTCCTCTCCTCTCCTCTCCTCTCCCTCTGTTTACAGTGCGAGAAGAAGGAAGAGTATATTGAGCGTATCCAGACCTTGGACTTCGACACCAAAGCTGCCATAGCAGCTCACATCCAAGAGGTATTTCTCCTTCATAGTAAACAAAACTAGGGAGGTATTTCAGATATTTAATCTCCTAGACCTCCTTCTGGACTGAAACATTGACCAGGACATCAGTCAGTATCAGTCCTCTGTACTTCTCCTCTGCTGCCTGCAGGTACAGCTGGTAGAGAGGAGCGGCTTCTTTGTCTAGGCCTGCTCCTGAGATAACTTCTGTTGTGATTCGGTGCTATGAAAATAAAAAGTGGAATTGATTTGAAGTACGTTGTTATTGTCGATGTAATGCTTGTGATTGCAGGTGACTCATAATCAGGAGAACGTAGTGGACCTGCAGTGGTTGGAGAGTGGGGAGATGCCTCCCGAGGACTTGGACAGCCTCTCCAGAAACCTGGCTTTCCACCTCAAACACCTGGTGGATGAGAGGGACACGCAGCTGGAGGTAATGACAGACAGTGTTTCACATAAACGTATTGAGCCTTTCTTTAATCACCAAGGCAACTTAAACCAAACAGGAACAAACTAAACAGGGTCGAGCAAAACAACAACTAGGAAAGTGTTTTTCTGTTCTCTGCATATGGACGTGAGAGGGAGGTTGTCATGTGCAGATACAGAGAATCCACGTAATGAAAATGAGGGGCGACTTTTAGGAGTTATGTGGAAACTTTTCTGTTTTTGCCGTTACCACAAGAGAGCAGCCTCAGGAAGGAAGGGTTGAAACTGTTAACTGTCTCATAGATTGTGTGTGTGTGTGTGTGTTTCACCTCGAGTATATGCGTCATTAAATGAGTTTCCAACCCATAGGGTGCAGATGCCCATGACTGATACAGCTGATCTGTGTGTGTGTGTGTGTGCACGCGCGTGTGTGTGTGCGCGCGCGCGCGCGTGTGTGTGTGTGTGTGTGTCAGGGGTCCTAATAGCCTCCAGATTATCACTGTTTAGTCCAGCCGCTCTCAATTAAAATCCCATTTCCTGTCACGGGCACTAGATCAAAATAGGCTGTGTGTGGGACTTTTTGCCCCCAGTGCCTGTGTTCTAGTTTTGGGTGGAGGGGGGACTGTGGGTGAATCCATGGGTCGTCTCTCCTTTAGCCACACTAGCGTAGTTGTCGATACTACTGCTACACTGTTCCCATAGCAGCGCTGTTTAGCTCTTTACAGATTACTCAGATATAAAATCATATTTCTGGATTGCAGTGTGTTGTTTTTCTGTAAATCTGGAGTCAAATGCAAGAAGCCCATTAATAGATGTCAGGCTGTGTTCACATTCATCTACACAGCTAGTAATCTCACTATGTTCTGTCTCACTTCCCCTGATTTCATCCAGACCATAGTGGAGTTAACCCAGGAGAGAGACTGTGTGCAGCTGTCTCCACTGGCACCTTGTCCGACCCAGTCTCCTGGTGACTCCCCCAGCATGAGGAGGACCGAGAGCAGACAGCACCTCTCTGTGGAGCTGGCCGATGCCAAGGCCAAGATCAGACGCCTCCGACAGGAACTGTGAGTGCCAAAGCTTTATCAGCTGGATAAATAACTACTGAAATTAGGCAAATAGCAAAACAGAATGAGGAGAAACGTGCCAGTTTTCCATAGTTAGCATAGTTCTGTTTGCAGCTTCGCTTCTCCGACTGCCATCCGTTTAAATCTGAACTGGGAGCGTTAAGTCTCTTAAATAGCCAGTTCACTATAACGATGTCAGGTGTTCAATGTTTGCAGCGATTGAATTTGAGCATCTTTAATTGTAAGTTTGAGTCTTGGCTTAGTTATTCATTAATGTTATGCCTTTATTAAATAGAAATAGTGGGAAATAGAGAAATAGAAATAGAGAGTGAACAAGGGAGGTAGAAATGAAATAAAGGCTGACTCGTTACATCCGAATTAGTTGGATGCTTGTGTGAGTCGTCGGACCTCTGAGGTTTGAATACAGTCGTTAAAACTCCCACCGACCGCGAACACGATGCTGAAAGAACAACAGTGACGATGCAAAAAGGAAGAGTGATGGAGACCAGCAGTCCATTTCCTCCCCACATCGCTATTACTCACACAATACCAGGCTGCTGTGATGTCACCCCGCACCACACCACACACACAAAAGCCTTGGTGAGGCCTTTTAAAGTCTCCCTATGAATAATAGAGCTTCCTTTTTAAAGTGCTATAATCCCCTGCCAGACAAAGGCTTAATGGTCAACGCGGAGAAGTTGGAAGAGACGGAGCAAGGGGAAGTGTTTAAATGTTGCACAAACATAACAACAAAATATCTCATTTAACAGACTGGCTGGCGTCACGAGCTTTGATGCTTTGACGGGAACCCTGTTGTTGTAAGGAAGTTAAGGGTTGATGAGTCCTTCACAGTCTGTCCTTCTTTTGTGCAGTGTTTTCCAGACTGAGAGCCCCTGGAAGTAATCTCGGATTAGATTTCAAGATGTCAGCTCAGGCACGTAGTTCATACTTAGAGGGAATCCAGTCTTTACCTTAGCAGCATTGAAATTAAGGCAATGTTAAGTCTTTTGTTATTTACTGATTGCAGGCTTTCTGTAAATAAGCTGAAAATGTCTTTAAAGTGTTTCGATGATATGGAAAAGGCTTTGGGTCATTCAGCTCCGAATTGTTCTCCTTCTTTCTGTCACATAGAAAATAGTGCCTGTGAGTTGCTAAATGCAAACAAGAATTATGGTTTGTTAACAATTGGCTGTGGCTCAGATTGGAGTGCAGGTCGCCCTCCACTTGGTCGCACGAAAAGACTTGAAAAGCATCTCTCCTTGTGTGAGCGTAAAGCCAGCCGCTGCTGAAAAGGTCCGACATTCATCACTGCAGACGTCCCTCTTCCGCCTCATTCCTCGACCTACATTTTGACGATTTCTTCGGTAGACCTAAATGGGGCAACAACAACCGGCAGGCCGATGAGTTATTTTGTTTGTTGCTTGCTATAGTATTCTTTACTTGTTGCTGTGGCGGCTGTGATAGGAGCGTTTTGTCATGTGATTTGCCAGACAAAAGGACCGAAAGGGCTTCAAGTCAGTAAATGCTGATGAAGTCTGGTCACATGTTTGCAGTTTCTTCTCCGAGGCAGAAGAGGAGCGTGTTTGTTGTGTCTGTGTGCATGCACATGAACGGATATTGTCTCTACATTTAAATGTAGATTGTCTACTGTGTGGTCTTGTGTGTGTGTGTGTCTGTCTAAAGGAGATCAGGTCAGAGCCAGGGGGTATGTCTCAGTGTTCCCACAGTGGGTCTGTTTGTTAATGTTTCTGTTAAAGCTGCTGTTTCTTGGCTGTTTTTCCTCCTCCTGCTTAAGCTCACTGAGTTTAGACCCATGAAACACAGTTACAGTCATTTTTATGGCTGCCCTCCTTCAGTGAGTCTTAACCTAGTTCACAGATATATAGTTTTTATTATTCCATCCAGTAATCTGCCTTTAAAAGTCATTTACCTTTAAATTTAAATGTATTTTACTCGTTTGTTTGCTCATTTTTTTTTAGCAATGTCCAGGTGTCAGGTGTATTAGCTACACTAAACTCAAACTAATTTATTGTAGTACTGTGTTCCTGCAATAAATCCAAGCTTTGTTCTTTTAGAGAAGTCATTTTTACTGCATTATATTAAACATAAAGATGTTTTAATTATTTTGTCCACCCCTTTTACATCAGTGGGGGTTACATAAATAACAGAGACAACTCTGTGTATATATATTATATTATTATCACATCTTAGGAAGACAAGCTCCAACAGATATATATATATTATATTATTACTCTCGTGAAGTTAGGATTTATTGTAGGGCTGCTGTGTTAGACTGCATAATTTAGCCTGCTGTACCTAATAAACTGACAACTGAGTGTAAATATAAAATGTAGACTGACTGCGTCTGAAACATAAATTTAAATTGATAGATTTAAGAAAGAAACAAGTTGAACTGAGGAGCAGGACCGTTGCCATGGAAACTCATGACTCTCACTCATTAACTGTTGCTAGTGCTAAGAGTTTGAGGTCAACCGGCCAAAACACTGTGAATGACAGTAGATCATTAACTACTTCAAGCACCACATCAAACTCGTTCAGATGAAAGGCAGAAACCTTCTGTTATGTTTGAAATGAGTTACAATCAAGCTCAGTGTGCACATTTTGTTCCAGACTGATTGCAAATTGAAAGCATTTTGAAGCAGACCGCTGCACTGCAATGCTTGGTGAACCAGCACGTGTTCCTGCAGCTCCAAATTCATTGAGTACATGATTTTGTTTATTGTCTGTTTGAATATTAAAGGACAGTAAAGTAGATTTCTGTTAAAGTGAAAGATCCAATCATATTCCCCTGTTCCTTGACATACTTTTAAAGCTGTGTGTGTGTGGTGTATAGCACAGACAAACATGAGGAATAAAGGTTGCCTTTATTCCTTGCTCTGTCAAATATAGCAGTGCATACAAGCGTCTGTGTCTGTGCTTGCGCAGATGCAACGCGTGCTAAACAATTAACATAAGCAGCAGAGCCAGCTGCATCCATAATATGAGCCCAGAGCTAATCTGCCATGCTAGAGTTGACAGGTGTTTGTGATTTGGAGAAGGGGCGTTGTCGGGGGGACGGGGAAAGAGGCTGCAGGAGGTGGAGGGGGTTAACTGATGAACAAAAACTGAGATGGGTAAAATATCTTGCCTGCGCATTGACTCCAACTTCACAAATACCATTCGCTGTGGGAGGAAGCAGGAGATGAATGGGAGATCATGAAAAGGAGGATGCCTCTTCCTTATTGAGATGCACACCGAGACTCTGTAGAGCTGTAATCAAATAAGCCATCAGATGTTCAGTGGAGCGGTTTCATTCAAACACACACACACACACACACACACACACACACACACACACACACACACACACACACACAGCATCTCAAGAATGCAGTCGTTTTCCTTCAAAGCAGTGTGATGCATTCTTCCTCTATGGTAGGAGCCTGGAGAATTTGCGCACACACAAATCCACACAGACAGCAAATGTCAGGCTGCCCTATTTCGCTGTCACTTAAACAAACGATACAGACGAGTGTGAGATAGCAGATAGACACACCCTACTATTGAGTGTGAAAGCATGAGAAATTCAAATCTATGTTTTCTTCAACTCGCCATGTAAAACTTTCTTCTCCTGCTCTTTAATCTCATCTGTTGGAGTAGTTTCTCCAGTGAAAAAGGAAGATGAGGGGTTTGAGCTGCAGGGCCAGATTTGCATATGTTTACCCCCCTGAAGTAGTCACACGGTTCAAACCTTTCTTTGGTTGTTTTTAACTGCTGTCTCCACTCCACTGTGTGTACTTGTGTGCTATGCTGAATGTGATGTCCAGCAGAAGGAGGTTGTTTATCTGTAGCCGCGTTAAGGCGCAGTCACGGGAAAGACATTGTGTCCTGACCACCACAGCTCAAACACACCACACACAATAGGCTATTTTTACTCAAGAAAATGGGTTAGTGGGTTGACTGATGACTTGAAATCAACATGTGACTTGCTGATTTTTCTAACTTTTCCAACAAAGAACTCTTAGGCTGAGTGAAGTATTGCCTGTGCTATGTGTTAGCGCAGTTTTTAAACAAAGAAGCCTCCATACTGAAACTGATCCAAAACTGAACGCAGATAAAGCCTCAAACTGATCACTCGCATCTCATAGAAGTGGACTCAGTACACTCTCAGTCTCACTCTGTAACTCTTAACTAGTCAACAATGTGCTTAAACTCTTAGCTCTACTACTATTTCCAACAAAAACTGCAATTATTTGTTGAAATACCTCAAAAACGCTTAAATTCCAAGAAACTAAAATACTGAAAATAGAGTTTATGTTGATGCAACTGGGGCAGATTAAGTTGAATGTGACTGTTCTGTAAAACTATGTCAATAGGTTGCTGCCATTAAGGCTCAGAAATGGAAACAGCCCTAAAGGAATGTCCTTGTTAATACTCTGAATTGATACACACAGATGCACGCGCAATTTAAAAAGGTTGCACATGATTTTCAATGTATGGTTTCTTCTTCGTCATGCGATCAGAGCTGATATCCTGCATTTACACTCACATGGTTACAGCCTATGATTTCTTCCCCCTTCTCTTTTTCAGAGAGGAGAAGAGTGAGCAGCTTCTGGACACCAGGCAGGAGCTTGAGAACATGGAAGTGGAGCTCAAAAGGCTTCAGCAAGAGGTACTGCCACAACCAACAGAGACCCTGGCACACGTTTTATGCACACAACACACAAGCATTCATATGACTTCATCTCCCCCTTCACCTGCTGTTCCCTCCTCTTTCTAAGTACTTTGTTTCTGCAGCACTTCCAGGCTTTAATCAGCTAGCTAGTGACTTAGCTCATTAGAGGCTATTAGAGCTATCTTTAGTCGAGCAGCAGCCTCACATGGCATTTGATGTGGAGTGGGCGGTAGGCTGACTGCACGCTGTACACAAGGTGGATGAGTTCAGGGCATGGGGGACAGTTTTGGATGCGTGTTTGCGATAATTGATAGTGTGCGGAGTTTGTTCTGTTCATTATCTGTTGTAACATGTCTTAGGCTGTTCACAGATAATGTACAAGCCATACAAGATTAGAGTCATTGAAGCCTCTGACCAGGATGTGTAGTTTTATATATTAATATATTATTTTGAATTATTGTTTTTTTAAAATATTCATGCTTTATATTTGGCTGTCAACCCCTGCAGAGCTACCAGTTGCTGTCGGATGCGCGGTCAGCTCGCGCGTACCGCGACGAACTGGATGCGCTCCGGGAGAAAGCGATCCGTGTGGACAAACTGGAGAGCGAGCTGAGCCGATACAAGGAGAGACTGCACGACATCGAGTTTTACAAGGCCAGAGTCGAGGTACACAACACGTGCACAAGTCTTATTAACATTAGCTCACGTAGGCCATGCAGTGGAGCAACATGTATCCACCTTTACTGTCCATACCGCATAATGTGGCGCAGGAGGTTTTCCGGTTAAGTCCTAAATACAGCTGTTACTAGCTGTTTAGGTATTGTTGTTTAAGTTTAATGGTTTTTGTAGGAGCTGAAGGAGGACAACCAGGTCCTGCTGGAGACTAAGGCCATGTTGGAGGAGCAGCTGGATGCAAGCCGGACCCGATCTGACAAACTGCACCTCCTGGAGAAAGAGAATCTGCAGCTCAAATCCAAGATCCACGACCTGGAGATGGTGAGATGATGAATTTATAGATCAACGTTCAAGTGCAGAGACCTGATGTTTGATGGAGGAGAGTTTGATGTGAGATTTAAATGTAAAGAAGCCGTGGTTGTGGTTCAGTAGTAGCTGTGTTCAGTCGTGCGTTCAGGATATGTTTATCTCAGAGCACTGTCTTATCTCTGTGTTATCTCCAGGAGAGGGATATGGACCGTAAGCGTCTGGAGGAGCTGTTGGAGGAGAACCTTGTGCTCGAGATGGCCCAGAAACAGAGCATGGACGAGTCCCTGCACTTGGGCTGGGAGCTGGAGCAACTCTCCAAGACACCAGAGTTGACCGACGGTAAGGAGAAGACGAGGGAGTCAAGAATCTTTTCTAAAACCGGAGAACAAGAACAAGTTTAGCTGAAGTATTTTAGAGGTGAAGTGTTTAGGAAAGGAGAGAATGGGACTTGTTATTGAAATATCATGCAGCTGAGAGTCACCTGAGTTGACCAGGTGGAGGGCTTCAGACAGCCAACAGACCAGGCTTTAATCACTGGCTCTTGGCCCTGGTCTCATCTCTATGACCCCTCTGCCTTTGCCAGCCTCCACTGGGTTTTCTTTCCACTTGGTTAAAACCTGTAATTAATATTCAGTGGCTCTTGGAGGATAATCTGCGTGTTTGGATTATAAAAGCTGTTAAGAGGTTTAACTAGCCAGGGATCTGGATAAAGACTTTGTGTGTTTGTGTGGGCGGGGCTGTTTGTTAAAATGGCACTTTAAAAGCTTTAAGACCTGCACTGTTGGATCACAGGGGATTGTATTTATTTATTTTTTTATTGACTTGTTGTGACATGGACAGTATTAACATTTTTAATGGTTTTTGTGAATTACAAGTCTAAATTTTGTCTGGTTTTGACCTGAAACATGAAAAAAAAATACAAAAAAGTCTCACATTTATGGTGATTGTTGAAACACTGATGTTTAATCCACTTTTTTTTTTTTTTGCTGCCATTGATTCAGTCCCTCAGAAGTCTCTGGGCGAGGAGGTGAATGAGCTGACCTCGAGCCGCCTGCTGAAGCTGGAGAAAGAAAACCAGACCCTGCTGAAGACAGTGGAGGAGCTCAGGGGAACCGCTGGTCAGGACGCCGTGGCAAAACTGACCAAAGTCACCCAGGAAAACCAGAGACTGAACCAGAAAGTAAGCACTGGACTGTGTATTTCAGTGTTGTTGAGTGGTTGAGTAAGAGTTTAACGTCATTTACGCACAGAGACTCATGCTAACACTTCCTCATGTTATTAGTCATCTGTCTTCAAGGAAAGTAAATCAAACTGCCTGTAAAATGAGCTGTGCATTATGAGAAATGCTTTTTGTGCAAGGCTTAAATACAAAAGTGTTTAATTTCAGTATTCAGGTATACCCCAGAGAGATTGGCTGCACTCTCTTAGGATACTTGGGGGGGGGTGAATGCTGTTTAATTCTCAGGGTCACCTCCAAGATTAGCATATTGGCCAAACACTCCTCCACAGTATATCACCCAAACACTTGGCTTTAGGGCTTTTCACACAGTGACAGTGAGAAATAAAATGGAGACAGAAGGGGTGAGTATGGAGAGGGGTGGATAGGAGGATGAAAGCAAAGCTGTAAATCCAGGCAGCCCTGCACTGCCTTTTCTTTCCCAGTCTTTGACTCTCGAACGCCCCTCGCTAAGAGAAGTCTCTCAGCTATTTTCAGAAACATAAGCCTCTCTCATTCTGCCCTCTGAATAAAAAAGCATGAAATTGTGTTTTTCTCTCACAAAGAGAAAATCCAAAGTGAGAAATTTATGTCTGAGTGACTCGGGCGGTCTATAGCCAAAACACATTACAATGTGAATGCAGTTGGTGGTAGACTCCGGCAAACAGAAAAAGTCTCATTTAATGTGCGTCTGTGTGTTTGCGCGTGAATCAACGTGTGTGGGTCTGTCTGCAGAGTTGTGACAGAATGAGGTGGCGTATTATGTTTGTATCGTGGATTAATAATTGCAGCAGCTTCTTTGTGACCGTGAATTACAGGGTTGCTCGCTCTCTGTGGTGCGTCAGCCACAGCGATAACCGCACCGCAATACAGACGGTGCTGCAGTATGGGGTGTAATGCACAAAAAACGGCATCAAGATATCTGTGAATGAGGGGGAAGCAATCAGGAAGTGGCACATAAAAATAGTTAATGGTCATGACGGAGAAGATGCTTAAACCAAATCAAGATGGTGCAACATTTAAGATGTTACTTTATTCATTTCTTTACAGTTGGAGCAGCTGGGGAGTGAGCTGGCAGCAGACAGAGAGTCGCTCCGCAGCGCTGAGTCTCTCAGCACCGACCTGATGAAGGAGAAGGCTTTGCTGGAGAAGACTCTGGAAACACTCAGAGAAAACTCTGAGAGACAGGTACACACACACACACACACACACACACACACACACACACACACACACACACACACACACACACACTTAATTTGGGAAGTTTATCCCAAAACCATTATTTTAAATATCTGGCATTTATGTTTGGTTTTTCAGCAGCGCGTATATCTGTGAATCAAACCTTTTGCAGGATAACTGCTGGTTTTCCACATTTTTGCTGAATGTTGCATCACTGATTGATTAGGCCCATTATGTTTGAACAGGTTAGCGCAGTTAAACTAATATGATATACAGAGACCAACGTTTCTCAGAATGACTGTGGAGTCTGTACACTGGAAAAGCATATGGTCGGAGTCAGACAAACAGGGCTTTGACGCCGTGCGTCATGCACGCTGCTCTATCTACAAAACCATCATTGATTCTCGTTCCGGGAAAGTCCAAGAAAAGAACATGACCAAGCTGGGTAATTTACTCAAGTCTATACAGAGTTTTTCTTGAGAGCATCTTTGTGCAATTGATTTGCATTTGGCTCAAAAGAACTATTAAGTGGAACTACCACTATGTTTTATTGACTGCACAGATTTCTGGCACTTCTGTGGCCCAGATACAGATGCTCGCTATGTGTCTGCAGGGACTGTGTAGCTGTTAGACCCAAATCTGACACATTTGATTAGTTTAACCATCTGATTTGTAAAATCCAGGCCTTGATGAGCTGCAGAGGCAGAGAAAACACAAACTGCTGCTCTCGCAGATTACTGTGGGTAATTCTATCCAGTTGCATAACGACATGTAAGCAATCCAGTCCCTTTCCAACATGCGTAACGTTTGAATGAAGTATAGTTTTCTGTAATCCTGATAAGCTGTTTTGTGTTTGCTCCTTTCCTTTTCTTTTAGTTTTTATCCGAATTAAACTAAATGCAAATTTGAAACAGAATCACCTTCATTACCTCAAGCTAGAATCCTTTCATGTAACGTCACAGAACAATGAAGTGCCCTGTAGTTTAGCGCACTGGAGCTGATGAGTAAATCTTTTTCTCATTAAAACTCTCATGTCTGCTCTCCAGCTGAAGGGTCTGGAGCAGGAGAACAAGCACCTGGGTCAGACGGTGTCGTCACTGCGTCAGCGCTGCCAGGTTGGTGCCGAGGCTCGGGTCAAGGATGTGGAGAAAGAGAATCGCGTTCTCCACGAGTCCATCTGTGAGACAACGGCCAAACTTAATAAGATGGAGTTTGAAAGGAAACAACTACGTGAGTGAATTTTTTGGCTCATTGCAATAAGCGTGCGTGTGTTTTCGTCTACTTTCTGTCTTTTTCTGCACAGTAAGTTCCTTGTTTTTTCTTCTTTTTAATTCATGGATCAAACGTTTGGTTAAAATGTGCAGGTAAAGAGCTCGAAGTGATGAAGGAGAAAGGTGAGCGGGCGGAGGAGTTGGAGATTCAGGTGCAGAAGCTGGAAAGAGACAATGAGAGCCTGCAGAAGAAAGTTGCCAGTCTTGGGATCACCTGTGAAAAGGTCAGGTGCTTTCAGCTTTATGCATGGTCTGTGTTTTAACATCTCTGTGTTTTTATGAACATTTTATTAATTTCATAATATATTATATTTGATGTGGAGTCGCAGCTTTTCTCCGCAGTATTTAAGTGCAGATGTAACATTGGAAATAAGCACTTAGTTAAGAGTTGAAGTTAAATAGCTTCCTGGAAAACTGACAAGAATAACCAGCCTCTACAGCTTAGAAGTAAGTTATTATCTCTGTCAGCTTTAGAGAGAAGGATGAGTGCATTTTTAAAGCTTTGTTGAATAGGACAATAAATGTTTTAAATTGCCAACACTGACAGAAACGTGTGTGTGCGCAGGTGTCGTCTTTAGAGAAGGAGAATGCTGAGCTGGAGGCGGAGGGCCGTCGACTGAAGAAGAAGCTGGATTCTCTGAAGAACATGGCCTTCCAGCTGGAGGCTCTGGAAAAGGAGAACTCCCAGCTGGAGGAGGAGAACCTGCAGCTCCGCCGCTCAGCTGAGAGTCTCCGGTCAGCGGGTGCTAAAGCTGCCCAGCTGGAAGCGGAGAACAGGGAGCTGGAGAGCGAGAGGAGCCAGATGAAGCGCACCCTGGAACTGCTCAAAGCCTCGTCCAAGAAGACGGAGAGATTAGAGGTGAGAAGTGTTCGTGCGGCAGGTGCTTCTGTGACTGGAGATGCAGCTAAAATGCAACCATGTGTAGCCACAAGCTTTGGAGTTAAAGACATTTCACACCTGAGATTTTTGTAATTGAGCCTTGTCACAGGTAAGTTACAGGGGATCTGGCATGTAATGGCATCAGGGAGCGACGCAACTAGTTCATGGATGCTTTTAATATCCTAATCTGGCTTTTCCTCTCCCAGGTGAGTTACCAGGGCCTAGATACAGAGAACCAGCGCCTCCAGAAGGCTTTAGAGAACAGCAGCAAGAAGATCCAGCAGTTGGAGGCTGAGCTGCAGGAGGTGGAGACCGAGAATCAAACCCTCCAACGCAACCTGGAGGAGCTCAAGATCTCCAGTAAACGCCTGGAGCAGCTGGAGCAGGAGGTAGGGGGAAAAAAAAATGAATAATCACATTTGCTGAAACTGAATTTTGAGTCGATTTTGGAGTGCATCCCGTCAGCAAGAGCAGGTACAGAGTATGATGGGGGATAGCTGTGGGTGGTTCACTGACACAGCCTCGGTTACTTATTTTGAGATGGACTGATTCCGCCTGGCAGAATGGGGTCAATCAGATTGGCCCAAAAACTGTAGTTGAGTCAGACCGAAAGTAGTGTTTGTAGTACAGCAGATCTGCACGTTAAAATAGAAAACATTGCAGATTCGTCATTTGGCTCTGCCACACTTTTTAGTACATTCTGATAAAACGGCTGCATGTTACACAGCAGAGTTGGATCATCCCAGATTATTTGTCAAAATTGATTATTGGCCCATTTGCGTTAATCCATGTCCACTTTCAGCCAAACATGTATTTACAAGGCATTTAGACTGAAAGCAGCTCCATCAAATGTTGTTTTATTCGTCTGCTCTCCATTACCTCCGGTTCATCCCAACAAGAACAAGATTCTGGAGCAGGAAAGCTCCCAGCTGGAGAAAGACAAGAAGCTTCTGGAGAAGGAGAACAAGCGTCTGAGGCAGCAGGCCGAGATCCGCGACTCCAAGCTGGACGACAACAACCAGCGGATCTCCACCTTGGAGAAAGAGAATCGGACCATGGGCAAGGAGATGATCTTCTTCAGGGACTCCTGCACAAGAGTCAAAGACCTGGAGAGGGAGAACAAGGAGCTGGTCAAACAGGCCAGCATTGATAAGAAGACCCTCATCACACTGAGAGAGGTCAGAATACATTTGACACTGTGTGACATCTGCAGATGCGAGTTTCACCCTCACATGCTTCCTGATTTCATGTGTTACAGTAATGTGCTAAATCCTGTTATAGATCCAAATTAATCAGTTCATTTAGTGCCGAATTGGAAGGACGATGATGATTAATGGGAAGTGATGTTATCATTTACTAATAACTTGAGTGGGCTCCTTCATTAACTTCATGCATGTTTGTGTTGTAGGAGCTTGTGAGCGAGAAGCTGCGGACACAGCAGATGACCAACGATCTGGAGAAACTGACCCATGAGCTGGAGAAGATCGGACTGAACAAGGAACGGCTGCTGCATGACGAGAGCTCTGATGACAGGTATAAACTCTCTCACTCTCTCTCTCTCTCTGTCTCTCTAAAATAAGAAATTGGTCTATCATCTTGGGATCGGAATCATTTAAAGTGATAGGTACTGTTGGGATTCCAAATAAATTGGCCCCGTGGCCCATTTTAGATCAGGTGTTCAACTCTGGATGAATCTGAGTCAATTGCAGAATCGTCTTGCGGGAGATTTCTGAGCCAGTATCTCTCCCACCTGCTAAAGTCTTTGCCAAAAAGTCAGTTGGCCTTGATACACTGTGACCATGGCCGTGATACATCATCTCTGTTTAGAAATGTGTGATCACAGTTTAGACTGGACGCACTCAGACACACACACACACACACACAGACACGCAGAGCTAACCTGAGTGTTTTTCAGGTTTAAGCTCCTGGAAACCAAACTGGAGTCGACTCTGAAATCGTCTCTGGAGATAAAAGAGGAGAAGATTGCCGCCCTGGAGGCCAGACTGCAGGAATCCTCCAACCTCAACCAGCAGCTTCGCCAGGAGCTGAAGACGGTCAGCAACACACGAAACCATACTTTTAAACATAGAAATGCATGAATATACAGGGACAGCTTATCCCACAATACAGGAGACCCAGGATAACAACATATTCCACCAACACTCACCTCCCACAAAACCCAAACACCGACCTCCTCTTGAGAACAGCGTGTCCCAAAATCCATCCCCTGCAGTCTAAAACACTGGTAGCTCTGAAAACACAGAGGGCTTCTCAAGGCCGATACATTATTTATTCATCCACCCTTCCACTTCTATCGCCAGTTTATCTATTCATGAGGCGGCAGGGGTCTGTGAAGAGGTGGAGCGCGGTGGAGGACGTCTGCATTTTCCTTTAGGGAGGCGTTTGTTTTTTTTGAACTTGCTGACACAAATCAGAGCCGGAGCTGAAGGTTGAGTGGAAAGTTGGATGGACTCGGACAAATCCTGTCCGTGTTTACTTTACAGTTAATCGATATTTATGTTGGAGGAGTGTATTTTATTTTACTGGTAGAGCACAAAAAAACAATTTAAAGTTATGTGGTGACTCTTGAAATTTGTTCGCTGCAGGTAAAGAAAAACTATGAGGCGCTGCGTCAGAGGGAGGAGGAGGAGAGGATGGTGCAGAGCTCGCCCCCTAGAGGAGGGGAGGACCCTCAGGCTGTCAGTAAATGGGAGAAAGAGAGTCACGAAGCCACCAGGGAGCTGCTGAAAGTCAAAGACAGACTCATTGAGGTGGAGAGAAATGTAAGTGGCGTAATCTGAATGTTGAACACACACACAAACATTTGGGTTTCATGCTTTCCCCACAATGTATTCTCATATATCTTTTTTTTTTAAATTTTTTTATTGTGTGTGTTTCTCCCAGAATGCCACGCTGCAGGCTGAGAAGGCGGCCCTGAGGAGCCAGCTGAAACAACTGGAAACTCAGAGCTCCAACCTGCAGGCTCAGATAGTGGCCGTGCAGAGACAGACGGCCTCTTTGCAGGAGAACAATACGACACTACAGACACAGAACGCCAAGCTGCAGGTAATCCGCCACACACCTTATGCAATACAGTCGGTAGAGTTGGCAGCGAATGGCCGCTCTCTTACAGAGGAGTACAGTACAGGTACAGATAACAATGCTGGTACCTAACACAGTCGAGCAGCTGATCAACTTAACCTTGTGTCTCAGAGTGCAACGCGTTTATATTGTTATAATAATCAAACACACACTCACAAGACGTGACAGACAACTATCTGAGCTAGATTCAGCAAATTAGCATATGTCATGATTTTTTTAAATTCTAAATGAGTTTTATCTTTATTAAATAATTATATATATGAGATCAATCCGGGGTTTGACAACTTAATTTATACATCCTCTCAGTCACAAATCACAATTGCCTCAAATGGCTTTAAAAACATGTACAACAGTCCTTACCGTCATATATTCAAAGATTTCTGCAAGCTTGCAGGCGCAATATAAAATAGATTTACTCATCTTGCTGCATATAATATCGTCATAAGGGGTCTTCAATGTAGCAGATAGAGTTGGATCAGTACCAAACATGATCTTCTTTCTGAACTAGTACAGGACACCTGATATAACGCAATATAACACAGTCCGATATAAATGGTTTTAATCTAAATGCAAAGTTGTCTGGCCTCCTTTCAACACTGCCGTTTGTACAGTTCCTTTGCCAGACTGCTTAGCTGCCTGGATTTAGACTTGTACTCCCTGTTTGGCAGCAATTCAAACCCTGCTTATAGGCGACAGGATTTACACTGACCATACAGCCGCTTCTAGCCGTTTCTGTGTTTGTGTCTGACTTGTGTGGTTTGTGTGTATAGTCAGGTGTGTGTATACGATTGTGTGTATGTGTTTTGTAATGGAGCTGAAAAACTGTCCTTTTTAAAGGTACGGAAAGTGTGTCAGCACCTGGACAGAGTGTGTGTGTGTGTGTTTGTGTAAGTCAGAGTGTGAACACGCACACTGGTCCTGATTGAAGAGGGATTTGAGACTAGGAAACCACTGTGACCACAAAGGAAACATGAAAAGAAACAGTTTTCCTGCTGGTGCTTTGTAGATTGAGCTTATAGCAGAGAGGAAGAGCAAACCGAATGGAGACACAGTGCCCCCTATAGGCAAAATCTGGAACAACCTCTGCTTATTTTGATTGGATTCGAGGAGTAAAAAAGGTTTTAAAAACAAAGTATTTGTATTTTAAAACTTCTTTGGTCTGCTGTTCTCTTATCTTGGGGCTCCATTCATTCTTTTTCTCCTTATCTGCCCCTCGCTTCTCCTCGTCCTCTTACATGCCTTCCTCACCCAACGTATCTCCATCTTTGTCCTCTCCCTCAGGTGGAGAACTCCACCCTGAGCTCGCAGAGTGCAGCTCTCATGGCCCAGAACGCCCAGCTGCAGAGCCAGCAGAGCAGCGTGGAGGGTGAGCGCGAGGGGGCTCTGAAGGACAAGGAGGAGCTGAGGGCCACTTACGAGCTGCTCCTCCGTGACCACGAGAAGCTGGCGGCGCTGCATGAGAGGCAGGCGGCCGAGTACGAAGCCCTGATCGGGAAGCACGGAGGCCTGAAGAGCTCTCATAAGAGCCTGGAGCAGCAGCACAGGGACCTGGAGGACAAGTGAGACTTGGGGTTTAGGAGCATGGGGACCAGCATATGCTCAAACTTTGACTTTGTACACTGTTTGACCTTCTTTTGCACACTTCAAGTTTACATGTTTGTTTGTTTTCATGTGTGAAGGTACAAGCAGCTCCTGCAGAGAAAGGGGGAGCTGGAGGAGCTGGAGAAAACTCTGAAGGAGCAGCAGGAAAAAATGGCGCAGGAGAACCAAACGCACCAAGCCACCGCTGACCAGTGCAGACTGCTCAAAGAGGAAAACGACAGGTCAGACACTGTCGTGAAACACCATATGTTCCTATGACTGTAGAAAAACTTTCTTTTAAAAAGAAACCTGTAACTGAGTTGTCTCTCTGCTCCCTCGCCAGGCTGAACACTACCTATCGTCAGCTGGTGAAGGACAATGACAATCTCCAGCTGGACCATAAGAACATCAAGAGCCAGCTGAACAACGCCAAGCTGGAACAGACCAAGCTGGAGGCCGAGTTCTCCAAACTGAAGGAGCAGTACCAGCAGCTGGACATCACTTCAACCAAGCTCACAAATCAGTGTGAGGTGAGGAGTCTCGTCTCGTCTCCTTCTCGTCTCCTTCTCTCCTCTCATTATGTGTTTGTCTATCAATATTTTAGCCTTGTAATGTATCGTGTTTGTGGAGACGGCTTCTTAAGCCAGCTGTGTTGTGGGGTGGTTTACCCCCTTTAATGTATCACATTTGCTGTTTGGAAAGGTGTTGCAGCATCTCTTTGATATATTTCTTTGTGTGGGTGTTAGTTGTTGAGCCAGCTGAAAGGAAACCTGGAGGAGGAGAATCGTCACCTGTTGGACCAGATCCAGACTCTGATGCTGCAGAACCGCACCTTGCTGGAACAGACGATGGAGAGCAAGGACCTGTTCCACGTAGAGCAAAGACAATACATGTAAACACTTGATGATATCTTTATTTATTTATTCATATATTATGATATTCCTTCAGTGTGTTTTGGTAATGGCACATTTAAAACAAATTACTTGTTATTTTATATGTGGATTTTTTACATTTTCACTCTCGGCCCATTTCCACGTCCATCAGAGACAAACTGAATGAGCTGAGGAGGCAGAAGGAGAAGCTGGAGGAGAAAATCATGGACCAGTACAAGTTCTACGACCCCTCACCTCCACGCAGGTACAGGAAACGTCCTCTAGATACACAAGTTAAAAAAAAAAACTAAGCCAAAAAACACAACAGAGATTGCTTGTTGACTTATATCTTGAAGGCATGGGAGCAGCAGAAAACACTCATACTGCAACCTCAGGAAGGGATGCATCAAGTATTTATGGCCTGCAGGGCATAAAAACATTTCTTTATCTTGAGTGCCATCTGTGGGAACATTTAGAGGCTGAACGAAAGCCACACATGTAACTAATAAAATTGGTTATATTGACTTTACATCTTCTCTTGTTCCTGACGGTCTCTTTGCCTCACACTCATCTCTCCCTTGTAGGCGCGGCAACTGGATCACTTTGAAGATGAGGAAGTTGATCAAGCCGAAGAGCCGGGAGAGGATGCGCTCCCTCACGCTGACTCCGTCTCGTTCCGAGTCGGGCGACGGTTTCCTCGCCTTTCCCCAGGACAGCCAGGACAGCTCGTCCATAGGCTCAGGCTCTAACTCGCTGGACGACACGCTCACACAAAAGAGGAGCAGCAGTGAGTGCACAGATGAAACCTGGACACGCACACGTGGAAATGAGCTTAGTTATACTGAAGGAACTTGTCTCGTCGTGCTTAAGACAAATGAGCACAAACGTACACTAAACATGCTCAGACAATATTTCATACATCAGCTGAAACAAATGCAGATCAGATGTTTCCCCAGAGATTGTTTTCAGCAGTGGTGCTTCAATGCATGCACCATGTCCATGAGCGTGAGACACTGGGTCCAGAGTAGCATCAAATTTCATCATTTTCACTTTAGTTTAGATGCACATGTTTGGTAGCTCCATCGTCAATATTTTATTTTCAATTTTAAAAAAATCTGATTATTATATCTATTACTATTACCTCTGTGGACACAAAAAGCTAGAGCAGGTTATAAACAATCCAAATAACTTAAAGATAAAATTTGCTAAAGTAAACTCGGGCTCAACAACAACCAACAGCATTACATCTGGAAAATTAATAGGTCTTAATGCTTTCCACATTTATTTATATTCATGCAGCTGAATAGGCTGACTAAAGGTTTTAAGACTGGACGTGCAGCTAAATCAAGTATATCATGCTTGCAAGTTACTGCTAACAGTTTCCTCAGGTCTACTTGTATTGTATTCCTAACTTTCTCACACTGGCTGAACCACATACTCATTGCACACACACACACATACACAAGCCATCCCGTTATTTAAAGGAGCTACATGACTTTTTATTTCAGCGCATTTCACATAGATACACATAGCAAGCTAGCCACCCATAGGGTTGTGTATGTGAGTACACATCATTAGCAACTCTATAATATTAATGGTTGTGTGGAGTTTTAGCAGCAGCACTCATAATGCATTAATAAGCAGCGGTGCAGCATGTATGGATGGGAAACACTAGATGAAATGAAAACAACTAGCGACATTGTACAGAGGTAGTTCTGTTCGATGCTGAATACACTTCTGACGCATAATCAGACCTCACATAACACACTTCTGCTTGGTGTGTGTGTTTGTGTGACTGTGTACTTGAGTGGTTGAGTGGGTCTTTCCTCCCCTAACTGCTCCTTTATCTTTCTCTCTCTCTCTCTCTCTCTGCAAAGGGAGGAGAGGGCAGCAGCCCCATGCCCAAGGGCAGGGTTCCACCAATGGTATGCCGCGGATGGGGAGGGTGGGCGGGGTTTGTGACCCGACTGTCACGTCTTTCAGGGCATGTTTTCGTGAGTCCATTGTCTGTGTCACTCGGCTGTCCTAGACGTTAGCGGTTGAGCTGCGCAGCACCAAGCGGTCGACTCTGAACCTCGGACCTGGTTCAAAAAAAGTAGATGCATTTCCAGTATATGAAATAACAGAGGGTGCGCTTGATTTCTGTAACCTGATCTATGGAAAATGCCGCCGTCAGACACTTCAGACATTGTAATCGTAAGAATAATGTGTTTTTCTTTATTGAGTGACTCTAAATTATAATGGGTGCGTTCAACAGATATTAAGACATCAAAGTCTGTTTGCAGGTGTTGGAGTTCAACTGCAGATGTGAAAAAAGATAAATAAACCTCTTTCCCGAGGAAGCTGCATGAAGTATGATCAGTCACTTTTAGTGATTTCACTCGAGTCAGCGTTGGTTGGGGCTGAAGACAAGTCTGAAAATAAAAAAATGGAGGTCTGAAGTTAGATGGACGTTAACAGACCTGTATAACACAGCTCAGCTCTGCAGCCAGCAGCTTGAGGCTATTAGCAGCTACTAGCATAACCCACCTGGATCTGTGACTGAACAGTTGGTGACTGATTTGCATTGTGGGTAATGCTGGCTGCAGTTTTGACAAGAAGTTTCTCTTTAATTTATTTAAGTTTTACTTTTTAAACATTTTCCATTGACAGTGTTTGTAGGATTTCATTTCAACAGCATCAAGCGCATCTCATGTTGTTCAAGTACTGAAAAAACAGTTCAGGTACATTTTGTCTCAGGTCCAGTTCACTCTAATCTTCTTCCACAACATGGTCTAAGGCTTATTAGCTCTGAGCTACAGTCAAGTCAACCTGCTGATCTGTGCAGTTCACCTGTAATTAATAGAGAAACGCCCTCTAACGTAGCATCAAAGCTATTAAAAGGTGCAATGCGTTATTACTCGAGATCCAGGTCTGGTTGCTGCAAGATGAAACTGGAAATAAACCATGTGTACTGAGTAAAATCCTGACGCTGCAGCCAAGAGAGACAATTAAGTGAGTCGCTATTTTTTTTTAACCAGTGGGGAAAACTAAGTACCACAGAAATGTGAAGCACACACAATATAACAATGCATTTTTCCTATTTTGTTTTTTTTCTTTTTATCCAAATTAAGTCACCAACAAATAAATAGAACACTATAATAGAAAAGAGGCCTTTAGCAGATGTGTAGTAAAACATTACAATCAATAAATGCGTACCTATAACACTTATAACATTAAGAACTGACTCAATGACATTACAGTGTCGAACATACAATAGAAAAGTGGGTTGCATCTATAAAAACACTCCCTGAAGCTGTTAACCTGCCCCCTTTTTCACTCTCCTGATTGCACCCTTTAATATTCCTCATCCTCTGTGTTTCATCTAGGCGTGACGATGTGTTGACAGTCGTGTTGTTGCGTACAGTATGTAGGCGCTTTAAAGTCATTTGCAGAGTACAACACTCATGACCATGAGCGAACATGAGAGCGTATGTGCGGGTTGTTGTGTGCAGATTAAAGGTGCGTGTGTGTGAGTGTGTGTTTGCATACTGTGTTTACATTTGTGTGTTTGTTTGCATAATGTGTCTTTGTACAGAAAGTCTGCCCGTTAAAGTATTATATAGGTATAAAAGATGTCTGTTGGAGGCCTTTCAGTCCATCCAAACAGCAATTTAACACAATCTCTGTGGATTTTTAAGAGATAATAATGCAAATTAACATCCTGACACAAGCTTCCCAATACAAATACAGAATGCCCACATGTTTTTAAGACTGTCTCCGGCTACATTAACATGTAGCAATTTAACAGTATTTACATGAAAGAAGGGGATGGTGAATCAAAATTTAGGCTTTGTAATGATGTGATCCACCCCTTCTAAGTCGATATAGTTGTGGTTGCATTGTTGTCTACTGTCTGGTTGAGTGTCCGGGGGCTCAGCTCTCACTCTGCATCTCTCCCCTGGCTCTCTTTGTGAAAACGTTAACCACATCCCTCTGTTCTGCCCTCCTTTTTTTTCTTTTGTTTTCTTTTCCTCCACCTCCCTCGGGCTTGTTCTGTCGCTCTCCCTCTCCTCTGTCTGTCTGTCTGTCTCTGGCTGCGCTCTGACAGCTATTAAAAGGTTGCCTTTCATGAGGAACCGATCCAAGGACAAAGACAAGGCCAAGGCTATCTACCGGCGCTCCATGTGTAAGACCTCCGTTAGCTGCCACGCTAGCCTTCCTCCGCCTTCTCTCCCTCTCATCGCCACGCTAGGAGAAACAAAGAAGGAGCGGTCACTGATTTCAGGGTGGCAGCAGTGTGGGGGTGTAACGGTGACTGTGTGGCAGTTTCAGGTTTCAGTCACAGCTCTTAAAGCAGCTCAGGCCTACAGCCATTCCTTTGGGATTGTTTTCTATTTAATATTTACGACGTAGTTTCAGTAATTTAATGGTCATGTTACCTGATACCTTATCTAGCACCTGAAAAAGATTAAAAGATTCAAGCTTTGCCCCCATGCTGTGCCTGGTGACATCAGTGACTTATCCTTTTCCCCAGTAACCCCCACCCCTCTACGTCTGCCGCCTCTTCTCCCCCCCCCGTAGAGCATCTACACTGTTGTCAGTTTCCACCAGTGTAGTGTCACTTTGTTCTCACACAACCTTCACTAACTTTGTCTTAGTGCAAAGATGTACAGATGAAAATGTAAAAGCAAAACAAGAACTGATTCGTAGGACTTGTCTCTCTCTGTTGATCTGTCTCTTGTCGTGTGATGCAGTTTGATTTCCGTCTTAGTTCTGAGTGCCACCTACCAAAGCTTATCTCTCAGATTAGCGATTGTGGAAGTCGCTGTGCAGCGGGCAACTTATCGGGCAGCTTTGTCATGTGCTCTGTGGTTTCATTTTGTTTCTGTATCTCGGATGAAAGGCTCTGTGTATGTGCGCGTGTGTGTTCAGAGGGTGGGCGAGAGTGCAGGTTTGCCTTTCATGCGCCTGTGGTGTGGTTGCTCCATTCTTTGATTGCAGCATGGCAAAAAAAACCAATCATCAACCGCCCGATCGCCGCCACTCACACTCACCATGGAGGACTTGAAATGGAGCCTTTACTCTCTCTCTGTACATCTCTCTCTCTGTGCATCTGTTTCTCTTTCACTCTCTCACTCTCTTCCTCTGTCAGCGTGCTGCATTTCAGATCTTATTCTGCTGACATGGACTTGCCTCGTTCTGATTCAGGCTCTGATCGTTTGTGCACAGCACTGCCACCGCATGCCTTCACGCTTCTCTACAGCTCAGGACACAGAGTGCATAAAGATGGTGGCCTCTCAGGGCAATATGTCACCTGCCCCAAAAAGTATCAGGGCCCAGGTGGTCGGACTAGCCGTGGATGACAAAGCCTGCAGCTGCTTTCTTTATGCACTTTAAAATATGTTTGAATCTTTTTTGAAATGCTTGCATGTGCCTTGACATTTGACAAGATGATTGTATTTATGGATGTAGAGACAGACCTAATGGTATTTTTGATTAAGAGCTCATCGAAGAGGACTATTGTCTGCTAGCTTTCTATGCTTACTGCAAGAGTTGAACTTTCTCTTCCAAGGCTATTGCAATAAGGCCTTGTGAACAAGAAAGTTTGATTAGAGAGGCTTCAGCAGCCTGTAAGACATTTTGTATCCCCCATGTCTAAGGGGATACAAAATCGAAGAAAACGGCTTCTAAAACCAGGCCATGACTTTTTTGAGATAAGATGCAATAAGGAAATTCTCATTTCCATCCCTCCGTCCGTCCATTCAGCCATGAACGACCTGCTGCAGACCATGGCGGTGGCGGGTGGTTCCGGCACTCAGTGGGCAGGCAGCATTGAGAACCTAGACGGCGGTGAGGTTGGAGACGCTGGTATGACGGGCAGCAGCAAGCGTGGTGGGCGGCGCATGAAGGAGCTCGCCTTATCCACCAACGCCATCGACTGCGCCGCCCTCACCCTGCCCTCTGCAGGGCACAGCAGGGCCAAGCTCCGGCTTCAGGTCAAAGGTCAGGATGTTTGCATTTGTTAGTGTCAGGGGATGGACAACCAGGCATGTCCAGAGTCTGACACCATATTTCAGGTGTTAGGAGGGATCTAAAAACAACATGTGACATATTCTTTCGCTGTGTGTTTATTAGGATTGACTATTTTGATCAAAGATTCATGTAAATGTGGTCAAATTCAATCAGATCCAAGTGGAAAAAAAGGCAAATTCAGTCTCTTTTGTGTCCCAGCAGATAATGCCTCCTGTGAGGATGTCGCCGGCTCTTTAGAGGATCCCAAGAGTCAAGGTAAGACTTGAGATCAGCATCAGAGTGCACTCGTGTCACATGAAAAGGAGACGGATGGGTAATTGCAAGAGGCTGTCTGCACTAACTGGGAATCTTAAAGCCTTTCAAACAAGAAATGAGAAAAGACTGAATGGCCTCCCCCTCCAAAAAGCAGGTCATGTCCTTAACAGTCCCATTCCTAATCTTTGGGCTGCCTTCCTGCGCTAAACCCGATCTACGGTTGAAAAAGCAATTTTAGTGGAGAGCAACCGAGAAGACCAAGAGATCAGAATCCATTGAAAGTAGGATTGACTCTAATTCAGGCTTTAGGACGTTATCCAGGGCAGTTAATCTGCAGCCAGGCAACTATTCATCAGTTCTGTGCAGCTCTAATAGATGACCCAGTTGTTAGACAGCCACCAGACCACTGACACACATTCCTAGCACTTAAGAGAGGTCCCTGCCCCAAACGCCATCCGTTTTGTCTGTTATGCACCGTGTTAATATACCAGACTCACCTCTGCATTGCATCCAAATACCATTTATCGTCAGAGGTCGTTCAGCTGGACATTAGTGCCCAACCTGGAGCCTGCTTAGCTGATGAGTTCCCAGAATGCACTTAGAAAATCCGATACACTGTAGCGAGACACATTTCCAGCACGTCTCCGTAATGGCTGGAGGAAACTCTCATCCGCTCCCACTAACGCACCGGACGCTGCTTATAATATATCAGCCAGTTGATCATCTCCCAAAGATGTAATTGATTGATTTTTGTGTGTGTGTGTGTGTGTGTGTGTCTTCAACCATTAAGAGATGTTAAACTTGTTTTTGAACCGTGGGCGGCAGGAATGAGCAGTGTGATGTCATTTGTCACAAAGCAGGGTGTGTTGAGTTATATGTGTGTGTGTGTGTGTGTTTTTATCAGGCCTGCAGGCGTATAGCAGTGCTCTGTGTCCTTCTCCTGTTGAGCTGGGCGTTATGTGCAGAGTGCCCTGTAACATCTGTAGTAAGTGACCACTACTCGGCACTGAATCCCACCTCGGGGCTGGTTTCTGAGACGTAATGAGAACTTTGACCACTCTGATCTGGTGTCAGCCACGTCCTGAAAACCAGTTTGAAATGATTTCACTGTCCCTGGTTTTCAAGCTCATACAAACAAACAAGCGAGGGTCACATTGTCACCACTCCTCTTCTTTCCTTTTACCTTCTCAATTCCTCCTTTTGCACAAAGCAGAATGCATCCCATTTCTTTCTTTTGTCACCACTTTACTCGCCCTATCCTCGTCCTGTTGGTTGGTATTGTCTCTATCAGTTCCCCTCTTTCCCTGAGCTGAGTTGGTTCTTGGATTTCGGAGTCCCTCCTCTATCTGTCAGCGGTTGCTTTGTTTATCGACTGGACATATTGTGGCTGCAGCCTGGCACTGAGCCACCCTTCCTGCCCCTCTGCCTGGCATGTGCCATCTGCTGCCCCAGCAGGAGACGTTCTGTTTGAACTGTCAGCGTGCACCTGTGTGTTCGTCTTTGTGTTAGTGCATGTCTGTGTGTTTACACGTTCAGTGTGTGTATATATCCTAACTATATATGTGTGTGTGTGTGTGTGTTCCCTTTTGTCCCTTACCCAGCCTCCAGACCCACCAGTCTCCATAGCAACAGGACCACCAGTAGTAATAGTAACAATAACTCCCACCTCACTTCTCCTCTGGAGGGCAAAGGTATGCTCCTCCACCCCTCAACCTCTCCCCCCAACTAACCACTCCTGTCTTCCTCCTTTACTCCTTCCTTTTACTGTCATGTCTTCTCTCAATGCTACTTTAATGTGTCTTCCTGTGAAAACAGTTTTAGGTAGTTTTGTCAAAGTTAAATGGTTAAGGATTGTTTTCTCTATTATAATATTATTAAACTGACATTTAAGATTTAATTATACTACATCCAAGTGGGTGACAGGTGCACTTATACTCCCATGTGGCACAAAAATGAAAAATGAAATATATATTTAATATTCACCTCAGGTTTTGACGTATGTTTGACAGACAGCTTATTGAATTTAAAGTCTTCTGCTCTTTCATTTTCAAGTGATCAGTAATGGATGGATGTTTATAAAACAGCTACAACACCGTTTAAGTTATTATAAAGCCTCAATAAGCTTAAGTCTTACCCAGCAAAAGCAAATCACAAAGCAGCATTTTACAATGCATTTTGATTTTAAATGACTAAAGTACTATATAATGTGAAAATGTAGAACAGTGGTCTATGAATATTAATGCAGCTCTTCCCCCTCCCACAGGCACATTGAACGGCAGCCTCAGCAGGCCTCACAGCGAGAGCAGCGGAGAGTTCAGCCTGAGTTTGGACCAAGAGGTGTGGTCCAGCAGCGGCAGCAGCCCCGTCCAGCAGCCCACCTCCTCGCGCTCCTCCCACCAGAGCCCCCTGCAGCTGCGCAGGTCTCTGGACCCATCCGCCACCACAGGCAGTCCCAGCCAGACCCAGACCAGGAGCAGCGAGGTGCTCTCCCTGCAGCAGTTCCTGGACGAGGGCATTGATCCTGCAGAGGTGAGGCCTCAAACCTTTAATGCTTTAATGGAAACAAGACTGAAATCGACTGGAGTCCATTTAAAGCTGTAAATGACTGTTAATTGCATTAATATTATTGTCATTATTTTCCTAATTGACAGTTTTAAGCTGTTATGTCATAGTTCACCATACTTCAACGTGGTTGAATTGGTTATTTGTTACAGTCTAAAACCGTAAAATATTTGTTTTACAGTCTAATTTGACACAGAAGGGCAGCAAATGCTTAATTTAGCAGTTTTGTTTTGAATTACTGAAATAATTCATCTATTTTTAAAAAATATTTTTTAGTTTAATTTCTTTAACTAAGAATAAGCTAAAAATTTGAGCTCTGAATTTTGTTTGACTCTAAATGATCAGATGTTGAACATGAGCATCACATATTCTGATTTTTTAATGTACTAACAATAAAAATATAAAATTGTGCAACATAAAAAGATTGAATATGAAACGATTTGTAAGATGTTTCAATGGTGCCGAACTTGTTTGTTTGTTTGTTTGCAGTCTGGCAGTCAGGAGAACCTCACTGTAGACTCTCCTCGCCTCTCCACCTCTTCTGAGCATGTGCAGAAAGATCGCACTTCCACAAAGACCCGGGGCATATTGCGCTCCTCCAGTGGGAGAGCAGCGCCGGTCAGCTCTGATCGCCCTCCGAGATCAGCCGGGCAGCCGGGTCGCCCAACTCTGCGTAAGGCAGAGAGCACCCGCGTCAGAGGCTCCGTCTCCGTTCGCTCCAGCCTGTCCTCACAGGGCAAGGCCACGTCCGTCTCCGAACGTCTGGACTCTTCTTCCTCCACACTGCCCCGGGCCAGCAGCGTCATCTCCACCGCTGAGGGCACCACGCGGCGCACCAGCATCCACGACCTGCTCTCCAAGGACAACCGGCAACCCGTGTCCGTCGACTCAGCTCCTCCCGCCACTTCCACCAAGGGTGGGGTGCGCTCCCAGCCTCCACCCAGTGAGTACCACCCCAACAGCACCAACCTCAAGGGACCACTTACCACCACCACCCCCCTGCCTAAGTCACACAGCCTACCTTGCCATAGCTTGGAAGATCCCGACCTCTCCACCCTCGAGTCTTTCCTCGGCCCCTCCTTCACTGTAGAGTCTGTGTTCATGGACTCCATCTTTAGTGAGCCGGCGGGCAAAAACCTCCCCTTCCTGTCTCTAAACCCCACCCTAGTCAGCAACATCAGTGGGCCCCCTGTTGCGAATAAAACGCACCCGAACCACATTGCCACCCAAAACCAGGCCCCACACGGCCAATCAAATGGCCAGATGAGATCCAGCCCAGCCAGTCTAAAAGAGTATAACGAGGGTGTTGATCCCAGTCGAGTGAATAATTCAGACCAGTCACTGAGCCCAGAGGAAAACCAGTCTCTGTGGTACGAGTACGGGTGTGTGTGAGTGACGGGGAGGGTCTGTCCTGCTTATCTCTCTACCAGATTGACTTAAAGAGGGGAGAATGACAAGAGGGGTAAACGACGAATCCTCCTCCTCTGCATGTATTTATTAGAGCACTCTCTCTCTCTGCGTGGTGTATTCGTTTCATTCTTTTCTGTTCGTCACGGTGCTGATCGGCTGGTTGTTGTTGGTTTTTTTTGTTATTTCTTTATTTCCTGCCTGGTTCTTTTCTCGGAGGTGGGACTTGGATGAACGTTCTTCCGTCCGAAACAGCCTTTTCCCATATTATTGTTTCCCCTGTTTCACTGGCTAACATTACGCTATTATCTGCGGTTTGGGGTTCATGCATCGCAGCTGAGGCTTAATATTACTGTTTAAATTCTAAATTATCAGCAAATACAAATATTGGAGACTCAGTAACCACAAAAAAAACTACATTTCATTTTTTCTTCTCCAGATTTCTCCAAAATGAAAACTGTTCATTGTGTCAGATAATAGATTCACTTTCCATGATCTGTTTGTTATGATGTTTTGATGGTGGCGTGTCCGTTTCACTGCTTTTAACTCATCATCCACTAAGTTGCACGGCTTTGTTCTGTCGCGCTCATTTTGATTGCTGTGTTGATCAAAATGGTACATTTTTTTTTGTTTGTTTTATTTGTTATTAATGGTGCGTTCTGTTTGTTTTTGTACATTTTACACGCTGTTCCCTGTATTTTCTTTTCTATATATTAACTTGCGGGCATTTGCTCCAGTGGGTCTAAGCTGACCTGACGATGATGATGAAGCTTCATTCACAAAATGATCTGAGGGAAGGTCACAGGTGGTCAAGAGAAAGTTGAGAGTGAAGGGAGCGGAGTATGATACAGTTAATGAAAAACAGAGAGTCACAGTTGTAAGTTGAGGTTTTCACTGCTCAGATTGTTTGGAGAATGAAGTCCTCATCATCTCTTTTGGAATGTGGAAACTTTTATCTACTCATCCTGAAGCACCACAACTTAAGAGTGGGTAATATTCGATGATGCAGACTGACAAGATCTTGTACAGATTGTTGTAATCGTTAAGTTATAATCAAAGACGAGCACTACTTCATGTGCCAATACTAGTATAACTGTCCTGCCGCTAGATCCTTATTTATTTCTGCTTTTGTACTCTGTTCTTGCTGTTTTGAAGTTGCTTTATTGTATTTATCTTAATCCACAGTTTATGCAGGGGAATGAAAGTGTGCTTGTCTACAGATGTAACATAAACATTGCCTTTGTCCTACAGATGTGGAGGGCAGAAAGTCTAAAAGCAGGAGCGGGGAGCCGCAGCAAAGCTGCTAAACCCCGCCCCCACCACCCTCGTCTGTCTGCTACCATGCTGTGAGCGCGTGGTGAGTGAGTGCTGCTCGAGCGGGATAGGGATTGGGATGGGTGAGGGAGGGGGGGGGTCTTGGTCTTGTCTCCATGGGAACCTAAAACATGGTGTAACAGATGTCGTTCATCCTGCCGTGCACTTGTTCCTCCTGCTTCTCTAAGCACCCCTCCACCCCACCGCACCCCACCCACCCCCTCACTGTCCTGTTGCCCCACTGTCCCTGTGGTGCCAAAAGCCTGTTCCCACAGCCCGCAAGGACCCTGGTCTGCACGGCATATGGGCCGTTTTTACCACGTCGCTCTGAGTGGGCAAATGCTTTGCCTGTTTGTGTCCCCAAATACTCCAACAAGACGAGCTGCATTACTCCGGCACCTCACCGTATCCCTCCTCCATGATGCTTTGTGTGCTGATGGTAAAGGTGACTGCTGGTGGGGAAAATAGGCCCTTTGCTGTTTTTCAGGCTGTTTTCTGTTGTTGTTGCTGCTGCATGGCTTCGGTGTAGCACTGAAATCCTTCCCCCTTCTTATTCCTTTGACAATGCATGTAGATCCAGGCTGGCTGCGTCCCTCTGCCTCCCCTCATGAATCACTGTCTGCTCATACGGTTTCTGACTTTTAATCTTCTCTCTTCTCTCTTTTTTACTCCCTGTGTTGTCTTTTCTTTCTTTCTTCTTTCTCCTTTTCTTTCTTGTCTCACTCTTTCCACTCCACTTGCTTGCCTGGGACTCAGAGAGAAAGGTGGCCTTGGAGCTGTGTGTCTGAAGCCTAGTAGATTTAAATCTGCTGAGACCGTCTACAGTGAGAAAAGATTGTACATCCCGATTTCCTTTTTCTTCCCTTTTTGTTTTGTTCTTTTCTTTTTCAAACCCAGGACACTTCAGTAGAGAAAAGTGGCTTCCTTCTCTGTTTTGTTTTTCTTCCTTGAATCAAGGAAACAAGAGAAAAATACTAGAAAATGTTGCGGTGACAGGTTTTGTTTGTTTTTTTGTTTTTCCTTATAAAGACTACACGCTGTGGCAGATTGCACTGCCACGTGTCCTCCAGTGTGACGGACTGCTAGATGTGCACTAGTCTCTACGGACTAAGATTAAAGTGCCAATGTTCGCACAACAGCCAAAAGGGGGATCTTAAACCAGACTGATGGCTCCATTTTGGATTTTCTGTGCAACTTCAGTGTCAGCTGGACCTTCTTCTGCCCAACGTGATTATTAAAAAAGGAGTCTTTTTGTAAATGGGCAGCATGCACAAGCAAAGACGACCTTCAGGCTCAGACAAAACCTTCTTAAAGCATGTCAGCACCCAACATTTCCAACTCAACCTGCGATCAGACTGTCACAATCTGCATGGAGCAATCAATCAGCCAATCACCCCACTTCCTTTATCCAATCAAAGAGGAGGACAGTGTTCAGTGGGGACTTTAGCTTGCCAGGATGCCAAATGGACTTGGACAGGAAGCCATGACAGCTGTGTGATTGGCGTCTGTTGCCTGCCAATCACGAGCGAAGGTCACGTGATCTGAGCACGTGCAAAGAGAGCGCGAGACTAATCATGGGAGTGTTCCAGGTCACCTATATGACAGTTGGCAGCCATGACACCCTGAAATAAACCCCTACACGCTCTTCATCTTCGCTTACATCATCTCATTTACCGCTTCCCGTCCTGCTCTGAAATGGAAAACAGTAAAAGCACACTTGCAGCCCATTGACGTCACACCATCACAGTATTGTTTATCCGCTTTCTGAGAAACCGTTAGTAAATCTGACTGGAGTATAGGTGACCTGTAATCTGCCCGGCACATGCAGAACATGTGCACATTTCTGTTGCTGTGTTGAACATGATGGTGATGATGAGACCCAGTGTTTTCCTCCTTTTCCACTTTTACATAAATCCATTTTTGATGTAATTAAAATTCATCAAGACTACTGTGTGCTCTGCGTGTGTGTTTCATGCCTTAACGTACAGATACAAGTGTCTGTTTTCTTTTCAGAGACGCAGGCAGAAGTTTCATGTGTTTAAAATAAAGTTTGGTTGAGGAACCTGCACATCCTTACAAGAGTGAAAGTGGCTGAAAACAGCGCCAACATTTTATTATTTTGTTTTCAGTAATAATTTCAGCACTGTGACTCGCCCAGGTAAAAACTGAGAATTTGATTTATTAAAATAACATTTACTGCGGCAAACATTTTAGTCCATGAATTAAACATTGTTGAAAAAATGACTGTTAATTTCACAGGTGCAAAAGAAATGTCACCGTGTTTAATTATAAGATCTTTTTCTAGTTTCATCATGAGAGAAAATGGAGTTGGGCCAAATATTAAGTTAAAGCTTTAGCAGCCACATTATCAAAATCTGTGCAGCAGAACCAGAAATATTGTCCTTGTTCAAACACGATCTGGGTCCTACATTACCCACAATGCAGCTCAACCACAGCGATTACAGGTGTGTCACTTTAGTAGCGGCTAATGTGGCATCGAGCCGAGTCTGGAGAAGGGTTGCGGAACCTGTTTACGTCACTTCCGATTTCACATTAAAGCGTGACTGATGTGGGATTTTTGAGACTGATGAAGTTTTAAATGAGGAACTCGGCAAAAACAAAAGGTATTCAGAAGGCTGCTCTCAACAACTTTATCAAAGAATATATTTCAGTCAAATATTCATTATATAACTTTGTAGTGATGCCAATATATTACCACAAGCATTTTATGTATTACAAACCAAGAAAAACAAATCACTTCAGATAAGCGAAGTCCCAGATAAGCGAATATGGAAAATCAATTTTTCAATTTCAAACTCAAATAACACTCCAATACCAATAAACATAAATAGATTTGTTAGATTGGTGCAGTATAATGTCTAATTTCAGGTATTTTCGTACAAAAGCAGAGCTGATTGAATGAAGGGAAGCTTGTTGCTTGCAAAAACGAAAGCTACACCGCATAAGTGTGCCTGCAAGGCCATGATTCACCCACACAGGTGTTTTCACCCACTGTGGCTGATTCTCGGGACTGTGTGGGTGTTCAGACAGTGTTTGACTGACATCTTTTCTCTGTCTTATTCATTTTGTTCCCGTCTACCTGTTTTAGGGAGAGATGATGTAACGTCTTTATGACTGGTTGTAGTACAAGGTCTTCTCCTGTGACTTGTCCAGAAGCCACTGCAAGGGGAAGACGTCATGTCCTGTCTGAGCAACGGAGGAATGATCACGATCAGGATGAATAAGCGGTATGAAAACGGTCATTGCCCTTTTAAAGTAGCCGGAGGTTCATACGTCTGTGTTTAAAGAGCCTTTGCAGAGATGCTTATCCATTGCAAACTCACCTTTTTAGTACAAAGGAACTCGTTCAGAGGCAATTCTGTAATTAAACATGGCTCATGGTCTATTTCACTGGTGAAGCCTCAAACATTTTAATACATTCATGAACAAAACTAAGGACTCAATCGCATTAGGATTGGATCTTTTCGATAGCCAGTATGAAAAGACGGGATGATTTCCAGCAAACAGTTTTAATGCACATACGGACATATAATTACTGCTGCAAAGATCTGTCTAACTCTGAACTGTCAAACAGGTTTACTTTACTCCATGTTTACATGTCCTGCTGCAGCGCCTGCACGGCTCAGCTTTAGGTTGATTTGTTTGTTCGTTGGCGCCCCTTAGCGGTAATGATCAGCACTACAGTAAAGACGGACGTTCCGTTATGTGACTGAATATTTGTCTTTGCGAGTGGAAACCTCACCAAAGAGCAAGGAGGGCCATACTTACACGATTCAAATCAAAGAAATAAATGGCATAAACTCTACATAGCGAGTATAATGCCATCGGAGCAAAGTTAAATGTTATTTCAGTGTTGTAAATATTTTAGAAAACTACCTCAAATAGGAATTTTTCAATTATAATTTGTTCACAAATAGATATTTGATATATAATGCCTCTGAATTATCAGCCAGCATCACACATTTGCAGGTTATTTGTACGTTATTGGATATTTTAATACCTGCATACGCCACAAAATGAGATTTTTAAGCTGTAAATTGAGAGAAACGGACACCAATATTGACCAGTTTTATTTATTAAATACTCTTTCATTAATAACAAAGCTATGAAGAACAACCATCCAAACAAACACATGATAGTTTTTAAATGTATGATGTTTATTAACTGTATGGTCATGCAAAAAATCCAGCATCCAATTGAAACTCAAAGAGTATAGACACATGTAGCCCCTTTTTTAGTATAAGGTTACAATGCAATAAATTTACTTACATACAAGCTAAGGCTTTTGCTAATCTTTTATGCATTTTAATGTGAGATAACTTGATTTGGATATCTCAGGCGGAGCCATTTTCATTACCTCGAGGATGCAAGTAACATAGATTTCCATTTCTTTATCAAGTAAACAGTGAAAAATTACCAGAAAGTAGACATGCATATTTCTTCCATTTGTAAAACTGCATATATAGTGTTGCTGTTTGTGGTTTTAACCCTTTCCAACTTGTCTTTGAAGCATTTCACTGATCTTTTCTTCCCCTCAGTCCAGTCAGGTACTGTTTTAATCCAAGTCATAGATTTGACATTTGCAAAAGCATTTTGGCAAATATCAAATATACGGAGTTTAGTTTTAAATTACATTTGCATTTTTAAAAAAACAAAAATTTGGATGAAGCAAAAACAACAGACACCAAGCGACTTTTCCTGCTGTGAATGATCTCTATCGTTGGTCAATCAGCCCAAAGTTATTCTGTGTAAAGTTTATATTTGGTCACGTATCCTATGTACAGCAGTGAGACTCAAAGCTCAATACCCTGTCATTTAAAATGTAACCTGTCACACTACAATGGATCTCAATGAGACTTCAGCTGACACAGGTGGCCACTCTTTATAGGACTCCATGGAAGCAAAGACGGGTCATAACATTTTAATTTTATAAGCAAATTAAATTTTTATTGTGACGTAAACAAACATTCATTTTCAGCAGGTTTCAACAGTACCGGACTTGTCTGTTGAAACCTGCAGCCTGAATGTGCTTTGCAATTTTGAAAAATGATTTGAAAAGTTTTACAGCTGGGAAAACTGCGGGCACAGATAATAATGTTTTGGTAACTGTGAAATATGAAATGACCTTTTGGACATTTCAAATAACAGAAATTACACCACAAATTCAGACAGGTGGTGTTTCAAAATGAAATATTTCAGTGGTTTTGAATCTGTACGCGAAGTATTTAGAGATACTAAAATCACACAATTAGATTATTATTATTATCATCATGACCTTTGTTTGCCTCCTCCTTTTGCCATGGATACTAATTATTTCTCACATATCTCTCGTATTATTCAGCCATTCAGATGCATTTTGATTGTGTTTCTACCACTGAAATGGTCGTGGTTAAATCTGTGGCAGGGACGCTGGTTCTGAAGAGAGAGATGTAACTGTTGAATTTCTTTTTGTCATTTCTCATCAGAAATGAAATATTTTACCTTTAAAACCAGGACTATCTGCATAGCTAGATAGAAAACAGTGGTATGTGAGAAATGTGTTGGTTTTTTTGTGTGAATTTGGCACGAGCACTGCCTAAACTATCAATCAGCTGAAGTTTCTGAGACGTGTGACGGAGAAAAAGACTCAACCGTGTGGTCGTGGAGATGGTTTAGCTGTACAACAGTGACTCCCAAACACAAGTTAGTACAACTGCTCTGTTTACTTTTGTTTTTACTTGCTAGCAGTCGTCTTCTCCACAGCCTATGATGAGACACCATGCAGCACAGTGACAGTGACAGTGATCGCTCTGTAGTGATGCCAACGCTACGTTTTCACACGGTACCTTTGTGAACAGGAAAGGAAACAGACCTGATCATCCAATTCAAACTGAGGAAACTCACTCTTTTTAGTATAACCAGACTTTTTTAACTATAATTAAAAGTTTGCTCAAGGGGCACTAATTTACTGCAACCCCGTACATACTGTCTCATCTTCAAGGGTCAAAAGGTGAAACGTTTGGGAATCACTGTTATAAATCTAACTTAAAGAATGTAAAATTGTGAGTCGACTCACTGCACCAGCTGCCTGCAGGAAAATCAAGTGTAAGCGTTGACGTCTAACACCGGCTCTGATCTAAAATGCTCCAAAGAGCAACAATGGAACAACGTGGAACTAGAAAAACTAAATGGGACGGGGCCTTCATTAATGTCACTGCTTACACCTGGGCTTTTCCTGCTGCAGACGTATCAAAAATGTTCGCTGTCAATGTCTGTTTTAGCTTCATGTGAACAGATCAAAAATGCAAATTTCATCTCGATCCAGCTGCTCAGATGCTCCTGCTGTTGGTTGCTCCCTCGGATCAGTGCCCCTCCTTTTTTAAATAACCTGTAACGTTTAACTGCATCTCACTCCTCTGAACATCCCCACGACGGTGTGGAAATACACACGCGATGAAAGGAAAGCATCCCGTCAGGTCGGTGGCGTTGACGCATAACTGGGCCGGAGCCCACACACAAACAGAACTACTAAGAGCTGTAAAGACATCACATCGTAGTTGTTGTCGTGGTGAAAACGTGTGTGTGTGTGTGTGTGTGTGTGTTGGGTTGGGGGGAGGGCACAGTTTTCATGGCATGTCAGATATGTCACAGCACTCAGAAAGAAGCACAGGTGGCTGATACAGTAGGGAGGGTCTCACATATGAGTCACAACATTTGTTTTTCTTTTTTTCTTTTTTTTTTTTTTTAAATCAGCTCAACTGTGTCAGAGTTCGTACGAAGACACGATATGTGACGATTTGAAGCATCAGGTTTTAGGCGACCACCAGCAACAGCCTAAGTAGAGCATGAGCCGACTATGGAGCAGCGTAGCACAGAGACGGGACACACGGCAAGCCTCACCCCTCCGCTGGTACGACGTCACACAAAGTTTCTACAACACAGTAGGGGAAAAGACAGCGCTGCAACCACGTTTAACCACGGACACCGAGATATGTTTGTCCTCGGAGGGAGACTCTTTGATCTCATGTGCTTATAGGATGACGTGTATTTCAATATAATTAACCACAAGAGTGTCTCAGCATTCAGTGTGTACTGATTAGCATGTGAGGGGACAGTAGAAAAGGATTGTGGCAGTCTCAGCCTCCACTCAGTTCAACCATTAATTTTTTTATATAGTTCTGGCTAAAACCAATAAAAGTATCAACATCAAAACACTAACAACTACGACATTTACAACAGAAACCATGACAAAAGGGACCAAACCATTGATTGCCATCAGCAAAGGTCCCACAGCCCTCTTGCGAGCGTAGCCCTCTTCCCATAATGCCTTTGTTTGTCCAATCCCTTTTTAAACATGCTTTTTATAGCGCCAAGACTTCACACAGAAGTACAGCAAGCCAAGACGGACAACATACACATTTTTAAAGAACACAATCAGAACAAGAGACAGGCATAAGGGTGACATCATCATCATCATCATCACACGACGTGGTGCTACTAAGACGGTAATGGGGCTGGTTAGCGAAAGGTCACAAGAGTAACATATGTGAGAGGCAGGAATGATGGAAGTAGAGGGTCAGAGGTAGGGTGGAAGGGAAGGATTTTGGCGAGCGTAACCTGAAGTTGCAGAAAGGTTTACTCCCTCAGAAGAGCGAGCGCAACAGCATCGAGTCTTAAGTGTCTGTGCAAAAACAGTACAGGCCATTAGATAGTTCAGATATTTCATGCTTTCACATCAAAAATACACAAAAACAGATGAAAGAAAGCTTCAAACGTTGGCGAAAGAGTGTCCGTGCTTTCAGGTTAGGTAGTTCAGAGATGTGAGGAGCTTTAGACCGATGGCGCCTCCTAGTGTTTGTCTCCAAACACTGCGGGGCAGACAGATGGAGACCTTCTGCAACTTCAGGATGAGCTGGCCTGGACGTTGTGTCTAAAGCTCAAGAGAGGCTCAACCAGTAACGGCTGGAGCACAAGGACCTTGAGTGTGTACATGTGCGTGTGGGTGTGTGTATTTACACCTTGGGACCTAAACGCTGAAAAACAAACAAACAAACAAACAAACAAAACACCCACTCTCATGCTCAACTCCCCTCCCTACACCATGAAAATAAACCACGTTTCCCCTTTTTCACCTATATAAATATCTATTTATACACAATTCTGTTAAATAAAATCCCCCTTTTTGATTAAAAATGACCCATTTTCAACACAAAATACATTGTTTTAAAGATAAAAACCAACAGCTTAATAACACATAATACAAAAAGAGGAAATAAAAATAAAGGTCCCCTCAGTAACGTCTCACAACGCCTAAACCCCTTTAAAAACACTGTGTACAGATGCTCAAACCTGACACATAAAGTAGGTGTTAAATTCTGATATTAAGTAGATATTAGTTGTTCCTGTTCCCCTAAACCCCACCAACATACACCTTTTAACTGTAAAACAAACAAAACTTCTATTAAAGTAGACGTTCTGCTGCTCTCTCAAGTCAAAACAAATATAAATCACATTTTCACTTACTTCTCAGCCCCCAGTCCGTTTAACTGTGTGTGTGTGTGACGTGTACACATTTTTCTGTTGTTAATATATATATTTAACATGTTAATACTTTTTCGGACAGCAGACGAAACAAAGATGGGGAAATAAAGGCCATGGGAGAAGAAGAACCAGGACAGCATCACCCCTGTGTCGCCACCAGAAGCATGCACCATCTGCAAGAAAGGGGGCTGACATCAGCCGGGCCCCAACCTCATCTACCTAGGGTTGGACTGGATTGGTGTTGGTCGGTGTGGTCGGTCATTCAGTCAAGCTTTTGAAGTATGCTTTTTTTTTCTTTTTTTTTTAATTTATAATTTATTTTCCCAACTTTTGTGTTTTTACAACTTTCCAAGCGGCCTCTTCCCGGCCAGGATCCAGGCACCAATCCGACCACGGAGAATAAATGCTCCAAACAGCTTTAGAGTTCAGGCAAAGCTGGAGACGGAAGATTAAAACAGTTAGTGTGCAAATGAAGTAGTCTCCCCCTCACCTGACACGTTATTTACAGATGCTCACAATCATTGCATGCAGACTGTCACAACAGCGATGTGTCGTCACTCTACCTGGGCCTGGGTTGTCAGCTCACTGCAGGGGTGCAGCCGGTGCCCCTGAGCAGTGGAAGTGCACATTGAGCCATTTGGCATCGCGACGATGCCACACACGAGTCTCCTCAGACTGGCAGGAGCGCGGCCGGCCCTGGCTGTCGATGTACTGCGTCAGGCGGATGTAGGCGATGCAGGCAGCGTCGTCGCCGATCAGATGGACGTGGGGGTTGAGGATGGTGGTGTGCACCGGTTTGCTGTTTTTACTCAGCACTGTGAGGATGAAAATGTAATGCTCAGCTGTTTGTAAATGGGCTTGTCAGGTCTCAGTGTGGAGCCAAAGAACTAAATATGAAAGCATTTAGGCTATTTAAAGCTCCACTAGACAACATGTTGGCAGCTTCAGACCGCTGGAGGAGCTAACTGTTAAATAACTGAGGAGTAATTGAAGTTATGTATTGATCACTTCACATTGAATGGGATAAATTGACATATTTAATTTTTTTTCTCCAATATCCAGCATGATATTATTGAACTTTAACCTGAACCTTGCATTAGAGCATTAGAGCTAGTCCTGTTTCATACGTCACACCTATGCCTTTATGCAGTTTTAAGCCTATATATTCCACCTACTATTACATTTTTACAGTGTAGATTAAAAAAAAACAGGCTGTGCAGTAAATTGATGAAGAAGCTGCGACAAACGGCACAGCGCTCAGCAACGTACGGTTCTCAAAGTAGAACTTGTGAAAGTCCATGCCCTCCACCAGGTTTCCAAGAGCCTCTGGCTCAAAAGAAGTCAGTCCAGGGTCGCAGATTCTCCTGTTGGACAAAAGAGCAACCATAAACAAACTTTATTATCAGAGTGAAGAATGAGGAGAGTAAAGTGCTGTGGACAGACTACAGAACATGACATTTTAAGATTTGGTGTGACTGAAGCGTGCGTGTTAAACCTAAAATGAGAATTTTAAGTCATTCTTGTATATTACACAAGAAAATCAGATTACACAGTTTCTTTGTGTTAGAAGTGGCAGACTATTTGAAACAAGGCAACAACTGAGCCTAAAAGACAGGTTCATTGTGGAAGTCACATATTCAAACTTACGTGTAAGCCTCAAAATCCCCGTTGTTGATGGCTTCAATCAACTGCTCTGTCATCTTTATTATCTCCTGTTTACGAGCTGAAAACAGAGACAGAAAGAAACACGGGGAAGGAGATGGAAGACGAACAGATGAGGTTCAACAGTGTCAGGAGTTATTTTGAAGCTGAATGTACAACTACCAACTCCTCAAGGTCTCCCTCAACTCACTTGAAACCTCTGACATTTGGAAGTAAGCTCACCACATGGGTAATGCCTCTGGCAAGTGACAATTAATGTCACCCAGTACAAATCGCACCAAACTGCCGGCTCTCCGTATTAAAGACAGCATCAACGAGCATGTGCCACTTAAACCTGAAGCATCTTTAACAAAGAGCTCTGGAGCCTTTACTGGTCTCACACAGGAAACAAATAATCCTAACAATGACAAATCATGGTTTAATGCAAACAATCGCTGGACACTGGAGGTAGTTACAAATCATCAGTATTAAAAAAAAATTAAAAATGTCATTAAATAATGGATCAAAATATTATAAAGAAGACAGTATGAAGACTTTGTGTTAATAACAACATTCAGTTTTTATATTGAACAAATCAGTAGCTCACGTTTTTATAAAACTGACGAAATCAGATTAGATGGGTATTAAATTACATTATTTTCAGCAGACACATGCTTAGAGTGGATTTTCTGCTGCAAACGTCCTGTTAGGAAGCCGCCGTAATAAGTCGGGTGTAAAATGGCTCAATCAAGTTGTAATTAATTTTTAAAAAAATGTTTAGAGCTTAAAATAGGCCACAACAAATGTTTTAGGCAACCACTAAAATACAAAAAATTAAACTAGGGCAACTTATCTCAGCTGACAACAAAAAATGCTTCACTGTGCACACACACAAACCCACACCAATAAAATCCACTGCAAAAGGCTTTTAAAATAGTTAAAGGCTTTTAGGGAAGGCAAATAATTACTCAAATACAGTGAATGAGGCCTTAAAGTCCAGACGTGTTCATAAGAAAAATGTTACACCAGAAAACTGCGATCGAACACACTGAATGTCAGCTCAAACTGAGAATTGAATAAACCAGCAACAAGCCCACTTTCAAGCATTTTGTTCAGTTTGTAACTAACATGCCACTGCTGAGCCAGGAAAGCCAGACAGCAAATCCTCCACACCTGTGTTCATAAAGTCAGTTTACTTCCTTAAGTCCTCAAAGCTTCTGTCATCACGTGGCACAGAAAGTTTGAACAGACGGTTTGAGCGCTGCTTCAGGAGCCGCACAAACCTGCCTGGCACTTACTCTGCTGCTGTTTGCCGCTGCTGCCTGCGGGGGGCGACAGAGGGGACTTCGGTTCAGGACAGGAGCTCTGAGCTGCACTGGTCTGAGGGACACTGGGGCTGATAGCAGCCTCCTGCAAGGGATGAGCTGCAGGCGGGTACAGTCACCCCACAGTAAATAGAGTTATATTTAGCAAAGCTGAGAAGTCATGGGCACTACTATTTACATGAAAGTTAACTTTGTTTGTTCTGCATTAAGTAAATCAAGCAGGGATTATAGGAAATTAGACTCCACACACAGTGAGTATTTGAAACAGTAGCTTGCAGTCAAGTCTGGGAGCCAGAAGATGGCAGCACAGGAGGGCAGAGGGGAACAAGTGGCGTTAGTTTGTGGGAAGAGTAGAGGAGTCTTATTTGGTTCAGTTAAAACAGACCCCGATGAGTTTGCCCATTTAATTCGGGCCAGTTGGGATGCTGTGAAAACCAGACTGAGAAGGATATCGGTCCACCTCCAGACAGACTCAAGTGCAGCTCATTTGTCAGGTGAAAGCAGACAAACCAACCACAGGGATTTTAATAGAAGATATGGGATTTTAGCATGATTTACGGTACTGTGGTGGGTTTGTTGTTGAAGAGGAAAGATCAGGACACAAAGGTCAGAGCTGAGAGTTAAATCAGGTAAACTTCTGCTGACTTACAGGTGGGTGGTGCGCAGTGAGGAGACAGCGTCCGAGTCTGCTCCTCAGCAGTGCTGCAATGACTTAACCCTGCGCTCTCTGTACTAGCAGACGCACAGGCAACCACTGCCCCCATCAAAAGACAAGCACACAAATACAAACAGAGTCTGGGAGGAACTAATAAGTCAACCCATCAATTTTTCAATTAACCTCTTTGTTTAGTTGGGATAATGTCAAAACATACTGCACCATAAGGCCATGAATTGATCATTTCCCTGTGTAGAGTTTACATTGCTTTCATGTGGTAAATGCTTTTGTCCAAAATAATTAGAAATAAATGCATTCAACCTCAGAGAAAGCACAAACAGTCTCCCAGTTGCATGTGAGTGATGATCTACCATAAGATCGAGTGCTGGTGAACCCACAGAAAGCTGCCTTAGGTAATTGGATTAACTCTTTTCTGGAAAGCTGCATGCAGCTCCGTCCTAACTCATTCACCTGAAAACACTGGAGGGTCATTGCCGAGTTGGAGACAACTGATCAAAGGCTTAAGTGGTGTTTGATGCTTGGCATGCACAAACTCACGCACACCAACAATCAAAATGGGGCACAGGTACCCACGTATGGTTGGCAATGGTTGGTGGTTTAATAGCCAAGATGGTGGCTATTAAATATAACAACACCTTTATCATTGGATTGGTTGAAGAATGATTATTCAAACCGCCACAAAGTCTTCTCATGCTGCAATATTTAATTTTTCAGTCATTCGGGCATTTAAACATCACAAAAAGTCTGATATCTAGTGTAGGGCTAAGATGAATCATTTTCATTGATTATTGATTATTTTCTTAACAAATCAATTAAATGTCTTGTCTATAAATGCTGACCTGATGCACAAAAAGATGTGTTACAAAGAACCAACTAATTGTTTCCCCATTGGAAACTTTTCTGGAAAAGGTCACTTTCACAAAATACTTTGCAGGTGATCGGATGAACCATCTGTACATCAACATCTCTCCACGGCTGATTTCTACCAATTACATCAGCAAATATTATGATGCTGAACTCACTACCAGTGGAGTAAAGTCAGTTAGCAAAAGAGAAACGTCTTTAAATGTCTTGTTTCATGTGAGTCAGTCTAAAACCCACAAAACATGTAGTGTAATGGAATGAATGGAGTTAATTTTGGGGTATCTTTGATAATCTTGATTTCAGCTCTACTAATCCCTCCATAAATTTATCTTACCCATCAAATTAATGAGTTGTGTTATCAGTTGTGTACAAATTAAAAAAACAAACTATGCCTGCTGCACAACTTGCTGAACGGAACAATCAGTTTAAACAACAGCGTCAATATCTCTGAAAATCTGATTACAATCCAGCTCTGCCTAACAAAACCACACATGCACACAGTTCAATTGGAATAAGGGCCATGCATTGAACTGACATACCACTCTTGGAAAAGAAGACAATTTAAGACAACCAGAAAACTAATGAGAGAGGATTTAATCTGGAGCGTTTGAACCACAGCCTGTATATAAAGATGGACGACATGACAGCTCCGTGCACAGTGCAGCCAAAACAACCCGTCATCTCATAAAACCCGGCATGGTCAAAAAAGAAAAAAAGCTTATGTGCAGATGTGACATCTCATGTATGCTCTTGTTTGAGTCATGAGGTGAATAGGCAGAACATCTGTACCGTAGCTCCACACCTCAGTCACTGCTGTGCAGACTCTGGCTCCAATTGATGTCACCAGCACCTGTATTTTGATATTTTGCTTTAATTGCTGCACAGCGGGACGAAGTGGAGATGCATCGTCCGCCAGGATAATCAGTCTGTGGTTCAAACGAAGTCACTATGACCTGCTGTTCGAAGCTCTGTTAATAACCACTACGCCACCGTGTCATCAGTTTGTACCAGAGTTGTAAATGGAGAGCAAGAAGAGATGGCAGCAGTGTCATGAGTCCAAATACATGCACATGGTGTTTACATTCAACTGCTCATATCACTTTAGTCTTTAAGGTCATTTTCCACATATTTTACTAAACACACTGGATCTTTAAGTCTCCACTAGCTAACAGCTGCCTGAAACTTCTACCCAGTGCACACATACATTACCTCAAACATAAGCTGAAGAAATACAGTTTCAAGGTACATATTCACATTTCTCTATCCAATCTGGAGTTTACCAGTATGACAAAACCTGGATCAGATATCACAGTGAACCAAAACAGGCATGCAGAGTAGGTGAAAGTTGGACAAGTACCTTTCCTACCTTTCATCTCCTCCTCTTCTGTGTTATTACAGCTCTCTGTGGAGCCCTGTCAGACAGAAAGGAGAGACAAGAAAAACAGAGAAATGGAAGGAGAGAAAAGAGTAACAGGTGGAAACGGGTAAAGATGGATGAAGGGAGAAAAGAGAAATAGCAAGACGAATAACTTCTTTTAACGTGTAAGTGAGGCGGGGTCGGGAAGCTTTGGACACTTTGCCGATACGCACACACAGACAACTTGACAGACAGATGGACGGGTGGACGACTCCCTCCCAGGAGCACAAACCAGCTAGGACAGCAGCGCAGAGAGCCACACACGTCAGAGCGACAAAGTATTTCAGCAATTTGAAATCGTGTCACTAAATTTACCAGGAAGGAGTGTGCATGTGCATGTTAGTGTGTGACTGCTCCTCCAGAGCGTGTAAGGTGTCAGTGTAAAGAAAATTGGTAACATACAGCATTGGCATCTGAATATCTAGTGATACTAATGTTTGCAAGCTTGTACACCAACATAACAGCGCAAGCAGCATGACAGCTGGTTCCTGATTTAGTTAAACGTCTAAAGGTATTTGCAGATAGCGTTAACGGTGTGCAGTGCCGCCGTGTAGGAGTTTCTCTTTTACATAGATTTGAAATAAATTTGGAGTTTTGCTACATCTCACAGCAAAATCCACATATTTAATAAAATTTAATAAATGAGGAGATTGGTACAGTGCTAATAATGTGGTGAGGCACATCTGGATCTTTCTCATTCAGCTGAGCAGATGCCTGATTGATCGCTAACAATATACTTTTATTTTGCCGTAATTAATCAGACGAGAACGTCACAGTCTGCCGCAGTTTTTATGAGTGGGGAAAAGTTGAGAGAAGCAGCCCGATTTGTCAAAAACAGGAACTGATAATTCAGAAAAACTTGAAGTCGATTGAGTAAAAAAATAATTAAATTAAAAATCAATTATTCAATTGATCAATTGAATCAATTATTTTAACTTTATTAAATTCACATTTAAATCATGCACTAACAAACTATAATAATACTAATACTACTACTACTACTAATAATAATAATAATAGGTGGTTACACTGATCAAAATGTAATCATGAGTATCATATTCCAAACTCTCCTTTCATTAACACACACTACTTTTATTCCCTTATGCTGTACCTTTGCTATAAGCAGTAGCTGTACAGACTTTTGGAGGTTTAGGGCATTCCCCGGTGAAATCCTTTCTCATTACCAGGAACAGGAATAATAAAACGTGCTGACAGAAGCCGGCTCCCATCAGGTGCACAACAAAGCCTAGAGAGTTGCTGTAGTGGCTTTGCCAGCGATGTTTGGTGTGTATTTAGAGAAAATCCTCCACGAGTTACCTGCAGGTGTTAGTAGTGCGTGGTGGCTATTGGTGGGAGAAGGAGGGGCTTACCTTTGTGCCGTCAGCTGGGTTGTGTACAACAGTTGTCTGGGCTTCCTGGGGGGAGGTAGGAGACACTTTACCATGCAGGGAGGGGATGGGCTGGGTGGGGTGGGGTTGGGGTTTTGGGCACCAGGATAGATGCCAGGGAATACCAACTTATTCCATGACGGCAAACGTACAAAAACAGACACATGTGCGCACACCAAAACAAAGCACAGGAGCTACAGCACAGAGGCTGTGGAGCATTTATGGTGATCGAAAAACAGATGACTGTAACTGTCGAGGCGCTCAGTGTCAGTCTGAGCCCCATTCACAAACACTGTGGCCTGCAGGATCATTTTAGAGTCCCCAAAATGCACGAAAACAGCCATGAACACTTAGAAAAGCAGTACACATATTCAGGGCCATGACTGAGGAGGAGGGCTCTGTGAGTAATTGCTTGTGAATGCAGGTATAAGGGAATAGATCTTGTGGAAGTGATCATATAACTTCACAAAAGGCATTTGGCTTCAGTATCCATTTGGAACAAGCAGGCTGTGATATATTCAACTTGGTGCTAAAAAGCAAATATACACTGATAAATCATCAACTTTGGTAGCCAGCACTCCAAAAACAGGGTACATTAGAATATGGTCACACATACATCGAATTATAATCACTTAACTGACAAATGAGCCCTGTGAGAGCAGTATGAGTTATAGCTCCATCCTTTTGTAGAGAATAAGCAATCATTGACAGCTCAGATAAAGGTTGTTTACTTAAACTTGTCAGCATAATAAATAAAATTGTAAACTGGGGTCACATATTTGCATTTTTAAGTGTTTTGGAGTGCCGCTGTCCTAGTTTATTAGCTGCTGTTACTTTAGCAAAGCATCCATTTCACTCAGAGGAAGTGTACCTGCCTTGCATTGAATGTAAACACTCATTTTTATCATTTATGGAAACTAAAAATAATTAAGATGTATTACTTATGTTTGTACACTTGTTTATTCCACACGTCCAACACTTCCAAGTTGTTATGTGGATGTTTCCCAACACATCCTTCACGCCGTGAACGCTGCACAAAGACCTGCTGACTCTGTGCTTGTGTAACCGCTCCTCGTCCTCAACCTTGACCCTGCCACAGAAACATTCAGCACAAAGCAATTCGAGAGCTCCGTGTACTGCACTGTTTGGAAAACAAACCCCACAGTATACTGGTTTACTCAGCGAGCCACACACTCAGGCTCCTGATCCTGATCAACGCTGGGCCCGACATCGAGGAACTACAGCTGTAGAACATGCAGCCCCTTTGACAGCATATGGGATTATGGGGAATTTAATGTGTTTAAAGTATTTTTGGGGTATGTTAAGCCCCTCTTGTAGTCAGGATGTCACTGTCCATGGTCTTAACTCCTAAGCCGCAACTGACCCTGATTAAGTGAATCTAGACTGGAAACGTTTAACCAGTCTGAGAAAGTATAAGCCTTTGCTAAATGTTTTGAGTCAGTGTTCTCATTTTTGCTGGTTTGATGTCAGGTTTACAAACTTTTGCTAGTGTGTATAATCATGTGCTTGCATGATGTAGAATATAATAATGGGTTTTATTGTATTGTATTACAAATTTCCCCACTGTGGGATAAATAAAGTATCTATTGTGCAGAGAGTTAGAAGAGAACATCAATACCACTCTGACGTCTATACGGTAAATTTGTGCCTACCACCAGTATCCAGTTAGCTTAGCATAGCAGAAAGGCTAAAGACTGGTGGAAACTTGGAAAGCTTGCCTGGCTCCATCCAAAGCTAACAAAATACACCCTCCACCTGCTCTAATATATTTAAACCACACAGAAACGTCAGTGTACTGGACATTATTTGCCACAGTGTCTTGGCCTGGAGCATGTTGATGATGATATGTGTTAATTAGTGTGCTTAGAGGTAGCTTTTATTACCATAAACTATTCCATAGTTCATGTGCAGAAACTATTTCTTGCCAGGTTAGCTGTTTCCACCTGCTTCTAGTCTTAATGCTAAGCAAAGCTAATCGCCTCCTGGTTCTTACTCAATATTTAATAACATAAAGACATAAATGCAGTGATCTTCTCGTCTAACTCTCTTCAAAATAATATTTAATTATTCTGTTGAACTACTGGAACTATGTTATATAAATTCAGTGATTAGCATGATCTAGCACCTCCGTGGCTATCGTATCGCACTAGATTAACGGGACTTAAAACAGCTGGCTACAAAGTGCAGACTTCACTGATGTACTAACGGGTGGGTGGAGAAGTTTGGCCTTTATTAAGATGCCCTTGTTCATATTTGCAATATTTCAAACTTGGGACAAGTCTTGTTCAAGCCCTGTTATTTGCTGCATGTATGGTTCATTATTTCTAAAAACACAGGGGCTGCATCCTCATACAATTATGGTCTCTCCGTTACCCATTTCTTTCCAGCTCCTGCTTCACCCAGAAGTCCATTTAAAATTCACATTCTGAAGAGCAATTTGTAAAAGGTTGTCTTTTGATCTTGTGGAGGTTCAACATTTGAGTTTTCTGAGCTCTGCTTTGCACAGACTTGCCATAAACCCGTTTTTCTTCAAAGGCAAAGCATTGACAAAGCTCATGTGACACAGTTGAGCACACAAAGGAGTCACCAGGATGTGGCTGAACAGAACTTGATTGAAGTGTCTGCTGTTGTGCAGCAAAATGAAAGTCATTTGTCTACCCGTCAATGCTGTGCACTGTGTAAATATATATACGAGTGTGTCCACAGGAGGTCTGGGTAAAACACAAGCCAGGAGAGACACTCAAAGGCACGAACCAGTCGTTCAATTTTAAAGCCGTCAAAATCCACTGCCGACATCACAGTTTTTTTGTTCAAAACAGAAGCAAAGAGGCAGAGGATGAAGGACGAGAGAGAGGACAAAGTACAGAGAAGATTTCACTTAACGTGGGGTGTGACAAAAAGATGAGGAGGAGACAGAACCAAACAGTAAAAAGATGGAAACGATGAAATGAGGCCATAAAAAGCAACATGAGAGAAACCAAATAGAGATGAGGTACCATTGGTGCTGAAGATGACATGCTGCTGTCTTTGGTGCTGCTGCTGCTTACTACACTGTTTTTACTGTCGTTTCCCTGCGACTGGGGCAAAGAAACACAACACAGAATGACTCCCACTGCTCCCACTGGGTCTGAACCGTAAACCACCCGATGGGGAACTTAGGTGGAAAACAGGAATAGAGCCATTACACGGCCAATATAAATATTCCACATACTGTAAGTGAGTTAGATTTAAAAGCGCACAATCTGGGAGTGTGGTTCAATGCTAAACAGATTTATCTGATATGTATGTATCAATCATGTGCACCTTTCGGCTTTGTGCACTTTGAATGGCAGTTTTGTTCTTCTGGACGTCCACAGTGTATCTACTAGCTTCAACATAACTCTTTAATTGCTTCTTTTGATCGTTAGGCACTTGTAGAAACAGATAAGGTGAGTGTACTGACTTCCTGATTCATTACACTGACAAAGTGCTTTGTATTTCTATAAAGGGGTGTGCATGTTTAGAGTCCTGGCGCATGCCTGCATTAGAAGTCTACAACTTTTGCAGACATTTCACAACGTAAAAAAAAAAGAACAGTTTGTTAGAAAATGCATTTTAAAACAACGAACAGATTTTCAGACTGGATCTTCCCAGCACTGGTTTTTTTTTTACCAGTAGGTAAATCAACCTCTGCTTGGATAGACGGAAAAAAATCACAAATTTGTAGCTAAAACTAGAAACAGCAATTGGTGGCCCATTTCTGGAAGCCAGTCCAGGTCTGTGCATGCAGTGAAAGGCCTTGATGACAGGTTTTTTGTCTTAGGTGTATGTATAAAAGTATGTATCGATTGTTATTTTCTTTCTTTGGCTCGGGCAAAGTTAGCAATAAGACAATATTAAAGCCTATTTGACCCACAACATTACTTTTGCATTAATGTAGCTCTTTGATTCATAGAACAAACTGTTCGCTTGTTTGATTAAAAAGCCTGAATTAAACATTGTCCTGCCAATAAAAAAAACCCCAACATAAATAAGAAGATTAATAAAGGATCTGAAAAATACTGCGACATTTGTTTTTTTATTACGACATACTTTCACTAAATGACACTTCTCTCTGCAAATGCAATGGTGCACATATAGAAATTAAATTGATTTTAATTAAATTTAAAAAAATCAGCTTTCTGTCATGTTCAACTGGCTGCACAAACAAAACAAAAACAAACAAAAAGCCATTTTAAATATATTTAAAAATATTATAATGTAATTATTAAGGGTAAATTTAGTACTTTATGAGAAACAAAACAAGACACTACATGCAAGAAATGGTCTGTTAGGTATTAAAGAAACTGATTTTAGTCATAGCGATCGACCAGTAATTTTATTATTTTATTAATTTCAAGTGTCTAATAAGATAAGATAAAAATAATAATACTGAATGCTTGTAACCTGTAAACTAGAATAGTGGGTCAGCTGCAGAAAAAACGTGTAGATCAAAACTACAGATTACAGACGTGAACAGGAGACACAGTTTGAGCTCGATTCTCCCCTTCGTCCTCTTGTTGACTGCACGGGGAGGGAGACAGAGAAGCTTCTCGAATGCCAATCAGCATTCCCACAAAGGTTGAGAGGAGTGGAGGAACAGATTATGTCAATAAAAGGTTAAAAGCAAGTGGCTAAAAGGTTTTTCAGCTGTGTTTCTACAACTCTGAGATGAGTGCATTTTGGCAGTCGCCATGGCCTATTAGGAACATCATCTAACAGAAAAACTAATGTGCAACACTGAGACCTACAAACTGCAGTCCCATCAAGAAGTACAACTGTGCAGGCTATACGTCAACAACATTATCCACAGTCAGGAAAATCTAGTCTTTATTCTAAACATCTGAATTATGAAGCCACTGTTTACGTCTTTGTTGGTGCTGTTTGTATTCTGTACTTACACAAAGTTTCAGGAAGGCATAACTGACATGCAACCTTGTTTTCCTGTTTCTTTTAATGTTGTTGTTGTTGTTGTTTTTTAATTACCTAAGGATACAGGCCTTTAACAGCTGACAGAAACTGTTTTAGCATTGTTGAAACAATTGGTGCACAGTCTTCGAGGGACATTTCGGGGAAGTCGTTTCCCTTTCACAGATGTCCACAAATCCAGGGATCTAAGCTGAAGACTAAAGACTAAAGACAAGATATAATCTCACAAGACCTTTTTTTTTTTTTTACCCACTACAAGCTACAAATATTATGTTTTCCAGAAGTGACATATTAAAGCCAGCGTGAATTTTATAACTGAAGCTGTTTATTAGTGCTGGTTATCAAACCACAATACTCTTTTTATATAAACGGAAACATATCCACAGCACATAGGTTCTGACTGAATTTAGATTTTTAAAATTTTATTATCAGCACTGATGCTCATGTGTTGTATCATACTCAACTCTGCTGTTTGCAGGCCATCTATACATGTTTGTGAGTAACAAACAGAATATGTATCACTTTGTTTTGAAAATGCATTAAAATGTAACTGAACACAAAGATGAATAGACCAAAATCCTATAGAAATACTAAAATTATGTAAAATGTTCAATGTTTTTTTAACTTAAATACTTTATATGCACCATTTCTAATGTGCAGTGTAATATCCTCAGTTGATCACTTGTGAACTAACTCCAGTTTAATTGTGGTTGGTGATTAACTACAGGTGACCAAGACAGCTGTTTTACTCACAGGAGTTGGGGAAAACAAATAAAATTCACTCAAAAAAATAAAAAAATAATGAGGGTACAATATGTATGTAATAATTAAAAGAGGGAAAAGGATTGTATAATGATGTTTCTGATGATTATAAGGTTCCTCACTCCTGTGATGGTCAGGGATGTTGAAACGTGAGCCAAAACTCCTGATTATACAGGCAGACGGCAACGACATCAAATAAGGATACCTGGGAGGAGGTGAGGAGGTGTGTGTATGTGTATGTGTGTGTGTGCGTGCGTGCGTGTGTGTGGTCTGTCAGGATTTGAAATGGTTTTGGTGGCGCTTATGGCAGAAGTGGATGCAGGGATGTTGGAAGGACAGAAATCGCACAAGATGAAAACTGTCGTAGACGACGCCTCAAGCATCTCTGCCCAAAAGAAAAAAAACCCGAAAACAAACAAATGAAGCAGAGAGGAGGGAGGGAGGGAGAGGAGGACCGGAGGGGAGAAAGACTCGGAGAGACGGAGAGCGACAAAGAATGGAAAATGAACAGAAACGCCAGAGCCGTTCTCACCATCAAACAAACACTCGAGCTGGACTTCCTTTTCTGACAGACAGCAATGGAAAGGAGGAGGAAAAAAATAAGGGGTCATCGGGAAACAAGGAGCTAATCAAAAATTGTAAAAGACTGAAGCTGCCAGACTGATCCCAGAGAGAGAGAGAAACAAAACCGCTGCACAAGCTTACACAGGAACAAAGACGAGACGAAGGGATATTAAGAGGGCTTCAGAGGAAAAGAGGCTGCAAAAACAATAGAGGGGATATAAGGAGAAGCTTTAAATCACTGATTGCGCAGTTTATTTGTTTAAAGTTTGGTTTAGTTATAGTTTAAGTTACTGTATGTAATGGGGATGTTATTTGGCCCTTGTTGATCATGGCGCTTCACTGCATGCATTGACACTGACTGGCAGTCAAAACAAAAAGGAGCGTTAAGACGTGATGGCAACTTGAATTGCTATAATCAAAGTAGAGTCCCGTGGTAGAGAAGTAAACTGCATTTTAAAAGCTTTTTGGTTTTATTATGTCCCTTAATTTCAGTTTAATCTCAAATATGTGCCCCGCCTTTAACTGCCGGCTCATAAACATGATCAAGCGGCTACTTTATTTGTGAGATCCTTTTACCTAAGTCACAAAAATCTTAAAATCACATTTAATGGACCGGAGAAAACCTGACAAAGGAGCACCAGGTAAGCCAACTTAAAGAACAAACTAACTCATTCCTATGCTCATAACATCAAAAATCCATGTTAATAGAAAGGAGTTAGACCAAAAGGAAGTTGACAGAAGAGAGGAAGAGGTGGACAGAAACAGTAAAGTGAGTAAAACCCTCGCGGGTCAGAGAGCTTACCTTCACACCGTCCGACTTTTTGTTTAGTAAGGTTTTGCAAGCTGCGAGAAAGAGAGGACAGAGGATCAGTCAGTCATCAAGACAAAATTTAAACAATGATCGTTCAGTAAACGTTTTTCAGGCCTCGTGAAGCGTCCACCTGATTTTCCATCAATACTTCTGCTGTACAAGGGTCAATCCCACAGCAAACTTAGAATCAAAAGAACACCCAGAAAACAAAGAAACAAAAATTAAAAATAATTTTAGATAATAATATTATTATTATCATTATTTTTAATAATATTATTATTAATAAAATTAAAATAAATTGGCTTTGGAGTAGATATGGATCTTTGAGGGGATTTAGGCATTTGGACATGATTTATAATAGTTAGACAAATGGTTTTGGTAACTACAGAGTCAAATGTTTGACTTAGGTAAATTAATCATAATCTGTCTAATCTGACCCACAGGATGCAGGCTGCTCCCTTTCTGCTATTTGCATGCACCCGTTTTCAAAGTCATTGCTGCTCTGTGAAACAACAACCACAGCAGCACGCACCAACACTGACTTAACCAAAGTGCTGATCTGTTTCTTTGATACAAGCTTAAATTTGCTCTTGAAAGGCTTGAGACCAAGGGCAGTGGAAGTATCTGTTTAAAGTTTTGGAATATGTAAAGTCTTTCACAAACAGATTAAGATTACATTTAAGAAATCAACAGCAAAAGTGATGAAGTCTCACTGTATAGATGTAGAGGTCATGCTGGCCCCCTCCTGCTGTTGCTATTTGTATTAACAATGGAACTTAATTACTATAACAACTATAAAGGGTCCTCATTTATATCAAGGATCTCAGAAAATCAAGGATCACTTTTCCTGGATGGAGCAGCATCAATGTTAAACTTAACTGAAGGACTTGGGGAAATTTGAGGCTACAGAATAAACATGACTAAAACATAACTTATATAACATAAAATATAACAGTATTATTATATTATTGAAAGTATATACTGAAAACGTATTGTAGACATAGTAGTATTATAATACAAGACGGCATGCAACCTAGAATGCAAACTACATTTTCAGCAGTTTGTTGCAAAGAAAAAAACCCTTTCTGACCAAAACTTTGCACATTTTTACTTTATTTGCATGTGTTTTCTTAAGCTACAGTGTGTTGAGCTTTCAGGGCCACCGTAGCTTGACCATCTCAAACACCACTTACTGTAATCCAGTTCATGTTGAGTGACGCCTTGATTACACTATATGTAATACTATGCGCATGCATCTGAAAAACCCGACCGTACAGTTCGAACTGGACGTAAAGAAATGACACCGGCACACACGACTCAACGGGACACTGAATAAAAAATTTCCACATGCATGCACACAAACAAACAAACAAAGTTAAAAAAAACACACACACACACACACACACACACTCCTATATAAATATTTGTATTAGTCATATCCAATGTTCCTCCCTTACCTTCCATTTATAAAGTAGGAAGGAGGGCAATGAAGAAGGCAAGAGAACAATAATGTATTTAATATTTGCATCTACACATCTGAACTGAAAACTGCAGGCACAAACACCTGACAGGCTTTAACTGAACGTTAAAAGGCATCCTTTTATCATTTTCACAGAGGTGGAGGGTTCATGCGATGACGGTGGCTTCTCAACACGTCTGGCATGCAGCATCCACTTAAAAGTCTTCATCTTAAAAACTGTCGAGTTGTTCAGTTGCAACAGCGATGAGACTGAGCAGAAACCTTTAAATTCAGGACGTCATCTAAACACCAAGTTCTTCAGATTAAATTGTTGTTTAATGTTTATGGGGTTATTTTGTGGTTTTGTCTGTTCACACAAAGACAACGGCGCAGGCAGGAGAGAGGAGAAAATGAAATATAGATAACACATAAGGACGCTGTGCATTCTGTTTATCCAGCTTCCCATGCAGGATGGCATTCTGTACTGTGCTGTACTGTGCACTCATACACATGCTTGGCTGGCTGTTAGTGCCAGAGCCATGCGGAGGGAAGGTTGCAGCGAGCACGGGCAGGCATCGACTGGGCATCAGCCGAGTACTGTGGATACAGACCAATTCAAAGGAGGCAAAACTGAGAGTGTTGTGGAGGTTGAGTGCTGGCATGTTAGGTTTACATCAGTACTATAAAAGGGTCAAAGTGGTTGTGCTGCAGAGGAAAAGATATGCAGCCAGCATCGGCTGTGTTAATGCAGAGATATGTAAACGGAGCTTTGCTTGGTGGCAGCTGCAGTAGTTGGAGGGAGGTCGGAGGGTCATGCTGGGTGTCAGTTAAATGGCTGTTGTGTTCGACACAGGAAATTAAATAGCCAGTCCTGGAGAGGAACTCTGTTCATTAGAGCATCGACACACGCAGCAGCACTGAAAGGTCAAGAGCTGAGCTGAGCTCTTGGTTTCCATTTGCATGTCTGTGTGTTTGTGTGTGTGTGTTTGTGCAAGATGCCCCAGTGCAATGACGACCATTCAGAAGTGGACCATCAGTGTGCAGTAGCAGCAGGCAGCAGGTGGAGGGGTTCAAGCATCCCAGGCCACATGCCAATAGCCTGAGTACGAGGTTGGCAGTGCTCGACTCCAACAACCCCTCGAGCAGACGTACCTTCCTGTGCCATTGCGGCCGTGCTGGTGGTAGCGGCAGGGCTGGTATGCTGCCGTCCCACTATTGGACAGAGAGGGATTCAATGTGGAGGCACACGTGGGACAAGAGCCTCATTAAAGCCAGAGAGCTTTTTAGTTTTTCTGAATTTATCTGACAAGACTGATAAAACACGGGTTTCCAGACAGTGTGTTTCTCTGACACCTGACTCCTTGTTATTAGGGTGAGGTAACTTAGCAGACGGGAAATCTGCTGAGCACTAAAATACCTTCACTCCAGAATAATTAATCATATTCCCGCTTGTGTTAACCTGATAAACATGCCTATAGATATATAAAAAGCAATTCAGATGTACGGCCCGTCTGCGTTCTTCAGTCTAGATCAATCTTGACCAACAGAAAGTAGCTGGTTTATAATCCGCAGGAGATGCTTTACTTACACGAAAGCATATAAACACAAGGCCAATAGCATTAATGCATTAGCTTGCTGGCCCATCGTCTAGCCCACAAATTGGGTGTTCAATCAAAAGAGCACTTTGTTTTCATTGATCAAACTGCTCACGAGGAGGAAATCCAAGCCAAACCCCTGACGTGTGAAATCAAAACTGCAGACAGAGCCGACAAGCAGATGTGAACAGGTTAGGAGAACCAGATTCAGGCCAAAGGAAACAGGAAGTAAAGTAGCAGAACAATGGGGATAGGCATCATTGAGATTTCAGAAAAGAAGGATCACCTATAACTACAAAACGACATAACTGGCTTGTTTTCTGTCAAAGCAGCAAAGTTTCTCTTTGTATGGCTAATTTCAATTATACTGTCAAAGGCATTGAGCCTCATTTGAAGTTTGTGGGCCAAACCAAATTGTTGTGTCCTCATGTGTGATGTATGATTAGTATCGCTGCCAAAGCTCACCTGAAAAGTTCCTGGACACCAGCATTGTTGTGAGGATAGCTCCCTAGAAAGACACAAAAATCCGCATCATGAGCATTTGTTTAATGCATGTGTGCGTGCATGTGTGTGTGTGTGTGTAACAGTGTCCACACTCACTTTAAGTTTCCTCCTGGCGTTGAACTTGCGCAGACACTCCACAGTCTCTTGGCGGTGCATCATGGAGGCCACAGTGGAGCGTTGCTGTACATAGAGGAGAGCAAACAACATTGTAGATAACAGAGCAGGGGCACAGCTTAGAAATGCATGAAACATTAGTGCAAATATCAACTGCTTCAGAAAATATCTGGTTCTTTGATGACACTGTCCAAGATATGAGCCTTGGAACGTAAAAATGTCACGTTAGCCTCATGAGATGCAGTTTGTTAAGAAAACATTTAATTACAATTTTGGGGTAAATTGGACATATATGGAGCTGAGTTTGTTTAGAGCTGCAGCAAAGAAGTGTTTTGAATTTGCAACAGGTCTGATTTGTTCCTGTGCGTGGTTTCTTTTTAATAGCCAGCTAAGGTTCATGGGTATTGGAGTATTTATGGTCATGTTATAAACCACTTTTACATTAGCCAGGAGAAGTCCAGTTTTCTGGGATTATTGAGGATGTCATTGGTCAATTACAACCCATGCATTTCTGTTGTCATGGTATCCTGCAAGGCATTTAGTGTTGTCTGTATAAAGTAAGTCTGTGTTTTAGCAGACCATGATTTTAAAACTGGCCTACTGGAAAGGATTGTGTTGTTATCTCAAAAAGTAGAGCCAAAATTAACACGTGCAACTCTGGGAGTGTGTGTGTGTGTGTGTGTGTGTGTATGCCAAGGTATTTCCATACTGAGTCAATGTATGACTGCTTCATAAAGTGGAAAGTGAAAAAAACGCGACACCATTTGTTGGACGGCTGCACGATCATCTACACCAGTACTTTACACGCCTGAAAAGATGTGGAAGCCAAAGAAGATGAAGAGTGTGACTTACGCAGACCCAGGGATGCTTGAGGGCCTGGTCGGCAGTGATCCTTTTGGCAGGGTTAATCGTTAACATCTGATTGATCAGATTCTTGGCCTCGGGGGTCACTGTGTCCCACTCTGGAGAAGGAAACTGAAAGAGGGACATAAAGACGGAGGAAAGGATGTACATCACTGTAATTCTGTTTTCAGTGAATATTTGTTTGGACACAAACACAAACGTACTTATTAATATGCATGTGCCTGTCTGTCAAATCATCTGTGTGACTGTTTGCACGGGGCATCTCTCTCTTTATTTGAGATTAATTTACTCGATGATCATAAAAATTAAAAGATGTTTGTTTTATATTCCACAGATTTTTAATTTATTTGTAACTCTCACATTTGCAGGGATATTATTATCCATCTCTGATGACTGGGCACAGACATAATGCAAATAAGATTAAGGTTAGCCACAAGTAATGCTTTGGTGATTAAGAGAAAAATACATTAAATAATAACTTATAGATAACTAAAAAAAAAAGTAATAAAAGCAATAATGCTTTTATTTTATGTAATACTGAGTTTTGGTTTGTGTTTACTTGAATTTCATCTCAACCTTTGATTCCAACATCACAACAGGCTGTATCCTAACCTTTGCATCTGACTGCATTTACCTCAGTGTTTTCATACCCATTTAAAATACAAAAACATCTTCAACTGTTGGATTTGCTGCTGTCTCCCTCTCTCCCTGTGGACGCCTTGTGCATCTTTGATTTGTCTTTATTGTATCAATAGATCTCCTGCGGCACATGTTTAACACTTCCTTTAAGTACTCAAATTATGCAAAAAAAAAAACATAATCAAAACAGTTTTTGATGATAAGTAAACAACGTATAGAATACATGCAGATTGTAACTGCGTGCTCAGAAACGGCAATGGACAATGCATGGAGGCTCAGAGAAAAACTGAAGTAAAGCAGTTTGTTTTTGTTTGTTTTTGTATGAAACATGTTGTTCTGGTTTTCTTATTTAGTGTGAAATGTATAAAATATGCATAGAACGGTGAATCGACTGTCGAATCGACTCTCTTTGATGGGCCGTTTCAATAGGAGGATGCAAAATCAATGCATGAAATCCTTCAATGGTAAAATGCTGAGTTTTCAAAATTAGCATACTCGCTCTCACTCCAGTTATCCAAACCTCAAACAATCATTCCTCCGCCGAGGTAGCAGAAAGTTTCAGGAAGCATGTTTACCACTAAGAATCAGAGCAAGTTGTCTGGAAACATTAGCAACAAGTGTGAGTTGTCAATTACCGACAGAAAGAAAAGAAATGAGATTCAAGGTATCTGCATGACAGTAATGGTAGTGCAGATTATTACAAGTGCTTGTCACAGTCACTTCATATCAATGCTCATATTATGCACATTCATTAGATGTGGTTGGTTCCAATTATGGAAATTAATACGGGTAATAAATTCCTATCTCCCAGAGGACGATGACAAGATCTGATAAATAAGTTTATTGTTCTCCCATAGTGTATCACTTCTTCTCTGCCGCGAGATGAAAATCACGCAATAACAGGTAGCAAGCAATTAAAAACTAAAATTAAATTTCTAAATTACTTGCACAGCAGAATTCAGGATGAGCTATTTGACGAGACTTGAATTGAAGGTGTCCTGTGGGGCTCATCTTGATTCACCGCACTTGTTTTTCTCATTCACACAAATTATGATTAAGATTATGTATCAGAATTCAAGTTTCATGAAAACAGACGATAGCTCTCTAACAGACTCTACGGACACTAATGCTCATCTTCAGGACTAAAACAAACAAACTGACAAACAAACGGACAAACACGCCCAGTCAGTGAACCTGGGATGAGCCCGTAAATATGAGCTCCACAAAAGAAAGCCATTCATTAAAGCTGTGCTGATCAATATTTTTTATCATATATTTGACATATTTGTCTCCTCAGATGCTGTCAGATAGATAGAGCCAAACATATTCCTCAACATTTGGTGGAGGCGAAATTAACTTAAACGGGACATATCATGGCAGGTGAACGGTGTTTTAAATAAGTCCTGGATGTCTTAAAAACAAGCTTTTGAAATTTTTGGCAAAAAAACCTCAGTTCAGCCTCTGAGGAGGGTCTGCAGTCTCCCATCCTCTACCTTCATTATCTATGTGGAGGCTATGATAATGATTGGCTGCCTGAGTGACGTATGGAGGGGGAGGGTGCAGAGCGGTGCAGGGCCGGTATCCAACATGGCTACCGCTCCCGATGAACAGTCCGCGGCTGTACACTATAGCTATGGCGAACAGCAGGAGGGCTCCTGTCGTTACGTAACGTCAGGAGCCCTCCTGCTGTTCGTGGTCAGATTCTGGCTCCTACAAGCTGTTCAGCTGGATCTGAACGGCCTGTAGCAGCCCCATTTCACCAGAGGGTGGGCTGTAGAGACGATGCAGGACTTGTCTGCCTTCTTCATTCTCTGAGTTGGTCGGCTGAGGGGGGACAAGTTTAAATATATATAGGCAAGAAAAGAGTGTTTTTCATAATACGTCCCCTTTAACAAGGAGTTAAAAACCAACTTATATTCATCAACTGATCAGAAACACATCTCCACATCAGTGCTAATATTGCTCTGTGTCTACTGAATGTGTACATAAGCAAGTGTTTGCTTGCTTGCTTGATCTTATCAACTTTATAACCCTTAGATGTAAATGGTGTGTGTTCAGCGTCTAATGTGGCAGCGTGAACGAGAATAACAACACATTTACAGAATTGGTTTAAAGACCGAAACCCCTGCCGTGACACCAACACTGCCCACACCCAGTGCAGAGACTGAGGGTCATATGGATGTGTTACTCTCAAAAAAAGTGCAAACAGTAACAAATAGTTTGTGTTTGTGCAAATGACTAAGTCCTTTCATGCAAGCAGGCAACCGCAGGGATACTCTGCGTCCACTTACCAAAATGCTGGCTTTCAGTGTTGCACCATGACATTTATTCTTTATATCGTGGTCAAGATGCGGAGGATGGTAACAAACTTAAGAATATGCGAGTAGTACTCACGTCATATGCACCAGCCTTGATTTGTTGATACAGTTTGTGCTGGTCCTCATCCCAAAAGGGAGGGTAGCCCACCAACAAGATGTACAGGATCACACCTGACAAACACACACACACACACCCACACAATCCATGTAAACATACTGCATAAACATACAATAATGTAAAATGTAGTGTCAAAGGCATACATTTCCCACGTATATCAGTGAGCATATGGAGAAACAGGCAGAAAAGATAAACTCTGACTAACTGACCACATGCCCATATGTCCACTGGCTTTCCATACGGGTCCTTCCTCAGCACCTCCGGGGACAGATATCCTGGAGTTCCTGCAAAACCTAATAAAATGCAGACACACTTATGTGAAATTTGTCTTGAACACCACAAAGATGCCATGATAACATACAGTGTATTTTATATTTTATCTGAGTACGACATGATCTGGGGACTGGACAATGCAGGTTCATAAGAAGCTTTTATTTTTCAGTATGCATGTGTGTTTTGGACAAATGAGCACCACGACAATCAACATATTTATTTCGATCAATATAAATTTTCCTTGCATGATTGCTGTTATACATTACCTTTCTTCCATGCAATACCACAGGTAGAGTCAAACAAACTCAAGCTCACTGCTAATTTTATTCTGTCCTGTGTCCTGAAGCAGTGAAGAAACATTTTCTTGCACTGTTGCACAGAATAAGGTTGAAAATTCAAGTTATTAATATCTTATTTCTTACCAAACCACGCCTGTTGTTCCCCCTGCACCTCGATGGCTAGACCGAAGTCTGCAAGCTTCACTGCTGCTCCCTTCATCTTACTGGCCAGGAGCAGGTTCTCTGGCTGCAACACACAGAGACAAACTGTTCTTTAGGATGAAAACTTTTTACTCAGGCTGCAATTAGTGTCAGTTTTTAATAATACCACAATTAGTATTTTCAGTAAAAGGTCAAACAGACATCATTAGTGTGTACGTCAAAGGTTAGTTTCATATTTTGTCTGGTTAACATTTAAACATCCCAAATATTTTCAATTTTCAAATGAAATATAGAGAACAGGCTCACATTAAAGAAACTAAACTGAAAATGTTCCACACACAAAAAAGTCATATTATAAGAACATGTTGTTAGATTTATCCTTAAACAAACTTCATGAAGATCTGCATGGAGCAAAATGAACTGTAGCACAGTTATGAGCAACAAGACGAATAAAAAACATTTAATTAAGGGCAAAAGAGATAAACATGTACCCTCCTTCAAGAAATGTTCTCTCTGTCTGCATGACTGGATGAGCTGCAGGAGCACGATGACATCTACAGTAGTAATGAGGCATGATTTGGACAAACAGGCTACAAAGGCTTCCCCCAAAGGAAAGACCTTTTCAGTCAGCTGTCACAGAATTCGGCACAGCGTGCAGACACTGTCCTCACGATCACATAATCAGGCAAAAAGTCATGACTTGGCAAATATAAGGACATATTAACTGGGTGTTTGTTGTTCTAACTGCCTCCCTTCTTCCTTCATTTGCGTATTGTGTTGTGCACAAATCCTCTCACTTAAGGAAGCGATAAGAGGAAGAAGACATTGAGGAAGCAGGTCAAGTGTAACCGAATGACAGGTCAGTTACTGATTATAGCTGCACAGCTGTGTTAGATGTACTTGTTTAAGGTTTTATTCATAATATGGGATTGGCTTTTTCTCTCATTGCATGGTGACTCAGTAGAAGTGTTCCAAGAGCATTCTGTGTTCTTTGTCAAGTCTGCAGGTTTTCCCCAACCCTACAGACAAGACGCTCCACCTCTGCAGACATTAAATTACATTTGTGTGACTCTTGACTTGCACCTAGTAGGAGTTTCCTGTATTTCTAATTTAAGTCTCAGACCTTGTATATCCACCAGCTTCTCCAACCTAATCTGCATACTAGACTTGGCAGTATCAGGATAACCCTACACTCTAGGCGTCAGTGTGTCCAGCTGGACATGATGATAGATCCGGCTAACAGCCACCAGACCCTTGGGACCTTAAATCAATTAAGAAAATGTATTTTTCTTTAAAAAAATGTCCACTATGAAGGAACTGGCCAACTTTTCAATTCATATCATGAGATTAATGGGTAATCAGTAATGATGCTGCTCAGCTAGCCATGCAACTACCGGTCCTATTAGCTAACTACGCCCACACTGCAAGCTTTGACTACTAAGGAAGTGATGGGGTTTAAACCACAAGCACTAGAGCTTTGGAACGACAGAATAAGGAGGCGTTTAGGCCTGATGTTGGGGGGCACAGCCTGGACTGCTGAATGGGCCCTGAACCAAGTAGAGTGGGCAACAGAACCGAATTCAGCAAAATACAGCCTTCAAGACCGATAGAGCGGCTCGTTTGACATGAGAACATACACAGAGGTGATTCACGGCTGCTCTGAACTGAACTCTGACTCCACAGCAGTGGCCTGAGCAGTGGTTACAGTGCGGTCAGTCCCAGGAGGCCATTAGATAAAACTTGCAAGAGAACCCACCTTGCTGTACTTGGACTGAGGACTGATTGTATTTTAGTGTGAATCACTATTACCTCTTGATGGCCCGTGGCTAGCTGACTAATTGGTATGCTAACCTAAGCAGATGCAGTAAGTCTGCAACAAAATTAGTTGTAGAAACAATTCTTTTCATAGTTTTGTTTAATTTCTGAACATTTTAAACTAAAATTCTTACATATTGCCCCTTTAACAATGTAGTGGTGGTGTGCGTGTGCGTGTGTGTGTGTGTGTGTGTGTGTGTGTGTGTGTGTGTGTCTTGAGGGCAAATATCTTTGCAGTGGTTAGCCATCCACACAATGATGAACACATCCTCAAATGCAAACGGAGAGATGAATGTCTGACACAAACGTCTTTGTGCTCTTGGTCTATTTCTTCTTATCTGTCAGTCATGCTCACTTTCTCTCCAAGTAGTCATCCATCCATCCATCCATCTATCTCTCTATCCATCCCTCCCTCTGCTTCAGATTTTCCTCCCTCTCTCGGGCAGAGGTGAAACAAAAGGAAAGAGAAAGAAAAAGGGGGAACTGCAAAGGGACAGAGGGCTGGAGTGAAAGCAACAGAAGAAAGGAGAGAGAGATAGATAGAGACAGATAGATGGGAGGTGGCATAATGAGTCCCTATGCTGGCGCTGCAGCAGCCGGGTGACCTCACCCTACAGTTACCATGGCAACCCAGCCTGCCACCAGCCAACAGCATTCAACTCTTTCTCTCTAATTCTTGTTTTCCCCTCAGCGAGTTGGCCCTCCCAAGATGACATGGAGGCAAAAATATGATGAGTGTGTGTGTGTGTGTGTGTGTGTGTGTGTGTGTGTGTGTGTGTGAAGTCACAACCCTCCTTTGCGCACTGGCATTAATGGTATTTTAATGGATCTAATGCGGATGTCACCTTTGGCAACTTAGCCTGGAAATTCTTGGAAAAAAATAAAATAAAATAAACTCAGATGTTACTTTCTTTTCAGCGGTCAGATGATTGGACGGTTTGCTCTTCCTAAGAATCTAACGCCTTAAAGGGGCATTGACTGATTTTTTGATCAGTTTGATAGCAAGTGAAACAGGCTGTAAACACAACAGTGGTATGTAATCACTTATAAAGCTGTGGTGGCTATATCATGTTAGCAAATAGTTTCCTATTTACACATCCAGCATGTTGTGATTCCTCTCACCATCCTAATTCAGTTTCAAGATATATTGTGTATTTTCTCATTGATGGTGCTATTTGAATAATTCACTTACTATAAGTTGCTTTAGACAAATTAATCTGCAAAATGCCCGTAATGGTATAACGATGAGATTTCATTCCATAAAGTACAAATATTAAAGTTGTCTTGTGCTTAATTTCAGCTGTAAATAACTGTTATTTTCAGACACTGTGTATATTTAGCTATACAGAGTGAGTCTGAAGCAGTTAGTGGCTAGACAGCACGGGTGGAGCCTGAATAAAAGTTGTACATTAACAACTAATGTAATTCATTTCTGTCGTCCACTCTCATTGATCACCATTATCGTCTCTGTAAAACTCTTTCCCCTCTATGTTTATTTGATAACGAGACCCATATGCAAGCTGAAAATCAATGAAAGGCAACACAAGTCCATTTATGCCACTTTAACACTAAAACAGATTGTCCAATTATGCTTGTCTACTCGCCCTGGAGTAATGGTTTAATCTTGCTCTGTCACATAAACGTAATGGACCAGATTGTTAAGTAAACTATTAAAGTTTAGGACTCTGAACTCTGTGTTGGCAGTAAAGAAAAAGGAGGCTCAATTATCCAGGTGTTTAAATCTCAGCTCCCTTCGCTGTCTTCAATCACTGTATTATTAAAATCAAATAACACAGCTGAGGAGGTCAGAAGTGCTGTTTCTCTCTGGTGGGGGGGAACAGACTAGCTGTGGGGGAAAATCGTCACTGGCCGTCATCTCACCCACCGGCCCGCTATTAATAGCAGCTGGTCTGCTTTCGTCACTACTCAGCAATTCAGGAAAAGGGAGTGGGTGGGTGGGTGGGTGGGGGTAGAAAATGGGGAGCAGAAGGAAGGAGAGGAAAGAGGGGGTTAGACGAACAAGGGGAGGGGGTATGTACGTAGAGGATGATTGGTATACAGAAATAAGGAGGAGAGAAAGCAGGTGAGGAGGGAATGGGATGACGCTCATCTCTTAAGTTGCTCTTAACGTCACAGCATGACGTCTGCGCGTGTTCGTGTGTGTGTCTGTGTGTGTGTTTAGACCAGCTGTGAATCTCTACAAACGCCTTTCATGTTCATTCACAACGCAGTGCTATATATAACACATCCTTTGCACAGCAGCTACATACAGTTTAAAAGCGCATGATATGTGATAACTCACCTTGAGGTCCCTGTGCACAATGTCATGCTGGTGGATGTGACTGACGCTCTCCAGGATCTGATTGATACAGTGGCTGAACAGAAAAGAGATTTCAACATCTGTCAGTCAAAAACAGCTGGAGGACAGTTAAAGTACAGACCAAAGTAGATGAGGAAGACAACAACACTTGATATGAGCTAGCTGCTAGTTTGGATTATCTATTTCACAAAATGTGCGACACGCTAGCTGTTGACAGTTAAGATCTCCTTTTGCTCATCAAAACAGCTGAGGTACTGTTGACCCACGCATGAGCATTTGACAGCCCTAAAACTCGCAAATGCGTCTGCAATTTGCGAGCTTCACACTGTGACCACTTGCAATTTGCTTGTGCAGGAGAATAAGTGGTGTACACAGGAGGAAAGTTGGATGCTTGTTTAACTGAATGAAAGTGTGGAAGGAAATGGAGCGGGCAGGGTGTGTGCAGAGGGGAATATCTTATGTAAGCTTGTCCTAAGCTTACATATCGCCCATTCTGCTGGTCTAATGCACAGTTAAAATTACTACTATTTCTTTTAAATTAAATTGAGCTTGACATCAGTGAAAGGTGAAGTCGGGGTCAGCAGCAGGAGGGTGTACAGAGACAGATTTTGGGAGAGTGGTGTCATCTCTCTCTGTACAGCAGAATCAAAAGAAGAGCTCCTGGCGCCATGTCCAAATTAGGCTAAATCTGGACCTCACATTTTATTCTCCTTCCTGTTTCTGCAGCTAATATGGTGCTCAGCAGACTGTCCGTACACTCTTAAGCACTGTACATCCCCTCACTTTCTCTCACATGACTGCATTTTCTTCCTCCCTTCCTTTTATTTATTTATTTTTTGGCTCAAATGGAGTCTTTGGTGCAGAATTACCTGTGCAGATCAATATTAATTCAAAACTAATCCCAAATGTCCATATTAGACCATCTCTACAACAACCAGAAGTGTTTTCTGTACTGCATATTTGGTCACTCACCACGGTAATATCTTTTGCTTTAACCATTACTCTCCCATATAATTTGAGACTAAAACTTTTGCTGTTATTTAGATTATGCACTTAAACTGGCTGCACATTCACTTGAAGGGCGCAATAAACACATGATTTCATTCTGTTATGGTCACGCCATGGTAGCTTTAAAAGTGACATCCAGAGAAACAACTCAATCAGGATGTCGTCATGTCGTCTCTGAGGTGGTGACCCTTTCGGCTTTGACAGTGAAAACATTAAAGTTTTGGGTGCCAAGGCTCCTACTTTGTTCAGCCGTGTGTATAATGCCCCATTAAGTGTTAAAAAAAAAAAAAAAGGAAAGGAAGTGTTTGAAGCTGCCTCCTCTTCTGCTTGTATGGCTTAAGGTGTCTCTAAAATCCTTTGAGACCCTTTACATCGCCGGGGTAAAAGCTTTGCTTGAGAGAAACTCCACACCCAACTTGACCCGTTTATTAGACGCACAACTTCCATTACTGCAGGATTTAGTAAGAGACAAACTGTGCAACTTCCTCTATGAGATGAAGAATCAACCTGATACGTAAGACGATCTGTTCGGTGAAGAACTCAAACTGACTCAATATAAAGAAGCGTGTCATAAACACACTTGGTACGACAACTGATGGCGATTTGTATGAGTACAGTAGGAGGAGAAAAGGAGAAAAGGATGGAAACAAATATAAGACAGGTGTAAAAGATTTTGAATAAAATTTACTGCATATAAATAGTAAATCTTAGATGGAAGATCATTTGATGTTTACATGTTTACAAAGACTCCTATAGGGCGAGGAAGATGGTGTCATACAACCCATATATATCACATTTGCATATTGCACTGTAAGACTGAAAGACTTACAGACTGAAGTACAGACTGAAAGTTCAGTGTTTACAGGCACAGACAAGAGAATCTTGGGTGTTTTACATACTAGCTAGCTTAAAACAAATCAAAATTTTAAAAGCATTGTATTGTGAAATGGAACCTAATGTTTTTTTATCAGTACAAGCATTTTAGATAATTGCATTGTGGTGTACAAGTTAATAAACTAACTGCCACATGAGTGACCAAACTCTGCTGGGGTCCTAAATAAAGTTTAGTCTGCAGAACCTGAACATGTAATGTGCTGCAGTGCAAAAAGAAACTGCAACTTCTGACAACAGGCATAAAAAATGTTTAAAAACTTAGGACAGCTTTGTCATTATTTATTAATGGAATTAAATTTAAAAGCCCTGAGTCACATGGTCGAAAAGAAAGTGTGTACCGTGTACTGAAAACAACCTCAGAGAACTGCCAGAAACCACAAGCACTGCTTCTGCTACTAAAGCACAAAGTACATTAACACAGATTTAAATGGGGAAAATGTTGTGCTTTCGTAACGTAACTTTACTGCTTTGGCAGCATGAAGCTTTACTTCGGTGGTCACCAAAAAACCTTACGTGCATATAGACCTAATATGCAAAACATGCACTACATCATGTTACTGTACCTGGCATCTGCCTCGCTGTAATACTCTCTAGCAACAATGTCCTCAAACAGCTCTCCTCCAGTGACACTGCAGACAGGCGGGAACAGAAAACAGAGACTTGGTTATTCCTCTTTTCTGCTAAGGTGAATAGAAAAAAATACACCTTACAGATCATGAAAACACCTTCAAATGGCTTTTCTAAAGGACAAACTTTAGATGCGCCTGCTTGTTTCCACTTACATCCGGGTACAATATGTGTTGGAGCTGACGGTCTTAGAGAAAGGATTTCATTCATGTTGAAGTTAGTGAAGATAGATACATGTTCTGCGTCACTGTGTGTGTGTAACATGCACTTTAACTGGTGCTACAAGAGGCCACCTTCTAGTTGTTGATAATACAAGACTTGACAAGACTCATTTGCATGTCTGGTTTATTTGTACCTACGATTTAACACTTGCAACTTCCAGCTAAACCTTGTGATGAAAATAGGTTTCTGTTATCTATTAGATATGCAAAATGGAGCTTGTGACTCTCAGCTATTTTTACTTGCGGGGTAAACTTGGTAAAAACCTTACATTGCATACCTAAAAGGCTATGAACAAATTACTGTAGCAATCATAAACTTTTATTATTATCCACTTTTATTAGTATTAATTACTATTAACAAGGTGTTTAAGAGTAGACTAACCCTTCAATCAAGGCAGCTCAGTGGGAAAGCTGATGCGCTGTGAATGGATTACTTGTTGCTGAGGTGAAGCAGTTCATCCTTTAAGTATAACTCCAGTCTGAACCTTTGACCTGTGCGTGTGTGTGTGTGCTCATACTAATGTGATTTACTTACAGGTCAAAGACGAGATAATGGAAGCCTTCCTCTGAAATGCTGTCATGCAGTCGTACTGGCGTGGTAGAAAGAAACAGAAAGATTAGATTATCAATGAATAAGGCGTTACAAATGATCTTCCGAGTGGAAACTCTACAAGCCACTGCTTTCAAAGAACTTTAACTCTGCACATGAATGTGTGTGGGGCCCGGGTGGTTAGAGAGCTGGGTGCAGTGCACGGTACATCGTAGACAAATACTATGGCTGCATGTTTGTTGAATCACAAAGTTTCTGTTTTTATGCATTATATGCAAAAGATGTGACTTTGTGGGGGATTCTGGGTTGTTTTACAGGCACCACTGAGGGAGGCTGGGCTGAGTTATAAAGTTACATGTAATGCAACACACTGCTTTACCTTATGAGTATGTAGTACAAGAAGATGGCTCAGTTGACCCATGAGTACACCGATCTGTTCAGATTCCTAAATAAAACAACATTTTGTTTCTGTACTTGCCTGACCTGTGATAAAACAATGGGTCAGGCCTTAAATGTCAGCTTGTTCCGTCTAATCTCATTAAAGTGAAGCGCAAAACTAGTATGTTTGATCTTCTTAAATGAGTTTTAGCATTTAACGACAGGAGGCAGGAGCAGCATCATGTCATTCTGTACTACTTCTGTGCTTAGTTAAACTGGAAAAGTCACCCTGCTACAAAAATAGCCTGTGTCGATTGTTTAAATGTGGCTTTTATTGAGGGAGAAACTGCATTTTGTAGGCTTGTAATGATCACTTATCACTGATGCGGCAGAGAATCGATGCATCCCTAATAATCATAGTCATTAATCCCAGGCCAGTTAAATAAAGCACCACACTTGGCACAAATATCAGCTCAATATTATTACAGTATGTTCATGTATAATCATAAAGACACACACAGGCACACAAGGTCAAGTGACACACAGTCCTCCGAGGATACGAGGTTTCCAGCAGGGAGGCTTTCCCTTCTATCTGAAATAGACTCCAGGAGGCCACAGTAGGTTTCTAAAGCCTGAGAGCCACCTGGTCTGTTGGCAACCAGGACTCTGCTCTTGGATGACAAACTTGACAGAATGGTTGTTGCATTTTAATCATTTTGTAATTGATGTGATGCTGGTAATTTACTGTCAGGGCTTTCTCTTAGAGGTGAAATGTTCAGTTTTTAAGTTTAACTGCTTTGAATCTACCTGCAAACACTTTGCATCTGTCACCTGCTCTTGTCAAGGTGGGTGAAGGAGCTTGAGTCCTTAAATGAGGACTGAAAAATGCTGTATATCGCTTTCTTTGTGCTTCAGATGAGATACATTTCGAGAAAAGAAAACTTGACGGGCTGTCCCCTTGAGATTGGGGAAAGCAAAGAGCGGCTGAGTGAGGGAAAGAAAGGAAGAGAAGGAAGAGGAAGAGGCAGGAATCAGGTGGGACGAAGAAGAATGAAATAATACATATAATGCTGTTATCTGTGGGTGTGTGGGTGTGTGTGTGTGTGTGTGTGTGGTTGGGGAGGGGAGTGTTAGCACTGGGTGGCACACTGCTGTATGATAAGACATTTGGCAGTTCTGCCACAGACACTTTGCCATTTCCTTCCTCTCTCAAGAGGCCACTTCCTATTGTCTGGGTTTGAAACACACACACACACACACACACACACACACACACACTACAGTAGCAAAAGATGAAACTAAAGCATCAGATACATTTAGTAAATTCAGTTACACTGTATGAGACTTGAACTAATCATAGATTTACAATGCTCAAATACATTTACAGACTTAAGTGCGCGTCGGCCTCACTATTAGTTGTTCCTGTTTGCAATGCACCCATATATGTACAGATAACTATCACTGGATGACTCTGATACTGAAGAACACTGTTCCTCAGGCAAGTTCTTAAGTTATTTATAGTGTCTTTGGTAAGACTTCTTAGTTTTTTCAGATAATGATATGGCACACCGAAACTAAAAATATACTTTTTTTCAGTCGTATTTAACTGATCACAAAAGACATTTTGGAAGTAAACTGAAGCAATCAGGCGGTAATGATTTCCAAGTACCTTAATTGCATCTATGAACTTTGTGTCACAGCCATTACTGTACTGATCAGTGTGTTGGTCAGCAGGCCACCAACCTGCGGACTCACAATGGACTTTTCTTTTTTTTAAAGGGTCAGTTTGAAGCGACAGAGCTGAACATTTTGTCTTTTGAAAGACTGCAGCATCCTGACTTGACTTCCCCTGTCAGTGTCAACCGATGACAAGTTTTAGAAGATCCCTACAGAAGATTACGTCTGTTTGGGGTCTGAAGACACTTCGGCTCTAAAACAAGCTTAAATATAATACATTTTCTGGGATTGATTATTATTTTAATGCAGCACTTAACCCCAGATCCGAGACTAATCTATTTTATAGGATGCCGGTTAATGGAGTTTTATAACTGTTTGCTTTATTAGAGGCGGTCTCTGGAGTCAACCCCAAGGAATGCTACCTTCATTAGCCCACAGTGGGGCAAAAAGAGGGGTTACATATTTGGTTTTATAAAGGTCAGAAGAAAGAGAAAAGTTGGTTCTCTGCGTCATTTTTGCAAATACAGCGGTGTGTCGAAAGGACTCAATGAGACAAGAACAAGGGTTATTGCATCACCAATCATTTACCACAATGACGCCATATGTATATGTATGTGAGCATGTGTGTATATGCTGGTGTGTACGTATATGTATATGGTATATGTCCATGTATATGTATATACGCATATGTATATGTGTATGTGTACGTGAAGATGTATGTGTATGTATGTTTATATACTCCTACTTTCTCTCCTACTCCACCATATTTTATTTAACTTTATTTCATTTTATGTTTATTTTTACTTTATTTCATTTCTCCATTTTCTCATGTTGATACATGCTGTTTAGCACAATTTATGACGCTGCTGCTGGATACCAGAATTTCCTTCGGGATTAATAAAGTATCTATTGGGACTACACGATGAAACGGACACTGATGCACAGACTTTTTGATTTTTAACCCCTTAATCTGTTTCACCAGCCGATATTTCTCTTTGTAACATTCACTAAATTAATAAAGCCGATTCATTAGTCTGCTAGCTCTCAAAAACGACTCACCTATGTTTGGATGTTTCAGCAGGCGGCAGATTCTTGCCTCTCGCTCCAGTTTCTGGTGATCTGAGGAGAGAAAAGGGCACAGAGGAAAACAGTAAGGATGCAATGTCGCTACCAGGAAGACAAGTTATTAAGATACGTTGTTCGACATGAGAGCAATGGTGACATGGATTCCAGGAAAATAACACTCTTTGGACTCAGAGAGGAACACAGAGCCAATATAAAAACACAAAAGTATATAACAGACTGCATAACGTTCACTAAATCTGACTGCAGTTCATGTTGTTCAATAGCACTTTTGCAACATGGCATTTTGGAAACAGCTTCTTCTGCATTAACTTTTGAACGGAAGTAGTGCTAATAAATAATAAATAATTTGTTTAGTTTCTCTAAAGCAAAGATTTTTGCAACCATTAAAAGTTGATATCTTGTTTGGAGGGATTTCAGAAACGCCTGCACCAGCGACGATGTGAAGTGATTAAGCATTTTCTTTCAACTGTGCAGCTGCGACACATAAACACACAGCCACATTTTAGTCCCCCTTTCCCCTGCTCCTCAGACTCCTCAGACTCCAAACATAACAATAGTCTTTTTCCGAAGCTGACATTTTTTTGCGACGGCATCAAATCGCCTTGATACTGGAGGGGACAGCAAAATAGTGAGGCGAGACAGGATGTCAGAGAGGTGAGAGACACGGACTGAGACAGAGGAGCTAAGAGGGCAAATCAGTGGCTGTCAACTAGGCTGAGCTTGGACAAGTGGACAGACAGACAGCATACTGTACACGCAAACACAGAAACACACGCTCACACACAACCATACGCACACGAAAACACACAACCTCTACCACAAGCTTTTTGCACTTAGTGAAATTAGTCTTGTGGGTCCGGCCGTAATATAATCAGTGTCCAGTTAATGATTTTAATGGCGAGGGGAGGATGTCTTTGTGTGTGTGCGGTGTGTGTGTATGTGCAGATTTGGTTGTAGGACAGATACAGTAAATAGATATAGCGGATGTCATCTCCTGTAGCAGGGTTTCATAGGTCAAGTTCATCGTGGACGTAGTGCCACCCACCAGCTGCTGGTCGCAGGGGACAGATGGGGTGCTTACGTGTGTGAGTTACGCCTGCTTGTTTTTCGGTGTGTGTGTGCGTGCGTGCGTGTGTATGCGTGACAGAGATGAGAGACACTGGACATCCCTAATCCCTTGTCCCATCCAAGGCTTTGGACAGTATCATAGTGCCCAGATAACCGACAGTGCTGATACAAGTGATCATTGCGAAGCAAGATGCTGGAAAGCTTGCACGAGAAAACTGATACTGATAAAGGCCAGGTGGGCAGTTTCATCACTAATGTTATTAATGTTAAAGCTCGATTAATCCCTGTTGTTTAAGATATGAAGGTGAGTTTTCATCAAATGTTTCACTGCCTGTGAGCCAGTGGATTGGTGCAAACTCCTTGTTACCAAGAGAGCGCAAAACAGATAAAACACTGCAAGAACAAATGCAACTTACAGTCAGTGAGCAGACATACCTCACTATAGAGCCTAAAAAGTCAAGTATAGATCCTGTGTCTTGGATGCATATCATGCTGCATAACTGCAAAGTTGACAGCGACCCATTTTGCACGCCACTCCCTGATTAAACAGCCACAGGTGAATCAGAGGTGACTAATTAAACTGTTAAAATGGCAGAAATGCGAGATCTGAGATGGAAATCAGCAATGGAATGCCTTGATGTGTCAGGGTTACCGGTGCTTGTAAAAACATGTAATCTTACATCTTCGAATGTAGCCTCAGAGCAGCAGCTGATTTTTCTGGAAATGAGAGCTGTAGCTACGAGAAGAAGAGTCACTTCAACTCTTCTGAGCTGTCAATCACTTGGTGGTGTACAGATAGCAAGCTAAAGAGTTTGTGGCAGCAGTTACGTTCAAAAAGCAGAAATCTTATGCTTAGAGGAAACTAAGCGACCTCCGTGTAATTACTGAACCCAGCTAATAGGGTGGAGGTAACTCAGAGTTTAGGAAAGGCTTTAATGGCTAGAAAAACACTGGCAGGAAGAGTGAAGAGGAAATACTTCCTTCCTTCGCAGCAAACACTGAGAGGCCTTCAGAGGCAGTGGAAAAATCACTTCCATGACCATATAAATATGCAATTTGTGGTCTTGTGTGCATACAACGTATTTAAAACGCCTGACAATTGAAATAGACTGTTGTCTTTTTTACATGGCACCAGTGACCATGCTTCACTTTACTACCTAATGGTGGAAAGCTAGCATGGAGCACGTAGCTCATCAAACCTCAACATCAGCATTAATTTTCAGCCAACTAGGTGGGTGATAAATTGCTTTTTTAAACTCCACAATGACACTTTCAGCCCCAATTTTAATTAAATGTCATTAGAATAAGGTCCTGACTAAAAGGTGAGCAGTCTCTTTTAACTGACGCCTACTGTATAAAAGTTTTTCATGTTTTTTCAGATGATTGATATGTGCTTTCATTATGAGTGTAATAAGAACAACTACACCTACACCGTGTTGTTAGAAAGGTGTTGTACCACGTGTTTAATCATACCTCACTGGCAAAAAGGATGTAATGTCTACCAGTGTAAAGGTTTGTACACTGATTTCCTATCAAACGCACTCTCTTAATCAACATGGAGCTCCCGCAGGAGAACACCAGTGGGGATTAAAACTCGACCCCAAGTTTGACCCCAAACCTCTGACCCACAGGACTAGAGCCAATCAGCTCAAGAGAGGGCACGTCTTGGTTCATGTGTACATTTATCTATCCTGTTCAGTTCAATACCCATGCTTTGATTAAGGTCTCTCTCTCTCTCTCTCTCTCTCTTACCCACACACACAAGCACAAGCTTTAGCCTGACCAGTGCGTTCAGAGGATGAGAACTCAAAGCGCTCTGCAGACATTCCACAACCTTCTTCTCAGAGCCATAATGGGTTATTTTGGCTGCTTGTATTCTTAGAAGTTGGATCAGCCTGCAAAAATAGGACTATTTTTCAACGCTGGCCTGAGATGACGGCTTTATTATGCTTTGTGATATCAGACGGTCTTGGCAGCTGGCTGCTTAGAAACAGTAGAAATCTGACTGAGGAGTTTCAATACAAAGATGAGAGAATAAGCACAGGCTTCAGAAAGGAAAAATTGTATAGAAAAGAATGAAAACAAGAGAAAGTGACTGCAGCTTAACAGAAGCTGAACAGTGTCAAATATAGAAGGCAACTGCAGCCTCTTTATAGAGCCAGCAGCACCAGCACAGAGTCATTAGGAGTGAGAGACAAAACCAACTGAAAGAGGCCGATCAGAGGCTCTTATTAAACAAAAAGACCTTCCTTATTCTTAATTTTGAGTTCATTAGTGAACCTAGACTTTATGCAAGTGTGTCTTTAACCATTTTCCAAGACTTTGATGCAATATCATTGTGCTAGTATGACAAAAATAAGAGGCAGGTTTTGGGCAATTCTAATAAACATCTTTCTAAAACATACAAAAATATAAAGTTACTGTTTGCTGGTCAACAAACCTAAAAAATAAATATATGTAATATATAATGAATATATTTAATATATATTTAATGAATCTATGCACCCTTCAATGTCCTCGACACTTATTGCTCCACCACAAGAAATGGGTTGGGTTGAACGCTGAGTCAAGCAAACAAAACTCAACATAACCACAAGAAAACAAACGACCAAGCCTGCGGTTAACTGGCTGAAACAAAACTAAATAACCCAGGGAAATTCAAGAACGTTTTATCTGAGTTAGTATCTGGTAATGCACTAAGGCACTAGCTTTTACAAATAACATTGTCCACGCCATTTATATCAATGAGAAACATGCAATTCAATAATGTCTGCTGGCAACACCAGTTTTGGAAACTTGACCATATTCCCTTGCCTGGCTACAACATACAATATAGGGCCACTGCACCCTGTCAATTAAAAGTTCTTGATTGTGCTTTGTTATTAAAACTGTTCAAAAACAACCACTTACAGTGGACGTTCATGTCAGTGAACCATGTTCTGGCTGACTGATTGTTCAGTACTGGATCAGCTGCTGTCCCTAGCATCTATTGGGACACCAAACCAAAGATCACTGTTTATTTATACTATTTAAAACATGTTTGCCATGATTTAAAATTCCTGGCTTAAAATACCCTGTCTGAGGATTACAGGGTGCGTGAGGCTTGCTGTTGAAATCTCAGTTTTTAAACTGAGAAGTGACCCATTCAGACTACCAAGTAAAAACAATTAGTTTAGTGGTAAATTACACATACAGGAAGAGCTGGTGTGTAAGTTCCTGGTAACCTTTCTTTCAGTTCCCTTCATAGGATTTCATGTACAGTAAGGGATGAAAGAGTGAAACCCATGCCCTGCCTTTAACATCCCCACCCACATACACACCCTCGTTTTACAGCTTCCCACAGTGATGCTGTGATATCATCGCGTCTGCCTTGAAAAGAACAGCACACAGCACTTAACCCGATTGGATTGAATGATGACCGACGGCAGCCCATCATCATATTCATTTATCCATCCAGCCCTCCCCTTATTACCACCTCATCTACAAAGTCTGACCACATGGGACCAGTGGATGGATGGATGGATGGCTTCTTTCAGCCGCCAGACTCCACTTGAAAAACAACCCATATCCCATTCATCACGTACATCAACTAACCTTTGACGGCAGGGAAAGAGGCAGACAATAAAAGTCAACTAACTGAGTGCAGAGATTAAACACTGGCAACAAAAAAACCCTTTTTTTATTTTGATGACGAGTTGAGGCGTTTTTGCTCTGCACCGTCTGCAGATTTTGTTGCTGAATTTGGCGCTCATGTTGGTGGTAACACACACGAACATGCACGTGACTCTTCTATTTCCAGTTGCACCACGCTTCCTGTCTACCCGACAGCCCCCCCCCACAAAAGACTGACCGTAAGCCATCTGAGAACACAACTTAATACACTAGTGTGTTTTATCAGGGGTAGCTAGACATTTATCTGCAGTACGCATGTCAGAGTTTTGACAGACTTTGTCAGGATTACAACTGTCACAGCTGGTCTGCAAATAGTCAAGAGTGTCACTCTGCAGATCTGTCAAAGTCCCCTGTCCTCGGGGACTGTCAGAGCCCGAGCGGAGTCAACAAAAGATCACGGTTGCCACGAACCATTCTTCATCTGCTGATTGGAGCCAACCTGGCAACCTGCACCCTAAGCATGGCGAGATATTAGCGTGATGAGTCGCTGATTAGACACAACCAGCACAGGCAGAACAACCTCTCTGTTTTAAAAGAACCCCATCATCAGGTCAGTCATGGACGGGCTGCTTGTTACAAAGGAGTCGCACACAACTTACCTGACAACTAACTGAACCATATTCTCACTGCCAACACAGATTCATGAAGTGACTATAGGCTTTAACTATACTTGTGCAGTTTAAGATGGCAGCAGTCCTTTAATCGGCAAAATGATTAATCAAAAATCAGAAATAATTATGCACTACAGTAAAATAAAAGTTATTGCTACAGATTTTTTGAAATGGAACTCTTTATGTCATACTACTACAGTATGACAGGGACTGCAGCATATTTATTTGCTGTATTATGAAGCACTTAGTGCGAGTCTTTGACACACAACATGTAAACATTAACCCTAACTCAAATTCAGACAGGTATTAGCTTTGTGTTTACTTCGATTCCTAGTGTACTTTTCTGAACCGCAAGTAGAGTGGTTTTTTTTATTCTTTTTCCATTTTCATGAATAATTTAAAAGAGAAAATTATTCAAACCACTTTGAAAAACACATTTATGAACGCAGCTCATGTGAGTCTGATGTAAGGTGGTCGGGTGATCAGACTCCATCTGGAACAGAGAAAAAAAGAAATGGTTCAAACAAACGTTTCTAATTATAATAGTATAAATATAAATATAAATATAAATACCATGTGGCTGAATTCAGAATGGAGTTTCTGAATAGGCATGGTATGAACTAACGAGGCGACAGTGAGGGGATCAGCTGTTTCTGCAGAATTTAGACTTCAGTCTAAAGCAAAGGTAAGATAAGCAGGCATAACGTGTAAATCACATGGTCACTACTGACTTTAAAGAACTTTCACTTCAAGCATCAGCAAGAAGAAAGTCAGTGTGTGTTCGGTGTGTGTGTGTGTGTGTGTGTGTGTGTGTGTGTGTGTGTGTGTTCGGTGTGTGTGTGCGCTGTTATTGTTTCACATATCTTTTTCAGTTGAGCTAAGCCATTAGATAGACCCAGTGATTCCATTCAAAGCCTTTAGCAACTTTCCAGTCAAGGCAATGAAAACAGTGCTGCGAGCACAACTAAAAGCCTCGCTCTCTGCTGTATTTCCTCAACACACACACGCACGCACGCACACACACACACAACACAACCCCCAGTCACTCAGACCACTTTTTGACACCCTGAGTCCTTCTGAGAAACAAGCTCACGAGAAGAAAGTGGGTGTGACCCTGACTGAAACTACAACATTTGTTTCTCCACACGACAGGAGATTAAAGCATGTTCCATCTCAGGGCTCTTGTCTGCTGCCCAGACAGATAACTCTGAGCTCAAGTATGTTGAGACTGATATTGGTGATATTTTACAAACAATCAATTACCTGATTAATAAAAATATTTGCATTAAATGTACCTTTTGTCAGTGAGAAGTAAGAAATCAGTATGCGTGCATGCATCTTGGAGATGTTGCTGCTGGACACAAAACCACTGAGCTAGAGCTTGTTTAACACTGTTGTGTAATGTCTCGTTATCTGAAAAGAAGACAGGATAAATAGCAAGACCAACTGACGTGAGATAAATGAATGACAGACTGGCAGAAAGAGAAAAACAGACAGAGACTTCGGGTCAGCGTGGCCCAGAGCAGACAAGACTATAAATAGATCCAATCCTCCTCCGGCTTACAGCCCTGAATCACACTGACCTGGCCCGCACTGCATCACCCAGCAGGGAGACACAACGAGACAGAAAGTGAGAGACAGAGAAACAGACGCAGAGCAAGACTGACAGATGGAGGCGTACAGAGAAGCGAGAAAGGCGGAGAAGAGTTTCTGACACTGATTCTTTCCCTTCCCGTCAAAGCTTCCTCCATCAACAAGTGACTCCAGTCAGACGCGCCGTCGTCGCAGCGAGAGGTCAGTCTGGTGTCAGTGGGCCAACACTGATGCTCACATCGCCTACTCAAAGCCAACACCGTAATGATGCAAAATCAACGAGGAGGGCAGCAGCAGAGAGCATTATAGAGGAAAAAATACAGACGGTGCTGATAATATCACAATTCTGATGGCATTTAAATATGACATGATGATATATATAAATATAACGAATAAACAACGCTAGCACTTCTTTTGTTTTCTACTATTTTGGGCTTTTTATGGTGAGTCCCAACCCTCAAAACCCCTCACCTTTCCCACCCTCGCAGCTGCTTTTTTCATCTGCCCTCTGCAGTATGCTAATAAGACAGAGACAGACACCAGTTCTGCTCCACTGGACCCCTGAGACGGCCCTATTGCACTGCCACAGCTCAGCCCACAGTAGGAAAAGACTAGAAACAAAGAGAGAAACAAGCCTACGCGTCTGCAGCCAAGCTAGCAGCAGGAGGTTGTGCTTGAGATAAATGCTAATGTCAGCATGCTAAAGCACACAAAATGACAAGATTAACACGCAGGCAGGATGTTTACGGTGTTCGCCACCTTAGCTTTGCGCCTGTTGGTATTTGCCAATTAGCAAATATACAGCAAAGTGTAGCTGAGACTGAAAAATATCATCAGTATTGCAAGGAAACCAAAGTATTGGACAACTTAAAAAGTTATTAATATTAATGATTTGAGGAGCATGAATGTCTGTTCATTGTTGTTTTCATGGAAATGTAAGAATAGCTGCTAAGATATTTCAGTCTAAACGTGTTTCAATCAATCTATTAATAAAGCTGTGACTTCCTGCTACCTGTGAACCAGTGCAGGTGTACAAATAAACAGATGGTAGGGCACCACACACACCGTTGTACGACACAAATCACAACCATATAACCACATTTTTAAAGGTTAGCGCATCTAAATGTAAACAAAATTGCAGTTCTTAGATGTTAACCTACATTACAACAGGTTTCCAAGAAGACTAAACCATCTGGTGAGCCACAAAGTCAACCTGCACGAGGTTTCTCACAGGCACGTGCTTTAAACAGGTGCCTGCGACATCTGACAAGTACTTTCAAATAACTGGACCTGACATTTTTGTGCAAATCAGTTTTCAGTGTTTCTTGCTTCATATTTTGTGCAAAGTCAACATTTAGAGTCTATCTTTCCCGATTTCTCTTTACATTGATTCCTAACATCTTTTGCACTCACCGATCGTAAAGGCAGCACTGAGAACCTGTGCATTTTCCCACCTTCACACATATTGTTATGATGCACCTGATTTCAGTTCATTCCAGAAAAGTAAAACTCGAACAGCTTCCGACCTTCGCTTTTTCTTTCAAAACCAGTGTACAGCTTTGCACAGCCATGGAAAACTTATTTTATTTCCACCACTAAACCCTTGTGCATGCCTCATCTGCAAAATATTGTCATTCAAGTTTAAACTGTTCTGACCCTGTGGCTGCTCCCAGTCACTTCAAATTTCACTCTGGACGTAAGTCGAGTGTTTACAATCTGAAATGCGCTGTAGCTCAAGCTAAAGTTATGATGATGAGAACAGGACTAGCTCAGTCACAGTTCTTACACGCTTTTCAGTTCTCAAATTTAGGATGAAAAACAACAGCCCAGTGGTCCGTATGTGTGTTTGTGTGTGTTGGGGTCTGAGAGGCGTCAGAGTGGCTCAACCAAAACATGAAGTGACAAGTTGTGTATCCTTCTTCTTCTCTTGCATTTTGCTTTTTACATTAATGTTCCCTGTCCTGCATCATGTTCTGCATGCTAAAAGAAACTGTCGTCAGTCAGCCTGTGTGGCTTACTGGGTGTGTGAAGTTGAGCCATTAAATGAAGCCTAAACAGACCTTAGCTGACCTGCTGGGAGAGGTTGCTGTGCAGCATTGTGAAAAGAGTCTGTGTGTCCCTGCCAGGACCCCATTTAGAAAAGTTCACTCTGACCAACAGGAGAACAACTATGGCTACAGTCTCACCTCTTTTACAAGTCCTGTGCAGAAACAGTAAGGATAAAGGTATCAAGGTGAAATTATGTCATATCTGAGGTCCTGACCTTAAATGGCAGCTTCTCCTACACCGTAACCTACCTGAATGTGACTCCAGTGAGCCTGAGCTACAAAATCAGTTCAGTTTGTTTTCTACTGCGATGTCCAAAGTGACAAAGTGAGTGACGCAGTGCTGCGCCAGTTTGAGCTGCACTTTTATAGGACATCCTGTTACATTTAACACTGTTACTGTGCTGCAGGGCGGAGAAGACACAGCTGATTCAAGTTCAAATGAGGGGTTATTTTAACAATATCGAACTCGTTTTAAAATAAGATGGCAGCTGGTTGGATGGAGATCACCGGGGAGCCGTAAAGTAGCCTTATCAAGGTGAATGAGCTGGTGAAAGATCTCACCTTCAGTTCTGGGAAACATTGGCTGGCACTTTCACACCAAAAATGTATAAAAAAATGAACTGATGAATAAGCGTGACAACAGTATGTGCAGTGTAAAAACTATATAATGATACTTGACACAACTGTAGCCATATCATATATATTATATTAGTTTATATTCAGTTTCCTCTTTGTCACTGCATTTTGCACTTTGGTTTGCGTTGTCTTGACATCAAGCCTATTTCCGACTTTCATTTTTCCTGCAGCCCAGGAACCGATGATTTGACCACTTAAGACCTCCAATAGTCATTTTTAAATTGCTCTTTGAAATCCTAATCATGAGAACAATTAGCCAGTCTTTTTTCTTTTATCAGTAACACCTGCTGCTAATTAACAATATCATTGTGACCCACTCTTGTGCGGTAGCAATGGTTGTAGACATGATTGCATGCTTTCGGGATAAAAAGGCCTTTGTGCAACTGGTTCCTGTTAAACCAAAAACTTACTTTATAAAATAAAATGCATGCTCTGCTTTCCCAAATGTTGATATTACATTCAAACACCAGAGGGAGGTTGTTGTTTGTAGTTTTGCCAAAACATTGAGAAAATGTGATTTGATTGGATTTACATAGCACCCTACACCTGCAAGCTTTTAAACAACACCAGTTACACCATGGACATTTCAACCCAAAAAGTTTTTTTTGGTCACAATTTGGGCACAGTTGCATGTCAGACAGCCATTAGACCCAACATTGATCTGGTTACAGTAACCCAGTTTCCCTTGTGGCTCATGCAGTAACTCATTTATTGTACTGTAACCAGGCAAACACCAAGTAATCATGTTGGTAGTGGCCCTTTATAGACACAGATTATATATGGCATGCAACATGCAGGGACAGATGATGAATATACATTAAACACGTTTTATTCTTTCCATCTGTGTCACCGTGACACTTTCACTCTCCTCTGTAACGACATTGTCGCTCTCCTGTATTGCAACACCCTCCTGCCCGCCAGACTGCCCGGCCCAGTATTTCTCTCTAATCAGTTCCCTTCATCCAATCACCTTTGTCCTTTAATTGGCTGGTTGAAGAACCACTGATTAGACCGGTTTATTTAATTATGCCAACCATTCTTTTCATCATAAGAAAATGGCAAATGACAAATACAAAGGTCAAAGTTGATGACAAATAATTACTGGCCCCATCACACCAGAATGTCCTTTTTATGTCCTTGGACATAAACTTATTTAGTTCCAATAACTGACTGATCAGTAAGTTTATTTGTCTTTTTATTGTCTAAACCTGATTTATGTCAATGGAATTAGTGAATTTGCTCATGTGGAAGAAGGTACTCCAAATTTTTCGGATCCAGTCCAGCTTGGATGAACTCGAACTTGTTACTCGTCAGACTTAACAGCAAGGCAGAGACAGACCAGCACCAGCATGCTAGCGGCTAGTTAGCGTGTTAGTAATTAGCTCAGCAGCTATAATAGCTCACAAACTAGCTCTGTGAGCTCATCAGCAAGTGTCTCATGACCACTGATTTTGCACAGATGAATCTCACTCTGCCGTTCTCTGGTGTGACTGGGTTTAAACAACACACATCAGAAGCTGTATACACTCTGATGGACACTTGTCTGAAGTAGGTCTCTGTCTTTCTGTCCCTCTCTAAAAGGTTGCCAGTGTTTACAGTTAACAGACTGCAGTGAATGGTGACAGGCTTAACACCCTTGCTTACAGCAGCAGATACACACTGTGGATTTACTGCTGACCTGTGGTCACGTCAGCTACCGTATGTCAAGTCAGTGTTGTTATGGGATAATCAAGACATATGCTGGAGTACACAGGACGAGGCTGGAGAGGGGCTGTTTTTAAATATTGGTCAGGTATTTGTAGGCTTCAAGGTTATTTTCTCATTGGAACCAAGAAAAATCTAAAAAACAAAATCATTATTTTTCTTTTTGTTGTTAGCAGTAGGGGTAAACATTCCAAAAACTTATGAATCTTATATAAAACCCAATTAACTGACTGTTAAATGATTATCTAAGTCTATAGGATAAATCCATACTGTATTTAAAATAAATAACTGCAGAAACAATCAATTCATCTCTGAGTAATTTTCTGAATAATCAAAGGTTCTGTAAAACATTAGAAAACAGTGAATGTCTGACTAACTAACTGATTATTTCAGCTACAGTTGCAACAGTTAATCAATCATTTTATTCCATTTACTCTATTCTGGTTCCAGCTTCTGAAATTTGAGAATTTGCTGAATTACTTGGTTTTACATATTAATAAAATGCATTTTTTTTGTGGTTTAGATTGTTGTTTGAACAAAAAAGCAACACAGCCATCCATTAAAAAGAAACCATCAAAGTATTTTACATGAAGGCGTTCTGGTATTCTGCAGAATCCCTTTTTAACCTCTAGTTTTCATTAAATTTGAACTGAGAAATCCCCGAGCATTAGCGTTGCATCAACATCTCATCATTTTTGTCTAGTGACCCCAAACTAATGTTCTTAGTTTTACTGTTCTCTTAAAATAATGGATCAGCGCCGAAAGCTGCCCAGGGTTTAAAAGTTTGATGGTCCTTTAACCAATGGAGGTGAAAACACTGACAACATAACATACTCAGAACTAATAACACATCTAAAAACAGACAATATAACAAATAAATATAAAGACAAGACTAGCCCAGATATTGAATTTTACCACTAGGTGTCACACATGACTCAGATGCTCCTGAATTAAACATAATTAAAGTCCATGAATGAGAGTGTAGCGGCACCATAATCATAACAACTGAGTGGCGAAGGAAGATGTTTCAGGAAGTAGCCTTTTCCTGCCCATCTTTGGATTTAGCCTGATAAATTACTCTTGCTGTGAAGCTTTTATTGCACTTACAGTAACGTAACGAGTTGTCATCAACTCGAGTTACGTTATCTTTATATCACTGGGCTGTCTCCTGCTCCACTGTGTGTGTGTGTGTGTGTGTGTGTGTGTTTGCGCGCTTGTGTGAGGAGAGAAACTAGCATAGGAACAGTAAATGACAACAAAATATCATCAGAAATTCAATGTTTGCTCATATATTCGTCATCCACCAAACAAACAGTATTAGGTTAATCACATTTTCTTTATTTCTTCTTACTAATGTTATTCGGCGGTACAGGTTGCTGCTGTAGGCCAGTTTTTTATTTGCCAGAAGGTCTCATAATGACAGATGCCAGTTCAGTCAGTTCACATAAAATCAAAAACCAGTTTACATTTATAGACCAGACCAGACCGGCAGAACTGGAAACCGACCCAACCCTATGACATATCTCAGTATAAACAGCAGCCACCTGTGGTTTCTTACATTGCTACAAAGTCCCATTTTATCCCTCTATTATCTCAGCCACACTGCTCTGTGGCTAAGCAAATACATCATGAGATTAAAGGTAAATTAGATTTATCACAACTACTCTGCCAGCTCACAGTGCCACATGTCATCGAGTACATTTGAAAGCTTATCAGCCTTAGTGCTGTGTAAGCTGCTAGCATGGCCCCGATGCTAGTTTAAATCTAAATATATACACAGAGTTCATTAGGTGACGAGAATATGAACACAACTTCATTTTCAAAGACATTACATGATTTTAATTGGTAGATATTTGCAAAAAAAAAAAAAGATTTTTGAACACTACTCATTACTGCTTGAGCAGCTTGAGGCTTCATTAGCTAGCATCTGAAATCCTCAATAGTCATGGAGGCAAAATGCAGTGAATAAAAAGACAATATATTTGCTTCTGCTGCAACGGTTTTGTCAAAATTGTCCATTGTGAGTGAAACAAGTGCAATGCTAAATCAGTGGAGTACACTTTTCGTGCAGTAGAAATGTATATTGTGTTTAATTTACCATGTGACTTATTTGCAGTACAGGTATTTTCATCTCTCTTTGGTTTTTTAAAAACCACTGACACATATTTGTTTGTATTGGCAACAAACAAAACCAGCACTGTTTCCAACACTGCGCGTTAACTTTTCCATCGAGACAAGCTATTGGCGCAAGGACTGTTAAAAAGACATGTGACAACGACACCCAAATTAGTACTATGAATAGATCTGGAGGCAAATACTGGCACCTTTATTCCAGCACATAAATAACACTGCCCGGGTTCCCAGCCTTGATGTGTCAGAGTGCAGCCTTGATCCTCACTTGGTGATAGCTAATCACTGATGAGAGCGGCTGCTCCAGGGAGACATGCCTCCACCCTGACAATGACCTGCTCTGAGAGTTGATCAAACACACACACACACACACGCACACTTATCTCTTGGTGATTCCCTTAGAGAACGTACAATGACATGCACTGTGTGTCGAAACTGCCAGTCCTTTCCCTAAGACATGAAGAAACACACATGAACGCACTACAGAAATTTAATGCGACCAGTAAAACTGTGTAAAGAGCGACAGCTGACGTAGATCACGTCCGACAGCTGAGCAGCGATCGTTTGTATGAGCTAATCCTCTTCAGAGAGCAAATAATGACGTTAGTTTACACTTGCCAGGATTGCTCTACAATACCTATCAAGCAAGATCCATGATGTTGGATATTTATTTTGGAGCTCGTGGAACAAGTTGCGGTTGCTGTATTTGCAGAGATGTTGTATGGACTTGACTTGACACAGTGCAGGCTTAAAACGCTTTGTGTAAGCACTGAGCTGTGTGTGCTGTTATTACACTTTCCTCCAAGGAGGGTTTTTTTTATAGCTGGACAGGTGGTAACGGATTATTCTCCTCACACGTACAGTATGTCATGGCCACATGCCAGTTATTGAAATAATCATTTGTATTTTCATACAGAATTATTGCTCAGCTGTCGAAGTTACAGCCATGATTAAAAACTTAAATGTTTAGGGCAAAAGGATGTACATTTACAGACCAGGAAAGATGGCGCATAATGACATGTACTGTTTATAAACTGTCATATTTTGTAAGTACTCTATTAATTTAATGAATACAAACTTTTTAAACAACTGAGAGGAAAAATATTGTGTAATTTACCATTTTTAGTGCTGGATGAATAGAAAAAAGGCTAACATCACACATCCCAGATATTCTGGAGGCTCATTTTATGATCATAATTCACTGGTAATCAAGCGGAGGTTGTGCTTCATTCCACTGAAGCCATCACAAAACCTGCATCACCCACGCTGGCACAAATGTGTGTCAAGGCAGCAGGCCCTGAGCAGAATTATTACAGGAAGACTTTTATTATGAAAGGCTGTTTTGATTGTAACCTTGGAAGCAGACACAAACGCAACCAGCTATGTTGGTGGTGTGCCAGTTAACAGGAGTGCACACTTCAACCAAATGATGGAGCCACACAAACCACTCCATTGAACAAATTTATGGATACTACAAATTGTTGTTGGAGTGGCAGAGCGGCTTTTAACTGGGATTATCAAATGATTTTAACTTGGCCAGGAGCCTGCAGGCAGGTGTCAACCATTCATGTGAAACTACTATTAAACAGACATCGCACAAGGCATCGCACAGAAAGGAGAACAATAAACTGTGTGTGCATGCGTGATCAACTGTGGGTGTGTGTTTGCGAGTGGGTGGTCAAACGTTTTTCTCTTGGGGAAATAACAGCCTTGTGCAAAGAAACCTTGGCGTAAATGGAGATAATGACAACAAAAGGTGAACAAATGTTCACACAGATCACCATGTTGTCTGTGTTTGTGTTTCTTTGCAGAGCCAAATTGGGGTGTTAATGCGGTTTCCTGGTTTTGGTTATATTACGTCTGGTTTGCATCATGTAAAATAAGCAGCATACACCAATAAAATGATCAGATATGTAAAGCGACATGTTGAGGGCCGAACCAAGTCTCTGTTGTCTGGATAAATAATAACCACCTCTAAAAAAGGAGATCACTAAGTGAAATGAGAGCGGGAGGGCAGGAGAGTGACATAGTGAAAAATGTTAAATGAGGCCAAACAAGCAAAGTTCAGAAACATGAAGTTCATAACAATCAGGTTTGCTCCAGCAAAGCTTGTTGTAACCAACAGTTTCGTCTTTCTTCATTTGTTGTGCAACCTGGTGCCTACATTACCCACAAAGCAACTCAACCATAAACAGTAAGGTCAGAGATTACAGTGGTTGATAACGTCGTCCTGAGTTGCTTCAAGCAGAGATGAGAAGCAGGCACCAATTTTTAGGCATATTCAAACTTGCAGTCTTCAGCTCCAGCTGATGCCGACTCAGGTGACATCACCTGAGGCCATTTGTCAAAACTCACACAGCTGCGTCCCGAGCCACAAAAGCCACAGTATTACTCCCCAAGACTTGTAAGCGGATTATGGGCAGAGCCAAAGACACAAGATACTGCAGTTAAACCAACACCAACACTTGGCCTGAGAGACACTTTCTACTATTACCTCACCTCTACTATTACCAACAACTCTCACTGAAATCCCTTTTACGTCAATGTCTGCTGTCTGATTAAAGCCCTAAAAGTTAGGATGAACAAAACTTTTCAAAGGCACTTCCTGGAAAACAAGCAGGCATTTCTATTAACTGAAGGACTTAAGGTTTACATGATGTCTGCACTGTGTTACTCTTCATTATACATGGCAGCCAGCGAATAAGGTACCCAACTTCATGAAATCTTGGCTGTCAGGTGTGAAAAATAGGATGCATGTAAACTAGCTGTTACCATGGAGACAAGCTGCCTGATTGACAGCATGACAGTCTTTGTGTGATCAGGAGACGACAGTCTGCCGGCATGTCTGAAGAGCCTGGTGCACACACTCACACACACGCACACTCAGCTAGACATAGGTTATACTTTAATTGGCTCTTATTTCCTAATTCCTCCCCTCCTTGCTTCCTTCTTTTCTCAGTTACTTAGTTACTTAAGTTCTTCTTTAAGGTGAAGTCAGTAAGTAATGAAAAAATCCTGACTGACCGACTTCCTCCCTCTTCATCCGATATTCTTACTTCCTTTCTTCCTCACTGATCACCTTCCTTCACCTCTTGCCTGTCTACTTCCTGCCTTTGCTACTTCATTCCTCCTATCTTTACCTTTCTTGCTTAACCCCTTCCTTATTTCCTTTCTTCCTTCTTTCAATTCACCATTGTTCGACAAAGTTTTCAAGCCAGACGAAAGAACCAAATCAAGACTGGCAGGACTTACCTCTTCCCACAGTGTGCGGTGAATCTGTGCACATGTGAAACACGAGAAGGGAAAAGTTTTATTATAAAGAGACGATGACCGTCGGCTTCCGGCGAGACAGCACTGCCAGCATGATCTGATGTCACTGTCACACACGGGCAGACACACACACACACACACACACATTATTACTAGATGCCTCCCCCATGCGTGCACCCAGCTTTATTGCCTTTTCAATCTTCCAACTGCTGCAATAAATAATCTCAATGAAAACCACTGGCAGCTTACTTACCTGTGAAGTATTATTACTGAACCCATCTCACAGCTAAATATGATTCTGATGTGTGTGAGAGCGATCTCTTTTTTTGTGAATAGACTGATCGATTACTAATTGTTTCAGCTGTGAGTGGATTAGGGAGAAAGCAGAGGAAAATGAAAAGGAAGGAAAGACACTGGTGACAGGGAGCTACTCAGAAACTTTCACAGAATATAGGTTTATTAGAGGTGTTGGAGACAGGATACGAAAGAAATAACAGCAAGAGCGTCTGCACACTCGGGTCTGTGCACTGTTATGTGACGCAAGCCTTCAGTCAAGGACATTCTTCAACCTCCATGCATGAACAAATCGCCACTGTCAGGGGAGGGATGTACAAACAAGACCTCTTGTATGACTCACAAACACACACAGAGACACGATGGCAGCCTACGATGAAGCGCGCACACAGAGACAGACACACATGCACAGACACCTGATATTCCTTAGCGTAATGTAATCCAATGAAGTGCTGGCAGGTGGCCTTCCCTTTGGAACTAACATCCTAGTTTGTGTACGGAGATAACCAACATGATTGTGAACACGGTTCAGCTGCAAGTGACGATAATTTGAGTTTTCAGATAATCTCACAATTATTTTCTCATACTTTTGATTCACTGTTTGGCTGTTATAATTCCCTAATGCCCAAGCTGTCATCTTCAAATGTTTTATCTATCAAACAGCCAGCAGACTTTCTGTTTATTCATTTGTACGACCATAAAAAAAGCATCAAAACTTGACATTCAAGACGATTAAATTTAGAGAGTGTCTGGCATATTTGTCGGAAAAATTTAAAAAAATTAAAAAATTAAATACCAGAATATTTTCTAAAATAAAGTTAGTTTAATCGATTAAATGATTGTTTCAGTTTTTTAGCACACAAATGTCAGGACCTTGTGACCGAGAACTGAATTTAGGTGAATAAATAAAGAACCAATCAAAGCAATCAATGACTGATTACCTGGCGGCCAGTACATTAAATTTTGAAGCTTGAATCAAAATGGATGTTTTCTATCATGCTGTTTTGCACCAATATGACTGTGCAAAGGCACTCAGAAGTCTGCTCTCCTTAACAAATAACTCCTTAACTACTAACTAAACTAAAACTAAATAAATAAAGAATGCATTTCAGTTACATCAGATACATATGCACTTAGATTGATATGCTGCTGGTACGTCTGCCACAGGGGCAATGCAGAAAATGATATCTGCCAGCTGATATATCATTTGGTCCCCAGTCAGCAGCAGAATATCATTGTGGAAACGATCAGTCAGTTGACAGAAAATGAGTCATGCAATTAGTTCATCGGTAGTTTCTGGTTTCAAGTCTTCAAATGTGACTTTGATTTGATGCTTTTCTCTGCTTTTACTACCACTGCAGGTTTGGATTCCTGGTTGAACTAAACAACAAACAACTATTACAGTTTATCCTGTTGCTGAAGAGCTGAAGTTAACTAGCTTTGTAGTCAATTCCACTCATTACAGTCAGTTTCTAAGGAAAAATGCCAAATATTAACTGGTCCTGACTCCTCAAATATAAACATTTTCTGTTTTTCATCATCATATTTTATATTTCATTGAATATATTGAGAGTTTGGATGGTTGTTTAGGCACAACAAGAAATATGACTGTGTGAGACTGGGCTTTGGGAAACTGTTGTGGGCGTTTTTATTATTTTCAGTCTCAATCAGCATCCCCTGCCCTTGTCCAGCACTATATGGCAAATGAAAATTTTATTCAAGTTGGCTCCCACATGATGCCATATGTTTTCGAACAGGGGGGGATAATGACGAGCAGATAAAGAGAGAAAGAGAGGCCGAGATGAATACGACAGGAGAAAAGTCGCGGAAAAACAAACACTGCGTTTCGAAGCCTTGATAAGAAAAGAGGAAGGTTTGCATGCTGTGGGAAGACTTACGCCATGCACATGATACAACGCACCATTTCTGCTTCGGCGCATATAACCATGACCGTCTCACTCTCTCTTTCCATATCTACATCTTTCTCTTTCCATATGTGACTCGCTCACTCTCATCAAATATTCACAGTTGGTCCCATTAAACATTCACCGCGCAGCACTGCTACGTTTGTCTGCCCTCCGCCAATCAGCCTACAGCAAGAGCACTAGAAGCCCACCAAAAGCCTGAAAACACAAACACGCACGCATTTACAAACGCATCCACACATTGTCTGCCTGCATGGCCTGCGATGTGCTGGCCTGGCAGAGAGGGGAGAGCGAGCAGGCGACAAGAAAGAGCGAGGAAGAGGCAGGCAAAAGCGAGAAAGAGGCTAAAAAAGGAAGGGGATGGTGACTGGGGGAGAAATGAGACACGTGAAAGAAAACGAGATGAAGAAAGGAAGCAAAGGCAAGGGGTGTGAGGGTCCACTCAACAGCTCTTGTCCGTGTTCAGTGAGAGCAGAGCAGCCTTGCACCTCAATAATTCAACAGCGGGACGAGTGCCGCCAGCATCTCCCCCTTCCTCCTTCTCTCTTTCGCTGACATCACAAGGCCTTACCTAATAAAAGGGTAAAAATACACTCACTTCACAATACGTGACACATAATTGGAGCTAAAAATAACATGAATCGCCAATGAGGTAGATCTCAACGTCAACAGTGGTTTGGCGTAGGTGCAGCCGCGTTTTTCAGTCGTGCCTCGTCTCATGTAACAGATACGCTCTTATTTGAATCAATCCAGCTGTTTACAGGCCGCCTAACGGCTCGTGTTTCTCTCGCACTATGCGCACGTAAACGTCGCTCAAAGCATATTTTTACACTTCAAGTGTTTTTCTTCTGTTTTACGCACAAAATTACAGTGATTGTGTGTTGGGCTCCACGCGCTGCCAAAACGCTGGTGACCTACATTCACTACTGTGCCTGAACTCAGTTAACTGCTGAGAAAAGCAGCAAATAGTCATATGTGAAAAACTACCTAACCTGTTTTTTTTATTTTTTCTGCGTTTTTGCTTGAAAAATGACGGAAACCACTGAACAGTCGTCAAACTGGCCACCAATTAATTAATTAATTAATTAATTAATTATTCAAGCAAATTTTGAAAATATTTCATTTTGAAGTGAGTCTTGGCCAATTTTTCTTTTTTACCGTGATAGTCGGACAAAACAAACAGCACACTTCATTATTGTGACTGACACTTTTGTATAAATTCACGACATCTTACAGACCAAACACTGAATTGATTCATTGTGGAAAGTAACTGGAAGATTAACCAGTAATGACAAAAATCACTTGCGTGGGCCTGGAAAACATACAGGTCAAATGTAAAATGAATCATGATATTGCAACGTGTTTGACATTAAAAAAACAAAACAAAAAAACACCTCATTCATCATTTCAACACCTGCTGATGAAGATCGCAAGTTGAACCAGGCTCAGTATTTGCAGCATTGCAATACGCTGTCATCTGGAAATGGATTCGATGAGTCAATCAAATGCGTGCAAGTACATGTTCCTGGTCCCAGTTCTACTGTCTACCTCTAACCTCAAAACTGTGGGACGGACAATAAAATGACTTTTGATACATTTCCAGAGTTGTAAAACCTGTCACATAGTCCTATTTACTACTGTGCAGTGTTACTCATGATAACATAACTCAAACTGACCTTTCTACATTGTATTTCATCTTCCTACTGGTACCTGCAGCAACATGCCTTCACCACTTTGTTTTGTTTTTTTTTTTATAAAGACTCATTTAATCGCTGGCTCACAGCTTCAGTGGCTACTAACTAACCAGAATGACTCAAATGTGTGGAGTGAATCATGCAAATAAAACTTACTTTTCCCATGTAGTGTCTTTTTCATAAAGGAGGAACGACATTTTGGACCCTCCTAATGTTAAAAATAATGTACTGTGATGTTTGGGTAATGTGAAACATAGTATATGTTTACATTTACTGGGAGAAGTGCCAATTTACAACAAAGCTGGAACACGTATACATTTTCCGACATTAATCTGTAACTGTGTACATGTTCTCAGGTCATGTGAGTGGAGACGCAGTAACAGCAGTCAACCTAATGATCTGTGGGATATATACATACATATATTATGTGCTGTGTGCTCAGTCAACACAATAGCCGAGAATTTGATGAATGATATTTGTAGATCAATAAAAGCTGGGTATTGGCGGGTTTTTATTGTGATCTGAGTCACACAGTTAACTTCCTGTTGGCTGGAAACTAATCTTTATCCATTCATGTGCAACTCATAGATGGAAAATAAGATGAACATCAATTTACATCATGCATACAAAACAAAGAACATCAGCAGCTGATTCTTCAGCCACTCTCTACTTTACAGAACTTTAATGCAAGTTCCAGGTCATTGTTTTGCAGCCTGTCCCACAACTTCACAGTTTCATTCCCTCTCACCACTTTCTCCATGTTCCACCTCTGGCCAAACCCCATTCACTGATGTCACAACAGGGGTTTCCGGTACGGACACTACATTTCTTTCAAATTAACTCACTGGCGTTGGGGTCTTTGGTGTGCTTTTTGTTTCATTTACTGTAAGAGTGGACAAAAGTAGATGCTGAATCGCTTATATTCATGCAAATATGCAAGATCTGGCTTTTACGCAAAGAGATGAGCTACTGTAATGAACCTACTGTAAGAAAAGAGATGTGAAAATATTTCCCAAACTTCCTTTTCATTGTATCCTTAACATCTAACCACCGACTTCTGATACATTTATTTTTATCTTGAAGTCTCTATACCAGACGTCATGTCCCTTCCCAAAACTCAGAGTGGAGAAAATCATCCGTGCACAACCGCATGTACCAAAGTAAAAGGAGCTTATGAAGTTATGAGCACACTTCCCTTCTTAACTTCTGCTTCCCACGTTTTTTATCAGGTAGTCACTGCTGCCTCATGTGAACAATAATTATTAGTCATTATGTACTTCTGTAAACTGATTCTTGTGAAATGCAGTATAAATGCACTAGAAGCTTTCTGTATAAGCTGTCTTGAACGTTTACACTTGAACACTTACATGTCTGAGTTGCATGTAGATTTTTTTTTTTTTTCTGCTGTTCCTAAACGCAGCACAACCTGGTCACAAGCATGCAACAGCTGCTAGCTTTAACACCGAGTGTGAGTTTATACAGTGAGTTAAGTTGTGTCTTCACCAGTGAGACCGGAAATATGTGTGACTGAGGTGACCACTTTCAGTAGCGTGTCTGCACTGCTGCATGTGTGATTGTGCACATTGTCACCAAGGACCTCAAACCTCAGCAGCGTGTCATAAGTGTCATAACACTAAGCTTGGCCCATTACAATGCTAAATCAACATTTTTAAGGTGTAAGTACCTGTGGTCTTAACATTTCTACACCTTTTTGTTGCAACAACCCTAAAGTTTTCCTTTTCTCAGGAATATGTTTTCAAAAACCTCTCAACTGAACTGACTTAGAAGACAAAATACTATCAAGGTCTATCACTGAGACACTGTATCCGTAATAGAAAATATGCAGCCAGTAAAATTCAAATCACGGCAGTAACTAGACATAGTATTATTAAAAAATATGCGTCTGTGTCAATGCACACGTGTGTGAATGTCAGCGAAAGTGACAGACCACGTGTGCATGTGTGAGTGTCCGCTTGAGCGACTGTGCGCAGGCATGTGACGCCACACGGCGCAGCCATAATCGCTGACCTCACCGCCAGCCAATGTGCCCTGCCTGAGCCACACAGAATAGGGTTTAATCCCACCTACGCACGCACTCACTCACACACACACACTCACACAACTCATAAGTACAGTGACACTCCAAAGTTCCCCAGACATCAAACCACTAAAGCCGATATGTTGAACGCTCCGTGTTTGCAAACATGAAAATGTAACACACAAACAGAGGTCAGAGGAAACATGTACGGTATATGTGGATGTTTATTTTCACTTAACCTCTGGCTGCAGCAGCAATGCTGGTAGCAGGACTGTGCATGGGCTGGGGAGCCCTTGTGTGTTCGTGCATGGAGACGATGTTATCTAACTGTAAATGAAGACATGTTTTTGATTACGCTTGTGTTAACTTGGCTACATATTTGGATTATTTCCATGTTTTTCGTTCTATGTTTTCAATTTACTTTTATGACTTATGAAAACAATGCACTACAAGTAAGCTCAGATTCCACCACATCAATGTTTGACAAGGAACAAGCGATCAGATGAGGTAACGCACATTACAGTTAAGGCTCATCACTTTGCTTAAAAGTCTGAGCATCTCTGCTAACGGAAGGAAATTAGAGGAATCAGAGGAAATTATTAAACTTTTATAAATTATAAAGTTGTGCTTCAATAAAAAAGAGCAAAGATCAGTTAAATAATGACACACTGTTATCGAGACAAGGTATGTCACTGATGATTGGTCTGACTCAGCTCAGCAGGTCACAATGACTGATCAATTATCATATCATATGTTGGCTTTGCTGTAACTGATCATTTCACAAAAAGAGCAGCTTATCCTATTTAAAAATATCTGTCTCACTTGCAAATAGTAGGTCCTACACTGCAGGGCCATCGTGCTCATGTAGGGGTGAGTTCAGCTCTAGAGCTGCACGTTGCAACTAAAACAAGATCTTTTTCCAGCTTGAGGAAAGAAGCAGCACTGTGTTGCTGGAGAAACACAAGGCTGAAGTTTCACATAGGATATCAACTGCCGACAGTTCGTTTAATGATTTCACTGAAAACTGTGCACAGAAACCACAACGGGTCAATGCTAAAGAGAGTGTCAGTGTGTAAATTGTCATGGAAGTTAAAAATGACCGGTTTGGGTAATAACTTCAGCCGTTTTCCACACAAAACGGATTAATTTACAAACAGTCTAATGATCTGACTCCTCATCTTTCTTGCCTTGACTGACTTTTAGCCACACTGCACGCTAATACAGAACTCCAGCAATGAACTTGATGAGTGCAGTGTTATCAGGTCCGTCTGAAGCCTAAACTGTGAAAATAAGACTTCAGTTGAAATAAACCAGAGTTGTTCTTTAACACAAGCGTCTCCTCGCCTCTCTTTCAGTTCTTTAGGCTTGGTGTGTGTGTGTGTGTGTGTGTGTGTGTGTGTGTGTGTGTGTGCGGTTGAGGCTGGGAGACCATGCTTCTTGTGTTTGTGAAAAACACATTGACAGCACTGGCATGTTTCAGGTCTGATTAAGGGCACTGCGCAGCGGAGGAGAGGCCAATGTGTGTGCATCTTTCACTGTACGAAACCGTATACAGACACCATATACAGAGAGGTACACATTAAGTGTGATAACCGTTAAGTAGGTGAGAGAAATGAGTGCTACTGTGTTTGTACTTTAAGTGTGAAAAGAGCAGCCATGTTTGTGTGTGTTTGTGTGTGTTTGTGTGATAATTGTGACCATGACAGGGGGACAAATACACACACACACACACACACGCACACACACACACACACACACACACACACACACACACACACTCGCTCACACAAAATGTGGCCTCTCTACCAGACAGCCTATGGGATGAAGAGTTTCACCCCTGCTGTTGCCGGGTTACTAGCTCCGGACCACTGCCAACACAGCCCTCTACACAATACATGCACACACAGAAGCATGCACACACGCAGTTGATCAAATCGCCTGGTGAGAAGGGTTTTTAAAATCTTTCCTCAAATCAATCCTTTGTTTACAAAGAGGGGAGGGAGGGAAAAGGAGAAAACAACATGAAAAGAGCAGAAAATGACATGGTTGGGGGTGTTGGGAGACGGAGAGAGATGGAAAGAGGTAGAGAGAGCAATGCAGCCTGCATCCCCTGGGAAAAGAGCAGCCCAATCAGTCCAGAACTGGCCCTGATCTGCTGTTCATATCATCACTCAAACCTTTGGTGGCCTTGTCTGCCGCTTACTTGGGCAAACACGCAGCACACACAAGACTCTGCACCACGTTCACGCACCAAAAGGAGACGCAGCGACAGATCAGTGAAATACAAGTGCAAACACCAACGCGTGTGACATCCACAACGATGAACAGACAAAAACGCTTGGATTCAGCAACGCAGCAGAAGAAACGTCATAGTTAAAAATGTGATAGTTTGGCTTTCGTTGGTTACAGTTACAACAACACAATGAGCACTGTACTGTACTAAGTAAGTGTCTGAGTTAGACACAAATGTTGGTTATAATTTTCAAAAGTGACTGTATACGTGCAGCAGGACAGGCCGTGTACTCGAGCTCCAGGCTGTTTGCTGACACGACTGCTGCGTAATGTTAGCTTGTCACTAAAGTGAGGCAGCCGAGACACCTGAGGAAGTTTACACACGGGCTGATTAGCAGGTGGGTCAGGACATAAAGCCCGGGAAGGGCTGCAAGAATGAACCGCAGAGAGGCTAGCGGGCTAACACTTTTCACTGATTTCAATGCATTTACAGGACCTCCAGACTGTGTGACGCCACGTCTAAATCGATACCAAAACGTGTCCAAAGGTGATCATATATCACTCGACTGGTACATTAACCAAAAATTAAGTTTATCATCAGTTTTATTTCTCTATATTAACATTATTTCACATTTGCATACACATTAAAGGGTTTTTATTCGTCTTGTGTTGTAGAGTACAGTAGACCAACGTGGAACCTTGAGGTTAGTCTGTAACCTGGGGTTTATTTCTCACTGCTTGTGTTCCCTGCTCAGTTTGACGTCTTTTTAGCAATGTTGCCATGTTCCCAGATCTGAGCAATGAGCTGTGCGAGTGGATTTTTTTATCATAACAAACTGTGGCAAAAACTACTGAAATAAGACCCAAGTTGCTGTAAACCAGAGCATTCCTCTATCTCATCCTACAAGCCCGCTGTCAAAGTTGAGGATATTTTAGGCTGAAGGTCAAGCTGGTGCACACACAATCGTTTGCGTGAGACCAACAGTAACCATAACAAACCAAAAATGGTTGCGGACGACTGCCAAAGCCCACTGAACCTCACTGTACAACTTAAACCGCAGCAGCCAAGCTCTGCCAAGAGGCCTCTAGCTCTTCAGGAATCTCCACTGATGAGGACGGGACAGAGCGAATGGTTCGCTGCTCTTAAGGAAATAAACTAACAGACCTGCAGCTGAGCCGACTTCATTGAGCAGCCGCAGCAGAGTACTACTGTAAGCTTTCAGTTTGCATAAATCTACACTGCTCCTTGACTCTCATGCTGAGCCACACCACGGATATCGGCTGCACTTACCTCTGGCTGAGAGCTTTTTTGTGTTAATAATTTTAGCAGCATACTCCTGGCCGGTGGACTTCTTGACGCATCGGCGAACAACTGAGAAGGCACCCCTGGAGCAGAAATAAAATCAATAACCCAAGATGACGGATCAGTGAAACCACTTCAAACATAACAAAAACTCTCACGGGGGAAAGTGCTCAACTTGTCACACAGTAAGGGCATGCATTAATCACATACACCTAAAGAGAGGGGGAGAGGAAGTCACATGCATATTTAATACAGTCTGATATTCTGTGTATGAGATGTGAGGAGAGGTCCTGGCTACTAGTGCGTGACAAGGAGAATGAAAGGGCTTGTCATTAGCTCACGGGAAGAAACATGATAAGGGCTGCAGGAGAGTGAAGCCACTGAAAGGTAGAATTAACATTTAACTGTGTCTTCTCAGGCAGGCGGCATTTTCCCTTTTGCACAGACGCCTCCTTTAAACTCATTGGTAGGTGGAGCAGCTCTATTAGCCACACGCAGAGATTAGATGTTACAAAGTGGCTTTGTAGCCAGGATATACACTGCAACCTATGTGTCCTCTCGTGTTTTAATCCTGAATGCAGTGGGGTAAACGCATAGCCAAAACGTGCAAACGCCAGTCCTGAGAAGCAATGTATTCTCTTTTGTGTGTGTGTGTGTGTGTGTGTGTGTGTGTGGCTTGACATATACAGTAGCCCTGCAGTCTGCTTAGAAATGCATAAAAACAGAGCTGAGTGACTGAACGGGAGCCCGCGGATGCCACCAGGCAGCGGGTCCGTGCAGGCGAGTTTTCGACGCGTGCTACCTGCAGATAAATTGACAAAACAAGTTGGTCCCTTACGCGGATGTTTCACACCTTTCTGGTTTACAAAGGGAGCCGCTGTGGTGCGATACACCTTTAAATACGCATTCGGGATTAAATACGAGCCTCTGTGGTGCTAACGTGAACCTGCCTGCAGCTTATTGTTGCTTAGGTGGTTCTCCCACCCTTCCCTGTTTTTTGACAGCCCCGCTCCTGCCTTGTCAACACTGAAGTAAACGCGCACAATGGCAGCAGCAGCAGCAGCAGCAAAGGAGAGAAAAACGTGCAAACACACACACACACATACACAGACAGACACACACACTCACATATACACAGACTGAATGCAACAAGAGCAGCAACAGCAGCAACGGTGGTGGTGACGGTCGCTTACTTTCCGAGTTCCTCATACAGCTGATATTCGTCTGTGAATCGGGTCGAGGTTACAACTGTAGCCATGTTGACTGAAGTGAAGGGGAGAGGGGGGGAAATCGCCTCGCGCTTCAGTGGCCGCCTCGCGCAGGTTTCGGGAGGAGAACTCGTGAAGGCAGAGTGGGGGAAGAGAGGCTCGAGCTCAGAGAGAGGAGCAGGGAGTGGGAGGGGGGAGGAGAGAGGGGAGCCTAGCTGTAGTAACGAAGATCCTCTATTGGGATAATGAGTCACTCTTTGGTTTTTAAAAAAAAAAGAAATGAAAACTGGTTTGCAAAAGTGGGCGTTACCTATCCAATGCTGCGAGACCTGATGATATATCTTATTATGTTTTCCATTTCATCCATTACTTTAACTAAATATTTTACATAATCAGGTTTATCGGCAAAGTGTGTACACATACAACGAATTGGACTTTGGTTTAACTTGCTCTCAATGTGCTTCCATAAAGCACGGTTCGAAAAACAATTTACAAGAGGGGCAAAGACAGTAAAGACATGTAAAAACAAATAATCTTTGTTAATAAGAATTAGTTTTTGACGTAGATTTTCACAAGAAGTTTGTGCTAGGTATGCAGAGAGCATCTTTACTTTACTTGTTCCACGAAAGTATTTTGGAACAATGACGGTCTTTTAAGTAAAGGGTTGCAAAAATTACAAAAAAGACTAAACAAACAAACAAACAAACAAATAAATAAATCCAACACTCTCTGGGTCCAGAGTTTAAAAACAAGACTGACTTAGTACAGCTAAATCAAAATACTGGACAAATGACATTTTTAAATAGAGATTATGATTATTATTATTATTATTATTATTACAATTCATTCTTCCTCTTATTATTATTTAGTATTTTGCTTTTCTGAAATAAATTTAGATTTTTTCATTTATTCTAATATCATGGCGCCTCTCATTTGCTCATCAGCCTACATTGCGCTTCCCTTCAGCCTCCATCAGTCTGTAAAAACGTGAATCTATCTCCTTACATAGTTTGTCGATACAAATTCTTGAAACACAGCGGAGTGAGACCTCTGTCTGCTTTCTCCTCTCTGGCAGTAGTGGTAGAGGTGGGATGTAAGCCACGCGAGATCTTTTCTGGTGTACCAGGAGCCACAGATCCAGATTCAGCTTCACCCTCTCCCCCTTCCATCTTCGACTTATATGCACTAAAGGTGAAGCTGACACCAGAACAGCCGATATGAGCAGCATCCTTCGAGGGCCAAGTCATGTACTGAGATGTGATGCCGCAATATTTTAATATTGGCACAAAGCAATGAGCTGCATACTGTATGGTGGTTCTCATTCTCTAAACTGGGTCTCCCAAAAAGGGGGAATCAAATCATCGCCCAAGATGTAGGAGACAGCAATTATTACCAGTTTTGGATTTTGTTTCATGCCTTCTTCAGTTTTTCCATATTACAGGCAATTTTATAAATCATATTAAACAACAGTCCATACAAATCTTTACACATCTCCTGCCACGAAAACAATCTTTTACTGACATTTTTCCATTCGAATGGTTGGGATGGTTGATTGTTGGTAATAGCATTTTGTCTCAAAACAGCAGGATTTCAGCGCTTTAAAATCTCTGAGATTGATTTTGGGCGCAGCTACAGCTTAAAAATGTCAAAACATTAATGCCCTGACACAATTTTTCTGTCTTTTACTATTCACCTATAATGTCCAGTCACTGCGATATCACACTGTGTTAGCGTTACCCTTAAGGCTATTTCCCTGTGACAGCACATTTGCATAAAGGCTATCACCTTCATAGCTAAATGCACACGCTTTCCTTTTGAGAACATTGCAGCCAACTTCATAGTGCTGATAAAGCTGCTTTGTGAATACTATAATCATCATTTCATAATCATAGCTGTCATCCTTCTTCAGCCATGATCAGTGCAACACTCCCACTGTAGCTAAACATAATAAAATATCATAGAAATTTTTTTTTAAAATGTGCTTTGAATAAAAACAAAAGAAGCAAAAATTACTTTTACAAGAGGTATGATTGCAGAGATCTGATTACCTCTAGTTTATCGTCTAAACCAGACGGTAGAGATCTGCTTTCAATCCGACTCATATGCAGTTTGTGGGATTTTAACTATAAGCCAGGGCATCATTGTATAAGAGACAGGGAATTATATGTGTTATGTAATTGCCTGCTGCACTGTAAAGGTTTATCTGAGCTTTCATGAATATCTCATGAAGGGTATTAATATATCCTCTTGGCACCATGTTTAAGTACGTGCATATGTGTGTTTGTGGGTGATTAAGGCTGCACACACTGCACTGAGGTAATGTGATATGTGTATGTCAGCTGTCTCTCAGAAACATTGCTTTGTTGACTTGATGATTGATTAAACTACATATAATGATAAAGCAGGAGGGATCATGTGAGAAAACAGTCTCACTACAAGATCCATTGAGTAGTTGGTCTGGAGCTTTTCAGTCAAATCACATGATCTTCATCTGCAGGTTGAGCAGTCACAGTTTTTTTTTGTAATTGTAGATTTTAATAGGATAATTTATTCTGAGCACTTAAACGCTGTTTTAATCAATATTTTATATAAAATGCTTGTCAAATGACTAGCTTCAATAAAAAAAAAAGTTGTCACTGGTAGTCAAACTTAAATGGTGACAGACCCGCTGATAATAATCACCAACTGTACAGTTTCTCTGAGCTCTGCGGGGTGTTTCAGTCTCTTTCAGCTCATTGTTTGGTTTCACAGCCCACTCACTTTTTTTCCATTTTACTCTCACTGGTCTCATCAACCCAGTTTCTGAAAAACTTACTGTGCACTGCCTGCTCAATACTAAACTGCAGACTGGGTTTAGCAACTAGCTGGTAAACATGTGGAGTGGAGCATTTAGCAGCCAGTGAGTCAAATATTTGGTGGTGACCAAATACAGAGCTAAAATAAGAGTCAGTATTGGACATGAGTTCAACTTGTCACTAAAGACATGACTTCAAATGAGTACTAGTGTCTTCTGGGTGTGTAAATAAGGAACTATTTGCTAACTAAAATTAACTTAATGATGTGACAGTATGCGAGTGCTCTGTATATAGACTGTTTTTGCGGCTAACAAGTGTCAAAAAACAGTTTCTATGTGCTTCACTGTCTTGTTTTTGAGCTTCAAGTCTTATATTTTTGTTCTTACTCAAGTCTTTTAAAGAGAAAATTCACTTTAAAAGAAAATATCTATATTAAATAAACTTTTAAATGCATCTTCAGCATCTGCAGCGTCTGCAGGTATGTCTTTCAGGCTGCTGGCACCAACAACCTTTACCAACAAAGTACAACATCCTGTAACAACAACATTTTCTTTTCATGTAGACTAAGGTGCCAGTAAGAGATCAATGTACAGTAAGACTTTAGCGAGAAAATAACAATGAGACTCTAAAAGTGATTGGCCCATGCTACTCACCATCCACATTATATTCTAATACCATTACAAAACCATATGCTCATTTGAGGTTCTTGGCGTGTGATTGTGTTACTCAGTTCCTCACCTGTCCACCAGTTGGCCCATTAAGTATTCCCACCACTGCCAATCACCTGTGATTAGCCACCTTCAACCACAGCTGTTCTCAGTTCGGTCAATAGCTTCTTACTATAAATAGAAGCCTGCTCAGCCTCTCTTGTTTGCCAAATCATTAATTTGCAACGTAGGCATTGTGTTCCTGCCATGTCTGCTCATTTGTCTGTTGAAGTATTTAACTGTGCAGCCCTTTCTCAATAAAATGCCCTTCAAATGTTCCATCTCTGCTTGTTAATCTGTATTTTAGTCCTGTTTTCTGACGCCAGCATTACTGGAAGATTTCATGGTAGATTGTACAGAAAGGTCAATACACTTTTTCTTAATAAATCAGACAAACACTTGGAAACTAGTTCAGGAGGTTTAAAATATTATCTGATCCCTGAATGATGCTTCTAGGTAGCCACAAAATAATATACAATGTGTTTAACGTGTTAGGAATGTCTGAGTGCCAACATGTGCATCTCTTTCTCTTCTTATTCTCTCTGCCTTGCCTCCGAACTGTGAGTGTATATTATCTGGAACAGTGTTTAGAGAGCATTGCCGGCGATTAATGAGTGTTTGCAGTGAGCGCAGGAGCAGTGCGACCAGTTTCTGCCATAATTACAGGGAGCCGCTCTGATATGAAAGCCTAATTAGCGAGGGTGCAGAGGTACCGTCGTATTAATTGCTGAATTGCTGTGTTTTCTCAGTGATGTGGCTGTCAGGCGAGGCTTGGACAGGCTATGCGGTGGCAGGTTGAAGGGTGGGTGGTAACAGTGGAAACTGTGTTATGGAGCAGCAGTTTAAAACCTTTCAGGCTCGTGACCCTATAAAATGAAGCACTGTTTACTTGCAAACCAGTTCCAAATTTCACTAATTCAGACCTGTAACCCTCTAAGTAACTCAGTAACTTAATTGAAAGAAACAATCCAATATTTTTCAAAGCAAAGATAAAAAAACAATATAATTTTGTGTTAAACATTTTAAGAACAGACTTATCTTGTAACTAGTAGTGTGGTAATCCATGGGAGGAAGAACAGGGACTGCAAAGTGAAAAGGTAGAGAGGACCGAGGTCATGTGAGGTCATTTGACTACTTTTAGACCACGGATTGCCAAAAACACAAACAGCTCCTCATTTGTAATAACGGACTGTCTTCTTTTTGCTCGTGCTACATCGCAGGTACATCACATGTGGCAAGAGACACATTATTTAACATTACATTAAAATGTACTCTTCAGCAGTGGATTCATACAGTCTCCAAAGACCATGATGTGAGGGTTATGCTAAATGATATATATCAGTTACACTGGGAAAAGTAACTAAGTACATTTACTCAAAGATAATACTGTATTTAAATACAGTTTTACAGGGTATATCCCATACATGCTACTTTATACCTAAGCTCCAATACACTGGAGAGGGAAATATCGACTTTCTCTTCTCTACATTCATTTAACTGCATAAGAAACTGGTGATTTCAATTTTACATAGAGGACATATGATCATCTTATTAAATATGATGCATTATTATACTTTAAATTAAAAGCCTTGCACACTTACACAGGTAATTTAAGCTATGGAGTTGTTAACTGTCCCACAACAAAGCTAACAGGAGAGCCCCTGGAATCATTTTCTCACTTGATGCACATAATAATATGTGTGCACATATTATAATTATCTTGTGTACATAATATTAAAAAGAAAACATAATTTTTGCTCTCTTATGCTCTCATTGCTAAACCTCCTCCAGGGACGATAATGTAACAGCAGTGTTTTGTAGCCATGCAGACCAAAGTGAAGTGAGTCACTCTGCAAGAATGTTTGCAACTTGGCTCACAGCTGCTTTACGTATCTTTGGTGAACCTCTCCTCCCTCGTGCTGACCAGTGACATCACGAGACTTTTATGGTTTTGAGATGTGCATGCATGTGTGCGTTAGGGCGTTTTTTTAGGGAGTGTCCACTTTCATTCCCTTGCAAAGCATCCAGGGGTCAAACCCTCGTATATGCTGCTGAGCTGCACTGAGACAGCTCATTGGATGTGATTCAGTAAATCTTTTTTCAAGTTTTAATCTTAACAGTCTCCTTGGGAACAGTCTGTCATGTACATTACATTAAAGTGAATCTATTACCTTTTTTGCCAATTACTAAATCGTCACATTGTCCCACATATGCATTTAATAGCACATCAGGGCTACTTCAGTGCTTAATGGGCTGCGATTTACGATGCAACTCCAGTGACTCTAGTAAATGTGTCCCACTCGAGTCGTTGATACCACTCGGTTTCACTGAATTATGTGAAGAGGAGGGGCGGCATTTGCTTCCACTGTGGAACAATTAGCCACATGTAGAACACAGTGTCCACCAGAATAAAACAGGAGTTGTATTGAAAACATTGTCATGACTCTATTGTGTTTAACTTCACGACTTTACCAAAGAATCTTGAGTTAGCCTCACCTTCAACTGATTATCCAACAGTGGATATGACAGCTTCCTCCCACGTACTGGATAGCACTGTGTGTTCAAGTGTGTGTGTGTGTGTGTGTGTGTGTGAGTGAGTGTGTGTTTGTGTGACACCTCCTCCGTGATTTATATCATCTGACGGTGCCTTATTTCTGCGGGCCATCACAGTATACTGGGAATCAGATGTGTGGGCTTGTAACGATTGTCTTCACCAGTTCATCACATGTATGGGACTCTGAAGGTCTCTGAGCAACGTTCATACTGTTAACCCAAAGCAGTCTCATCACATCTCATCACTGGAGTCTAGTTAGCATGGTGTAAGGTTTTCGCTGCATGTCCTCGTAGCATGTACTTACAGAGGAGGTGAACAGAGTGCCTTCAGCTTCTGTCCTCCTTAGAGTGATGTCATATGTCATGAACTCTGTGCGGATAGAAAGCCTGCACTTGTTTGATTTCCATAAAGATGGAGGTTTGATTTTCTTCTGCTGTTTGTGAAACAGCTCTTGACTTGCTTTAGCAATGCTGCATATACATGGAAGAAGGTGTCTCTGACTGGCTCAGCCAGCTCAGTGCAGTTTTTCTGCTCACAGCACAACACACCTTTCTGACGTTGGGTTTGGGGCGTGCTGTGTTAGACAATTTCTGTAACATTTCAAGCGTTCACACCCACTTATGCAGTGATTGGCTATGTGTGGAGATGACCGAGGAATCAGGGAACACAAACAAAATAGACACTGATGAAAATGTTGAAAATGTCAGGTTTTGCAGGTATTTAGTTATGGGTCTATTGGGTAAATCAAAACTTTAAACCCGGCGGCACCTCTGGATGAAAAGTCAGGGGATCAGTAGAAGGATTAATCCTCTGGGAACCACAAATATCTGTACAAAGAGATAATCACTGACAGATACTGACATGCTGCTAGAATGGCTAAAAATTGTATAGCAACAATAGTTGTGTCTTGTGCTCACACAGTGTAACCTGATGAATGTTGGCATCTTGTCTTACTTCGACGACTATTGTATGGATTACAACTAATCTTTGTACAGCCTTTGTAGTTATTATTCCGTAGATTCAAAGTAGTTTCTGATGTCTGATGTCCAGCTGTACATGTCATATAAACAGCTGAACAGCTACAGGATGCAAATTAGGACATCAAAGCTTGCTTTCAGTTTTTTGTTTTCTCAGGATGTTGAGATTATTAGCCTGGTCTTGAGAAAATGGTTGCATCCTAATGTTACTCATGTTTAGCGATAAAGAGTGCCATGCCAGCACGTTTAAAGTTCTTATTGCCGGCAGAAGCTACCTAATTGAGTTGAGAAAGTCAATGAAGGTGTAGCTACCTATTATTGATCAGCATACCAGATTATACATTTATATATATTACATTTATATTTATGTACGTACAGTTCATACTTTTATAATACCATTCAAACAAGCACCAACTTGAGAAAACAAAGTAATTGAATTGTGATCTTTATATAAAGATATAATAAATAAATGCAAGGACGTTGTTCACAACTGTAAAATGTGGATTAAGAGTATGTACAAGGGAAACTATGAAAGGAAAGAAATGTATTTTTTATCATTATAATTCCTTAGAGACAGTCTTGTCAGTTTAGTCAAATGATCAAATATTTTAGATTGCCGCTGTCGTCCAAAACTAGGCACACACTGGATCACACATCCTCCACTACAATGACCATCACACAAACACAAATTAGCTCACCAAGTCTGCGCATGAGAATAGACCCTGAGAGCCGTGCAACACAGTCTGGAATTCAGAAAGTCTTGAGAGGCAAAGCAATGCATTTTTGTCTTTTAATAGGATTTGTTGCATATTTCCCGAAAGATTGTCTTCAAGATTGGTTCATTGTTTGATTGCTTTTACTTCAGTCTTTAACTAGTCAGTGTGTTTTTAATCTGCAATGAGGCTTATACCACTAAACAAGACATTTTAATATGATCTACAAGCACTTCAGACATGACAGCCCCCTGTAGCCCCCGGGTAATTCTCTCTTCCCTCCTCCACTCTTTTTATTTAACTGTATGCCTCAGAGCTCTGAGCAAAACATGGCTAATACTTCTCACTCGATCTTCCAAATGAGCACAAACAAGTGAGTAGGATGAAGAGCAAAATGAAAAAGAAAGACAAGGGGGGTGGCTTGCAGAGGGAGTGAGCTGAGGGACAAATGAAAGGGAGGGAGGGTGACAAGGAGGGAGGAGGATGAGGAGGAGGCAGGAAGAAAAAGTGAGGAAGGACAGATGAATATTCATTATCAAGCCGCTGGGGAGAAATTTACAGTCTTGTTGCTACCATGTGTGGGATTGCTGCTGACACTTACGCCCAGAAACACTTTTACATCCACACCCACACACTCAGATTAAGACACACAACCAAAGGCTGGGGTCAGAGAATGAACTGCCGCACAGAGAACCTAACAACGCTGACAGCGTTTACTGTGGTCGATTCCTATCAAACTACATCAACAGCAAAGCAGGCAGACACCTTACAGTTTATTAAACACATGCGCCTAAAGTACCAAAATATGACTTCCCCAGCATGGCATCAATCAGATTTATGTCCACATGGCATGATGCTGCACCTTACACTTTAGATTCACTGCCAATATTTAGTGCCAACACAGATTGTAGTGTACCCTTTAAGCACACCAGATGGAGGATGGATGAAGTGTGGCACAACTAGAGATATCATTTTTTAATACACACTGACTTCAAGTAACATCATGAGTTATTATTATTATTTTTTTTACCTGACAAAAACTAGCACAAAAACTTTTAGACAGTTTCTTTCACATATGCATTTGTGCTGCCCAAGACTTGTAAACAGACTTGGATGTGTAAAATTTGCAGAGTTCCCCTTTAACCAAGCATTTTAATTGCCTAACTTCCAAATTTTAGCCATAAACTGACTTTGTATGTGCCATAGCCATGATATTTCCTTAACATTAACCATATTGCATGTGGAATATGCACATTTTTCAAGTTCGAAAATTAAACAAAAATGTTTTCTTTGAATGTTTGCAGAACTGTCTGTTATTGACAGTTGTATCTGGTGACAGAGTTGGTCCTCTGATGTGACACAGTATGCGTGGGCAGATATTCAGGGTAATTTTTTTTTCTAACATAACAATTATACGATTTGGCATAACAAGCATCTGTAATATATCTGACATGGAGTATTTGTCAAATTATTCATAATAAAGGGTATTTTTAAGGGTCACATTCCAAACATGCTGTAGGTAACACTCTGTAGGTTACAAGTGTAAGTGTACAAATTTAAAACTCTCTCAATTTCCCAATCAGTGCAGAGTCCTTACCAGGAAACATCTGGGAGAGATAACTTTATTTAGATAGCACATATCAAAACGAAGTACAAAGTGCTACACAGACAAAAATGAATAAAATACAATAAATGAATGATAAAACCTAACAAAAGTACATTTTTAGAAGAGACTTAAAAGAACAGCCTCATTTAGATCACTTGAATCAGTTTCCTGGCATTTTATAACACAGTAGATGAGTAAAGTGACATTTAAAAGTCTAGAAATGACTGATAGTATCAGCTACTGAGCTTTTGTTGCACTGTACATTGTGCAGTGGTTAGAGGTCTTTCAGAGGAGTGTGCTGCAGTATGAGCAGAAGTGAATCTGTATAACCCCTCAGAACAAAAGGACAAGGTGACATTTGACAAAAACAACCCCTGTGGGTGTCTTTGTGTCATCCTTAAAGGGTCCTGCCGGATGATCAGGAGATGAGACATTAAGAGGTCACTGTCCGTGCCTTTCTTCTTCTACCCGTCTCTTCAGGCTTTACTTCCACATGTATGCACTCTATCTGTATTTATAAAACGATTCATGAATACAGGCATACATGCAAAAATGACACACACATTGCTCCCCGCACAATCCAACGACAGCCCAAAGTCACCCTGCTGCAGTTTGGCTGCAGGACAGTGAGTGAGTCAGCTTGCTCAGCCAGCCGCACAGCCCTGTCTGCTTTGTCTATCAGGCTGCCCGTTTATCTGCCGACCTTGAGTATTTGACTGTGGGTCTATCTTGTCTATCTGACCTGCCTCTTTTCCTGCTGGTCTGTATTTTTGTTTGTTTCCATCTCTCTTTTAGTTTCTCTTCCTCCTTGTTAAGGTGTCAGTATGCTTCGAAGGAAGTCATCAAGCAGCATCTGAGACACTTTCTGGTGCTTTTCTTATATTGGAAATAGCTGCATCCTTTCATTTTTTCCACTTTCCGATATGTCAATTCACATTGGGTGTTATTATTTTTACCTTCAGATGTGTTCAGACATTACTCTGTACATTCTAGTTCATTTGAAGCATACTGAATCCTTAAGTCCATTATTGCTGCTAGATGATTTAAATGAAGAGAGTGTTCCTCTGCAGGCGTGAACCCACCTTCTTGAAGAGAGCTTTTAATTTGCATAGTTTGCAGGGCTTAAACTTAATCATTCTTTCTTTTCTGCCATCCTGCTGCTCAATATCCCTCTCCTGCCCCTCCAGGCCAAGCCAGGGGCTCCACACCCCTCCGTGAAGCTCAGGATCAGCCATAGGATCATCTGGTGGATTCCTGGCCATCACAGCTGTGTGGTTGTACTCTGCCAGCCGAGTCAGCAGATGTTTCACTACCTCTGGACGAGCTTCTGCCAGGTCTGACCTCTCATATGGGTCAGAAGTGACATTAAACAACCAAACGGACTTCCCCAGCTCGTTACGCCGTTTCTCAAGTTTCTGCCAGCGTTCTGGACCACCAGGAAGAGCCTGTGGTGGTATCCAATCCCCATCGCCCACATTTCCTGTCAATAGCTTCCAGTCTCCAGCCCTTATTGCTGCCCTTACGGCTGTGTCCCAGATCCCAAAGCCGTTCAGTACCAACGCCTTGTCATATGGCTCCCCGGGCTTTCTTGAGACTGGGTCAATGTTGAAAAGGATTTCAGTGCGGGGACAAGGTAGGCCTTCACTGATGGTCCCCCACACATCATGGCCATCTAGTCCACGGTGGGACTGCAAGGCACCAGCAAGCCCCAGTAATGTGGGATACCAGTCAGAAACATGGATCAGTGCTCTGCTGACTACACCCTTCCTCTTCAGGAGGGGACTATGGACAAACCCCACAGCCCTGATGCCCCCTTCCCAGTAGGTCCCTTTTCCACCTCTCAGCGGCCAGTTGCTCCCGCCAGAGAGTGGCTGCCCACCATTATCAGATGAGTAGATTACTACTGAGTTGTCATATAACCGTCTAGTCTTCAGTTCCTGGACCACTTGTCCAACCCCGTCATCCAGGCAGCTCAGCATGGCTGCATAGTGGCGTCTCAGACGATTGCTTTGGGAATCATAGTGGTGCAGAAAATGGTCCGGTACCTGCAAGGGTGTATGGGGAGCCTGAAGAGACAGGTAGAGGAAGAGTGGTTTATGGGGGTCGTGGCTCCTCAGGATCTGCTTCGCTCTGGATGGAGAGAGGGAACATTGGGTGGTTTTTAAACTTGTTTTTTCTGCATGTATGAATCTGTTAAATGTATACCTTGATGCTCACCTCTCTATGTAGAGCAGAGTGGAGTAGTTTCCAGTCATCTCCCAAGCAGGTCTTTCTCCGTCATGCAAGTCAAATCCACAAGCTTCAGCCCCATCACAGCTCTGATAAGAGAAGTGGTCTCCACTGCCAGTCAGTGTGCCCAGGAAACTCTGAAAACCACGTCCTGTGGGTAGACAGCTTGGTCTACAGAAGCCTAGGTGCCATTTCCCCACCATGTGTGTTGCGTATCCAGCTTTAAGTAGATGCTCTGGAAGCGTGGGAATGTCTGGGGGCAGGCAGAGGGGTTGACGGGATCGTATGATTGAATGCTGGAGTCCGGTGTGAATTTGGTAGCTGGCAGGATAGAGAGAGTGTGAGAGAAGATGCGAAGAAAGCAGAATCTGGCTAAGATGTATATAGTAACACAATAATGGGAAATTTCACAGATGGTTTAAGAAATACTGCACTACAGATACTCTCACACTGTTAGATAACATCAACCAAAGATGATTTGTGATTTTACAGGATAATTTTATGATGAGGAGCTGTAATTGTTCTTTCTTGATGTTTTATTGTGGATTTGTCTTTTACAGGGTGGATGAAAAGTTCCTATCTTCTTAATCAGCTTTGCTATGGTGCAGGGCACTTTCCTGTGGAATACCTCTCCGGCAGTGCTTTATACACTGAAAAGTTAATAAAACAGATATTTTCTGTTTATAGCCAATATCATGTTCGATCAAATTCAGTATCCAGTATCTGCCTAAACAGGATTTAGGAGGAAAATGATCTCTTTGCTTCTTTAATATCCTTCATAACTCAGGCTATAGGTATATTTTGTTATATTGATTAGATAAGTATTTTGTTCTTATAATTTATGGCCTTACTTGCACTGGAGGCTGGCCAATCACTGCATAAAGATGTTAGCAATACACAAAAAGACTATAAAGACTGTGCACATTATATACAAGAACATAAACAGTAACAACAATTTTCCACTGTAATAATGACGTAATGATAAGTAAACTACTCACTGCCCTGTCATGAGTTGACTACGAGAGGGTGAGCAGATAGGCTGGACATAATAATTTTCAAGCTTGACCCCCTCTGCTGCCAGCTGGTCCAACACAGGAGTGTGGATGTCTGAGCCGTGGTAGCCAATGTCTCCGTAACCTTGGTCATCCACCATGATAAAGATAAGGTGTGGGGGTCTGGGCCTTTCCGCCTCCTTTGTGCTGAAACTGTCATCCATAGACTTGTGCTCACCCGAGCAGCCGAGGCCACTGAGCAAGGTCACCACAATCACCAGGGGAAACACAGAGCAGATTCCTCCCCTCATCTCCAGCAGTGCTTTGTTGCTATCTGCAAAGTCTGATTTTGTCTGTATTTTCTGTTCTGCTTAGTCTGCAGTCAATAAATCTCAAACTGTATCGCTTCTGCAGGAAAATGGCCAGGTCTGTGTGTCCGAGGAGCTCGTCCAAAAGTCTTATCTGTCCATTAAGGATGAGTTGTCGTCTTTCTCTGGGGCTTATTCTTGGTTTTATGAGATGGAGCTGAGTTGGTGCCAACTGCTGTGGTGGGCGGAGAAAACTGCTGTCTCCAAGATGGGCAAGAAGTTGCTAGAGGTGTGTATGTGTGTGCGTGTATGCGAGGGAGAGAGACTAAGAGACTCTACGTCTTTGCAGCAACTTGTTACATTCCTCTGTACTTTCAGGTGCCTCATGCGTCGGCTGGGAAGACCTGGGCACATGACCAGTGGCATAAATGTGAAATGAAACTAAAGCTGAATAGACCTTTGTCACAGCAGACATTTTGACATTATGACATTTAACGGGTCTAATTAATAACATCGTTAACTGTTGCAGAAACTTGCACAACACTGATCCATTTTTAATTTAATGTGTTGGACCTGTGCTTTTCTTGCTATAACAAGAGGAGGCATTACAATGCCAATCAGTTCACAAGATCTATTCAGATAGCCAAGCAAGATGTGATGTACAAAGGACATGGACATGACAGGTAAGAAGACTAAGATTAAAAATGAAGAGATGTTTCTTTCTGTCCCTGTCAGTATCACAGCAGAGTTTAATGTGTATGTTTTATCTGTACAAATGTGGGCAAAGTCTTAACTTCCACATTTTCCACAGACCTTGATGTAACTGTCTCCACAGGGATTACAGTATTACAGTAATATTCCATTGATTTCCACTGTAGTGGGGTGGTAGAAGAAAATCTCTCCCAAAAAAACAAACAAACAAACAAACAAACAAACAAACAGTGGCTTTAACATGTAAATATGTTTTTGTTTCTAAGAAGAATCTTAACTTTTAAAGCCCATCCATGATAAAACAATATGTATTACTATTACTGCAATGGCCATTGTTACAAATACTGTCACTAATACTGTCATTCCATTCTTTTATGACTGCCATTCCCATTGAAGCACTATTACGACTGCTCCAGCTAATATTTCCTCTGCGATTTCCCGTACTGCACATTTCAAACTATACTGTAAATCCCTAATGAAAATCAAATAACCCTTGTCATCTTTCTTTTGTTGTTTGACACTGCTCAATTAATAGAGCCACCCGACGACAATTACTGCCCGTGCCGGGGCAGTGAAACCAATCCGACTATGGAGGAACATCCGGTGTTGTGATGAGAATGTGTATCGACCGCTGGGCTCTTAGCCCTCACCTCACTGCCATCTCCCTCCCATTCTAAGAGGAAATCAATGCCTCAGATACGAGTCCATTTGTAGAAGCGAACTCATGTTGCTTCATCCTGTGGGAAATTTCACGGGCTTTTTGCCCACAGTGAGAGTGAGGTGTATGCTGGAGAGATTGAGATCTATGCCAGGACAGGGAAAGATGCAATGAGGTAAGAATGAGGATGAAAAAGGGGGTGTGGCAGTGATAAACTGTAGTGGATCAGATGAAACAGTTTTTGGGCAATGGGGACATATGAAAAAGAATATAAAACAAAAAACAGACATTGTGACGTAAGTAAAAACAACAGGAAAAAAGATAGATGACAGTGGGACAGAACAATAATGTGCACATGCAAAAAAAAAGCTTTACTGTCTAACATAAGAGACTACAGCATAAACAAAGTGGCATAAAAGGAGCAGTCACTTTGTCTTGCTGTGTATATACGCCTGGGTCTCTGGGTGTAGCCATCACTTTGCCTCAGGGAAATGCAGGGCGACATGAACTCCGTTTTACCACTAAGAGGAGGGGAGGAGAGGGAGGGTGGGCTGTAAAAATGGAAAGTGACAAATGTCTTCTTGAGGAGTAGAGAGAGCAAGGGATTGTGTTCTTTCCTCAACTGTATATTTCAGAGGGGTCACAAAGACATGATAACTCATGTTGTAGCTTCTTTTGTATATACTGTGTTGTCGGCAGAGGTGTACTTTTAAGGTCCTCAATGGTAAAAGCTTAATCCTTATGAAGAAAGACAGAAAGAAAGATTTTTGTAGTGTCTAAAATAAAATAAATATTGAAAAAGTCATTCAAGAGGGCTAATTTTGAAGTAGAACTGTCTTCGCTCCGGTTTTAGGGCATGACATACAGAACACTGCATTGTTGCAATGCAAAACTCTGGGAAAAAAAACTGTTCCTGCAACAAAAGGGAAACTGGTCAGGTCTTTTTGTAGGGCATGGAAGAAAACTTAAAGGCCAGTGTGTGTTTGTGTATATTTGTGTGTGTGTGTGTGCTGGTTTGTTTTGAAAAAGGCAGTGGTGCAGAGTGGAAGAGAGTAGCAGTGGGTGTGATTTATTCATGACGACGAATAAGTGACTCACTCGATCTGGAGCCACTTTGTTGAGCTGGAGTTTGTGTGTGTGTGTGTGTATGTGTCAAACTGTGTCTGAAAATGACTTTCATTTTCAAGCCATTATCCAACATAAAAATAAAAAGCCCTATTACTATATTAAAATGTCCCCGTCTGAGATTTGTTTCGGAATTTCAAATGGTCCACCATATGCACAGATGTAATGGGGGTCAGGCCTGGCTAATGGAAAATGATCTCATTGATCCCCATCTAACTCAAAACATAAGGCTGATTTCCTAGATTCTTTCTTCACTATGCATTTGACGTTATTAAGAATACTGATGTCTCTAAATGACAACAACATGTGACTTTTTCCTGGAATTAAAGTTAACATTAAATTCAGAAGTACTTTTTTACCAGCACTAGGGCATTCACAATCCATACAACAGCAGTCAAGAAGCTGTAATCAATGAAGTCAAAGGCCATCAGTTCAATAGTTTGTGTCAACTTCATTAGAGTACAACCTCATCTTTCCAGTACCTGCGGCCAAGAACCAATAGACAGAAGAAGAGTTCATGCTTTTCAACTCACCGTTGTATTCAGTACGCAGCCCCATATACACGCACAAACAGGACCTATAAACAATAATGTTTAGAGTGAGTGCTGGGCAATTAAGTGTTTGGTGCCTTGCTCAAGGCCACCTCAGCAGTGTCCAGTAGGAGATCTGGCAGCACTCCATCTTTATGTACAGAGTGGACTGTGTTGGACCTGTACCAGCCACCCCCCAACTGCCAAGGCCCCACAAACTGGGCAACTGCCACCCAATACCTAGAATAAATGTAATACTGAAAGTATATATTTATGTAGTGTGTATATATATGTATATGGGTGCAGGTATGTATATATACAGTACAATACAAATTAGCAAGCAAGTTTAAGATTAAAACACATTTGGAATACAGTTTCTTACATATATATGTGTAACCATATACTTAATTTGAAAATTTCAATTACAGTCAGACACACACAGACTAATCTAAGGCTTGGTAGTCTATATTCCTGTCTGTTTCAAGAGTAAGACTGGCAGATGTGGGCGCTGAGACATATCACAAACATTGTCTCTCCCACCTGCCTTGAAGGTGACACTGACTGAGACCCTGCCTTTTCCATCTTCCAGCCAGTAGAAACTCAATCCACCCCCTTTTCTCCTTACCTTACTTTGTGGTGGATTGACAAGACGAGGCTGAGGAGGTGGGGGACCACTGGGTCTTATCACATCAAACAAACCACCCACATGGAGGATGCTAGTGGCCTTATGACAAATTCACAAAGTATGGGTAAACTTTTCTCTAGTGACCTCCTACCCCTCTTTATAGTACCTCCGTGGTCAGGCTGTTCCATCCTATCAGACATTTCCCCTGAGGAGAGTAAGTGCTGGCTTTGACTCATCAAAAATGAAAGGGATTACACAAGCTTGGAGCATGCACAGTATGTGTGTGAGTGTATGTGTTTACACTGTGGTGGTAGAGTGGAGAGTGCCACCATGAGGATTAAAGGAATAATGCATGCAGGTAGAGACCCAGTATGATAGGCTTAATAATCAGTCTTTCTCAAAACAAAAAATGCAATTAAGACTCTTGGGCATGCAGATTTTCTTAACATTACAGGAGCTGAATTTACTACTTTGTTTGTTCCAGCTGTGCGATGAATTGCCATGAAATATGGCAGAGACGTCCATGTTCCCCACAGGATAAATTGTAACTAGTGATCCAAGTACTTACAGATCATTGCTAGGAAAGTAGTAGGAAGGGACGTGTACAGATACTGTAACTGTACAGTGACTAGTAAAGGACACAATCAGTCTTTTGTCTTTGACAAATCATAGCTTCAGACAGTGTTACACCATTGATTTAAGTGAGTTTGCAGGTGAGCTGTATGTGTGTGCATGACTCACTAGTGACAGCAAATGGAAGTTATGACGGCCACCCGGCGCGATGCCACCTCCGTGTCACGAAGCAGATGACACAGGTCTCATCTCTCCTTGTGGGAGTCCTGGGAGAGATGTGGTGCAGTCTGTCACCAACTGGGTTCAGGAGTTCAGTGGATGAAGGGGAAACAGGCTGGAGGTAGAGAACAAGAGAGTCAAGTGACTGCAATTAGACAAGTAACTTTTAACTTTTGGCCAACACACATCCCATACGATAAAGGAAAAAAGTAAACATACACAAACATTTAACCAGGTAAAGAGGAGACAGTTTAAAAAAATACCATAACATCTGAAAACAGCAAATAAACATATTTTTAATTCACGATAAACCACAAAAAAGTGTTATTAGTCTTATTTTGCCAGAGTCTTATGATTTAAGATGTCAAAGGTTATAACTGTCGTGTTAAATACAGCAAGCATGATTTTACAAAGAAGGAAGACGTTAACTGGATGGTGCAATTAACTGTGTCAATAGAAAGCTGGACTAAACAAACACCATGCATACTCCAATTCGTACTCAAAAGGAATATTTCAATTGATGGATATTAGAAAATGCGAGAGTTTAAAAAAATGTTGAAAATGTCAGAATTATACCTCCTGAAAAGGGACGCCAAACCTTTTTAACTTGACATTTTAAAAAAGTGGGACTCTCAAGGGTCATGTAAAATGTGCCTCCCAAAAGGGTGAGGTATGTTGTCGAGTACAATATGTTCTCTAAAGCCACACTATGGAAATTACATTGTGTTTATTAGTATGGTAGTCTCATTTTCACCTCATTCGAGCCAGGGGGCAGGGCTGGCAGTGACTGGTTGGCAGTGTCTGCCATGCTGGCACAGATGCCTCAGTGAAAGGCCACTGGGTCTGTGCCCGCTGCTATTCAACAAAGCTGTCTGTCAAAGTCGTCTAGGGAAGGCAAGATAGCAACAGAGAAGACATTAAACAGAAACGTGTGAGAGAGAGAGAGAGTAAGAGACGGAGAGAGAGAAAATAAGAAAATGTTTAAAGCTCTTAACAGTAAAATGGTTACTGGAAATAAAGACACTATGAAACAATGACAGGGAAAACCTTGAAAGGAGAGATAGGCATATGCAAAGTAATTAACGGGGGAACATGAGAGGGACAAAGCTGTCGTCTCACTTAACAGTTCTCCCATGTCCACAGGAAAAAACACGCTGCTTCCTCCATTTCCTGAGTTAAAGCAACAACAAAGTCTTCGCATCCCTCTTATGCACTGCTATAGTTCATTTTCTTGCCACGGCACAATAGAAAGCATATGGAGCAAACAAAAAAACCAAAACAAAACATATGGGGCCAGAGGGGAAAGTAAAATGTTTCAGCCATGGTGTTGCATATGGATTTTGACCTTTTTACTTTTCTTGAAAGACAGCCAACTTCTGTCCTGGGCAGAGTGACTTAGCAGACCTCTTCCCGACTTTCTAACCACAACTCTCTGCAGTTGAGTCTTTGTTTAGTTTGACAAGAAAACAGCCCTTGACAGAAAACAGCATATTGTTTTCATTTAGCTGTCTGTTTTGGAATATTAGAAATTTCTTTGTCTCTTCTCAGATTTCATATTCCTATACTGGCAGCCAAAACTATCTACCAATACTCTAATATCTCAACGTAGTTAAAATCAGTTGAGAAAAAGTTTTCACAGCATCAAAATATTAATGCATGGCCCATTTCAGCAATGTATTCATGTATTCTTTACCTAATGATGCAGCTAGTAAAGGTGGAGTTGTATCCTAAAATGTTTTAGCCAGGCAGACTAAAAACTGCTTATCATGTCTCACAAAATGTTGTCTAAAGTGAAAAATTCAATGCAAACACAACAGGTTACATAAAAATCTGTAAAGTCGAATGTTACCTATATTCAACAAAAGAGGACCCACTACTAAAATAGTGGAATTATTTAGAAATAAAATGAGAAGCAAACAACAGTTCTACTTTCAACCACCGGGGGGAGTGGTTGGCACAACTGATCTACAGCTACATGTTTGTTCAGATATCTAATACTTTACTTTCCCTGTGCAAATACAGATCAGATATAAACTGGATCGGTTGTATCTGTGTGGTTGAGCACTTGCTTTAATTGTGGTGTTCTAATAGATCTGATTCCCTCTCCATCAAGAGAGGGTGATATTTTTTTCTGAGTGTCTGACCCACGACTGATTGCGGTTACTATCCTGAGGTCCAGAGACAGCTGCAGAGCAAGGCTGCCAAAGGCAGCAGCTATCATTGGTAACCTCCTGTAGCTTTGATAATGGCAGCGCTGCTTTTCTATCAAGGGCCCAAAGGAAAATCCAACATAGTGGAAGCAAGTTTACTTCCACTGAGAGTCTGTGTACAGTGAACATGTTGTTGTTTATTTGTGTTTGTCTGATGCCTGTTTTTTGATTAAGCACCAGGAGGGAACAAGAGAAGAGAGGTCTAAGGTGGAAAGAACCAAAGTCACACTGGATCGTGGGATTCATAAAGTAAATGATTCAAAATATTTGGCCAATCTTGTCTGTGCTATTCATGACAATGAGCCTAATCTGATTTAATTTTAACCAACCAGACTAGGATTTTGGAAGTTTCCTTTACTCAGTAACTCCACAATGTGTTACATAGCTAAACACTATCAGTAAGTTGCAACTCAGTCCTACACTATGGTATTGATAATTTTAATAAACGAGTGTCACGTAGATAACCTGAGCAGACATCCCTCTGTTAAGCCTGGCTGCAGGTATGTCCTTTAACTTTAACCTGAGCAGGATGAAAATTGGTGCAGCTACAACTGGCAATAAACTCTTAATGCACCAGTTTGAATATGACAGAGTATTACTGAAACCGTAAATCTACAACCACTGGTATGAGCTTTTTAAACATGGTGGGGGACTGGCTCTGGGGATGTCAATGTCACTCTGCCAATCTGTCAGTCTGGTCCAGACTTATCTCAACATCTACTGAATGGATGAAATTTAGTACAAACATCCATGGTGCCATAGTGATGGATCCTAGCAATTCTGAACCTCCACAGCTGCCACCACATGTAGGAGATTGGCCAGGTGTAAGAATGTAGCTTGATTGTGACAGATTTCTGGGTATATATCATTTGTCTTTGATTTTTGATTGATTTTTGAAGTCAAAACTGTCAATTTGTCAAATAAATTTGTGTCTTAAGGTGTCACTTCCATTTGTATCTCCCCTCTGTATCAGTCTTATACAAGCAGGCAGGCTTCCTTTCTATGTTTCAAGTATTTGTCATTCAGTCAGCACTGTGGATGTCTAACTTTGGACATATTCCAATGCTACCATGCAGGCTGTTCATCCAGGGCTTGCATAAGTCTTTATCCTAAAGGCTTTATGATGACAGCCTAGAATGTCTCTAGACTCACAGGAGCTGGCAGGATACACAGCAGCCTCAGCAGTTAAGGTCAGTACAGTCGTTGTCTACATCATTCATTGCTGAACAAAACTAAATTGTATTTGAAAGTAACTAGTCAAGAGAGGAATGTCCTATCGTGGCAGGTCTCAGCCCTGAGATTTGAGAGGCTAGCTGTGAACTGACTAAAGGTTAGTAATGACCTCAAAGCTGTAAAGCCAGATATGAAACATTGCCATTTGGACGTTCTGAATGTTAACTTTCCCTTGATCTGCACATGACCAGGCAAAGCAGTGAAGGTGGTGTCCTATTTTTGGTCTGGATATCAACAACCCAGTGACATAGGTCTGAGTGACAGGACAAGTGTTGCGTTGGACCCTCCCCTCACTCATTTGGGGCAGGCATTCCTCAGTGTAAGCAGACACAGACCCCCTCCCATCAAATTTCTCTCTCCTTCTCTCTCTCTCCCCCTTGGCATCCCTATGATGGTTGGCCTACTCTGGGTGTGGGGTGGGTGCAAAAAAAGTATGTGTGTGCATGCGTGTGTGTTCAGGTGTGAGCATTGGCCTTGAAGCTGGACTCAGAGAGAAGTCAGCACCCGGACAGTGTGGCAGGCAAAGAGCAGGTCAGAGCTCTCTGAGGGGGCCCTGATCGCTGACCATGGGGCCAATGCACTAAGGGCCCCCAGATGAAACATAAAAATCAAAGAAGAGCAGAAAACAACCAAGAAAAAGAAAAAAACTGCTAAAAAACTACAGAGAGAGCTAAACAATGGTTGCAGAGGAAGTGATAATTACATTGTCTGGTGGAGCACCATGGGGCTTTCGTCTCCAGGGAGGCGTGGAGCATCAGAAACCACTCCAGGTGGCTAAGGTAAGGCAGGTCACTCAGCAGGTTGGATGGAAGCAGTCATTTCATGGTTTGCTGAGAGCAAAATAGAAAACTGTTATATTCAACATGCTCACTAAAGAGAAGTGAAACATCAGCTGAGATATATTAGGAAATTTATGGAGCTGTGAAAGTTGAAATGGAATATTGGCTGTCATGCATACTAGTTTGGGTCCTCAGTATGAGTCATCATCTTGTTTAAGAATGGTTTTCATGCAGAGGCAGACCGTTGATTGATTGGGTGAACTTTAAACTTTAAGTTCAGCTGGGACTGAGGGGCATCGCTGCTGCATATCTTCCACACTTCTTATCTTATTAAACTGCATGAAGCTCAATGTTCTAGTGAAAGTTGAGTAAATAATGACCATAATTTTCAATTAATTTTCAAACTAAACTGAAAGTACTCTTCAGCAGTACTTTGAGCAATGAAATGCGTACACTGCTTTTCATCATTACACAACACACCATTGACCACTACCATGGTTTGATTTACACTTGTAACTTAGCATGTTTCCATTACATCATCATTTGAATAAGAAACTCAAATCGCTCCAGCCATGCTTAGTGTTTAAGCTGGCAAGTTACCTGAGATTTATATGGACCAATAAGTGAGCAATGAATGCCATGTACGTCTGGATTTAGCCCATGTAATCACTGGTCAGACCAAAGGGACATTTCTATCACATCCTTGATATGAAATACTAAAATTCTATTGCTTTATGAAAGTTACATCCATAGCTTGTATAAAAAGGTTCACTGAAAGAAAGAAAGAAAGAAAGAAAATACTCACTGTTTAAAGGAAATGTTTAACCTTACAACACTCATGGAGAGCCTCTCAGCTCACTTTACTCCTCTAGAGCAAATTCTTCACAAGAATTTGGTGTCCACATTTGGCACCAGTGAAGCAGTCCAGATATGAATCTTGATCTCCATTTGAGAAAGCAAAGATTGACATGTAAGCCAGTGGGGTATATACTGCATGGAGGGACTAATGAGAATTTAAAGAAGGAAAAAAAGATGAAGATAAAGCTGAAAAAGCTAAAACAACTAAGTAAAAACTAGTAAATATTTCTTGTGTACAATCAACTTATATTTACTTTTTCTGACTTCATATTGAGCCTTTGCTGTTTATATCCAGTCAGTATCTATGCCAACACGATCTGTGACATGCTTGTGACGTGATCAACAGTTGCTGCTCTTCACTCTACCCAACTTGTCCTTACTGTTTAAAGAAAAAACCTTCTCCTCTATGAAATATAGAGATTTTATTCTCTGGATATGCGAGTTTGGGGTTTGGTTCATGTGCACCCATAATGCATGCATACGTGTACGTACATCACACAAATATATAAAGTCATACATATTTTCAATAATTGTTGACTAAGCAGAACTAGTTTTCCATTTGGCTATTTTTGGTTGAGAAGCAGCAGGTCAGGGGGTCAGCCAAGGTGTGTGTTTCAGCTCAGTACTTAAAAATTGACTTCATGTACTATTTTTGCACACACACTACTCAGTATCTTGCTGCTTAGAAAACAATTTAAACTTTTTTGAAGATGCACAGGCAAAGGAAATGCTCGTAATGCTTGTAATGTTCATAAACCTCTAGTCTGTTTGTAAAACTCTGTTGTACTGCACATTGTTTCTACTCAGGCGCCACATGAGCTGATTATAAATGGCCAGAGGAATGAAACCAGCTTGCCTAGGCCTTGACTATAAAATAAGTCTTTCCTTAAGTAGCTTTAAAAAGTTTACTTATTTTACTTTTTTCCCCACACTGTATAACAATATCACATACAATATATTCCTTACTAGTTTGCTAGTTGCTTGCTTGCTAGTTTGAACTATTCACAAAAGTTTTATGATGATCTGCTTTGTTCAGTTTTCCAGAACAGTCCAGCCCCTCTATGACAGTATCTTTGAAAACTTTTGTGGGTTTGTCTACATACAATGGATTTTTCTTTGATTATCCATTGAGCTGGTTGATGGATGGAAGAAGCTCATTTAACAAAAAGAATTATGCACTGGATAAATATCAACTAGCTAAAAAAAAAAAAAAATTGGTTTGTTTATCATAAAAAAATATGTTAGGAGTCATGCACCTCTAGATATTACTTCTTGAGACAATTACCATATTCATAAAACATTCATTTCTCATAGACAGTATTTAGCATTATAAGAATGTTTGCCCTTTAAATGTTAATCCTACATATAGTTGACTTATGCAAAATGCGGTCTTGTGTAAACAGAGCAGCCACAGGACACCAAATCACCTTTATGGTGGTGGACGACAGCTGTTTCTGTCCAACTATCCAAAACAACATGCTCCTTCACCCCTGAGAGCAGGAAGGTGTTATCTTGTCAGGTCTCCTACTATACTATCCATAACAGGTGGAGCAGTTTGGGGCGTCAGTGAAAGAGCTGGTGTGTCAGTGCTGGGTTTATGCCTGTGGGCCTGCATGCAAATGCTTGTGTGTTTATTTATATGACTTTATTTGTATTTTTGTACCAGTCTATGTGGTGTGTGTGTGAGAGCATGCAAGAGTATTATAACTGTTATGACTTGCAACCACAAGGTGACTGACTAAATGAATAACTGACATCCTGTACCACAAGCAGGCACAGGCCACTTAGGAAGGCTTAGCTAAATGGGGATGTGGGATTTCATTACAGGCAACCAGAATAGCTGCAAAGAAAACTGCAGTAATTAGGTCAACCAAAGCAATGCTTCCTTTTATCTCACATATAAACATGTAATATTCATGTATTACATGGAAGTGCTCTCCTAGACAGCAACCAACATTGCAGTCATTGTCTTTTAAAAATCTGCTTTTGAAATTAAGTGACACACTGACATGGTTTGCATAGACCCGAGGCAATTCAAGGTGGGCATAACGCCATGGTCCTGACAGACCTTGGGCACAAATAGCAAAGCACCAAATGAAGATGGCTGCTGGCTGGCATTTCCCTGTTAAAGTGTGTTTGAGTGCCTCACTCAAGCTGCAATATGTGGCATATGTCCACAGCAAGATCGAGCTGTCAGGACAAAATCTGCTCTCTGTCAGTCACTATCACAAAACAAGACCAGACAGGAACATACCTCTGTCAGGTTTTTTTTTTTGTGTGTGTGTGTGTCCCTGCAGTTACAACAGCTGAACATACAACACTGGGGGAAATTTTGGAAAGGAAAACCATAAAAGGAAGACCATAAAAGATTGTTGATTTTGTACCAAGTAGCTGAATAACCTTTTTTAGGTATCTCTCATGCATTAGAACTCTTTGAACCACAGTTGTAGACCTGAGACTTGACCTGAAGTCAAGAATATAAATTCACCAGCATCATTTAGGATCATCACTGCAAACCTTGAATATTTATTTACTAGAGTTGTGGTTTGAAAGAATTTAGTCTGGGTAACCCATTTATTTGTCAGCATTTATATGTGAAAGACTTGCATACAGGTTAAAACTCAAACCATCAGAATTCAACATTTTTTGCAATTTTTGTCAACTATCTAAGTATTTGAAATGCTGTCTTACTTTGCTTGTGCAGGTACGTAAACGCAGCAAGGCATGCAGGGCTGGGCTGCGAGAGGCTGATGAGCTAGTGTCCATCAATGAACAGCCATGTGCAACGCTATCCCATGCTCAGGCCATGGACCTCATCGACAGCTCCCCAGGGGTATTACACATCAGGGTCAAAAGGTCAGAGGAACAAAAGATTTATACTCTTACTGGTGGTGAAATATCAATAACCCATTGTAATGGACAAAAAAAATCCTATTATGCATGCGTCAAAGAGTTGCGTCTGATACAAAACATGCACTGTTTACAATGTGCATGTGTTTTTAGGAATAACAAATGTTTTTGTTGCTTGTGCTTAGACTCTACTTACTTGTGAACAAATGAAATCCTCATTTATAAAATAAGATTCAAATGCAAGGGCCCTCATTTGGCCCCATCAGTACTTTAAACCCTCCACTTGTTCTCAGGGTTCCTGCTGGTTTTCAGTCCGTGGTGCTTGTGACCCGTGCCCCATCTCCCCGTATAGACAAAGAGTACCGTGCTGCTCTGCGTGCCATGTCACCTACCCATCCCCACCATGCGCCTGTGCGTGAGGTCCACCGTAGCCGCTCCTCTCTAACCAGTGGTCTGACATCTCCACCTGGTAGTGAGGCTTACTACGGTGAGACTGACAGTGATGCAGATGTAGCAGGATATGAAAGGCAACGACGTCAGAAACGCCGCAGCCCCAGCAACTCAAACCCAGGAAAACCAACAGGACGAGCCTCCCCTGAGGGCGGGGAGACATCAGAGATGAGTGGTTATGACAGTGCTCCAGATGCACATGTTTTCCCTAGATTGTTGGATGGACGTGGTGGTGACGGAGATGGAGGAGGGGGGCTACCGGGGGTGGCTCGTAGGGAGGTAATTTACCAGCCTCCTGGTCCAGGAATGTGGTCCTCCCAGACATCCACTGAGACCTCCTCCATCATCTCTTCAGCAGATGACCAGGGGCCAAGGGATGGAGGGCAAGAGGAGGATAGTGGCTTTCTAGAGCTAGCCAACGTGCCACTGGTATCCCCTGAGAGAGCAAAGGAGGCCCTGATGCTGGGCTCTCGCAGTCAGCTTGTGCCCATGGTGGGGCCTGTGAATAAACCCATTGATGAGGAGCTTACAACAACCTACATGGAAAAGGCCAAGCAAGCCAGTGAGTACAGCTGTGGAAAACCAGTGACAGTGCCCTGTAGTTCACATATGTCCTCCACGCTCACTTATACATTCTCTATAGAAGTGTTTGGTTCAAGAGTCCCTCTCCTCATATTTTCCTTTTTTTCAAGAATGTTCATTTTGATTGGTGATAATTGGTTATAATTTATTATATATTCTATGTATTATTACCATGTGCCATCTGCTTTGCCGCACTGAAATACATCACTGAAGTCAAGGTCAGCTGATCCCCTCCATTCTCAAACACAGGAGGAAATGTTCTCATTGTATGCTAGCCAGAGATTGTATGCACAGTACGTCTGTCTTGAAGTTTAAGACAAATATTCCTCTGAACCTCCAAGACAAACATCTTCTTTGGAGGGGGTTCATTAGTAAGTCCCCATACCTTGAAAACTAAAATGGCAATACCTCCACCCGATCTTACTTCTTTGTTCTCATTTTATCTCTTCAAACAGTAAACTTTTTGGACGAAACCCATTTATTATTAAAAAAACCCCAAACTGAAATAGTATTCTGTCTTAAACTTGATGTGAATCTTAATGAAGAAAAATACTATATCCTAGTCATTCAACTTGACAGTTAACCACCATTACTAACTGAAGAGCTACCTGTAAGATTTTTAAGCCCTGTGTGCGTGGATCTCATCCTAAGCAAAGTCTGTTAAATAGAGCTGGGCTGGTATGGTTTACTATATTTACCTCCAGTTATGTGTGTAAAAACCCCAGTGATCAGTCTGGGAGCACTGAACTGCATCTACAGCTGCTTTTAGGTATCAAGTAGCAAAGTAGGGATACTTTCCTTTTCTCTGTCCCTCTTACTCTCACTTCTCTCTCTGTCCACACATTTTGCAATTTACCAACTTTATAAAACAGCACAAACAAATATATTCTGCGAGAGCCTGGCAAAGGTTGACTCTAACCACAATGTGTCAAATTCACTAACATGTATTTCCATTAAGCTGTATAAAATTATGGTGTGACACAGATATAAAAAGAACAATAGTCACCTTGACCTGCAGTTGAAGATGTCACAGAAGGAAGCAGATGTTGTCACTATGTTGAGCATCTTTCACATTAAATCATTTCTACATGGTGAAGACTGAAAAATAAACAAGCCATGTATTTCTGTTTTTGCTATTCACGAACTTTGAAAAGAGGTCAAAAACTCAATACAGCGATGGAACAGATACAGAGCACTGTCACTGACCAAACATTCTTTCCTACAACTTGTCATCCTGTCTATCATCCATAAAAAGCACAGGAAAAGGACAGAGGTGGGCTATTTAAAGTCAATGGGATGTTTTAAGAACTAAATAAATTTCCTCTTGCAAATCCCTCTTGCCATCACTGAGTGCAGGTTTACCATTCTAATGTCCTACTTAGGGACGCTGTCCTAGACAACTTAAGAACTCCCTTTCACATCACAGTGCATATTAGGGTTAACAGAATTAGGTTGCCTATGTTAATCTGCTTAATACCATAACAAGTTAAAGGATATGTCATGGCTACCCTTTGATGTTCTCCTTCCAGTCACCTATAACATGCAACTTTCCACTAGCTTGCAAATATTTTTGGTTAAGTTAGATGTCAAGGTACATAGGACATAATAATGTGCAAATTTATCCCTCACCCCAGCTAATGTGAGAAGCTGAAGGCTTGCATGGAATTTTCCTGGAAGCACTCCTGTAGCAAGTTAAGAGATGGATGCCTGCTGAAGGCATGGCAGTCAGAAGAGGTTAAGTTGCTCATGTCAGAGTCAGTTCTTGATTAACTCTGTTAATTTAAAATACTCTGACTTTTCTGCAGTGCTTATGTTATTTTTATTTTATATTATCCTATGTTATCTTTTATCTTTTTTGAAACCACCCCTAATAGCTATGGCTTTCATACCCTGCAGAACTGAACCGAGGGGATACACAGCAAGACAAGCATGTGAAGGAAGCCAAAAGCAAGTGCCGAACAATCGCGTCCCTACTGACAGATGCTCCCAACCCTCACTCCAAGGGGGTGCTGATGTTTAAGAAGAGGCGGCAGCGTTCCAAAAAGTACACCCTCACCAGCTTTGGAAGTGTGGATGAGGATAGGTGTAGGGACTCACAAGAGGAAGATGGGGTGTTCCCTGGCAGTGAATCAGAGTTTGATGAAGAGGGCTTTTCGGCACTTCCTGACCCAACTTGGGATAGTGACTACTTGGATATGCTGGAGAAGAGGGCAACTGCAGGCTCTGAAGGTCGTGGTGATGGGGCAGAGGATGCTCCAAGTCCAGGTCTAAGTGAAACTGCAGGCAAGGGTGCCCAGTTGTTTGAACAACAGAGAAAAAGGGCTGCTGAGCATGCCAAGAGAGTAGAAGCAGCTCAACCACAGGCACCACCACAGTCTCAAATCCAGGAACAGGCTCAGATCTATCACTTGCATCCAGAGGTACAGCCACAGATGCAAGCAAACTACCAGCCTCAGCAAATGATTAGTCCTGCCCCTGCACCCATACAGCAAGAGCTTCCACAGGCTCCAGGTCCAGTTGCAGCCCATGGAATGTCTAACGGTGACATATCCTACTCTACAGGTACAGCTTGCACGGTGATGCCACCGCCACCTGTGGCACCCAAACCAGCCACTGCTCCAGTGAGTATTGTGGCCAGACCTGCACCACCAACTGAAACACCATTACCGGAATTACCAAGTAGTAATGTTCTCAACAGAACTGCACGGCCTTTCACTCCTGGCTTTATCAGCATAAGAGCTGCAACTGCCCCAGTAACTTTCCGCCCACCTGTTGCTAAGACCACCCAGCGTCCTGCCTCAGCAGCTGTCGTACCACCACCATTTTCCTCTGCCTCTGAAGTAAGCATTAATGTGACGTCTGTACCAACACAACCAGCCCCAATGCATCTGCCAGTGTTCTCCCCACCATCCTCTGTACCACAAGGTCCTCTGGCTCCAACACCAGAAGCTCTTGCTACCTTTCAACCTCCAGCCACTTCTACCTCAGCAGAGAAAATGCAGTCATCACCACCAATACCTGCTGTTCATCAAGCTCCAACTGTCCCTCCAGTGTGTATGCCTTCAATGCCCCTTGCTCAACAAGCACCAGTGGCTCCAGCACCAATTCCTCTTGTATCTCAAATTCCTAATTTAACTGACGCAGTTGTCCCATTGCCTCCACTTCAAGTGCCAGTTACTCACCCCCATCCACCTCAGTCTTCTATGGCCAATGTAGGTACAGTGTCAGTAGTCTCCCAGTCAGAAGCTGTTGCCCCAACCCCTGTTCCTGGTCCAACAGGTCGTACAGGAATCTTACTTGAGGCTCGGCGGCGTAGTGGCAAACCTAAACCTATGTTCAATGTGCCAGATGTCACAAAGAAATCCCCAAATCCTGATCTATTGTCCATGGTGCAGAACCTGGATGACAGGTCCAGCAGACATAAATATGGGCAACCACTTTCTGAGACTATTTATGATGGTACTGATGAGGAAAAGATGGGTGAGGCTGGGATTGGACGGGCACCTCCTCCAGTGGCACCCAAACCTAGGGTCGTCCATGAGGCACCACAGTTTCTCCAAGCAGGGGGTAAAGGGGCTGAGCTGTTTGCCCGCAGGCAGAGCCGCATGGGTATGTATGTAGTGGACACCCCAGTTGAGACCCCTTACCAGCAGGAAGTTGGTTCACACAGTACAGCCCAACCCCTTAACTTCACGACCAATACATCCATTCCCTCTCAGTGGAAATACTCCCCAAATGTCCGTGCTCCTCCACCCATTGGGTACAACCCCCTCTTGGCCCCCTCTATCCCCACTGGGCCTCAAAGGGATGTAGGAAAGCCAGACAGCAAGGGTAGAGGAGGTTCGCAAAGAGAGGGCATCAAGGCTCTGGATTTCATGAGAAGACAGCCCTACCAGCTCAACTCTGCCATGTTCAACTATGGAGGAAGTGCAGCTAATCTATCATCTATGCCCTCTTACCAGACCCAGAGGCAGCAGCAGGGTGACTACACAACAACAATGGTGGGGAGTTCATTAACATCACCTAGGCAGATCCCTATCAAAACAGCTCGTGTCTTTGAAGTCAAGCGATTCTCCACTCCAACACCCATGTCAGCACCCACTCTGGCTCCCAAAGTTATTGCACCCCGCTCAGCTACTACCCTTGGAGAACGTTTAACTCATTCTGGCATGGCATCCCCACCTCCTGCTCTCTTCAATCCAACCCCGGCTCCTGTGATAACATCACCAGTCAGTGCCCCAGCCCCAGCTTCACCTGCCTCCCAACCAACTGGACTGCCCAGCCTCCCAAAATTCTCTACCACCCCTATTTCAAACCCTGTGCCCCACGCAGTCCCCACACCTTACACTCCAGTATCATACACCACTGGGCTTCAGTCAGCCAAGCAGTTCCAGAGTGCCCCTGAGCTTAGTATCCTTGCCTCTTTGCCTCCACTCAAGTCTGACCCAGTTCAGGCACCCAAACCACGTTTTGTTGCCACCAAGGGAGGCATTCAGCCCAAAGTCTGGAGGCCAGGGGCAATGTGAACAGCAGTGAATCAGTCACTGCCACACTTGGACATCTTCATGTACTAAAATGTCTTTTCAAGTAAAAAATAAATACATTTATCGGCTCCAGTTTCTCAAAAGTAATGATATTTTGTGTTTCTCTTCGTATATCATTGTAAATTGTACATGTCTGTGTTATGGGTGGTTGGTCAAACAAGCATTTTGAAGCTCTCATGTTAGAATTTGGGAAATCGTGATGGGCACTTCTTCATTACATCGATCAATAAAAAAAGCAACACAATCAAAATAATCTGCCCTACAGCCCCAAATTCAACTGTAAACAGTGATAAAATGAGACAGTCTAAAGTTGAAATCCAGAAAAGTCAAGTTTGTGAAATGTGTTAGAACATGGATATTTTAATATATCTACTTGCTGTTCAAAATGCTGCTTATCCCATTCACTTTGCTGCCACACATTTACTCACACATGTATTGGAGTGACAAATACTAGTGAATACTAGCACATACTGTGTGCTGTTTAGTCCACCATATGCCTGTCCTGGGGGAGGTTTGTGTAAGGCTTCTGGAGCTCTCTTTCTACTAATGTAGCAGAAATACTGTCTAAACAGAGCCTGTACTGAATATTCTTTGAAACTTGAAATGTCTGAAAGATGTTGAAAATGAATAGATGCAGGTCTGGCCATAGGATTAATTCATTGAAGATTTTCTTTATAGTATGTGAGAGGTGGAGGATCATAAAGAAAAAAAATTGCAGACTTTTATCTTTAAATATGTAATTCTGTTATTCACTACTTGTCCTACTAAATGATATGATATGTTTTACCCACTCTGTCTGCAGCATTATCATGAAGAAATCCTTGTTGACCTTGACTTCATATCCATGGGTTTTGATAATGAATGACCTTTCAAAAATTGTGAAATGGTTTCAAATGCCTCAGCTCACAGTGGAACTATATGTGAAGATCAGGTTTTCTCTTGCAAGTGTTGGCAAGGCTGCACCAAATATCTCTGCTCACTATAGCCAGACAGAAATGCTATCTTTTTAGCATGGGTCACATTCAACAAGTGCCTAGGCTGTCACTGAATGTACACTTGACACTGGATATCACGGTTTCCAATTGCCACTTAGCACACCACAGCTTTTTTAGTATGAGTGTGATCTTTGCAGATATGTGTAAATTCTTAACTTTTATTAAACAAGTAACAAGATGAAGGATTGTGTATTTCGTTCTGTTTTTAATTATTTTATCTGAAGTGGTTCAAGGGGAAGTTGAATGATTGAGAGGCACCAGCATTTATTTAAGGGTTCAAGTATTGAAAGTGGCTGTGTGGAGGGGGATTTTGACCGTATACGGGCAAACCAGTTCAAAGAATTAGGTGATAGCCTGCTATTTCAACTGAGAAAAAATAAAATTGAGACTTGTGGTTGGATTGTACATAGTTATGAAATCCCATAGCCTGTAGACGTTCAAGGAAGATGGGCAGGAAAGTTTGGTGCCTACAGTTTGTTGGTAAAACGAAAGAAACTGAAAGAAGCACAGATCTTTAGCTAGTGTTTTTTCATTAACAACCATTAGTATTTCAAAGTTAGGATAACATAACTTGAGATAAAGGTATGTTAATGGAGATATTCTGTTTGCGCTGTGGAACTCCTGGGGAAATTTGGTTTTGTTTTTTATAAATTTTAAAATACAGTTTCTCTTAAAACATTTTCCCGTTTTCATAGAATTCAGCTAAAAACAAATCTGTGAATGTGGAACTAGTTGTGTTGAGGTGTAAAATATGATACACGTGTTTCTGAATGTGGCTGGATTAAATAATAAGTGTGAAAATGCTTGTTATTAAAGTCTCTTCTGACCTTAGAAATAAAATGTATAGAGGCATAAAATTATATTTAAAAGCGCTCCAGTTCTGACACATTTGATTTTATATTGCCCCCTGCTGCTGAATGTGTAATCCTGCACTTTTCTTTAATGTACTGTACATGCATGCATGCATTAATCTATAATATTTATAAATGAGCACTGTGATGGTATATTAGAGTTAATAAAATCATGTTGATCTATAAAAACTTTCTTTTTACAGCCTGTTTTTACAGTAGAAAATTACACACACACACACACACACACACACACACACACACACACAAACTACTTGGTATTTATTTTTAATCACACCATGGACTTTATTAACTCAAGACCATCTGAACATGAATGAATGAATAAATAACATATCTCACTTTTAGCTGATAAAGATTTAACCTACAATTAAGTGCAATGCTATCAGGGTTCCAGTCAAGGGTTGTTTCATAAAGCAGGGCTTTAGTTTCACATACTTTTTAGGGTTGGTTTGAGTACTTCAAAAAAAAGTTAAAGAGACTTGGATTTCATTAGAAAGAGGGTTTTGTCAGATAGAGAACTCAGTTTTCACAAATAAAAACTGCTACACTGCACTACAAAAAATTTAGAAAGTAAAATTTACAGTCCTGTTTTTCCTTCAAGGTTAATCAAGGTTACACATATTCAGTTCAGATGCAAAGGAAATCACAATATCCAGACTTTAATTGAATAAAATTGATTAAGATAAGAGGAAGCTGACCTTACTTCTTGGGGTTAAAGGAGAATATATAGGAGATAAAACATTTTTGAAAACATTTCATGACATGCTGTACTTTTTGTGCATTCATGCAAGTTATTCTAGATTGTGCCACTAGATGGCGCCATATGGAAAGAGATCTTTTCACAGGGGACCGATAGATTTTAGCTTGAGAAGACTTTCATCCAAACACAAACATGCATTTTTGAGGAACATGCATAATCATTTAACTCTTAGGAATCAGAGGAGGATGTGAGAAAAGTCACATCTCTATGCTTTTATACTTCTGTGTTTATAAACTTCGATATTAAAAACTATTCTCTGGTTGATATTGCTACAAGTGCGTGCAAATTGGTGGAATCAAATTATCTGAGTTGTCACACATGGAAATTTTGGGTATATTTGTTTTTTTTATTGTGAACATGAACATTTGTCATTAAGTGTTGTTCTGGGCTATGCTCTGACTGAAAGTGCATTTTGTTACCACGCACAGGGTGCCTATATTTAGGGCTGTTAACATCCAAACAGAGGACTATTTATAGAGGATATGACATTTTACCAGGACACTACTGTAATAAAGAATTTGTTCTTAATTTCATTGCTTAAAAAAGATCAAATAAATATTAAAACTGACTGAGCTTCTGGAAAGTTTCTATTTCAAGATGTAATGAAAACGCCATATATATTACTCCCCATGGTACTTCTGTCTGAAATCATATAATCATTTCTTGTATCAGAAATAGAACTACAGTAAGATAACCAGATAATTTATCAGGCAATCTAAAATTTAACTTCTCCTGATGTCACACCAGCTCTTACTTCCTCCCCCTTTCTCTTATCCTAATATTTGATTACCCCTTTATCTGAAAATGAATCCATTGCCCCAGATCTCTCCTACAGTCCATGGAATTAAAATGAAAATGTTAAAGAAAAACAGAAAAAGGAAGAAAACCTCACAGAAGAAAACCATAATAAATAAACAAATCAAAATCATAAACCATAAACAAATCAAAATCAGCCAGGGAAGGAATGCATACAGTAATCAAGGTAATAGAAGGATTGAGAGGGAGTACATCAAAGTGTGTGCTGCTCATGAGCCAAGAGGGGCCCTTGACAGCAGCGAAAATTGTTATTTATGTAAGATCCATGTAATTGGAAGCAAGACTAAAACATTTTCAGTTACAGACTGTGCGACTCTGTGTATGTCGTGGATCATACAAGAGATGATATAGAACTTCCTCTACTTCATGCTTCAAGATGCTACTAAAATTACTGAGAACTAACAGATCGAGAACTGACAAGGCTGGACAAGAGCAGTCTTAAAATGAGCCAAATATAAGTGAACCCTTTATTATAAACTAACTGTGTTAGGCAATTGAGCAGATTCCAAGCAACAAAATACACTCATTGCACTATTTGCAATACAACATTTTAAGTTAGACATGTCCACAAATGTAGATCAGCAAATTTAGTTTTGCCTCTAAATAGAAGAATGGCTTTTAAACTACTGTCACTGTCTGTTTCAGAGCACAAGACGGCACAAACCAGAACAACTTTCAGAGAAAGCTCTTGTCAGATTCAGTGAAGCAAACCCTCAGCTAATTGAGGACCCCCAAGACTATGCTGAATGCATGTTTATGTTCCTATAAATGTCAGAATGCAATATCATTCATGCACCATGCAGTTCACAAAACTACAATGAAGCTTTTGATCAACCAAATATTGAATGGTATTTAGTCTACACTATAGTATACTATATACTATATATTGACTAAAGAAATTCTTTTTATTAAGATTGAGTCTGCACTATAATTTTTGTGGTGTTGGTTACAAATAGCAGAACTACAAATAGATGTCTAAACCTGATCTTATAATAACATAACATTTCAACACTACATGATAACGTAATACTGTAGGACAAGACATCCATTGTCTTTTACTGGTTATTGGCCTTTGGATGCTCTTCAGTGCTTTTCCCTGTGTTAGCACAAGCTTTTTTAACCATGGAAATAATTCTCGATGATGAATATCTGACAGCTCTCCGCATGTCCATCATGTGCAGTCACATGATGCTTCAGAGAAACTGAAAATGTGATAATCTACTGCCAGGTTAGAGTAATGTGTGGCGTAAAGGAGATAACCCTCACCTTGAAACACAAACTGACATCGCCTTAATAGCCACACATACGTTGAGCTTTTAACTTGCACAGTATATTTGCACATACTCTATGCTACCTCACTCTTAGTCTCCATGTACCCCAAACACACCCACAGTCCTTTGAGGTTATCTTATAGCAGAGGCCTGTTCCTCTCGTTCTTTGCTACTAAATATAGTATTCTGAACCATCTGTGAGAATGATTTTGTTCCCTTAATATCCCCATCAGCACTTTCAGCTGGCCAACAGAGACTTCTCCCCCTGCCTTAATGCCCCCCCCTCGAATCACTATTCATACTCCTAACCTCAACCTCCTCCCGTCCTGACACCAACACCGCTGCCACCCACAACCCCAACCCTCTGGAAGATCTGCCATCGGAGTGTAGGGTGGGTTTTGCACTTCCCGGGACCTGGGTCCAGCCATACGTAGGTTCAGAGGCACTGAGGGATTTGTAAACTTGTGATCGAGAACACCAGCATTGAGCCTTGGGTCTCCTCTTCTCTGTTTGGTATTTATAGGTCTGTCTCTCTTTCCAGGATTACAACAAAAACCCGGTGAGTGGATCTGCATCCCAACAGTGTGCTTTGTCCTACTAATTAACAGCTTGAACTTAAATTCTGGCTGCAACAAAATGGGAGGAGGGAATAAAAACGTGCAACATGTTCCCAATCACGTTTTGTGTTATTGTGCAGCTGATCTGATGAAAAAATAATGCAAGATGAGCTCAACTACTCGGAAAAACCTAATGATTCTGCTTTTGTTGAGACTGTGTTTGATATTATGAACAATGCAAGTAAAGTGGCTTTGGGAGTCACTCTGCTGCTTTTAGATTTTCTTGGTACATCTTAAAATGACAGAAGGAATGGGTGAATGTGCTGACCATCCCTCTTTGTGGGCGTTGCAGAGATTTTATATGGTGTTACTAAATCCTTATGGGGGGGTGGTAAATGTGAGCACAAGGGGTCCCTAAGCTGGTAGTTATATAAGGCAATTAAAATGGTGTCCAAAATCCTCCTCGTTAACATTCACAACTTGACCAGATCTCACTCGTACTTTGAAAGAGGTTCAAACGTAGACTTAGAATTGTTTTCTCGAGGTGTGTATTGTGTCCTTAAGAGTTGTGTCAAGCCCATTTGATAGTCGAATGACGCCATTACACGTCGCTAAAATGTCTTGGCTGGAAATGGCTTTTAAAAATAGCTGCAGTGGGTTGAGTTACAGCCAGTAGATGTGATGTGATGTTTTGCCACTTGACTGGGCCTTAAAGAAACTGTTGAGAGCCTAAGGTAAGATATGCATGTAGAAGCACAAAACTGTGTAAAATAAAGACATGATATTTTGTACAAACCAGATACATTTTGCAGACTAAGGAGGCACCACGGGTTGTAAGACATTTGTCTGTTAATGCCTCAGATGAAGAAAGTATCACTCCTGTTTCCCCCGCCTACATGCTCCCATGCAAGCTGCAGACTAGGGAATATGATCAGATCTTATTTTATGATCCTGAAGCTTTCACTTTTACTGCTGTATAATAGCGTGAGAATGAATTGATCACCATTTTCTCCACAGCGTGTCTCTGTTTGTTTTGACTGAGTCTGTATACAGATCTTGTGTCTCCAAACACAACTGAAACACACATTAAGCTATATGTTACCTTTGGTGCAGACATCTGCTTGACTGGGGTATGTGGAGAATCTGAGGGCACTATCATCCCCCCCTTTAACTTGAAAAATGAGCAGGGCTCATGTTGTCTGTCTGACTGTCTGATTCATGCAGGTCCTTGGGATTGACTTTCAGGGGTTGTTGATGGCTGTAGGTGCTGACCTTGAATAGCGGTCTTCAGTTAATTGGTGGAATGCTCAGAGATAATTCTAAAGCGGTGTATCTCCCAAGTTTCTTCCAATTGTGTGAAATATATCTTAAAAGTGAAGCAAAAGCAATCCCTTCATTGCTTTTTAACCTCAGTCTGAACCCGTGGCTGTGCAGATTTAGATTGCAGTGGACAGTGCAATGGTGGGATGGCATCATCTCCTTTCCTTTCAAGATGCTACTGTGTACCATACGCTACAGGAGATCGGAAAGGAACCATTGTCTTTGCAATTTGAGAATGTGACTTGGTTTTGTTATGGCTGCCTTTTGTTATGGGGGCTTAGATACTTCTGAGTCATCCCACGCAGTTAGGAGCCTTCCTAAGCAAAAAAAAGAGTATTTGACCAAGGCTTCAAAAGTGTGGTCTGCTTTTTGGTGCAGTCTATGCTTCTATAACTGCTGAATATGTCCCAAAAGTGCATGTTCTGATTGAAATTATGTTTTTTCTGTGTGTTCGTAACCCTAATATTGTGGCCACTAAAACCATGTTCTTTCCTGAACCTCTAGCCATGCCTCTGGGAACACCTGCCCCCCTAAACAAGCGGAAAAGGCTCTCCAAGATCATAACTGACCTATCACATATCACTCAGGATGGTATGGCTGGCATGAAATTACATGAATAGAAACCAAATTTCCACATGCTCAGTACAGCTCTTTCATATAAAGACAGAATACATAAATAGATTAGTAATAGTTAACAGGTGATAGGTACTGTAGGAGAGGAATCATCTTATCGGATAAGTAGGGTTATGTCTTCTGTACAAGTGAAAGAAAAGTATAAAAAAATAACACCAATTAACAGCATAATTCACTAACTGTAAATATAAATGACCGTGGATTGAAATAACTTATGCAACTTAGGGTCCCATACATTTTTATGTATGAAGTTTATGAAGTGTGAAACTTAAGTTGCATTATTTCAGGACAAAAAAAAGCACACAAATGCACAGGGAGAGAAATTATGAAGTGTTATTGGTGGCATGAAATAAGCAAACACTTAAACATATATTTTCCAACAACATCATCAGACACAATTGATTATTGACTGTGTTTTTTCTCTAGTTTTTCTCTTTAACATGTTGCTGATAGACCAAAGATACCAGTGACTATATCGGCAAAAATTCTAAATATCATGTAACACTCATTTGTTCAAATGTCCCTTACCTAGAGTATGAGTCTGAGCCAGAGGCATCTGAATTTGACCTGGGAACAAAGATTAAGACTCCCAAAGACATCATGCTGGAGGAGCTTTCCCTGATGAAGAACCGAGGCTCCAAGATGTTCAAAATGAGGCAGCAGAGAGTGGAGAAGTTCATCTATGAGAACAACCCCGACGTCTTCAGCAGCGAGTCTATGGTAAGAGCATAGTATGCAGAGATGACAAAATGTTTAAACCATTCAGAAATTCTAACATTCAGAAACAGTTTATTAACAAATGCAAATGACTGCCCTGTGTGGCTTGTGGTCAGTTATATTGATTATATTTGTTTCAGGACAACCTCCAGAAGTTTGTTCCCTCTCTGGGTGGTCAGATGGGAGGTCAGATGATAACTGTTGGTGGGCATTTTGTTAGCAAAGAGGCTGGACAGCTTCATTATGGAGGGATACATGGTGCAGGTGGGGTCCCTGTGCCTCCTCCAAAGCCAGGAAGCAAAGGTGCAGGAGCAGGAGGTGCAGGGGGTGCAGGAGGTGCAGGAGGAACGGCTGGGGGCGACCATGGAAAAGGTGGAAAAGGAGAAGGAGCTGGTGAGCAGTCTCTCCTTAAAGGTTGGTATCATTTTGTGGCCATTTTTCAACAAATTGAAGAACTAATGCAAATGCATTAGCAAATGCACTGAAGACTTAAAGGAATTCTTCAATGTTTTAGGGAATATAATCAGAACATCTAACGTTCATGAATTAAAATATAATGACTTGCTTTTCAAACCATGCAAAAAGGAAAGTGTAAAAACAAAATCCCTCTATTGCTGTAAATTTGCCAGGCAACCAGCAGAGACTTCAACAGGTAACTACACCCAGTCAAGAAGTCACTAGGCACTTAACCTCTGCCCCTGGGTAGATACACACTTGAGTATAGAGACATAAAAATAAGTGTTGATCTTCTCAACTAACTCTTAGCAACAAACTGAATAGGAATATTTTCTAAAATCTTTTCATCTCAATTTTTAAATTAAATTTTCATCTACATAGATAATCCACAAACCTCACAAATATTACTGAAGCCAGTCCACAGACTGTTGAATATAATTTTACAACTCTGGACCAGTGTGTCATATGGTCTAGGTTTTCTTTACAGGAGGAGGAAGGGGTGACGCTAAGAAGCATACTTACGTAAAGACATATGTGTCACCATGGGAGAAGGCCATGAAGGGGGATGAAAATCTGATAGCAACTCTGAAAACTGCAATGCCTGGCCCCATTGAGCGTTTGTCCAAGGACCTGCCCAAGTGGAAATGCTTCAACAGGTAAAACCTGACTTTATAGGTGCTTTGTGATAAACAGGAGCTTAAATAACACTCTCACCTTGCTCTGCTAGGTGTGCCTTGCCCTACGGTGGCTTTGAGAAGGCCAAACAGTTCCTAAAATTCCAGATGCCAGAAACTGACTCAACCAAACAGCCCGAACCTGCAGTGGTGTACCAACAGGACATCGGCTGCCGGCCTTCCTTCAACCGCACTCCTATTGGCTGGGTGGGCAGCAGTGAGCCCAGCAGCATTCACATGGAGACGGATGCTGTGCCCTTCGATGGAGAGACCGATGAGCTGTAAACAAAATATTCATACTGTGATTATACTCACTGTGCACGGACACACACACACACACACACATGCAAGCATGAATGTATGCATACTCATTAGCATGTACACACTATAGAGCTTACAATTAAATGTTATACTGATGAATTTGAATCTCTCAGTGTGGATAACAGAAAGCGTACATGAATTGTGGTTCCTATTTTGCTCTGTATTTGGTTGTGAAACAAAGAAACAAGCTATAGATGTTATAAGGAGATGAAACATCAAATGTTTATTTAAGTTCATAAGTTGAGTGTAAACACTCCTTTAATTTGTCAGAAAAGTTGGTGAGAAGTTGAGATTTTGTCTATGAGGAAAGAATGAATCACGTATGAAGGACAGATTTGTTATGTTACTGTTGTGCGCACTGTCTCGATGTCAACTTGTTACCATATTTGTTATTTCCCAGTGCCTTTTTTGTTGTTGAGATTCATTGACCTGATGTTGAGCTATGAAAACAATACAAGCGTGTCTAATGCAGGATGCATGCATTAAGTCAATTGCTGATCCACTGACCTACTGTACCAACAGTTTCTCCACAATAAACCCTTCCATGCTGTAACAATCCTTTTGAAGAGTGATTATGTCAAGGGGGAAAATTGTGAAAATACATACATATTAAATAGTGTCTTTTCAGCAACGTTTAAAGGCATGAACACAAGTCGTTTAAAAGGCAAAATGTCTTTATAATAATGCAATTAAATGCATAAAGTAGGTTTTCTTGACATAAACTGTCGAGCCACTCCCGTACAGGTGGGGGCGACCATGCTGTAAGAAGTTATTTGCTAGATGTTATTAAAGAAAACGAAGAAGAAGTCTTGCTTACCTTTGGATGTTATATGCCGGGCAGTGTTAATGCTATCTCCCTACGGTCCGGGAGCTATAAGACAGTGCAGTCTACATTTTACAGCAACGCAATGGATACTGGCCCAATATTATTAGGTAATACTGCAACTTGTATGATGATTAGCTAGCGTAGCGAACATTAGCTCGCAGCCATCCGAGTACGGTAGGTCAATCACGAAAGTTTTCAGGTGACCAAACATTGTAAAACACGAAAACTTGTACACACACACCGAGTTGGTCCCAGCGGTTTCGCCTTAATCTCAAACGGCAGGACGCTGCAAAGTGTCGTTAGCTGGTTTGGTCAAACGGTAGCTAGCTTTCTGTAGTTTGCCGTTTGAACTACGTCATACAGTCAGCAACCTCCGGGGTGCTGCTGTGTTACCTAGCAACGACTTGCCGATTGCTACTTGCCAACAATTTGACTCAGTATCACGAAGCTAATTTCACTTGGTACGATGAAAATAGTGCATCATTTTAGCTTTGGACAGGCTGGTGTAGCCTTTCATTACTTCTGTAAACGGCAGGACACCATTTAAGGGTTCATAAAGCGTGAACCCATGCGTTTAACCCAGAATATATCTGAAAACAGTGTCAAGATATTGCAGAATCCTATGAGTGTATAGCAACATGTGTAATGCATCAAAGATGATAGCGCAAACAATAAAACACTGCAAAACAATCACATTTAGTTTTGCATTACCCTATAACATAGCTTTTTTTGAAATGTAATACTGGTTTTGCAGTAGAGTGGTACAGCACCATTGTTTCATTTGACAAATAAAGAAAAGTGAAGCTTTCTGGTTGTAAAGAGACATTTAAACATACAAATCAAATCATTTCAGTTTCACATTCAATTTTAAGTCACTGAATGTTGTGCCAGTTACTGCTTTTAGATCAGATGGATTGACTCTGTCTGTTTTAGGTGCACTATAGCACAGTGATTTTGCCTAATGACATCCAAACCAAAGGCCCAGTCGGCACCCCTGCCATGGACAGAGATCCTTGTTTACTGGGTGCTGTCCTTTGGCTCTCATCTGTACTCTTTCTACCACCTGCACAGGTTCTCTAAAGGTAAGGTAGATGCATATCAGTATGGTGGTTTGATGAATTGAGAAGAAGAGGTAATAATAGAAATAAAGCTGCTGTTTCCTGTTTTGTACTGCAGAACATGAAGCAGGACTACAGAGAGAACTCCAGTTGGAGAAGGGGCTTCTTAAGGGGTTTAAAAGGGTAAGTGCAATCTTGAAAATGCTGATTAAAAGCCTACATTATGCTGCATCTCGCTAAAACAAATCTGATGTGCAGTCCTAATTTAAGCTATTTTGTGTCAGAAACTTGTGCAAGTTTTTTTAAAGACTATTTATTAAGTTCATACATAAAAATTAGAGCATTTTACACATTCAGACCATCCAAAGCCTATATTCAAATGCCCATTGTGAAGTTAGTTGTTTTTCTCAGGACCCATCAGACTTTGAGTGGAGTTTCTGGACCGAATGGGCTAAGAAGTCTTTGCTCTGGACTCTGACTGGTCACGGCGTGATATCCAGACTGACCAGCATCTTTTACCCCAAGGTAGGAAGCAGCTGTTCCAGTGCTTTTAAATATTGCTATCAGCTGGGAGATATTTTAACCCAACACATTTTGATGTTTCGTCAACAGCTTAGGTTGCCAGCACTCACAATATATGGTGTCGTGGCGGCCAGCAGCTTGTTGGGCATTAAAGGTGTGAGTGTATTGCTGCTACATCTGGCCCTGTCCTTTTCAGTGGCTCAGCTGCGAAAGCCCACTCTGTCATGGGCCTGTAACCTGCTGCTGCTCTCCACTCTTCACATCCAACCGCTTCAAGAGATCCAGGTGGGTCGTATCACCTGGATTATGCTTGTTTCTGATTTTGCAGGAGTGTCTTTCTCTTGTAATCAATGGATAAACAGACAAATAAAAGATATGTTGCACCTTTAAATAAAAGTTCCCTATTGAATATGTCTTTAAGTTCAAAAAGTAAAGAATAACATAAAATTATAAAGATGTGGGGTAAACACAGCCACCTTATATGTGTGTCCATATCTATAATGGCATTGTATAAATGCGATTATGACTCAGTTTGAGAACTACTGGATTTTAAATAAATGTCATATTTGCAAAGAACAGCAGAGGGCACAAGATACTAAGGCCAGCCATTAGGCCAGCTCCTTTATCAATGTACATTACACAAGATTAAAGTTGAGTATATAATCTTTCAGAGAATATGAATCAGTGCGATTATTTCCAGTATTTCCTGGTGAGATGAAGATGGAAAAAGCTCAGTGTCTTCCCTCAAGCATTCAGAGTAGCTACCAGTGAGTAACAGATAGTCCTCATATTATCAAAGCAAAATATTTATTGCAGTAACAGTGAAAGAAGAATCAAAACAAAGTGAGATTAAATGAAACTGCACAGTGATGAATAATATGATTTTTTTTTTATAATCTAGACAGACCTGTGCATGCTAATAAATAGCCGAGTATTTCTCTCCTGTGCTCAAGCATTCGCACACATACGCACAGCTGAGTCTTGGAAAGCAATGATATTCCCGATGCTGTTAAACAGACCTCATTACCAAGTTGTCTTATGTGATATGTTTATTAGAGTGTGTTGACATATTTTCATCAGCAGATGCGTAAATGTTTTCAGTTTGATCTGTGTCACAATTTAAACAAAGAGTCAAAAGCTTTTTTTTTTTTTTTTTTTTTTTTAATCCTTTGCTAAATTTAGTGTTGGACTGTCACTGTTAATATGAGGAATCCCCAGGAATTTGTTATAAAAAATAATTGGCCTTCCCTCTGTATTACACAGAGAGGCTGGTATGAGACCGAGGAGGAGTACTATCTGCTTCTCTTCAGTGTTGCTGTCTGTGGTCTGCGCTTCATCAGCTTCAGCCTAGAGCATTGCTGGTGCCCTCTAGACCGTGGGGGAGTTGTGCAGCTCTGTTGGTTGTTTTCATACACCTTCTATCATCCTTTTTTCTACAATGGCCCAATTATCACATACAAAGATTATGTTGAGCAGGTAAGGGAGCTGACAAAGCCTACTCCTATTTTAAACTTGGATTTAATGTAAGATTGCCTGTTTTGTTCTGGTTTGGCAAAACATGCCTGCTTGTTTTCATTCTCATCTTTGGAATATATTTATATATCCTGATATTTACTCTCCTGGTTCTTCAGATTCAACCAGCAACAACATGCTCACTCTCTACACTTGCAGATGCGGAGGCCTGCTGAGGAAAGTGACAGGGACGAGTCTGTTTTTAGTTACTTGGTGCTCAGATCAGGACGGATCATACTGTGGTGGTGCATCGCAGAATACATGATCCATGTCATGTACATGCACTCCATCCAGTCAAATGAGACCTACTTAGAAATACTGCCCCCTTGGGCCTTGGGTAAGTCTTTAAACTGTATGTATTTTTGGACTTTTATGTGCAGTGCAGCTTTAATGTTTTCCTGCCACTTTTCGAGATGGAGAATTGAAAAACATGTTACCCCCACAGGGTTGAGTTGGTTCTGAAACACCATCAGATATGCTTATTACGGGCTCATTGGCCTTGATTCATAATCTAGTCATCATGATCTTTGATGTGATTTTGTTTTATATTTTATTAAAGTGGCAGAACTGAAATTTCCCCGGTGTGGGACTAATAAAGGATATCTAACTGGTGTCAGTCAAGCATTTAGTTTTTTATTTTTGCTTTTTTTAAACAAATTTGTGGCATTATCAGCCTATTATGTATCCCTTGATAGTTAATTTGTACAATTGGACAGTTTAAATAAAATTTACTCAACACAGGAAAAGTATTGCCATATCATAATCTTTAAAAAAATAATAAATATTAGTTTTAACATTGCCTTTTTTCCCTGTCCTAGGTGGTCTAGCCCTGGCCCTCGTCCAGTTCTTCTATGTGAAGTATCTGGTGCTGTTCGGCTTTCCATCCATGCTGGCTACTTTGGATAAACTAGTTCCCCCAAAGCTTCCTCGTTGTGTCAGCATCATGTACAGTTTCACAGGGATGTGGAGGTAAGATCACGCAGTGAACCTTCCACATATTATGCCAAATACATTAATACTGTATTATATGGTTGTCTCGTGGCATTCCTCAACACTTTGGTGCCTTGACAATCTAGCATCCTTGGGATCCTTGAGGAAAAGGTAAATTTAAGGTCAAGTGCCTTAAGTGCCCACTGTGCTTTGGCAATAAGACTGGTCACGGTGAATTGTCTCATCTTCTGTCATTACTGGCAATCAGAACAACAGGTCACCTCTGCACAAGGAACATTATATTACTGTATCTCAAGCTAAAAATGGTTTGTTCACTGGGAGCATTCCTACGTTTTGTCTTTTCTGTGGAAGAAAAACAGGTTAGCAGATGCAATGCAAAGACAACAAAGCAAATCATGAAGCAAAACATAAGCAGTGTGCATAGTAAAATCACCATGTTGAATAAAGTTTAAAAAAAGGAGCTGAGCTACCATTTTGTCAGTATTTACCACCATCCAGCATAACAGCAGAAAAGAGAATTTACTTCTGCTTTCAGTAACAGTTTGTAGACACACACACACACATCATATTTTATTATTTCCACACACCTACCTCCACAAAAGAAAATGTCATGGTGATTGTTACATTTACCAAGCTACTTTCCCTGTTTTTGTTGTAACAAAAAGGAAAAGACTATGCCTGGTTTATGCTGAAGGGGTCACAATTGCTCAAGTTAATGAAGACACACATTGCAGTGTTTGCTACAAAGGGATAAATCAACTTAATCGCCAGCACTTGAAGTCTAAAAAGGCTGAAGACAACAAAGTTTCCGCGGCTTGGAAAAAATATTTCAGCACAGTCGGTGAAAAGAAATGGCGAACTCTTTGTGTCATTTGTGTTTTGAGGTCGACCAGGGTGCACGCCACTTCCAGATAAAGAAAAACACTTCTGGAGAATGCTGTTTCACACAATATCTGAGCACAATATGCTGTAACATGTGCTCAAGTGCCAGTTTATTAGGTACTGGCAACTGATCGTTAGTTATTCATTCTAATACAGTAGTTAATAAATTCTTCCTTCATCAAGGTTATAATCAGTTTTAAATGAAACTACTTAACGTGTTGATTACAGTTCAGCTTGTACAGTCATTTTGAAGGCTGCAGCTTGTGGTGCTGTTGAACTGTATTGTGTTTCACTCAGAGGTGTTTCATTCAACCCCATTTATATCAGTTAGGGATGTTTTAATGATATAAACATATGTGTATGATGCATAAATGTTCAAAAGCATCGGAAACCCTATGCTGCAAAATGAAACGGTAATTAACTTTTTCAAAAAACAATTTTAAAAATCAGCTGTTGCAAAGTGTTTTAAAATAATTAAAATGAAAACAGTGAAAGAAACATTGATTTAACAGGATGAACACTGATTATGAGGTTGAATTAATTCCTCTCTGAAGCAGTTTAAACATAGACTGAACATAATAACCTTGATAAAGGCAGGATTTATTGCAGGGCTGTTAAATCAGATTAGTTTTATCTAAGTGTATCTAATAAATTGAAGGTTTAGACGGAACAAATGTGCAATTAAATGCAAACCTGCAAATATGCAATAAAAAACAGTGTTTGACAGGAAGTAAAATCCGGTTAACCTCATGGCGACAGTGTGAAACTAAAACATCACAGCACAAAATGACTCCTAAATGTGATTAACAAATGCACTCTGAATTTAGAGCACATAAAGTTGAGATGGAAGGCTGTGTGTTTGGATTTGCAGTAAAAATGCATCGGCTGTAGTCTAGATTGACCAATGTGCTGACACCAATGCACTCCAATCCAGCCTGCGTGTGCTGAGCTGGTCAATGTTGACAACATTGATGGAATGCATAAAGCTGTCCATCTGACATCATTGACGAAACAGCTTCAGTTTATAGGCAGCGCACACAAAAAAAACGCTTTTTCTAATCTACTCTGTGACAAAACCACACGTCATACGTATTGCTGCACATGCCTCAGTTTATATGAGCCCCAGTGTGCTCAGGTGTTTCTTCCTCAGTGCTATATTATTATGTAAATTAGTGAGTCAGATTTTTTATTATTTATTTTTTTTGCTCACTCTCAGGCACTTTGACGAGGGCCTGTATCGATGGCTCATCAGGTAAGAGGCACTTCATGGGCAGTGGACAGACTAATTCAGATGTTAATGCTTACTAAAAAAAGTGAAATGTCATCTAAATCCAATAACAGCTTACATCGGAATATCTACCTATCTATCCATCTATCTATTTATCTGTCTGTCTATTTAATTAGTTCATCTACCTATATATTTCTTTATATAACTTTAGATCTATTTATAGTTTTTATTGCCTAATATTTGCATGTGTTCTATCATACTGTATTTGTTATTTATTGCACACTTACTGTAACGTGCTCATTTCCTGCACGGCATTGAACTTCCCAGCTGAATGACAGCTTTTTTTTTTTTTTTTTTTTTTTTTAAAAAAAGAAAGGTGTCATTCTCCAGCCGCCTGCCCGCATGTGCCATCATAATAGACCAGGATGCTGCATTTGCATGTAGGCTTTCTCATGATTATGAGGTTGCATGTTGTTGGTGAATAGTTCTTCTGTTGTGTTACCGTTCTCGCACCCTGGAGAAATGCCTCCTTGTTTAATATGTGCATATTTAATGGTAGCATTATGTGTTTGCTCACTTGTACTTTGGACAACGCACATTATTAGTTTGTCTGCTTTTAATGATGCACACTTGGCTGAATGCAGCCTATTGGGGGTTTATGGTCCGCTTGGTAGACGCGTTTTGTTACATTAAGGCGACACTACAGTTGCACGGTTGTCAGAAAACACACTGATATTTTGTGAAAAGGTTCCCTTGTCTTGGTTATTGTTTGCTAATTAGTTTTTGTGTTGGCTGTTTGACACGTATGAGCGTACACGTGTACGTACGTCTGCTCTCCAGACGTTAAATATGAGTTGAGAATGAAATACGGCATCTCAAACTGCTAAAGTAGCTTCAATTAATTTACTAAAGATCCAAGGATTTAAATTGCAAATGTGAGTTTCCATTTTAATCCGTGTCCATTGGAAATTGTTTTCTCCTGCTTAATGGCATCACTTGCAATTATCCTACTGCAGATGCAAAATGATACCCATGACACGATGCCCCGACGTTCCTTCTTGTGAAAGTGCTTTTAAAGAGGTTTTAATGCAGTTCTGAAATTCTGTTGAAATTGTCTGAAGAGCGCTAGATGAGTGCGTAGGTGTTAAATGATGTGCTCTACATGACTCACTGACACCTCATCTCCCTGGGCAGCTAAGTGGCTCATTCTTCGCCATTCCATTACGCTTTCCCTGTCTGTGTGCCGCTGTGTCTCAGGTTCTCTGTTTCACACACCGTTATTGGCCAACAAAAGAGCTCTTACTGGCTGTTTGATTGAGTTATTACAGCTACATATGGGAAGAGGCGTTTGATCGCGTATCCTGGCGAAAATTTGTTGTAAGTAAATAAGTAAGGGCATGGGTTGGGTCAGAGTTAATATCAGGTTGCATTTGCAAGAAAGATCAAGTACACTGTATGTCTCTATATGAGCACACAAACCATTTGTTGCAATCTCTGAAGTCTGTGTGCATGTTCTTTAGACCATCTGCTTGCAGTAGTCCGGTGTTACATAACGAACAGGTTATTCTGCGTATTAATGTATATCTAAATAGGATCATATTTTGATTAACATCTGTTTCAAACACACATCTAAATAATCTAAATCGATGGATAGGTGCTCAGCGTATTTAGGTATTCAGTTTGCTCTTGCTCTAACACTCTGGTTCCTCTCCATCTGTTATTGCACCTACTTTCACCCTCCAATATGGCCAAGCTGGCCACTCTATTTAAGGCTCAGAAAATGCTGGCTCATCTTTCAGGAACATTGATTAGCCACAGGGTGGCTGAGATAATTAGTTCCCAGCTCAGCAACACTAGACAGAACGTGATGTTTGTTTGTAAGTGTGTTGGAGTGATGTAGCATGTTGAGACTCTTGGTACCTCTGGGACAGATGAGATTCACACAATATCGGAGGCCATTTTTCTTCATGGCGTGCACCACTTTCTTCACTGATTGGTGGGATATTATTCACAGCAAGTGGGCTTTCACGTGATAATACAGCTGGTGTTTTTATACCACATTTAGCATAATCTCGATTGAACCGTGAGTGACATGTAAATGTTGTATATTTTGAATCCTGATTATATTAAATAGAGCGTTGGAATCAGACTTTGCCTAGCCAAACCATGCAGTTAGAGTCATCTACAGTGATGGAAGAAGTCAATTTGAAACAGAAAGTAAGTTTAAATGTGTGCCAAGTGTACTGCGTGAACCACAGAAACCACCGTGGAACCATTAACCTAGTTGCAGCATTATTAACAACTTGGGCGAATTGATATTCCCTGGGGTGCCTCTTTTTGCACGGGCAGGCAGAGCAACAGTTATTTGATTAGAAATCAATGAACAAGACATGATAATTTATGTGACTGGCAGACCAATTCACTGGTGTATTGTGGTGCTATTTAAACCTCCTCCCCCTTTGTTTTATATCTGCACTCTTCACTGGCTGCAGTTCAGCTACTTTGTGTTATTATCACTATTTATTTACCATGTTTTTCTGTTGGGCTGGTTGTCAAGTTGTTATCTCCTTTGCGCTAACGTTTTATTTTTTTATGTTATGCACTCATGTTCTAGATACATCTATGTGCCGCTGGGAGGCTCACGGCATGGTCTTCTTTACAAAATGCTCTCCACTGGCCTTGCGTTTGGATTCGTCTGCCTCTGGCATGGAGGCCATGACTACCTACAGTACTGGGCCCTGATGAATTGGGCTGGAATTCTGGTGGAAAATGGACTGAAGTCTTTTTTTGCCTCATCCTTTATTCATGCCATAGTTGTAAGTGTGAAAACCAAGTGCAAAAACATTTGGGTAAGAGAGATTAAAATTGCATGTGTGGAATAACTCAGCTAAGATGAAATCTCTCCTGTTGCTGGAAATAAAGAGGTCACGTAATCTGACTTAATAAGAGATAATGCCTGAAGCTGCTACAGTAAGTACAGACAGGAGACAAACTGGTAGGACCCTGTCACATCTAATTGGCATTTACAGTTAACACCCAGCATTAATATGAGTAAAAGTCTGCATCCGATACATCAGCAGTAGAGACGTTCAAGCTATTTTTGCTTCTTTGGCCTGTAGCCTTTAGAGAAGGTTCATTTTCTCAAAATAGTAATACAAAGTCTGATGACATATGGTGTAATCCTTCTAGTTTATGGTCACACAGTTCATTAGTGCCAGGTGCATCGCTGTTCTTTGTTTCTTAGATTTACGATGAAAATCCCCTGTGTTGCTCCAGCAATGTAATATTTATTTACTGATTTCCCAGGAGCAGAATTTCTCTGCAGCGATGGAGAGGCGTTGCATTGCCCTTCTTTCTGCCTTCTCCACTGCCCTGCTCATCCTCTCTAATCTGGTGTTCCTCGGGGGGATACATGTTGGTAGAATCTTCTGGAAACGTGTCTTCATTCAAGGTAAATTGCCCTCCGCATCACTCACTCAACAGGACTCTTATCTGCCTTTTTTTATTTCCTATAATTGTTGCAGCTGGCTTTTATAAATTTGTTTAATATGCAGTGTATCAGTCATGGCATCTTTTATTATGACAGTTTAGCTGTATTGCAGGACATTTCACATTCTCCTCAAGAGGTGTCAGCAGCTAAGCATAGCATGTCTTTAGCAACAGTCAGAGAGGGCAGCTCACATAAGCGGAAAATAAAATCATGAATTAAATATAATGCAATGATTAAAAATGCCGCCGTTCAGTAGGTCTGTGTATTAGGCGGTATTTTCAATGGATTTTGAGGCGCTGGTTATGCTGGGGCATTTTCTGCAGCTGCATGGGCAAACTCTCCCAAAAAAGAGAGACATCTGCTTCATGGTTGTGCCAGTTCCTGTTTTGCTCCCTGTGTCTTTATTTGGCTCATTTGGTACCTAAAGCAAGATGGCAGGCCCTCCTGAAGCCTTTCTGCACATGATAAGCAGTCTGAGCTGCACTCGCCGCTGGGTTGGGCGCAGAGTCGACACCAAGAGCTCAGCTTAGTTCTGATACGTCACCATATCATTTTCTAACAAGAACCGTTAATTACTGCTGAAGTAAAATGCATAGTTTGCACATTTTTACAGCAAAATTGATTCACTTAGCAGTGAAACATTAGTATCTTATAAAGTTGGTACTTGGTATCAAGTATTTACTATTTCCACATCCCGCAGACACAGATCAGTATTAGTGTTTATAGAAAGTTGTGCTTTTGGCCAACCTACGAATATTTACTTTCCTTTCTTTGTCTCTGAAGGAAATGTCTGACTTTTTAGCTGCTAAGTGCTCCTCTATGTTTGCTAACTAGTTGCTAACGTGGTCTGTCTGCTGTGTGCTGAGCAGGTGGTGTAAAGTCTTCTTCTTGGAGCTTTTATTTATGAAAACAATGGTGAAAAGAGTTGAAACAATAAAGACTTTAAAACACACTGTCGAACTGAAAAAAGACTGCATTTGGGTGTTTCTCTGTGTAAAGTAACTATAAGTTAAAATTTCACATTACACATGGTCAGTTTCATCAATCTCCTTATAAAAATATATATTTGCATTATTTATATGTGACATTATTTATATTTCTATTAAAATAGCAGCCTTTTAATTAGTTGCTCATCTTGACTTTCTGCTCTCTACAATCTGTGTTTGACCTTTTTTTCCCCATTGGTTCTTCAGACCAAGACATATACTCCTCCAATTATGTCACAGTCTTTGGGTGTCTTAAAGCCGAGCCTTTGTCAGGCTTCTTCAGTTCAACTTTCCAGTCACCACTTAAGCTTTGTGACAGTGAAAAAGTGTTGAGAGGCTGACAGGCACACACACTCACACACAAATTGTGCGTAACATTATGCTGCTTCTAGCACTCCTGACCCCTTTCACACACAGAGCTCTGCAGACTTGGTGTAAATAAGTCAACGGAAACCTAAAAATAAGAACGTGGTGTTTGAAAATATCATTTTTGTTGTGAATTATTCAGAGAAAGAACTAGAGACTAAACTGAGAATCTCTTATTGCTTTTATGGTAAGTCATTTTGACCAGTTAAATACTAAAAAACATAGATGGCACGATCTGATGTTTACTTGCAAATAGAGCATTTATATACTATGTGCTTGTGTTGCTGGACTTTGAATTGAATTATAATGCATCCACAAGAAAAGCTGTTCCCTCTGTCTGCATGTGCCTGCACAATAAACCACAGAGCGGGACTTGGGGATTCCTTCATTAGCATGAGATCAATGCTTTTAAATCAGCCTGTCTGGGATTTTTACTGGTGCAGGCGGTAGCTTAATTGCTCTCTGACCTATCTAATCTAAAAAAAAATCCTAATCAAGCTGTCTATAGTCGTATATGTTGACAATAAACACCACAAACTCTATTTTAAATTCCTTTAAAGTCTATAATGCTAAGTTACATAGAAGACCATATGCCCCATGTGAATGTAAAACCATGAGTCATCACATGAAATTATCTTTGTCTTCTCCAGCGCATTAAATACATTTTAAATCAGCTACTTTTTTATGTTTCGCTGCAGTAGACTTTAGCAAATTGTGCTTTAAGTGCAACATCAGTAAAATTACGACACCTTTACCTGAGTTTGATGGTAAATTAGATCAGTTTCTGGTTGACAGTATCATAGCTACTCCTGGAAATGTGCCATGAAAGGGAGCCTGCAGCCATGCTAGCTAGCTGCATCAAACTGCTAGCATGCTCGCAGGGAGAATGCTAACACGATGATGTTAAGTAGATTTTAGCTAATTTTGGATGTTTACTAATTAGCATTACACACAAAGTGAGGACTAGGCTGATTATAACGTAACCAGTTTTGCTGGTACTTTGGTCAGAAACCACGTTTCATCTGATGATGGTGATGGATGAAAACTTAGGCGATCACAATCCATCCTGAGGGGAGCATGAATGTCTGAAGTAATAGTGCGGACTCTATTGTTTTACCAAACCTGCAATTACTGTCCATCCTTATGTACAACTTGTATTGTGCAGCTGTATTTTTTCTTTCTCATCATCTGAATTTCAGTCAAGTTGTCTGTTTCCTCTGTACTGAGACACACAGTCCCTCTGATCACTAATCAGCTTTATATTTAGTTTTGAGTTGCCACTCTGCAAGTGGCCTTTTCACCCCGTCCAAACTCAAAGCACTCAGTTAATCAAGTGGCTAAAGAAACTCTGTAATTACAGCGCTGGCTGATTAGAGCCATAGTAACATGCAACTGGTGGAAGAAGGTTATTTATTAAACTTTCTCCACTCTCCGTCTCTTTGCCAGGGCTTAGTAATGAGTTTTCTGTAGAACAGCAGAGCCTGAAAACAGCTCTGCATGTTCCCTGGCTCTTGGTCTCTGCGTCCTTTTCCACTGTACTAGTTTGAAGTCAGCATCCACAAAACTTGGATGACTGCATGGAGGATATATCTTTCACACTGAGGGTGTTAATGAAATTTACATACCTGCAAAGACAGAACACTGGGTTGTCTTGGCACAACAGCAAGGCTTGCTCATGGTGCACGCAGAGCCCCCAGGCTAAAAGGCTTTGAATGATTAATTTGGATGTCGGAAATGCGTAACATTTCAAAAGTGCGTGAAGCTGGTTCATGTTTTGTTTAATGTGATTAAATAACATTGATAATTAGGTGACATTTACTGAAAACATCACCAAGGCTCCTTTAAAGACAAATGCAAACAAAAAATTATGCTAATTATGCTGCATACTCAACTTTTGTGTTGTGCAACTATCATCCATATATGTCTTTTCCAGCCAGAGCCCGTGTCACCCTTTCTCTTCCACAGACAGGAAACTGACAGTACAGCTGTGCATAAAGCAGCCCGTGCGTATGTGAATTAGATTTTGACATGAATGGAAAAGAATAGACCATTGAAAAGCATTGTGGGTGCAGGTGCAGGTTACTGAGATAATCTGGAGACAAGCCAGTTGGAGAGGAGGTGCAGACAGCTGTCCTTACCTGCCTGGTCGACCCTCTAAGAAGCAGCTATAAATAGAAAAGGAGAATAAATGTAATACAACACAGTACAGCAGAGAGAACTGACCAAACTACTACTACTGCTGTCTCGGTAGCTACTGTAAAAAATGCAAGACTTTATCGTATTTACCTGGAGAGAATCAGTGTCTGGCAGTTTAAAATGAATTCATTAGTATTTATAGAAGAAAATGTGCTCCTGTTGTTTATAAAATGAGTCACAGACTTTATCTGCAATGACACTAAGAAACTGATTTTTCAAAAATATTTCTTGCTGCAGAAAAAATAAAACTGATGCGTCTCCTGGTGTCTTTTCTTTTCAGGCTGGTCTACCATTGCACCACCAATGCTGGCTTTCCTCTACTGCTTTGCTCAGATTGGACTTGAGTGGACTTCTCACCCACCATGAGTCACCTTGACTTTGTATCAGAGTGAGAATCCCTGCTACCGGACTAACCAGAACAACCTGCTGAGTCCAGTGCCTTGTCCTCGCCAGCCACAGTCACTGTGGCGAACCTGGCTAGCAGCCACAGAACCTGTCCAAAACCTGGCTGAGGTGCAGCTGAGCGGCCACTTTTCACAACCTGCAAGACCGGGCAAAACCAGCCTGTAAGCTAAGACTCAAAGAATCAGTGTTGATCCCTCCTAAAAGAGACAGTTTCCTCTGCTCGGGAAATTTATATGCACACAAACCGGAACAGACAGTCCATTCGATAGAATCTAAAGCTGTAAATCTAGTGCAGTCTCCGGTAGCAGCCCAGGTCAAGAGTTTTACCCACTAATAAGGTAGCGAGGAGAGATCAACACTCTGCAATTTAAGAAAACTTATGTGAAAATAGATAAATGAAACAACCAAATTAAGAAAATATGTTTATCAGTTTGACAATGCATGCACAGCATTTAGAAAACACTCAGCAAATATAAACCACAAGAATGTCCAAACCATCATTTTCAGTGCTATGTGCCACATGTTTCTGTGTTTGTTTGTGTTTTCTGTATTTTCAGTGTGTTTTCTAAATGCTGTGCAAGGTGTTTTCTTAATTTGCCTGTGGTTCGTGTCTTTGCACGTGTTCTGTTGTGCAGTGCGATGAGCTCTTAGGCCTACGGTACAATAAGCTTCACTGAATCACTTTCATTCTAAGAAACTGTAAAAGAAAATGCGGAGCCTGAGTCTGTCTTGGTTATATGACTCTGATAAAGGTATTGCTCAGTGATCCAGTAAGCTGGGGAAATGTTAATTTCATATTTACTGTCCTCCTTTTGCTGGCTACGCAAGCAGTGTAGGCTGAAGACTGAGCAGAGCAGCAGAAACCTGATCGATGTCATTATTTCCTCTACAGATGTAATTAGAGTAAGTGGAATGACATTAATATTAGTCGATGCATTGTTAAAAAGCTTTAGAGGGACTACTCTTGAGCTTTTAATTCAGCACTGTAACAATGGCAGATGACATTTATTCACTGGAATGCAGACGAAAGCCGTTTCTTCAACCAACCACAAGCCTTTTTGTTAATGTGTTGATATATCGCTTCATACCTTTGAAATGTCAGCCTTACAATGACTCAGTCCATGTTTGGATTAAAGCCTTCAAGTTTTATGATCATGAATATCTATCTGTCTATCCATGTTGTTATGGATATTGTGTAATGAGTCTTTAGCAGTTTCACTGGTCCAGCCATGTGCATGTCCTCATACACACAAATCCGGACACTGTGGGTGTTTTGGGTTTTGTCAAAGGGGGTTAAACTACTCTAATATAGATTCAAAAACATAATTTGAAAAGAAGTATTTCAAAAATGTGTTATATGTAACGTTTTTTAGACCGAAGTGCTGAGCGTTTACTGGTTTCAGCTCCTCATGGAGGGATTTTCTGCTTTTCTCTACTTTAAATTATTGTAAATTGAATTTGGACTGGACTGTGAGTTGGATGACCTGATGTAATGGGAGAAAAACTTTTCAAAAGTCAAGTTTAACACCAAAACTACACAATAAAAATTGTTATTGGTGGTAAGTTACCCGTCTTGAAAGCGTTTGCATTTTATTTCTTTAAATTTTCAGATCACAATAAATAATTTACTCTGTAAATCCGGGGGGAGGTAACTCTTCCGTCACCAGTCACAGTCTCATGTTCTGCAGCCTAACAGGAAGCTGCATTAAAAAGCTTAACAGTGCCTTTTTGTGTCTTAGCTTAGAAAGTGTGATGTGGCGCAAACAATCTGATCCTCTTATATTCACAGTACGCAATAAAGAAAGCAAACAGCTTCGGGGTACGGCCTCCAAGAAGATTAGATTAAGAATTGGTGAATTTAAAGTCACAGAAGTGCCATCGCTGCGTTGCATCATTAACATAAAACCCTCGCGCTGCCTTTGGGTTTTTGCATGTTTATTTGTCGCGCCACAATTATTGACTGCACCCCAGGTGTGTGTTCACTTTCTCAATCAGTGTGAGTGTCTCACCTGCAAAGGGTCTGTCATTTTTATCCCCATCAGTGGTGAATAAACAGTCTCATAATAAAAGCTACTTTGTCAGTAAATAATGAAAGTACAGTGTAATCTGGCTTCTTCTTGTTGTGCTGAGCCTCGAGTGTTTCCATTAGTTGGTGTCTGTTCTCGGGATTATCACATCCTGCGTGGCAGTAAGTAGGATTATCACGAGTGGAGTGGGGAGGTCAGCGAGGAATCCTCTTAAATGAGCACAAAACCGTCAAGCTTTATCTGACGTGAGAAGATCAGCGGGAGAAGACACCTGCTGAGTTACTCTTTCTTGGAGACGTGCGCTCGTGGCTGGCGGTGGAGCTAAAACACGGAGCCTGACATTTCTCGCAGGTCAGAACGGAGGCAGGGCACAGTATGTATAAAATATTTATTATGAATAGTACAGTATGTCACAGTCCATAACAAAGAGCTCCCATTGTGCTTGAAATAGTTACATTTCTCATCACATGACATGTGAACATAGAGGCATGTGCATATTACATAAACCATACACCAGGTTCAAACTTTTCTCTTTCTTATGAATCTAAACATTGCAGTATAATTTGTGCATATACTGTATATTTATATATAATATGTAGGGTTTTATAACTAGGCAGCACTTTAGGGCTGACCACAAAAATAGTTCTGTGTTTTTCAAAGGACAGTAATTTGGATATTTAACACTGCCTTTCTCACTTCAGGCTTGAATAGGGGGCGATATAATGAAGGCACAGTGTTGCATGCTTCTCAGTAGCAATCAAAGGTAATGACTTTACCAATATTAGAGTTAATGTAATGAAGTGATACTGCAGCACTGTAAAAAGTGTCTTTTCGCTTGGTTTTCCATATTTTTTGACACAGTTTGGACCTTTTGTTTATAAATGTTACAGCACAGAACTACATATTGCTTTCAAGGATCTTGTCTCTGAGTTTTAGAGTGCGCCCATGTACATCCCGTTTTAGTAACGCATATTTATGGTGTTGGTAAAAAATTCAGCCTCGTGAGACAGGAGCAAGTGAAAGTGCCCTCCACGTGCCATATCTGTGTTGTTGGGGCTACCTTTGAATGCTGGCACAAAATCAGACTTCTAGCTGGAACAGATTTGATCTTTTTTACGAAAAATCAGTCGGATTAGGTTTTCTTCCTGTCAGATAACTGTAAAATGTAAAAAAAACCCAAAATAAATAATAATAATAATGTAAATTTACAGCTTAGATATAACTAATCACATGATGGGAGCAAACAGGCCAAGTTTACAAGGTTCATAAGATGTGAGTTCAGTCATTCATCTGTGTCATTGCTGAAATAATAAAAATAATAAAAACATTCTGACAAGAAAATAGTGTTTTCTGTGTAGTTTTAGTGGCTGAATCATATAAATCCCAAACAGGGAACACCTCTTTTTGTTTTAGCGCTGTTGTCAGTATTGTTAAAAGCCAAAGCAGGATGAGCAGATGAGGTAACATTCAAGGCGTTATTCATTTTGATTTCCAAATCATATTGAGTTGCAATTCAAACTATTCCAGTCCAAAGCTTGCAATCCTCACCAGTGTGTGTTCAGAAAAGTCAAAATGCTTCCACTCTCTACACTTTGTTCTTTAATATAATAACTCAAAAGGGTATAAGTAAGTATTTTAAATGCTTTGACATTTTGGAAAATATTCACTTTTCCTCAGAGAGTTAGATGAGATTTAGTACTCAGTATATGGAGCAAGAGCTGGAGGTCAGTTAGCTTAGCTTAGCAAAAAGACTGGAAGCATGGGGAAACAGCTAGCCTGGCTCTGCATACATTCAAAATGGCCCACTATACATAACTTCTCATAAAACCACAATTTATTTTACATGTGGATTGAGCAAGCAAGATGTTTTGTGTTAAATAATAAGCTTTAGAGGTGCTGGAAGACGTTTTTGAACTGTAAGCTTGCTGTTTTCTGCAGGTTCAAGTCTTAATGCTAAGTAGGTGGCCTATGGCCTCATACAACTGAAGCTGTGTGTGTCACATAAGCACATAATCAAAATATTCTGGTTTGATTGGACAGTTGTTTTATGAACTCACTGCTGTAGTTCAACTCTCCCTGCATGTGTTTACGTATTGGCTTCTTAAAAATCTTAGCAGGCTGCAACACAAAGCCCTATTCACAATAAACAGCAGCTTAATGCTCTCCAGCCTTTGCGTCTTGGGAAAGTCAATAGCTTATGTACCACATGATATAAAAGCCGCACCGATCTTCTCATCTGACTCTGTGCAAGAACACAAACACCTGGGAAAGTGCAGTTGCCAAAATGTCAAACTTTACTTTTAAATTGTTCTAAAACAAAAGCAAACTTGAACTTTTAAGTCTGCTTGAGCTCATAGTTTATGCAACATAGTTGGTGTTGCCAGATTTGACTGATGCCAAGAATGAATTTGGGCTTCAAACGCGCTCAATTCTCATAAAAGTTTTTTTTGTCTTTCTGAAATGAATGTATACTGCAATACTATAGTTGTTTTTTAAAAATCCATAGTGAGGGGTGTGTGATGTGACAACAGTACATTTGACCTCTATAACGTTACCAATTAAAAGAGTGATCATTGTAATTATTCACTTTTACATTTGTGTAATAATTTGTATATTGTTACTTGGATTGTTTTTGTGTTTTATTGCATTTTGTCCCTTTCTGCCTTGGGACTAGGGATGTAAATTAGCATTCGAGCTAACTCTCACATATTGTATGTTATGCTGATGTTCATTGGTGTGCTCAGTCCCTGTCAAATAAATAAATAAATAAATAAATAAAATTGATATTGATACATCATTTGTCACTTTTTCAGAGTTATATCTTGTAACTAATTTAATCATTTGTCTTTGATCTTTTGGAGTTTCAAGGATGTCAGAATGTACATTGACACTTTAAAGGCTATTATATCGTTAAATCCTTACGGTGTCTAATTCCAGGCTATAGAGAGGTCACCACTATATCATATTACTGCTTTTCCCTTCTCGAGATCTAAATTCCTTGTGAATGCAGACCCATAAAGACCAGCAAACACCAACCCTAAACCAAATGAGCTCTCACTTCTGTGATGACATGCCCATTTATTTTTAGTCAGTTGAATTTTTGATGGGAACAGAGCTGCAGAGAGTGTTAGAGGAAAAAAAACTTGGCATTTTCAGCATGTCTTGATAAGAGAGAAGGCATGCATTGAACATAAATTATCCATATGAATAATAAATAATACAGAATAATGGCTATTCCTTGCTATGTAAAGGAATACATGTGCCATACTGAAAGATAGATTCAAGCTCACCAGTAAAGCTCCTTCTTCAACCAGAGGTAAAACCACCCAGTTTTGAGTCTTAATTTGTTTTTGAAATAGAAGTATGACTACTGTTAATATCAGTGATATAGTATTGTATGTAGTAATACTACAGTGCAGTATTCTGGATCTTATCAGCTATCTAGAAAATACTGTCAGATTGTTTCAAAACTGAGTGATATTTAATAAATATTAGACTTTCTTTCATTATTTATTGTTTTTAAAGAGCATCAACTGGTGATGTTTCAGCACGAAATTCTACTCTAGCAGCAAAATCTGCATAATTATTGCTCTAATACAAAAACTCTGCCTTACTAATGTTTAGATGCTTCTTTATCTGTGGGTTGATAAATAAAATTTAGAAAGTGTAAAACAGATAATTCCTTCTATTAGTCTAACAGTTAAAGAAGGACATTTATAGTTTCAGTACATTTTATAGAACTAAAAACATTAAACACCTATCTTATTTTTTGTTAAGTCTGTTGCTCTGTAAATCATGTTTTACTCTGTAGATTTATTGAAATTGTGTCAAAACAAAATTACAATTGAAAAAGAAAACTATGAAATTAATGATTTTTCTCTCTCTCTGCCTGGCTGTATTTCAGTTCATTAGCAGGCAGTTATTATTTGAAAGAAAAAAACTACAATATAGCAATTTCAGGAATTTAAATTTAGATTAAAAACAAAGTATAAAATAAATATTTTTTCCAGTGATTGCCATATAAATGATGATGAACTCTATGATGCTTGTTTTTCCTTTCTAAGATATTCATTGATTTAAGCATTTTGGTTATCTACTGTGTAAATAGTAGCTCATACAGTGATTGATACAGCTCAACATATTGGTCTCAACTAAACAAGCTGTTTATCTCTTTGCCCCTTTATTAATGGTGAACTTTATCCGCTGTCATCATGGGTGTGGGTGATTACTTCTCAAGTGAATGTGAAGACCAACGGACTCATTAAATCATGCTAAGTGGTGTAAAAATGCACCTCAGTGGCAATTAAAGGCAGAAATCATCCTTAACAACAGGTATCAGTGAGTATCAAGGCTTGTTTACATGAGCAAACCCGCACTTTTAAGTTTTATTTTACATGAATGCATTTTATTTTAGAAAAGGGCATTTGTTACTGTGTGTCTCGATAGTTTTAAATGCAGTTAGGGGCAACGCCATCATCAAATCCATCTGCATTATAATTATGCCAAAGCTAAAAATGCATGGCTCTCATACAGTCTATGTGTGACATGTGCGCAGTTGGAGTTCTTATACATGAGCATCAGGAAAGATGGATAACTTGTTTTCTGCTGCCGCACTATCAGTGCATTTGTTTTGAAGCCCGTGCAGGCATGGTTTATGGAAATTATAAACTCTGATGAAAGATTTCTGAAAATCTGATTGCTTGGCCAGAGTTATCTGTTATATAATTCATAATGATCCTGGCGGTTGATATAATAAAGGAGTTCATCAATTTCTTGAGGAAATTACTCTGAGACCGTTTCAACATCTGCACAGACCATCCTTTCTCACTGTCAGGCTGAAATAATGCAAATGACTCGCCGTGTGGCCTCAATTAATCAAATATGCGCCATCTGCAATTGGAGGCACACGTCTATTTTATGTGACATGCAAAAGGTTCTCATACAAACGATTCAATAACAAATCAGTGGTTCATGCTGCTTCTGCTGGAGCCTTCCAACAGAGATACGACTCCGTTCCTCTGCTGAGACTCTCAAAACGTGAAAGTGGTAAACAGATTTTGGACTGACATCAAACTGCTCTGTATTTTTCCATTATAGTGCAATGGAAAAATAAATCAAACATATGTACAAGCATAGAGCAGTGAGTTTTTAACTCTGAGTGTTCAGGGTCACCGCAACAAATTCTGGGCTACAACCTCGCCTTCCCTTGTTAAACCAACCAGTTACACCACTACGATGAAGGCCCGTGTGTCTGACAGACTACACTGTTGCCGGATCTCAACAGTGTGCCCAGTGCAGCCTCAGCTATCCAAGTAATCTGAATATTACTGGATTCCAGCTGAGTTCACAGTCAACTGTTGCCTGGTGGTTCCTCCGTCCTTCAAGAGAAGATGTCCTCTTTGTCCAGTTCTGGTGAAGCAGGTCTAGAAATGTCAAAAAGAGGCTGCGGGGACCCAGTGCTTGATTTCCTCGCTTTGAGGAGTTGAAGTGCTTCTGTGAGTTGCGCCTCCAGGCCTGACATTCGAACATTCAAGTTCTTGAGGTCGTCCTTCAGTTCCAACTTAAGCTCTTGGAGCGAGGCCTGAAGCGTTTGCTCTGGGATGGGGTAGAAGGCGTGCCTGGTCTCCGGAGGTTGGATGGGACTTCGATCCTGTGGCGTCATGCGGAACTCACCCACTTTGTCCAGCCGCAGGTCACTTTTGGTGATACCACTGTCACATGAGTCTGTCTTCTTGAGGGTCATTTGTGTTTCATGTGCCTTTGTTCGTTCAGGTAAAGTCTCCATGGATTCAGCTTTAGACACTTTGCTCCAGTTGTCAGCTTTGGCGATGGACTCCTTGAAGCGACCCCAGCCTTTGACTTTGAGTGGTTCAGCAGGTCGGCCTCCGACCAAAGAAATGGACGATGGCACCTGCAGCTTCACCTTGTCTGACGGAGTACAGCTGGGGGGCGTTGAGGATGAAGGCGTTGAAGACGAGGGTGTCGCTGGGCTTTCTGTGACTGTGATGATGCTGGTAGTTGTAATAGCTGTATTAGCTATTGGGACGTCCACATACACAGGACCCTTCTCAATATCGTGGTCATCCAGCTCGGGTTTGTCAGTCGTCATGCGGGCTTCCTTCTGCTGTCGGAAGCGCTGGAAGAGTTTGCGCACGGGGTGATCTGGTGGCAAGTTCAGAGGGGCTTCATTTTTACGCCTCTGTCGCTCTTCCTCCTCTCGTTTCACATCACTGATCTTACGGAAGACAATCTACAAGAGAATTTAAAGTTCTTATGACCAAAACAGCATCATAACACCCAACAGTTGAAATTATCAGTGTGTCAGAGTCAACATCTTGAAGTGAACAAATAATTTTTTAAAACCAGATCAAAATCTTCCTCAGGTGTGATGAAAAGGTGTATCCATCTCGCCCATTGTGCGGTTTATGTGAGGAAGATATTTCAAGACGTGTGCGCTTTGTAAATGTCACCTTAAAGAGGCTATTCCCATGGCGCAGAGGGAAAGTTCATATAATGCCTCTGGCCTCAGTGGGTGAAGACAAACTGTTTGCTTACATACGCACACAGATGCTAATGGACAACTGTGATTAGAGCGTTTGCATTAGCAGTTTTAGCTTTGCCGTTTTCTTTCTGTGCTTTTGATGTTTGTAAGAGGTCTGTAAGTCCACTTGATTCAGAAAAAAACAATCCCAGTGAGCCTCTGACATCGGTTAATGGCAAAATACATTTAAAAATTACCTTTAATGCCTCACTCAACCATGGAGCTTCTCGTAGCCATGGTCTAATGGTCTAAGTGCTATAGATAAAAATAAGATACACTTGTATGTATAACTTTTAATTCTTTTTAAAAGAATAATTTAAATTTTGGGAAATACCTTCATTCACTTTCTTTGTGAAAATTAGCTGAAAATATATAGATGGAGCCAGTAGGTAGTTAGCGTAGCTTAGAATAAAAGAAAACAGCTAGCTAAAAATAGCAAAATCAACCTACCAGCAGCTCTAAAGTTCACAATTTGACAAGTTAGAGAACATCTTGTTAATGTTATCCACAAACGTCTCTATGCAAAAGTCCCAGTATCCCAAATTGTTTTCAACAGACACAGTATGAACAAGAAAGTCTTTGTATAATGTTTTACCTTTTCAGAAAAGCCAGAAGTCAAAGAGTTGATAAGAAAGTAGAAGTAATAGCTCAGAGTTCAAGCATTGTGTTTATTTTAATAATTTTTTTTTTGTCAGCTACTGTTTTCTCGTTCCCGGGAATGAGGCTGAAACGTAATAAGCCACAAACTCATCCATCACTTTTTAAGGGGTTAGACAGCAGCCATTTTTCTTCTCCTCTGTCTCATAGCAACACTGCTCTCACAACTTAAACCACTCGAATTGCTGAACATATGTCCTGGATTTCCCAAGTTGGAAAAAAAACCCCAAAACACAACCTCACAAGCTCCATTTGAATGTCTGCTTACTGAATCCATCTCCGGGTTTCCCCCCGCTGTATACATCAGAAAGTATGGGGCCCGGGTGGATAGCGAGTTTAATGCAGCAGATGAGATTGCCTCTTGATATGCAGGCAATTCAATCTCACTTGCACTCTCTTGGGCAGCCTAACCTTATTATGAATGAGGTAATGATTGGTAGCTACACTTGAGTTGTTGGTCACAGCTGTTCATTTTAAATGAAGGATGTAGTAGTGGCTTTAATATATGGCGGCTGTTTAATATGTGTCGTTCAGCTGTGTGACATGTATGAGCTCCGGCTATGGGGAATGGCTGTTTAGGAACAAATAATCACTACCACACCACCCCAAGTGGTGCTATCATGTATTAGATATGAAGCTGCAGCCAAGAGACAGTTGACTGAGTGAGCTTTAGATTTTGCTGGTTAGCTGTCCCAGGCTATGTGTTTCCCCCTGCTTTTTGTCTTTATGAGTGGTTATCATTGTTCTTATCAAATGTCTTGGCAAGAACGCAATTAAATCTCCAAACATGTCAAACTATTCCTGAAACATCCAATCACTAAAGTTTTCTACACGTTACTATGTGATCTCTGAGTAGCAGACTGCAAAAACACCACAGCGATTATGACTTGAATCCAAAATAGAAACAGGAGGAACAATGTCTGCTTGGAGTTCAAGCTCCTATTAGAAACTGACAACTTCGAGAGGATGAAAGTCAAATGTATCCAATCTATACTTTGAGAAATATGCAAAGTAAAATTGTGGTCGTGGGACATAATAAATGCAATTAACTGAATTAAAATTAGCCTAAATCTTGCCCAAAGTGGAACTTATTTTTCAAAGTGGATCTTATCTTGCATGTTTGCGTGTTTGAATGAGTACCAGGGAAAATAGTTTCTGAAGTTGCTCCAGTATTCCTTCAGTTTGTATTCCAGTATTCACTTCCTTGCTAAATTTAAATGGCCTTAGATGATTTGCAGGAAGTCATGTGTGTGATGTAATCTGCATGTAATCCAGTGTTACTTTTTGTATTTTTATCTCATTTGGCCTGAGCCACACTGTTGACTCCCAATTTATTTCTAATGCAAACTTTCCTGCATCTGCAGCTTCACATTGAAATCATTAAACCGGCGAAACATGGGTGACTTTAAGCATCAGGGAGCAAAGGAAATACAATGTATTTGTCAACTGTCACATCAAAATTGTGTCTATAAAACAAGAATACTGTAATTTGCTTAGTATTTGCTGACAGGAGATCAGTATTAAATACTGCGATATGTAAGACGATGAGAAGGAGCAGCAACAGTGAGCAGTTAGATGAAGAGCTGCAGGCATCCGAACCAACCAAAACAACTTTGCTTTTATTACTGACTGGCTTCTTTATTAAAACACCATCAGCTTCTCTTCTGTTATATTCAAAACCGAATGGCTGATCTATGAATGTTTGCTGCGGTGTTGAGCCGCACTTACTGTTACCACGGTAACCACGTGTGTCGCCAAATCAACCAGACGTCTTGAAATTACAACTCTCACCACCCATGTTACAACATCTCTCCCAACAGTAACATCATATCATCTTTGATCTGTCTACCTCATGTCCTGAGTTGAACCTGACTCATTATTTAAACTTCGTGAAGCTTATAATGTGTTAATCTCAAGGGTGACCCTAACAGTCATATTGATATTGTTATAATGTGTGTAATCCTGTGTTTTTCAAGTCAAAATGGCAATTTTTATAACATATGTTTTGTAAATCTAAATGTAACAAGGGACCTGAAGACCTTCTAGCATTAAAAGTACTGTGAAAAGCCTTAAACTGAGCGCATTGTAAGTCGTTGTGTGTTGTTTTGCTTTTTGAGGAGTCACTCACCCTCTTTCGCAGGTTGTAAGTGAGCAGCAGATTTCTCGAGAAGTGGTTGGAAAAGGCCGTGTAGAACTCCAGCACTTTCTGCAGGGCGTCGCGTTTAATAACGTGCAGGTCGCAGTAGGTCAGAGCTCGGACGTTGGCGCAGGCTTGAGCGAGAGTCACCTCTTTCCAGAAAACATCCCCGAATACATCTCCCTTACCTGCAGAGAGAGCGAGGACACGGTGTAAACAAGGTATTTCTTCCAAAATGTGTGCTCTCAAGGTAACAAAATATAGAAATTGTTAATTTCGTGCCAAATTCTGATGGATATCTTCTGTAAAAGTTTAACTAAACGACTTCAACAACAGTCGACAAATCATTTACTAATCAGACATACACATTTTATGACAGCAAACTGCAATCCAGTTGTCACAACTGTACAAGATGTTGCCACACAAATTTACAGGGGCGTGTGGTTGGGATGAACATCACATTATGTCCCTGCTGGATAAGACGCACTAGATCTTTGCTTGGATGTCTCTGATAAACAGCCTACAGCCTAATCTACACATAATACTAGTGAATCTCTGGTATTGAGCTGACTGATCCTGTTATCCAGCCTGTGAGAATCCTGAAATGTTGATACTGATCTAAATTTGTGTACAAGGTCACTTATGTCACGTCGTGCTCCTGATTATTACCTCCACCAGGGAGGTCATGTTTTCAGTGGTCTGTGTTTGTCTGTTACCAGCTGTGCGTGTGTCTCGCCTTGGCAAAATGTGATCGTGGAGAGGGAGGGGGGAGTTTGGAGCACTTTCGCAGGCGTTTATACGTCCTGTCGGTCTGTCTGTGGGCAGATTGTGTGCAACTGTGCAAGTCATCGTTACTCAACAGATGATTTGATGCTGACTCCGCGATTTTACATTTCCATTCCAGCTATTTTCTACCACAACGTGCCAAAACTTTTAAGGTTGCCAGGTTGTGGGAAAACCCCTGCAGCACAGCACTTTCTTTGCCTTTTCTCAGCCGGCTCCTTAATCCACCAGGAAGTCACCTCCAATGGACCAGTTAACCTTCTTGACAAGAGCTGAGGAAAAAGCAGCCCTTCTATTATTAGCACCTTGATAGCAACTGAAGTGACAAAAAAATGTTTTTCTTCTAGCGTCTGGCAACCTGGAAGTTGTTCTTGTTAATGACTCGCGCTAAATTAAAGAGTATTTACAAGTGCTCACATGCTGGCATTTGTGCATTTGTCTGAGTTGACCATCATGTAGAGCACTATTATAGGTTTGAAAGCCACATCGTGACCAGAAAACAACCGTGAGCCCTTAAGTGTTATGACTCAATGTAATCCAAAAATCAACAGTACAGACAAACATGTATTAATGCTGGTTTCACATGGCTGAAGACATCTGACTGCCTGATTAAGTACAGAATAAAAGGTGTACGTGATGCAGACTTCTGCGAAAACTATTACTGATATTCAGAGTTACAATTATTAATAAGATCTAAATCTGCTGTATAGGTTTGTAGTCTGAGGGATGAGAAGTCAAACAGCAGCAGGCATGTTTGCACGTGTGCACATGTTGTTTCTGTTTGATGCCATTAGGCTAACGAGAATCTGATGCACGGTCGTAAGTTGCTTATCACTTCAGGCTCCATTGCAGCCTCCATCCGGGTCAATGGTATCAGCTTGACAGTATATTGATTGGCGCAAAGAGGAACCCAAAGCAGGTTATTGATGAAAAACAGCCACAGCGGTGATAGTGGGCCTGCCAGAGCATCGTGCCATCCATCATTCACTGAATCAATCATTTGGCAAATTAAAAAGGAGGAAGTTTTAGCAGGAAAATAGTCTGTTGGGACATTTTCAGCACAAAGATCACATCAAGGGGCAGGGCAGAACAAATTGCAATTATAAAAACCACAAACATCTTTGGTTTTAGCGATCAGTCTGGTTCTTTTCCCATCAATATGCATTAGGCTACTGCAGTTTAAAGTACTTTATTGAGAGCAAATTATACTCAGGAGTGATTTCAGGAGTAAATAATAAAATACTTGAAGTAATTGGTTTCCTGTATGTTAAAGAAATGAATGCTATTGAATAAAATCATTTTTGGGAATGTGATTCACAGATAATTAAGCTGCAATAACTTTTTTGGCCAACAAAAATGTATATGAAACATTTACACATCATAAGTCCAATATTCAATCTTTGATCATTATATCGCTTTTCTTTTTAACAATGGCTGCTTTTTAATTTATCGTGCTGCTGCCTGTTTAGAGTCATTATCCTCAGGTTTATCTCTTTTTTGAAAATGAATTTATGCCCATTGGGTTTTCTAGATTTTGATTTGGATCGGGTTACACATTTTGGAAGACTTTAACTTCTCTTTTAGCGAAATACATTTTCATATTATCATTGCACATGTTGCTTTGTATTTTCTTGTTGAGCTTTGTGTTTTTGCCTAAAGACACATGCAAGGACAGGCACCAAAACAAGTTCAGGCTATAAATGCTGTCACTGGTCCATGCATTAAACAGATAATTAATAGATCTTGTGACATTTTTGTCTTATTTTCAAAACTGATCTGTGTTTTCTCTCCTTAAATATCTGGGATGTTTATCCATGGAGGCTAAAGACGGGTCAATCATTTGATTCACAGAAAATGAATCTACATCTAAATCAATTAATAATTTAGACATTTTTCAAACAAAAGTGCCTGTTCCTAACTTCTCAAATGTGAGAATCTGCTGCTTTCGTTCTCAAATATGAGAATAAATGAAGATTGTTTAGGTTTTGAGCTGCTGATTTGACTAAACATGCAGTGTAGAGACGTCACCTTGGACACTGGGAAACTGTGATGGACATTTTTCACTTTTTATGACATTTGAAAGACAAAATAATTAGTAAACGATCCAAGAAAATAATGTCAGGTGTATTAGGCTTCTGTGTAACAGAGGTGAGAAGCTCAGTATTGGAGTGATGTAAACCACTGTTCAATATTTTTTGTGGTTTCCATTGACTGAAACTAAGCTTGAGCTGAGGAAGCCAGACCGTATTCAAAACGTGTCTGAGAGGATCTGTGACAAACACATTCTTGTCCAAATCCTGAGTTCATGACTCAGCAGACAACGATCCCCAAACAGCCAGTCCCACTGCAGTCAGAAACACTTTGCAAAGTGCTGCTGCAGAGAAAAGAAGAAAAAAGGAGGGTTTAAAGTAAAACTGACTTCTGACAGAAACATTTTGTTACTGTGATGCAAAACCCTTTTGTTAGAACAGTGCTGGAGGCCAGTTTGACTGAAATGTTTTTCTTCTGTCGTCACTGCCAGGTTTTTGGCATTGATGTGTCTCTGACATAATAAATTCAGATCGGGGCAACGCATCTGCATCTTAGATCTTTTGATTTTTTAAAGCTTAAGAAATCTGTAACTTTGTAGCCTGAGAAACACCAGCAGATCTGGGGCAGGTCCTCTGACAGTTGGGGGGAACGGGGGGCCTTGAATGTTGTGAAAGTGAATTGTATTATTAATTAAGTCAAAATGTTCACAGTAATTTGGAGGAAAAATATGAATATCAGGAATTATACTGTAGACTCACCTAAAATGGCCACCACCTCGTCGTCCTGAATGACCTCCAGTGACCCCGACACCACAAAACAGAGGCTGTCCACACTTTCACCAGCATGGTAGATCAGATCGCCAGGGGCACAGTGGATGGTCTGAAACTCCATGGCCAGCGCTCTCAGACACCCATCGCTGGCCAGTCGGAAAGCCGGGTGCTCTTTGAAAACCTTCCGGTTGAGATGAACACAAATATCTGCTCTCATGTCCTTCGGACAAATCTGCAACACCTGGAGAAAAGACATTTGTCGGTCAAACCTGTTTCACTGTGCCTGGACAATGTATTTACAGCAGAACATCTGTCTGCATCTCGCCAACAAACACCAGATGCCTGGTTCCTTATTTCTGACGAAACAAACCTCCTGGTGTCTGTTAAAATTCCCACTGGCGATTTAGGATCACTGTATCACTCTTTTATAGCAGCAACGCCTCTGTGGGAAGCAGATGCTGTAAAATAATATTCTGCAATCTTATATTGCAAGATGAGCACTGTTGCACATCTGTGGCCATATTCGGTTTGGTATGAAGTAAATCACCCTGTGTGCACGCATCCTGTGGCAGCATCCAGCACTGCAACAAAGAAAATCCCCACCAGGCTTCACAGTTCACAGTACAACTCGGTCTGCAATAAAGGTCAATTAATACGTACAAGGGATTTATATTAGTAAACCTTTCCAGAGGCTGGGAAAGCATTTTTTACTTGCATGATAAAAGTCCAATACAAAGCTTTTTTAGCACTTTTCATTCATGTAGCTCTGTGTGCGGATGCTGTTAAGTATCACCCATGTTATGGCATGCCACACAGGGAAAGAACCAGTAACTGTTGCACCTGACAAAAATTTATTGACACTGGCATCAGATCATCAAGACGTGTTAAAAAACAAAACAGACAAGAAACAGATGCTCCGAGCAGACCTGAAATGTGAAAGTTTCACTTTTCCACAGACGGCAGGGACGTTCACGCATCTGTAAAGTACTGGTGTGTGACCGACAGACTATAAGAAGAAAAAAGGCATTGCCCTGTCACACAGTATATATCGTATATTTTGAGGAATTTTTAACTTTTTTAAAATATTGTCTGAATATTTTTGCAGTAATAAAGAGGAAAACATAGAAATGTTCACATTATAAGCCTGTGAGAACGATTTCATGAAACAAATACACTCTAAAGTCTTTCATTTTCAGCAGCTTTTGGAAACACATTCCTCGGAGGCGACAGATCTACTGCATAGGGCCGACTAATTTTTGGCAGGGCCGCGTGACGTTTCATGCGGGTCAGATGGAGGCTGCTAGCGGCTCGGGGTCCAGCCGCCTCTTTGCTGAGTGTCACTGAGTGGCAGCATGTTGTTCAAGTACACCTAATCAACAGGATGCCAGGCCGTCGCAGGGCTCTGCCTTTAAAACAAATCTCTTTGAAGATGAATGTCAAGCAGAGAGGGATTATGTGCCATTTTTAGACCCTTTAGTGTGGCCTGAAGCCAGACAAATAAATAATACATTGATGCAGTGCAAACTCAACATATAAAGAGGACACAGTAAGTAGATAAGTGCAGATTAAGTGATGGAAATCCCTGTCTTATTAGACATCATGCTTCTAATTTAAGGTAAAACAATATCACTTTTTCCCTGATTGAGCTTTGTACAGGTGGATTTAATTAGGATGAAATGATTTGAGCACATTCTGGCTTCAAATCAATCAATGTGGCACCAGTTCAGGTTTGTCTGCTTCCAGCTTTAAATGCTTAATTTCCACTCACTCAAAGCATTTTAGCGTCGTCTGAATGCAGTGGGACAGCTGGTGGTGACTGTCGATTACTGAGCCCCGAACGCCACAAAACCATTGTCTGCTTTTGATGACTGGCTGCCAAATGTCGTGATGCTCAGGAAGCATCTACATTTGCTTTCAGAGGTCAGGAGACACAATGAAATGAAAATGAAATTGCAAAGTTATTCATCAAATATATAATTACGCGTATATATGATTTATATTACAGAAATTATGATGCATCTGTATTAGTTTTGCAACTAATACATTATCCTGAATTTATTTACCATGCTTTATTTAATCAAGCTTATTAATGGGAGTCTGTTTTCAATGTCTGTTTATTAAACATGAAGCTACAACCAGCAGCTGGATAGCTTAGCTTAGCTTAGCATAAAGGCTATAAACAGGGGGGTACAGTTGGTTTGGCTCTTTCCAAAAGTAATAAAGCTTCTCCCACCAGCACCTCCAAAGCTCCCGAATCACTACGTTAAATCATTTTCTTTAATTCCCCTAAAAAATCTAAATGGAGATTTTATTTGTTATAATTATGACAAATGGAAACTGTTACCACACTCTATCAGAGACGCAATGAAGGTGACGCAATATCACGTACCTTTTCAGTGTCTATACCCCGTGACATGGACCAGGTGGAGGCAATGTAGTCCATAACTCTTTCACTCAGGCCTTTGGGAACCTGGTAGAGCTTGAGGAAGTCCCGGACGCTGTTAAGCATCTCATGGTAGCGATTGGTGTTGGCGTACATCTGCTGGAAGATTGTTGTCACGTTACCAAAGATGGTGGCGTAAAGAAGGGCTGGGAAAATACAGAGAAAATGAAAAATGAGGATTTTCATTTGGGTAAACTGAAACTTGTGCGTTTATGAGTTTTCTTCTTTGTGTGTGCTAAATGTGTATAAATGCAAACAATCATTCATTTATAGATCTGATTGGCATCAATCTGAGTATGACATTTACAGGGATTCAGTGTTTGGCTCAAGACTACTACAAAAGTAAATGCTTTGTGCTCACCAAGATCATCATGTGGGTTTTGAGAGATTATTTAAGAGGCTTATAAGCCTGGTGTAACTTAATACTGCAGCAGATTTTAAGATTAAGAAGAAGAGAAGAAAAAAAGAAAAAAGAAAAGGGGAAAACTAAATTTACAAGCACCAAAAAATGTTAAAATCAGGGTTTAAAATGGCATAAAAGTCTCCCGTACTTGGTTTATGAGAACATTAAATATTCAAACTGGGTTTAGAAAAAGATAAAACCTCCGTAACCTGGTTCACGACTATATAAAAATATCAAAACTCGGTTTATGTTGACATAAAATATCAAAATTAGATTTAAATGGCATACAGTTTTCAAAAACCTGGTTTGCAGTGGCATAAACATCTCCAAATCTTGCAAAGCTAGATTTATTAAAAGCGTCCGGCCATGGATTAGTTCCCTACTGACACTGGCTGCCCTTATATTAACTTACATAATGTATCAGACAAAAAGATTGTTTCTTTACCAATCATTACTCAACATTCCTCTAAATATATTCAGCAGAACTTCGGTGGGATACGCGTCGTACTGAGCGTATCCCACCGAATGAGGATATTTTTCCTTGACATTTCTTGTGATCGAATAATTAAAGAAAAGGAAAAGAAAGAGTATAGCAGTGCATCTCTGAGGTGGTTGGGTGGCTGAACTGGTGCAACAGCTGGCGTGTGTGCATGGATCAAAGCCATCAGATGTCTGCTCTGTGTGTGTAGTGTTCTCTTGGCAATGGAGCTCTAATTAGCCCTGCTAGAGGGGACGGAGAGGAAACATGCCAGCCACACATTTCAATTATCCTCAGATGATGACAGTAACCTGTGCATGTGTTTGTGTGTGTTTGTTTATTTCACAGCGCACAATCAAAGTGTTGAAAAACTGCACAGGGAATAATGCTAATTAAAAAGTGCTCAAAACTCCTCAAGGGCGAGGATAACCACAACTTTCATCCTTTCATCACCATCGCTCGTTTGCACGGCCATGCTATCAAGCGTTGCAGCGTACTATGATTTTTATCGCCTAAACACAAAGAAAATGCTCTTGTTTGTAACATCCTCTCTGTGCTGCGCATTAGCGGGCATCACAATCAGGAAGTTTACACATCAAGGACGGTTTTGAGAAGGTGTGAGCCTATTAAATCGAAGATGATTTGACAGTCGTCTGTTTCTGAAGTTGCCAAAGTTTCGGGATGACTGCTACCTCAAGCTCGAGCACAGATGGCACTTCTCTGATAAGCAGAAAAATGCTGTAACAAAGGAAACTCAATCGGCCCCTGTGGAACGGCGTTTCATCTAGTCACCAACACCACTCTTTACTTGCTGACGCACACAACTTCGTCGCAGCGTTGCCCGGCATCCAACAGCTGGCTTGTTTGAAGGTAGTTAAAAGACAGTAGTCAGAAACTCAAGCCCCAGGCCAACAGTTGCTATAGAAACAGGACATATGTATAGTGGCCCCCCTCTTCCCCATGCCACCCCCCCAAATCCCTCGTCACACTGTGATCTTCTACTGCCAGCACCGATCCAGTGCTGGTGGTAAAAATAGAACAGTATCAGGGCATCCATATTTCATAGAGAACAGCCATGGACTACAGTAGATTGCATCTACAACAATCCTCCTGAGGCTGTCTGGTTTTTAGATATTTACGCTTTCAGATGATTTGTATCGCACAATGAAAAATTTAGACAAGTCTGCAGATGAGTTTTGCGAGGCCCCCATCCCCCAGCGGGAGTGTTTTCATAAATCCGAAACAGCCCAAAAAGGTGGAGTGAGGGGCGACAATCAACCTCTCGCCTCGGGGTTGAGACTGTGGCTGAAAGAAGTACAACGGAGGTGAGGAGTGATTGCAGAGGGATCGGAGGGAGCACTGTGCTAAATTGATCCGACGGTGTCAGTTATTGCTTCGAGGTGTTGCTCTCTGTGTGCAGTCACACATAACAGCACCGTGCTGTACACTGTATTATGAGCCACAAAAGCAGGAGATACCTTATAAATGTTTAATATTGAGATGTGGAAAGAAGGGCGTGCTGTGAAAATCTGCTTTCCTCTAAGCAGATTGTTAGTTAGGTTGCTTAGCTAAATTATGATCCTGGTCATTGTTATGTCTTCAAAAACTGGCTAAAACCACAACAGGTGATTTGAACAGACACTGATCACACTGTAAATGTCTTTTTTTACACATTTTTTCAGATATTAATACATTAAATGGCTGTTTTGTTCTGATTTATGACTCATTTTCAGTGTACCAAAACACTGAAAAACAAGAAAAATGCCCCCAAGCCAACAAATTTGTTAAAAATGCTCCACTAAACACCAGCCTCTGAGGAGTAGCCCTCTTCTTCACTGTTGCAACTGTGTTTTATTACTCTGAGGCATTTCAAAAAATACTGGAGATCTGTGTGAGCGATGCATCACGCTCCAGAAAATCTCAATAATTCAGCACAATAGCACACAGCAGACTGAGGTAATGAGTGTAATGTAGGCAAGAGCAACAGCTCCTGATGACAGTTACACACAACTTTGGGAAAACAATTTAAAACTCATTAGAGCTCCCTTAATCTCACACAGTATGAAGGTCACATGCGCTGATATACAATATCAATTGGTAATCCACAGTAGCTTCCGACTGGAACATGATAGCACCACTCATTCAATAAAGAGCTAGTTAGCTAGCGTTAGCAAACTCATTAGCTAACCTCCCATCGCCTTTAAATCGCCATATCATTTTGGAACAACATGAAACATGTTAGGTTAGTTGCTCCTGGCAATTGTTTGTGTCAACTTAAAATGATGTTGCCATCAGGGTCAATCAATCACTACAGACCGATTACGGCAAAATGACCAAACCATCCCGGATCAATATCAGCATGACTTCAGCTGCACGACGTGACTTATGACAATTAAATGTGATCTGATCTGTCTGAAATACTGTTCCATAGAGGCCTGAAATGTATGATTTTAAAATTGAATGAGAAATGTATAATGTCACGTTGATTATCAACAGACTTTCAGGTGTCACATTCAGTTTTCCTTTGTTAGAAAAGTCACACATGAATTCAACGCGTGCGTCATCGTTAGTATGTGAAAATGTCAAAACTCTTGGGTGAAAAATTGGTTTTCATTGTGTGCATCAGATAACAAAAGCAGGCATTTTTCAACCAAACTGCCCCAAAAAAGTACATTTGCACTGAAAATTCTGGGATTTCATGTGCGACTTTTTGTTACAGAAATACAGTGTGCGGTAGACAACCCGTGATGCCTAGGCAGTGCATAATAATGTTACAGGAGAGTTAGAAATATTGCTCAGCTAATCATCTGTAAAGTTGTATTTTCTGAACTTCAATGGCTCTATTCATAATTCATTTGCTCACCTACCTCAGTGGATTGTGGCTTTAAAGAGCATACTTAAACTGCTCATGTATCATGTATCTACAGCTACACTGGATGGAAGATAAAACGCCTCCACTCACATCCAATCATCATCATGGCCACAGCAAAGATTTTCTCTCCATCTGTCGTCGGGGCGATGTTGCCGAAGCCAATGCTCGTCAGGCTGGTCATGGTGAAGTACAAGGAAGTGATGTAGACAGAGTGCTTGTTCGGCCCGCCCTCCCACTTTCCCGAACCGCTGGCATTGAAGCGGTATGGTGTGCCCACCGTCTCAGCCAGGATGTAGAGCCAGCTGTCCATGCGCACGATGTTGGTTTCCTCATCTATGACCTCATAATCACCAATGCTGTACCTGGAGTGTGGGGAGGCAAAAGCATTTGTAGTGAGGAACTGAAAACGTGTGGCACACTTCGCATGTTTGAACCTGCACAGCTTTTGTCTCCCCCGTCTGCTAAAGAGAGTAATTACACAAACATTAATGCGCCTAGTTGCTGTAGCCTACTCTGCTGCTTAGCATGTTAGCACGCCAACACTTGCTAACGCAGCTCTGCAGATGTTTTGTCATAAACAAAAGTAAAAGTTGCGGTTCATCCTCAGTGCAACGTGGATATCTGTACCAAAGTTCGTGGCAATCCATCCAAAGGTTTGAGACATTTTAACTCAAAACCACAAATTGCGGCGCTAGAATATAAGTCAGTGGATTATTCATATGCTCACGGGATGAGCGAAAACGATGATACGCTGGTGGCATAAGAGGAAACGTCCATCTTTTCTTTTAATGGTTTGTGTAAAAACAGTAATATTATGAGCTACACCCGACTGAATTGGCTGTTTTTACTTCTATTTTAAATAAACAGGCGCTGTTAACTTCACTTCCCTTTTATACTTTGTTTTTGGGTTTATGATGATGAGAAACATTTAAAATGAAATATTCATATCAGTCATGTAATGCACTGGAACATCACGGGATGCGTGACTCACGGCTGCTTGAAGTTTTCGCTCATCAGGCTGTTTTATTTGAATCATTTGTGGTGGCCTGAGGAGGTAAAACTCAACAGCATTTCAGCAAAAACCAAAAGGAAAAAATCCAAAAAATAAACCGAGTTTTGAGTAAAATGACATTACACTGTCTTCCTTAGTACTCTAATGATCCTGGCTGATGATGGTTTAACCTTTTTCAACTTGACGCTGCGGCTCGGCGTGTGACCATAGCAACCAGAGAAACCACACAGAGGGAAAAAGATACAGGAGCTATTTTTATTGATATCGGAGGTCTGGTTTGATTATACTGTCTGGCCCAATAAACAGTGTTTATGACATTGGTTAGAGCCTCTTGTGGGCTCCTGACTCCCAGTTTGTGAGCCGCAGACACATTTGAAATCTCTGAGACAGACACAGTGTTTTGATTGATGTTTTCTTTTGATTATGAATATATTATTGGAGGATGTGCTGTAATCCTATGAGAGACGGGCCAAGTGTGTGAAAGCAGTTAATTTATGTGGTTGTAAATGCAACATAATATAAACATAAAATAATATTTGTAATAATATTTGGTGTTTATTGTCAATTGAGCATAGTTTTGTGTTTTTATGTATGCAGGACATTAAGTTGTCATGATGGCACGAGTTTCTGTGTGTGTGTGTGTGTTCCGACATTGTCGTAAACCTAATAAATCACAACACACGATGGAAACTTAATGCTTCCACCACACTTGCCCCCCCCCGAAGAGTAGATGATCTGATTAGACTTCGGAGGCTCGCGCTCCATAAATCTGCATATTAATGAGGAAAAACTAATTCCCTTGAAACCACTATACGGCTCTTTCTGGGTTTAAGGTACTAAAAAACATACAGTTTTAATGCATGAAAACAAGTGTGTTGACAAAAAAATAATTGCCAATTAATGCATTAATTAGCTTAATCAATGGCCTCATTATATTAATTGGCTCTGGCGTGGGACACAGCAGTCAGTCAGAATGTGTTATGTAATTCATATGCTGACGTACACTAACTTCAACCCATTTATTCCCTTTTTGACAACTGCGTGAATACAACCTTTTAAATCCTGACTGAAATATGTGTCTGACTTACATCACAGTGATGGCAGGAGAAGAATTGGCGGAAATAAATAATAAATGTAAAAAATAAATGCCATGAACCATGAACATACCAAATGCAGGCCAGCCAGTGCGCAGCCAGTCCAAACACACACACCAGCAGGACCAGTACGGCCGCCCCGTACTCAATGTAGTGATCCAGTTTACGGGCGACTCGACCCAGACGGAGAAGCCGGACCACCTTCAGTGAGCTGAACAGACTGCTGATCCCCTAAACGAGGAGGAGGAGACAGAGAGCATGGCAGACGTCAGAAATAATACTTGTAGTCGGCATGAAAGGTAATTAATAGCATAAGAGTAATTTAAAAGTTCATTTGTCATTTAAAGTTATTTCTTTCACTGATTTAATAATGAGCTGGTGCTGCTCTGATGCACCTTTGACTTTAAAATCGCCTTATTCTGCATTAATACACATTATATGAACATTTAACACGTGTTTGTGACATACCTTGATGCACCTTGACATGGCTACAAGGACATTTTTCTAGTATTTATCAGCAATTACGACTTAAATCTATGACGACATTACTTTAATTACCTGTTTATACACCAGACTCACTTATAGATGCTCAATAGAGGAGTTCTAGTTCTTGACAATTACATTACTACATATATCTCCTTAAGATGACATTATATTGTTATAAGATTAAGAATTCCTTTATTTGTCCCACAAGGGGAAATTCATCAGTTTAAGCAGTTTGTTACATTTTATATGAATATTACATTAATTGTGGGGGTTGTCATTTTGTTTAAATTTGTTTAAGCTCATTAAAAACTTATTATTTATTATATTTCTACTACTATGTTTTCTTATCAGCCTCTTTGTGTCCTTATGTTGTTTATGTTTAGTGATTCATGACTGACATAGCCGCTGTAACGCTGCTGTTTCCCAGTGGGATTAATAACGCGTTCACTGCATAAAATTAATTTTGATCCGCTTCAGGTAAAGAAATACTGTGCAAAATTTTCTTTTTATTTAATATTATTCGGTTACTTTCAAGGTATTTGTTTTTCTGCTGTTTTCTGTGATGAGTCTAAACATTGAAACAGCGAGTCTAACAGTTAACAGCTGCTAATTAACATTAACATTAATCCGTTCTGAAAAGCTTTCACCCTACATCATCTGTTTTTTCCATATAAAAGTAACACAGAAACTCACAGAGCTTGTAAGTATGATGAAGTCACTGCTACTACTGTGTGTGCTCAGGGATTTTCAGATATTAAATAGAAAAACCTGAACCACACTGGGACAGAAAGCAAACATTTAAAGCATTTTAAAGAATCAACATGAAAGAGTCTGAGCCGGCCTCGTACAGTGCTACAGGACCATAGATGAGATATGACAAACACAGCAAACACAGAATCTATAAACAAGACAAAGGAAAAACACAAGATTCAAATTGTAAACATATGCTGAGTTGATTTTAAAAACATTCCTGTGCAACTTGTTCAACTTCTAGTGGTTACATAACCCAGCAGCTAAATGTCTACTCAGCTTAACTGTCTATTGAAACACCCACACAGTGATTCAAACAGACAATCCCATCAGTTTGCTGGTGTTATTGTGTGTGCCTGTGTGTGTGTGTGAGTGTGTGTGTGTGTGTGCGCGCGCTGGGAGGAGTATTGATTTTGCTAATGTGCTGTGGTCTGCAATCTGAGTACATCTGCAGCACTCGCTGTCACTTGATCTGCTCTAGCTGCCTGCCAGACACCTCAGCTTCTCTAAAATCACTTTACAGACCTGAGCTCCTATGCAATTCAATTCAATTCAATCAGTGCAATCGTGCTTTTGAGTTCTGCTCCAAACTCCACAAACACAAGTTGGGAGAAAATGTTATCCCTGAATAAAAAAAAAAAAAGATTTCATTAAAGGAAAAGTTGGACTTATTGGGAAATGTGCTTAGTTACTTTCTTGCCAAAAGTTAGATGAGAATCTCATGTCGATATGACTCAAATATACAAATTACAGACCGCCTTCAAAATACATATATACACTTTTCAGCATCTCTACAAATCATCATGCAACAAAGTGCAACTTATTTCGCAGATAGATGACAGTTTGTTGTTTTACTGCTAACAGTTCTCATGCTAAGCTAGGCTAAAACAGCTGTAGTAAGCAAGATACATCACTGTGTCATGTGTCATACATCTTGCTCCAGGCAGGGGAGCCCAAACTTTTTTCCGTGGACAGCTAAAACGTGAACTGATTGCCCTGCCAAATGCAAATGGCTCCCAAGATCCCTTCATTGATTGACCTCCTGCACGGAGTAACTGTAAAAAATAATAATTAGGGATCTTACATATTTCAAGCGCATAAGCAAAACAGTGATTTATTTATAATTTATAATTTACAATTTAATAATAATAAAAAACGAATAAAATATATATTTTGTGACTAGATAAACCTGGCAGGCCAACTCATTGGCGGGCCAGTTGTAGCCCATGGGCTCTAATCTAAGGACAGGAAACAAAACAAAGAAAACACAGCTTTGCAGCTACAGCTTAAAAACATATTAATGCATTTTATTTCATTCAGTTTGCGAGTTAGGCACATGCTAGCTTAACACTGCTAACAGCCTTTATTCTTTCAAGTTGATAAACTCCAAGCTAACAAACACATGAGGTCGGTTTCCATGTTTTCATGTCACTTTTGGCAAGAAAGCAAATTAGCAAATAGCGATTCAGTATATAATGATATAATATAATAAATAATAAAGTATAATTACCTGCTTTTGGATACAAAAATATTATTTCCTAAACTCAACCTGCTAAGGAAGACTGTTAAACAGCTAATTGGACCTTCTGGTGAGATTGTTTTGTCAACGACTGTAACAAATGAACTCTGCATCATATCATTCAGTTTAATTTATTGTCAAATTACTTTTAATACTTTGAACTTTGGAAAGGAGATATTTCATTTTTCAAAAAAAACACCAAACCTTAAAACTTGTTTTTTAAACTATTGTAGACTTAAGCTGCTGTCTTCTACAAAGTTGTCATACATTACAGGTCTCTACACCCAGTTTGTTGGTCAGGTGGCCAAATAGGAAACTCAAGAAAAGAAAAGATGGGGTGGGTAAAAGAAAAAGGCGCCTCTTAAACGGCAAAAATGCCATTAAAGCATATTTTCAATGCCAGGAGGACTTTTATTTTGAAATGCAAACCGTATCCTGTTGCTGTAGTCACTTTGTCACCAAACTGACATGTTACCGCTGACGTGAATCAGCTCTTATGCAGCTTTAATGACGCTGTTACTTATTTTCAAACAGCAGGACACAATCTCATCGTTGTCATCTCCTGGCAATGAAAAGCTTAAGCAGGAAAAAAGCAGCGCAAATCAAAACTTGCTTTTTGTGACATTATTTCATGCACTGATGCTTCGGCTGGCGTACTCTGCTGCAGCACCACGGCTGAAATGTTGGCGCAAGAGTAATGTCACAGGAAAAGCGGACCTCAATGAGAGAGTTCATGTAACGTGTCTGTCAGGTGTGCATGCAGGTCTACAGGTGAAAGAAAACACAAAATACTGTTCATTATGATATTCTGATCAAACTGAAGCCTACTTGAGTGACAGCTCGGTGGTTCCAATTCTTCCCATCACGTCCCATGCATGAATACAGGCAGAAGAGGAAGGGGTGGGGGGGGGGGGCCATGCAAACAGAACGGAGGGATGAAAAAGAAGAAAAACAAAAACGAAGCACAAGTAAGAGAGAGGACACTTGATCAGTGGTAAGCGATGAATAAACACATGAGAAAAATCGCTGTTCAGTAAAGGTTTCAAATGAAAAGAAACATAAAAGATCTTTTTGTGTTTGCAAAGCATGCACAGTATGAACAGAGCATGCACTGAAAGCCCCCGTTGCTTTGTCAGCACTTGGACAGCAACAGGAAGTGGTTCGTTTGCTGTTGCTTCGGTTTATCAGGCATTAGAAACTGAGACGACACAATGACGATGAGGTTCAGTCAGTCTCGAGGTGGCGTACGGCGCCTTAAGATTGCCAAGAATAACTTTGACAGCCGCTCCTCGTTAATGATCCTCCCTTCCCTATTCGGAAACCTGTTGGGGGGGGGAAACAGCCATCAAAGTTATTCATGTCAGTCGTTAAGGTCTGTAGCAGCGGCAAGATGTTTCGGCGCCGGTTTAATAACGCGGGCAATTGTTTACTCGCTCTCATTTACCCTTGCCATGGATAGCCTCAAAGCAATCTGGAGCAAATTGGAGTCACTGAGTTGTTGCAGAGACAGAGTGGATGATGATCCTGGAAGTGGATGGTCATGGCATTGTGGTCAGTGTCCATAAACTCATCACAGGCAGAATGTAAATAAATATCAAGCTCAAGTACGAAGCTGCGCTGTAACATTGTACAGTGTCTGAATTGATTACTGTTAAGTCTATAAACTGTTAAGACCAACAGCCCAACATATTCGATATACAGTTATATAAAATGGAGAAAATCGCCAAATTCACACATTTGAAAGGCTTTGAAAACCACTACATCTTTGACATTAAGGCTTGATAAATAAAAACAATTTTAATGACTGGTTAATAATTTGTTTATCAGCTATTCACCTGTATACCCAGCTGTTTCCGTGGACAAAGCAAAACAGTACGATAGCCTAATATCTACGAAATCTCTTTTCATGGGATTTACTGACAACTAAATACATGTTACAGGAAACAACTGATGATTTATACTTGTTTTCACCAGTGTTACAAGAAAAACCAACAAACTATCCTGTTTGTGTAACTGAAGTCTGATATAGATGATATATACTGATATATACTGCTGCAGAATAATAAACTACACTGAAAAACACTATTCATGTCATTCTCTTCATTAATCAGTTTTTACCATTTTTTAAATATTTATATCTATGTATTATGGTAGTTCCCTCTAACGTTAGTGAATATTACTCCTAGGCAACATTGTGTGATATTTCTTGGGCTGGAGAATACATTTATTTTATTTATTGATTAGTCTTCCCATTACTCTCTCAGTTAAAGGTAGCCTGTGGTGTCTCTGACTTCTACGGTGCTTTGGAGCACTGAGTGGGTCTCCAACGGGCGCACACTATTCCACAGATCCTGCAGGTGGTGGGAACATTTCAAGATATGATGCATTGTGCCAGAAAAAAAAAAAAAAAATCCACCTTGCAAATGTGTTATGATGAAGGAAATGCACATGGCACATTTGTAGGACCCTGAAGGACATACACAGTGCATTTTATAATCATTTATAATAAATGAGTCAAACATTTGTTCTGGGAAAACTCCACAGGGGACCCTTAATCGACAACTATGTATTTTTCTAAATCTATATAAAATGATAGAGTGATAAAAATATATATATCTAAAATAGTTTCCATTAGTTCAAATTAACATTCACATTGTTGGTTTTGTCCAAATAACAGCCAAAAACGCTAAATTATTAAGTCTTTTATCAAATAAGACTAAGTGATTTTTCAAAATTTCCTTAAGGTAGCGATTACTCAATCATCCGAACGGTTGCTTATTGAGTGACTAAGTTTACATTTCCGACACAGCCTGCGTGCATCATTATGTAGGAATAAAAAAAACAACAATGTTGTTGTTCAATTTGTTTTTAATAGCTTTTGTGCAACAAGAAACACAAGCAGGCGCATGTTATCACGTTCTTTACAGTTTTGCTTGTTTCCTGTATTAAAAAGCACCAGTGGTATCTTTAAAATCACAACAGGCTGTTGTTTCTCCCCTCTGCTGACCTCTGACTGCCTCTGCTCCGGACACTTGAACTCGTCAGCGTTTAGGATGCTGAAATGTTGAAAGACTAGAAAGGGCCAAAATGCTGGACCTGCAAATACAACTCGGTGCTCGCTGCCGGCCAACAAGCCTCTTTTTTTTAAAGCGTTACCGCAGCATTTCATATTGCCTTGTGCCGTACGTGCTACCCGACAGCCCCTGAGAGCGGACGTACACTCTGTTGCTTAAATGCTATCACAGCATTTTACTGCACAGCCACGTTGTCGCAGTAACACACACGAGCACACACATACATCATGAGATGCAATGCATTCAAGCACACACAAGGATGCATTATTATAATGAAATCCAGCAAGAGCAGGACCCTGCGGCTCCACTTAATCAGGCTGCGCGTGTGTTTGCACAAGCACAGTTCTGCTGCTGTTGTGCTGTAAAGATATTTTCAAAAGAATAACAAAAGAAGGTGCTGGATATTTTCAATCAATTTCGCCAGCAAACATATTCTATATTTCAACGTTTATCCTGTTTCAAAATGTGAATGCAGGTAAGCAACAATATGTCATAACTGCACAACCAATACACAAACAATCTTACCAAAGAGAGAGACAGTCTGGTATACTTACATAGAAGCTGTAATTCGTCCCGTTTAAAGTGACAAACTTCTGATGCTTGTTTGGTAACATAACATGCCTAATCACGGCGCATTTCCCCATGATTCAGTCCTATTGTCAGCTGTCATAAGGTGTTAATGGTTTTAGGGCATCAGTGACACAACAGAAGACTGAAGAGTGCCTCAGTTTAATAATGTAACACTCCTTCCCCAATTAAAATGTGCCAATTAACTCAAGATCCTGTGATAGCTCTCCAGCAAACACTCCTCATTATGGCCCAACATTTATGAATTCACAAACAAGCATATTATTATGTTGCTCATTCCAACTTTTTTTTTCCCCCCACTGTTACCGTACAAAAACAACACCCAGCGATCAGGATTTGATGCACGGTGCTTATTAAATGTGGTGGAATGCTAGCGTTGAAACCTAATAACCTGTCAATCACCTTAGAAATGATCACATCTCAGATTTTAACTCCCAATTAAGTGGCTGAGCAGACAAAGCGATTCCTAGCTCGTTAGCATTACATTAATCAATCTTTGTTTACAATCACCTACGACTCAAGATCATTTTAAAATGACTCCAACAACGTTTTGCGCTCTAAACCACTCTGGTCTACTGCCGAAAACACTGCTACAAAACAGCAAATCCATCAGGCTCGGCGAGAGATGTTGCCGTGGTTACCCATTTGAGAAAGTATGCGTTATGACAAGTCGACAATCACTCACTCACTCATCAATAAAGAAAACTACTGAAGTCAAGAGTGCAAGTGGATGAAAATGCACATTTGAAAGTAACTAGAAGTGAGCATTTAAAGGCAATTTTTCAAAAAACTAAACCCTGGGGGGAGCAGAGTACCGACCTACTTCCTGTATCAGGTTACTCTACACAAAGAGTAATATCAGAGGAACCCATTACCTTTAGATACCTTCGGTGTGTTAATTATTCTTTGTTTTGCACATTAGAAACAGTTATACATTGCCACTTTGCCATTATGAATGTTTTAAATATAACATAAGACATAATGTGTGTAAATACAATAAAGACTCGGTCAACAAAAACATTTGATTGAACTCTTTTAAAGAATCGTTGATAATAATTGTGTAATACCGTGATATTTAAATCTCATACCGCTGCAACCATAGGACTAAGCTGCGGCCTGTACTGCAAGGCAGGATTTAAGCTTAGCGAGCTAACTTCAGGTTTACAACAGTGACCACAGTGATCACTTCGTGCAAGCGCAACACCAAATGACCAATCAATTCTCTTTGAAAACAGCATTGCTATTCATATAAGATCCTCTGGAGCTGTGCTGTGCTCAGTGGACCAGCCAAACCCTTTGATTTATATATGAGAGGTCTAGCTTCTGGTTGAAGGGACTGACTGATGACTGTCAGCTTCTTGACCTGTATGTTGCCGGAGCAACACGTCTGAGTTGTGCTCTAACAGTCACCTTGTGTTGCTTTGCTGCATGTACTAATGTCTGCTGTGGGTGACACAAGCAATATCATTCCTATTTGACCGTACTTTTATATGACTGATTGATTGAAGCACCAAAGTCTTGTACTTCTTGTATTTATTACATCTAAGTGTGTGGCTACTTACTGCGCTGAATTATGTTTTAATATGTATCCGTTTGACACTGCGACTGAAACAATGAGGCTAAAATTGTCAATCACACCATAAAAATACATTCAAGCAATGCATTTATTTTTTAATTATAGTCCAATCTACTACAGTAGCTGTGTCACCTTTAGCCATGTGCATGCACTCAGAATAACATGAGTAAACCCTGAGTTGACTTATCAAGATGCTAAACAGCATTGTGCATCTGCTCGGCATGACTGTGTTCGTTATTAAAAGATATCCTTGGTATGCTGAACTCTGGTAATCCCAGTATTAACATTCTAGCAGTGCTTCTGTTTATGTGGCCTGCAAATTCATTGGTACTTCTTAAGAAAGCCCCTTCAGTGACTGAATTTGACACCAATGACCTAAGAAGCAGAATCAGCAAATCTTCACATTTGAGAACTTAAACTAGCAGATGTTTGCCATTAAGGCTTCTGTAATTACCAAAAGGACTACTACGTGAAAAAAGTTGTCGACTACTCCATTAATGTTCAAAAAGCAAAAGCACAGAAGCACCACACTCACCTCGTCGACATTCTCAAAGGCGTTGATGACGTCGTACGGCAGGCAGGACAGCAGGTCGATAACAAACCAGGTCTTCAGGTAGTTCATCCGAATCAGCTTGGGGTCCGAGATGACCTCGCCGGCGGGTCCGACAAACGTGGTGTGAAAGTTCAAAACGATGTCCACAAGGAAGATGACGTCCACGATGCTGTCCACCACCAGCCACGTCACGTTGTTCTGCTTCGTCTTGAAGGAGACGTTGTAGGGCACCATGATGGCCGTGTAGAAGGTGAGGATGAGGATGACCCAGTCCCACGTGGTCTTGAAGAGGCAGTAGTGCAGGATGATGTGAGGTGGGGTTTTGGGGGTCTCCTGCTTGTACTGAGGTAGGATATCTGAGCCCAGCTGCAGTACCTGCCGAAAAGCAGTGAGTCAGGAAAACACAGAAAGACAGATAAATAAATACTCGCAGTAGGAGGCCAAAAATACTGTAGCTTGGAGCCTAAATTATGTCGTCCTGACTGTGACTATAGCTCACCTGCTCATGAGAAGTGCTGTGTAAGTCTTAGATGTTGACCTGATCTAAAAGACTCCTCTGAGTTTGTTCTCAAGTGCACAGAGCAGAGATAAAATCACATGTATCCTCCATACCTCAGCTAAGCGGGAGTGCTTGTGGACGTTCTCTCCTTTGTGAACTGTGGGCTGCAGCTGTTGTAAGACTCCTCTGCTGCTTGTGAGAGCTCGAGTCAGCCGGGCAAACTTTCCCCAGCCTGAGGATTACAAACACATACAGTATGCGCAATCTTTAACATGATTGATTTTAACGTGTTTTTTCGGTGCTGGATATTTCCTGGGGGCAACAGCATGTTTTCAAAACTCAAACTTGCGAAAAGAGTCACAGAATCTGGGGTCGAACATACTTTTTTTTTTAGTTTTAAACAATTGTTAAGTGCTAAGTGTGACTGCTTCCAAAAAAGCCTCAGGTTCCTGTTTAAATAAATATCTGACTTAGTTTCGGGAACATATTATCCCTGGAATAAACCATCGACCAGCACGTGATTTGGCTGTTAGGGCTCCAACCTTTTGGAAATACGGAAGTGAGAAAACTCACTTCATCCATCATCAATCATCCATCTTGACTTCAACCATTCAGCTTTTTCTTAATTTTCTTGATTATATAATATATTTCCTCATCTGTATCTGTTACTTATTTGAATTTACTCTATGAATTTAACCTTACTTTTAGTGGTTTTACTCGTATTTTAATGTATTTAATGTATTTTTATGTACATAAAACATTATTCTTGTTTTTATTTACAACAACAATAAAAATATTAATTTATAAATTTGAACTACCTTTATTGATGTTAATACATATGTTATTAATCTTTTGCAGTAGTAATAAGCTAATTTAAGGATGTGTTTTGGTCCAATGGGTTGTTTAGTCAATTTGGTTTTATAGCCTAGTTCATATCCCATCTTGACTTTTTATCTGGCTCTTAAATTCATCTTCCTGCTGAATTCCTACAGATTTACGGTGAATTAAAGACCTTTAATAACATTATTAACTGCAGACAGTTCAGTCGATGAGTTACGGGTGTTATGCTAGTAGAAGCCAATGTAGCGCTGAGCCACTGTTGACTACAGAGGTGTGGTAGGCTTACTTCTGTCTGACACAACACAATAAGACTTTTCTCATTTTAAACTCAACTGAAAACTGACTCAGGTGGCATGGATCACGTTAAGGCGGTTAAACAGATTTCATGTAGCTACTACAAACTACTGGTTCAACTACAGATGTAGTTGTAAACAAACGCTGACATCTAATATCTATTTCCTTTTAAATAAATCAGTTAGAGTCTCTTATAAGAAAATTATACCAAACAACAGTACTGTTGCACTTCACATGAGGGTTTTCTAACTTTAGTGAAATATAAAGCAGTATTCCTACAGCTATGCAAGGCTTTATAGTGTCTTTATTATCTCTCCTGCAGCTTTAGTGTTTCAGTTCAATTCCTCTGCTCTCATCAGCATCAGCATAATTTTTTGGTTGGTTGGTTTAAAATTCTCTAAAAAACCCCCAATGTAAGCGATCTACTAAGCCCCAAATAGCAGATCAACAACGTTAATGAAAAGCTGGTGAACATTTTGAAGCAGCATATGCCCAAATATTTTCTTCAAGAGTTGGTGGAGACTAAACCCAGATATTAACCCAGATAATAACCCGGTATTTCGTGGATAATGAATGTTGCTGTTTCTCTGCTGCGCTCAAGCAGCCCAGAAAACCAGTTACTGTAGTTGTAAACTACTTGCTTCATGTTGGTTCAAAGAAACAAACAATGAGCCCACAGCCAGACACATGGATCCATCACTCTGCAGGAGCAGAACACCATATTACTTTTTCATTAGCAATAAACACTGTAATAAACAAATGTCATTTGAACCGTTGGGTGGTGATATTCAGACATAGGATTCTTTGCCCAACTATCACCCCCTCCTCTCCTCCTCTCAGACAGCACAAACCCATACTTGTGATTGCCTTTTACTTCTGCTACCTGTTGATATTGAGGCCTAAAGACAACCTCAGTCACTACTTCTCGTGCTCATTGGCACTAATTCATGTGCTATTTGAGCTGTCTTAAATTGTTATACAGACCAATGAATTAATTTTTGTGTTGCTGCTGATAACTGTCACAATGGGGGGTTGTATTTGACTGAATGGGTACTTGCCAGAGCAGATGCACAATGCACATGCTGGCAGAATCATGTTACCTCAGCCATTCTCATTTTTCATAATCTCTGTATGAGGTTTGAGATCACATGTCCATCATGCAATGTAGAAGAATTTTTGCAGATTCAGGAAGCCATCATGTTCAGATGGAAAGCAGGAAGTAGACTCTAACCTTTGGAGGAATCGTCTTCGATGGGCTGTTTGAAGGCTGTGATGTCACTGAATGTGCAGAGAAACAGGACCACTTTCTCTTGTTCGTTTCGAATGGGAGCGATCTTCACAAAAAACCAAACAGGCGTTCCTGAACGTGTAAAAACAAAAACATTTAGCTGCATCATCTGCTTATTTTTAGAGGAAATGACACTGAGTGCGCATATAGCAGAAATCTTGATCACACAGTATAAACCGAAATGTTCTGGACTTTCCATTTTTCCTGTAACACCTGCGAGCAGGGGGAGGTTACACCTGCGAGTGGAAACAAACACAGCACCACATTTTTCTGGGGAAGGCTTCTCTGGTCTGGCTCTCAACCAATTAGCACATTTCTACAGAGGTAGAAATGTTCTGGGCTGCCTTTGAACTCGGCTGTATGTTTCAGAGGCTCTGAATACATTTGCATGACAAGAGTAGGAACTTCACATTTCTCTGCTTCCCAACACGTGCCGTTCATACTTACTGTTCTTCTTGTACATCAGTATTTCAAACGAGTTCATCTCATAATTCTCGAACGTTAGCCGCACTTTCTCCGTCGTGTCCTTGTCCGTGAGCTCACCATACATGAAGCTGGAAAACACAAAGGGAATTTGCCATTTTAATATTTAATAGACAGACAAGCATGCTCGTTCTGGCGGTAAAGAGGGCTGAAGAAGGCTCAATGTGTGAATATCTTAATGCTTCCAATGTTTATGTGTCATCGTATTGAACTTTTCCTCTTAAATTTAACTGCCTGAAGAAACAAAAAGGGAAACGTGTAAACCAGTAACTGTTTGCTACTCAGACACATCCTGAGAGTTTCAGTGCAGAATTAGACTGTATTAAATACAGAATAGAAATAGATTAAAATCTATCCTAAAAGCATAAAAAAGATAAATGCAGCCTGGCATCTAATTGGCCAAATGCAAACCTCCTCTGCAAACCTAATTAAACCTGAAGATGGGTCAAGCAACCATAAGCACGTTCAACCACGCTGCAGAGACATTCATCTCACTTTGCTTGTTACTGCCACCCTCAGTGGCAGCCTGTTCCAGCATGATCTAAATATAACTCTCGAGTTTGTTATGAAATACAAAAGGAAGGCTAAATTTAATGAGACTACACTCTGACGCTGCAGAGACTTTTCAGACCAGTGCTTGATGTAATATCACTGATGACTGTCCTCTCTCTTCTTCTTCTCTTTTCTTCTATCCCCCTCTCTCTCTGAGCCAGGAGGAATGTGACTTTCATCAAAGAAAATAATTCCTCAAGTGACTTTCTCATCATGCATGAAAAATTCCCACAGGTTTGTCACTGTATGTTTACAGGATCCAGTATATGAAAAAAAATGCATACATAATTGAAGAAACAAAGAACACAGTGAGAGCAGTTGAGATGGAAATTACATCTTTGAGCCACACATCTACAACAAAAGAGGCCCAGATATTAGACTTTGACATTTGAGGCAATGAGTATACATTTTATGTTTGAGTCATCCTCAAGAACATCACACACCCATGAATGTTTTATGGCCTTTATAATCAGGCTCATGGCCATGTTTTCTGACAGAAAATTTTAAAAAGCTGAAAGTTTAAATGATTAAAAGTAAAGAGGATTATCTGAAGAATAATGAAAGGACATGGCGACACATTTAAAACTTGATTTTGAAAAGCAAAAATCTTGTATAAATGTCAAAAATAGACCTTTATTTGAAGGCAAATGAACAAACATATATGACATGAGAGGAATGTGGACAGTTAATAAACAAAGAGTTATGACTCATGCAGGAAAAAAGCTGAATTTAAAGCTTTTAATGCATGAAACAGTTCAACATTTAAAGCTTTAAATGCTGTACGTGAGCAAAAAGACCACCAACACCAGAGTCGCCAGCTGAGGCTGATAACATTTGCTCTGCAGGTGTTTGATAGAAGTATTGAAGTTAAGTGATCATCAAATCATTACAATTCACCTGCTGAAACGACAATCCATCGAAGTTGTGTAGTTCGCCATGACTGGTCTGCACAGGCTGTGTGGCTGCCATAGCAACACATCCTGACACAGCTGCACAGCAGATTAGCTTAGCCAAAACTGTTAGCAAGAAAATGTTGACAAACATCTCTTGTCTGCTACCCAAATGAATTTGTTGGAGCATTATATGTAGGCACTTGCTTTATAATGGCTTTTTGTTGTTGTTTTTGTGTATTGCTTATTTTAGTTCGTCATTTATCAGTTAACTGATAAACAAGTTAGCAGGTACCAGCTATATGTGGCTAACGTGTTGCTAATACAGCAGTCTGATACACCTCTAGGCTAACTGCTGGGTATTTTACTCTTTTGACATACTCTAACATACTTTACTAAATGGATTACTGTGTTGTACTTAACATGACAACCTTTTATTGGTTGCTAATGAATTTTCACAATACCTTAGTCCAATTTATATTACCGTTTTCTGATTGTCATGGATTTTGTCGTCAAGTGTTGCTTCCAGTAAACTGTACAAATGTTTGTTAGCTACTGTCTTCTAAAATACCTGGAAATGTATTTACATGTATGTATGAAACTCTAATGCAGTCTAGATTAAGGCCCGTTTTCCCTCTTCTTATAAATGCAAGACTTCACTCCAAGCAGCCTAAAAATACATCTAAAACAAATCGTCACACACACTGTTCAATATTTGTATTGGCAAGTATTCTAAAGCTTATGCTTACGGACCCAAGGGTCTAAATCAGTAATAGCCGCAGTGCTGGCTGTGACAAACACCCTCTCCCACAACAGACAAAATCGCCCACGGTTTTTGAATCTGGCAGCACCAACTGTTTTCATGTGATCCTATTAATGTAGTGGTTTCTGGCATGCTTATTACAAGACACAGTAAAAACACACGAATACACAAACTGCTCATTCGAATAGGAATGCTACTCAAGAGTACCTTTCATTCCTTTACTGTATGTGAACATTTTTGTTGGGAGCAATATTTTTAAAGTCTTTTTAGGATAGCAGAAAATGTTGTAATTTAAACTTCCTTTGCTAAGCTGCTATGCTGATGGGAAGTAAACCTCCTCACAGTTAGGTCTGCATATAAGGCCCTTTGAACACGACAATACTTCAACGACACATCCAAATGTTGTTAATTGTATTTGAGGTTTGACATGAAGACCTATAAATCAAAAACTTCAGCTTTGTTGTCAGCAGAAGGTCAATATGTTAGTTGGTCCACCGCTTTGGTCCAGACTGAACCATCTGAACAATTGTTGAATTAATTGCCATGAAATTTGGTACACACATTTACAGTCCCCAGATGATGAATCCCAGACACTCTGGCAATCCCCTGACTTTTCCTCTGGTGTCACAATGTAGTTGACATCTGTTTAATAAAATGGTGCAAAAACTATTGGATTGCTATGGAATTTCTGATGATGATTCATGCCTCCTTCAGGAAGAAGTGCAATCACAATGTTTTCATCTAGCGTTATCAAAATGTGAGTTTGCACATTAGTATTTGAGGAATGGAGCTGCGATATTTAGGTCCCGCCCAAACCAGGCCAACAAAATCATAGGCATAACAGAGCTGTCAATCACCACATCACACCCCCCTTTTCATAGCATCAAGTAACTAGTAATTAAATGTTAATCTGACAAGAACTTTTTTAGTTTGGGTCATGTTTGTCATTGCTTGTGGGCAATTGAGATGTTTTGGCCTCACTTAAGCTGTCATGTCTACAGTATGTACTAAATACCTTAAAAAACTAAAAACATTCCTATCAGTCTCTTACACTATATAAGTGATTATCAAACAGCAGCATCAAATTAGCATGCAAACAGACAAAACCAAAATGATGAACACAGTTAACATTTTACTTACTTAACATAACGTGTTAGCACCAATGCATGCCTGCTGACTGCTGTGTCTGCCTACAGCTACAAAGAGCTGCTAGCATTGCTGAATACTCTTAGTCCATTTCTTTAACACAGCAGACTGATTCATGTACTCCTGCAAATGCCGCCTATAACCAGAAGCAAGTCTCGCAATTTAATTTAAAAATGATAGATTCAATATTTTTACTGTGCCCTTAATGCATGGATGCCTGTTAATTCATTGGGGATTATGCAAAACAATCAAGTCAGAAAAAACCTGCACATACAGCAGTGGCATGTAGTGACTGGTAGCATTGTCTTTTCATCTATATTAAGCCCAATATAGATGAACAAAATAGAATAATAGAAGAAAATCTAAAACCAGAAACATGAACACATGACAAATACAAACACAGGCACATGTATTGCACCTGATAACATTATCCTCCTAAGAAAGGTCTCTCTACCAGTTACTTAAAAATAAGGGTGTTCTGCCAAGAGGTAGGAGGTGTAAATACAAATGAACACAAATAGATATACAGAATGGAAAATGGCCTCTTAACCCAGCACTTACTAAAAATAACAAAATAGAAACACTACAAACCTCCTGTCATGGTACTTTAGAGGGAAGCAATGTCTATATGGTCTAAGTGAGAGCTCCACACAATTATTATACTGCAGGCACTTATGACATTAAAACAAACCTTGTTGAGGGTGTCACCCTCACTCTGACTGTAGAACAACTGCAGCAGCAGCAGCATGATTATTTTGGCTTCAACAGCCAAGCTCATCCAGATTAACAAGATAGCTGCAGCTGGAACAAGTTCTTGCGATGTCACTGGCTAATCTTGCTTATCTGATACAGCAAAAAAAAAAGCTGTCAAACAAATTCAGGATATTTCAGTGTCAACACCATAACTAAAATTATGAGTTACATCCTCAGCTTCAAATCTGGTGGAGGTACAAAAGTCATGTGTGATATGGAGTTTCTGTAATTCTGATTATATTCAGGGAACATTTATGGATCTCCCCTCTTTAGCATTTGAAGACTGTAATCCTAACACATCTACACGGAGAGAGACAGATCATCTTGCCTACCTGCAGGTGCTGCTTTTCTGCATCACCTCCGCTCTGTGGTACCCCGACAACTTGCAGAAACCATCGTTGCTGTAGACGATGGGCCAGTCCACTATCTGAGCATTCCCCAGGACAAAGTTGGTATCTGTTTGAAAGTAAATTGGACAGAAATGGGCGGATAACTTATGGGACTGCAGAATATCCTTAAACAAAACAATAATATGCAAACGCTTTAACTACAGTTTGGGTTGGGAAAAGGTTGAGGCCTAATACATTTGACCTGATCAACATCAAGGGTTTGGTGGGACTGCAACTGAAAAACAAAGTGACAGTTATTCAAGGAATTGCAGGATGCAGCCATATTTCAAATGTTAGGACAGAATTATATTTGAAATTTAATATAATTAAATATTTGTGCAGCATTTTTATTGTAAAGCAAGCACTGGTGTTCAGAGAAAAAAGAAAGCTGTCTCCAATACACATCTATACACATCAATACTACAAAACATTTATATTATATTAAATTATATTAGATTCGATCAGTGACGATTTGTTTGTTTAAAATTGTGTTTTTGCCTTGCAATGTCTCCCTGTCATTAAAAAAGACTGAGCAACCGTGCCTTTAAGAGCTACTTTAAAGACACTTCAAGATTTTCATTAGTGTCCATGATGGTCTACGGACCATTAAACACCCCACGTTGGGAGTGTATTCACAAATGTAAGACAAATGTTAAATCTTTGCTTCTGCAGAAAACATCCAAATATCTGGTCCATTGTTTGTTTGTTGTTTCACAAGATCACCTTGTGTTGTTTTTTGTGCATTGTGATTATGTAACAAGCCTAGATGGCTGTTTCAGGGGTGTTTTGGGGGTGAACAGTCATCAAACAGCCCAATTTAAACAAAGATTTGGCACGTTAAGTCCAGAAATATCTACATCTGCTGTTATTGATTTTTAAATGTCATTAAAAATGCACTACATTAATTCTCATAAAGGCATATTTTGTATATTAAAATGTTAGCAATGCCTCCAAGCAAGACTTCATTGATGGGCAAAATGTTAACAAACCTCAATAATCATTTAGCCAAGTTTTCATCCAACTATGAAATCTAAGTTTAATAATTATCACAGACGGTGATCACTTAAACTCAAATACATTAAATTAAAAGAGAGTGCCTATGTTTTTAATTTAACCTAAAATGGTTAATTAAACATGACTGATTGCGTTGTGCAGTGTTTGCCATGGGAAAATATGATTTTTTTTCCCTGCCAAAATGACAATGTAATTTTAAAGACAATTAATGCATTACTGTTATTGAGCGGCTTACAAATATGCTGTGAGAAGGCCATCAAGTTTTGATTTAATTTGCTAGAAATACAACATGTGTCTTTAAACATACCATAATTGTAAAAGATAAAGACAGGAAAAGAAAAGCAAGACGAATATGGATTATTTTTCATATGGACAATCTAATATCTATTCATAAAATTTTGGGAAAAGGCAAGCAGGAGCAGATGTAATGGGATTAAACGGTCCAGGACAAGTGATGAAAATCAGGAATAAAACCTCAAAATAGACACCCTGCTATTCACACACACTACAACAATGTGATGACACAGGGGTGAAAGAGCAGGAGAGGGAATAATTATAATAAAAACACACCTGGCACAAAACACACATGTATACACACACAAAAAAAAAACAATTTCTTTGATCACATTAAGATTAAAACAGACTGATATGACAACTAAAAGCATGAGAAGACTGACAGAATATGATGAATGGGACGTTCCATGCCAACGTGTTATTTTACAATGATCAGACAAACGTTAATCTTGTGAGTAAGATCGTTAGCAGCCCTGGATTTGTTAACTCACTGCTGTGTTGCAGCAATTTTTTCGCAAATATGTAAAAAGTCTCTACAGTTGTAATCAGTTAAATCCTTTGTAAATTAACAGCATTTGGTATAGAACAGTAAGTGGTACGTTACAGAGAGATAGATACTGTAAGGAAAACATAAGCAGCACACCAAACTAAACTTTATAGTACCTGTCTGTCTATGTGACAGTGTCCAAACTGAAATTTTTGAAAAGAAAACAAGGTTAACAGATCACAGTGAGAAACATCTGTTGAATGTCAAACCAAAAAAAAAAAAAAAGAGAGATGGGGCGTTTCGAGCAAAAGAGAGACGCAGGTGGACACAACGTCACTCTGTGAATTCGGCAATCCTTGCTGTGTTGTTGGCGAAGAACATGACAGCTTGTTGACAGGAACTTTTGTCTGATTTATCAGGAGCTCAGACTGAAGGTTAACTTTGACCTTGATAAACCCAGCGCGGCTAACACATTAGCATACGGTTGTCTTACAGTTGTCCAACTTTCTTCAGCTATCATGAGCTGCTAACTTTGTTGTTGTGAGATTTGTCTCATAATTATTACTACTAATAGGAGTCAACTTGTGTCTGGCACTGCAACATTTGAGTGAATGTACAATGATCTGTAAAAATGAGAAGATATTTATGAATGCAAGTTTTACATTTTGCAAAAAAAATACCTGTAAAAAACAGCAAAAACTGTTTCAAAATTCAAAAAGCGTAGGTCAGTGAATGCACAGTGCAAAATGTTAAAAGCTTGAATTCATAAATATTTATTCATTTGTACAAGCCATTACACAGTCATTCCAATGTCATCGTACAAGATACAAGATGACTTTTACAAGACAGAGCTGACTGTTATTATTTTAACGAAACAAATCGCACTTCATATGACTTGATCACTTGTTATGAACGTGGCCAAATATCACTTTAAAGTGAGTTTCAGGTTGTCGTTTCACAGTCTGGCTCACAACTTTTCTGTTTTGGGTCGCTCTCACCACTTTGAAAGCTTGTTTTCAGCCAAAGCAAAAAAAAATAATTAAAAAAAAACAACTCTAAGAACTCATTGCACAATCTGCTCAGCACCAAATGGCAGACAGTCATTGTCAGCAACTAGATGGTGAACACTGCGGGGTGTTTAGCAGCTACATAACCAGATATTTCCCCCAGGAGCTAGTAGAGACAGAGCTATAAAGAATACTGTACTACTGGAAATGTTGACTTTGGAAATCAAAGACAAATCAACTCAAAAGTCAGCTTTGTGCTTGCAACTTGTTTTAGCTGCTCTCGGTTAACGAAAAACATAATATATTTATCATAATATGCTGCAGTGGAGCTGAGCTGCAGAGGCCAGAGGTGCACAACCAGCTGCACCAGTATGCTACTCATGCTAGCAGCTGCCTCACCAGCTCGATTAACTGTCTCAGCTGCCTTCGTTTTCTTGGCTGCTCCTCATCCTTTCAAATAAATTTTACGGTATAGGATTATAAGCAGCTTTAGTTTACTTTAAGGGTTTTAAAAGGGTCCTTGGCATCATTAAGACCCCCTTACTTTGCACAGTGGCATCAAGTGTTCTACTTCCAGATTCTTGGTACTGTCAGTGTTTGCTTACTGGTGTTATTTACTGCGTCTTCTGTTATGACAAGTGAAAAATGAATGCCTGAGAGTTACAAAAAAGGAACATATCATTGTTTGGGAATGCCCACCCAGCACTGTGTTTCTCACAAGTCACTCCATTTTCTCAGTGGCATCCTGCAGATTACAGTCTTGCCTCTTTTGTTTCTAGCTTTGGAGAGATTTGCTGCTCGCTAATCCATGGGCCGCCCAAGGTCAGGAGAAAAACATATGTGTGTGGTTTTGTTTTTAGGGGGTGGATATTATATATATAGTCAGACTCACACTGTTCATCCACAGAAAAAGCCTAGTTTGGGAGAGGTGCATTCACCCTTTCTGAACAAGTTGTTCCCTTCTGTCATAACACATTTTAATGTAGATGTGTGCAACAGGGGCACACTGACAGTGAGGCCCAAGGAGTGCATACACAGACACACACATTTGTTTGGCATACTTCTGGGGGCACTGACCATGAAAGATAAATTTAAAAAACCCAGACCTAACTTTAACCAAACCTCGTTTAAAAGTCATTACAGCTCAAGCCAATTAGCTGGCGTGTATCCAAGACTGTCCCTGAATGCGGCTTGTGACAGACGCGCACAAAGCTCCTGGTTCTGTTTCACAGTTAGCTGTCCAGTGTCATAACTCTCCAGTCTGTCCTGTCACTTCCCATTGGATCTAATAATAAAGACAGGCCAAAGGATTACTGACAACCACGGCCAAAAATACTGTGAGATTTCCATCAGAGTCTGGTAAGTTTCAGTCTCAGATGTGGTTAATTGTTAATTCGGACAGCATGCTGTGCACGAACATCTTTAATCTGCCTCAGGAACATAAGGTGTTGTACTTTTAGGACAAATTAACATTAAAGAAAATAAAGGGAATATCCAAATTATTAGATGAGGGACTCATAACTGCTACCTAATCTGAAAATTAACGTGTTTTAGATACTAAGAGGTTTGGTAGTAAGAGTTTTAAAACTTTATTTAAACAATGTTAGATGAAAGCCATGACAGTCAAGATAATTCATAATTATTCTACCATTTTAATCATTTTTAGACTAAGACTGCTAGTTGATGGTCATTTGGAGAGTAGTGCTGGCCCTATAACGTCCACACTGGAAATGGGGGCTGGAAATAAGGCTTTATGTTGTTTCTGTGTTGTTAATTTGATGCAAACATAAGATACGTATATGCAGTGGTATTAATTAGGCACATCTTGGGTTAATTCAGCTGCAGACTTATTCAGATTCTCTCTGTTAATATTTAAAAGCTCCGACACGAGCAACAAAAGCCTGACAGTTTCATTTCCAACCAGTCAGTATCTTAATGGCTGATCGTGATGAATAAAATCAAAAAGGTATTGTTTCCACACCGAAGATCATACTGAGCTCTTACATGTGTTTATAAATAGAGGGGTTTTTTTATATTTACACTTCACTTACGCTATCATAACGACAGAAGAAATCCCAAGAACCCAAACAAAGACATTTCCGGTCCATATAATCTTTAAATTAAGACTTTCAGTGACCTTATGCAATCAGTAGTAAATTGAACCTGCTGTCTTTTCTCGCCCCTCACACACTCCCGCAGGGACTCCCATCACAGGAACGGGCGCTGTGTCACAAAATTCAGTCACGCTGAAAATCTTTAATTGAATTAATTGGCTTTACATGGCTGGTGAATTTTTAAAAACAACGTGGCTCAAAGGAAAAACGAACTTTTCTTATTTTGATAAAGGCCTTATATTATTAATTAGCTTCGTCGTTTCTTTAATTAGTTGATTGGCTTAATTAGACAGACTGTCGGACAATATGCGCCAGGTTTCCACGACAGGTTGGATTGAGTTTTAATGTTTTAATCTCTCAGTTTAATGCACCATATCAATGCTCTTTCTTACCGTTCGACCGTCTGACAATATTCTCCAAAAAAGTATTTTGAGGGGCCACAAGTCCCCTCCGACCCCCCGCCATCCTGCCGCTTCACTCAGGCGTCTGCAGGTGAAGCTTTACTCCTCGATCCGCCGCCTGTCTTCATGGTCTCTCCGGCTCCGAGACGCTGCGAGGATTTCTTAGAGAGGAGCTGTTTGTCTGGTCTGCTCATTAGCTGCCTCCTCAGCCCGGTGCGGTGCGTTGGCGCCTCTTTCGTGAGGCACGCACCTCATCAGCCAGGAGACGAAAAACAACGCATGGGCGCACGGCGCAGGAGGGGCAGTGGCTCTGCTGCTCCACAAGCGCCACCAACAAGAGCTGGAGCGCCATCTGCTGGACAACGTGCGTGCACACTATAGCTGTGTGCATTTTACAATAATCTAAACTATTAGAAATTATTACGAAGCCAAATGTAAAAATAATTAACATTTATTTTGCAGACCCCTTAACTGGCCTCTAAACTGGGAACAACACCTCAACATATTGTTGCATTGGGAATAACAAGCTAATCCAAATCAATTGTTTTTGGTTTTGACACTTAAAATATATTATGCTGGTCATATCTCTGTATTCTCAGGAGTAAATGTTAAGACGGTTTGTGCCTCTACATTTCAACCAGATCATTTAATTTATTTTTTGAGTTATTCTGATTTATGGAGCTGACATTTTCAGATGTGTTACATTTAGCAGATTAAAACACGAACTGCAACTAATTTCAGTTTGAGCTGAGGAAAGACAGCTGGGAGAACTTGCTGCAGTCCACCCCAGAGGTTTCTAATAGAGTTTTTCATGGATTAATCGTTTAGAGTCAGGTTCTTGAAACTGGTGTCCCAAAGGAGCAGCAAAACTGAGGCGTGTGGATTTCCCCCTTTTTAACTGCAGCAGAGTTGGCCCTTTCACAGATAGCATGTTCCCAACCAGCTCATTAATCCTGCTCAATTAGTTTGGAACCTGCAGCGCCCACACTAGGACAAGACCTCAAATAATGCTTCTGGTGGCAACATCTCCATCAAAATTAAACAAATAGTCCACACAGAGGTCAGTGTGAAAGCTCTCCTGCACCTGTGGTTTCTCAGACACACAGAGGACGGCTGCATTTCTATCCTCTCCGTTTTCACGTCGGGTTCACCTGTTGTCGCAGGTGTAAATCAGACCGGATGGCTGCTATGGAAACCAGCCGGGTTTTGCGCTGCAGCGACCCACTGAACGTCCCCGTTTTATGTTTAACCAATTAAAGAGGTTACAAATAGCTGAGCACAACGGCTCAGCGTTATTTTACTGTGCAGATTTATAAATGAGGACATAACCAACACTTCCTGAGTATCAAACGGTCTGAAGATTAACAACTTTTACGTTTAACCAATTAAAAAGGTTAAAACAGCTGAGCACACTGGCTCATGGCCAGAACAGGGGAAGCTGGTTCAGCATTTACAGGCTGGATATAGACATTCAGTACCACACCGTAACATAGCTGTAAGTGGATATTAGTGTTTCTTACTGTATTTGTCAACAGCTACAACCCGTAAGATAGCTGATGTCTGGCAATATAAGAAAACAGTTGTTACACTTTAATATATATTCATTAAAGTTTTAACAGTTGCCAAATATTGTATCCTCATATGAGCCCTTACCAAACAAACACGACAACGAAGGAGGGGTTAAAGTACAGTGACGCCATTTAAAGACAAAATAGTCCTGCTTTCATGGCTCCTTTTAAGAGCTGAGGATTGCAGTGTCAGTGTTTGTTTGCTTTATGGCGCATGCCCCCTTCCAGCTTCACAACAACTTCCTTTGATCTGTTTACAGAAGGTTATGAAGGTTCTATGCAGGAGACTGTGCCTATGATGACCTGCTGACTCGTCTTGTAGTAAATGTATGTGTAGGAGTGATAATGGGTACGTAATGGCAATAACAGTTATCAGACAAGCCATCGATACAGTATGTAGTACAAGAGTCATTGTGCAGGAAGCACAATGTCCAACCCCGAGTCACTAGAGAGCCTCAAGACTCTCAACCAGGTATTATAATGTCACCAGTCTATTTTTCTAAAAAGGAAAACATCACTAAATGACAGGTTTGTAATTCTGTTAAACCTAATATTAAACTTCATTTCCATGAGCCCTGAGAATGTTTTATTTGGTGGCTTTTCTAACTTCAAAGGTTCAAAGGGGATTAAACACTTTAATTCAAGCCACAGTGGGTTCACCGACAGGCACAACCCTAAAATACATGAAGTGTAAAACAGTTAAATGCAAATGTATTACAATGAAATTAACCCTTCGTTAAATTACTATTATTAAATTAATTATTATTAAATTATTATTAACTTTGCCCCAATCTCCCCAGACAGTTTACATAATTCCTCCAACATTTCCCTCGAGGAAACACTTAAGCAGCTCATATAATTATAGAGAATTAATAACTGGTGAGAAGCCTGTTTTTCCTAACTTGAAAGTGTATTTTTTAATGAGTCAAAACAAGAAAAGACCCAGAGAAAAGAATGTTAAGCACTTTTTATCCATCGCTGAATGTGGAACAATGACAGCAGTTGTTTCAGTGTGGGTTCAGCCTGTGATACAGAACCACAGTTGGGCAAAAGCAGTCTGTTGTGGACCTGGTTGACAACTGTACAAACTCTAACAGAGCTTTCTTACACACACAAACATGGTCTATTGTCACCTTATAAAGAGTCTTTGCATGTCGTTCCTCAGCTCACATTAACTTGACCACGTCTTGGTGATCCTGAGATGACTCAGATGATCTACGATGTGTTTGTGTTCAGGGAAATTGGCAAATTTGGTCTCCTTGATCTTGAGCCAGTTCTGGGTTCTGCGCTCTGCGGCGTGGCCGCGCTCCTGCTCTGCGGTCATGTACGGCCGGCTGATCCAGTACTCGTTCTCAGCCTCTCGCTCCAGATGCTTCATCGTGTTGCGCTTCATCTGCCAGGTAATCTGTCGGGGACGGCGATACTTTCCAATCCACTGCTTTCCCGGGATGCCTTTCCGCAGCAGGGTGAGGGTGAGAAACATGGTGCCAAATTATTTCTGAAAAGGCCAAAAAGTAAAATTTTAAAAAAAGTGTTAAATGTTATTTAATACACAAACTGTGCAAACCACAACAACATACTGAATAGCGACTGTGTTGATTTGTCATAGCAGCTAAATCACAGGTTTTACTGATATTATTACCATTGTTTTTGCTGTATTCAAGTGATGAGTAAGTCCAGACACCAGGACCATGATACTGAAACAGCCATCCTAATTTTTATCATTTATATTGAAGTTTTTCCTGATGTGACAAGTGAAAACCACACGGGTGTTTTATGCTGCACGGCTGGACATCTGCTTGGGCTGGGTATGTAAAAAGAGCTACTCTGTGAGGCATCCAAAGTCCTATTACTGATAAAAGGTGAGGTCAGACCGGCAGTTTGACTCTAAATGTCAATTACAAATTTACATGCACACTGTAGCGGCAGGGTCGGAAAGAGGAAATAATGATTGTGAGTATGGGGAGCACGTGTCAATCAGCACCTTTCAAGTGATAAAGGTATAAATAATGTGAAACAAAATGAATGGGGATATGCTGATCATGTACCTGAGTGGGTGGATTGTCAGCGTGGAGGGCTCTACAACACTGTAAATACCGCAAATTAAAAGAAATGAATCCTTCAGCTTGACCTTAACTGAAAGTACAGAAATGATTATGCTACAGCAAAATAATAGTTGGTTTTCATCTTCCCCTCAACATTCATCCCTCTTTCTGGATCATTGTCAGAGAGGGATCTGACCCACTTGTTAACCAGTCAGTCACAGGCCAAGGCTGCTTTAACACTGTTGTGGAAACTGTGCACGTCAGATAAGACACAGTAGGTTAAATGCAACCTAAGAAACTGTGGAAATAACTGAAAAATCCCAAAGTCAAATCACACGGGTCTTTACTTCATGAGTTTGTGGATTCTGTTACCAGATCTGATAAGGCTACCATTTGTTGGTCTTTGCCACACTGATGAGTCAGATTTACGACAGTGCATTACAATGACATCAACAACTTTAGAGCGGCTGTTAACAGTTGTTATTTATTAACAAGCAATTGCATGGCTACAGATCTGCGAAGCAGTCGCTGCTCTGCGTTTGTGTTTTTACGGCCTGCTGCAATTTCAGTGCTCTTGGTCAGTTGCAGCAATCAGCTGTTTTTAGCAAATAAGGTCAAACACGTGCCCCAACTGCTGAACAGATACCTCCTTCAGGAGTTACTGGAGTTTTTTTTTACGTTTTATGTTTTAAATGTTTTTAACTCCAGCAGTCAGGAATAAATATTTCGGAAAAAAATAATCCTATCTGTGACTCCAAAGTGATGCAAACAATACCCGAGAGGCAAAACTTGGGCTAAGCAACAATGCAACAGCACCACAAACTGCCCCCTCATAAATGACTATACGTTAAATCTGAATTCAGCTATATATATAAATTACTGCTTCGCCCCCTGCTTCTTACCCATTTAGTAAAGTGACAATGTCTGAGTGTAAAAAAACTAGCTAACTTGTGCTAGCTAACATTAACCGAGCTGCGGTGTGAAGCTAGCTTAGCCGTAGCCTAAACGTCATAGACCAAGGGCAGCTCAGAAAGGACATCGTCTGATGCTCATAACACACATTAAATTGTGAGGCACGTGCGTGTATCTTACCTCACTTTCTAACTATGACAAGTGTCGTACACTTTCCGACGGTGGGATGACAAAAATCCAGATATACCCAGCTATAAAGAGAAAAACACTCGGGAAATGTGAAAAGCAGAAACGCATGGATAACGGGGGGGGTCATGCGTGGAACTTCCGGGTTACGTACGGCAGTCGAAAAGGCACAAATGTGAAGTTTTTCGCGCAATTTAGTTTGTCGCAGGAACAGCGACTGTCAGTCTGTCTTTATATATATGTAAAGTGTTAAATACGGTCTGATTTGTGTGGTAGCAATATGCTAACATGAGTCAAATGCTCATCTTCCTTGTCCTAGCTGTAGCGCAGTAGCATCATACAATATTACCCACTTTTATAGGATATTGAAAATTGCATTTACATTGCTGCAAATATTACAAACGAGCACACCTTATATTAAGTAGCTGAGCTGAGTTTTTGGATGTAGTATGTTTGCTTTTCTGATTAAACTGCTGAGTAAACGATCCAGATAATTAATAACCGGCTACCTCAGGTCTTTGTCTATTATACAAGCACCAGTTGTTTCTTCCTGGAGCGTCAGTCTCGGGGCTCCGCCCACTGCCAGCCGGTTACGGTAACTTGTTTTTCAGTTTGTTTCCTCACTCTTCATGTGATTGGTGTCTAGCATTCTCTGGACTCAGACTGAAGATGTTTGACTTTGAATTGTTTTCAGCAACCACATGGACTTTGTTGGCTCTCGTCGGCGTCCTGTTGTACCTGTGAGTAGAGTCTGCATCAGTTTCTCCAGCTGTCAAAAGTTGTAGGTGGTCAGATTTGAGATTTTTGAGGCTCATTTAATGGCGACTGTTCTTGTAACAGACATTAACCGCATTTTTCTCTTTAAAAAAAAATAGATATGGCACTTGGACATATGGGTTTTTCAAAAAACTGGGAATACCTGGACCAAAGCCACTGCCTTATATCGGAACAATACATTACATTAAAAAGGTAAGACACACACATCAACACAAACCTTCGGGACTGGTATGTAAGGAGTTGATTTGAAAATTCATAATAGTTGATTTCATAATAGCTAGAGTATTTAAAATGCCTTCTGTATAAATTTGATAACAATGACTTAAAGAAAAATCAAATATAACCTGCTTTGCACACTGTGTGGCTGTTAGTGTAACTGTGAGAGGCTATGTGATCTTTTATCCTCTGTGACACTTAAATATGTTGTTTTTTTTTAATGAAATTCCTTCTAGGGCATCACTTTTCACAGGGATTGCCAGCTCAAGTATGGGGATGTCTGGGGGTAAGTTGTTACTTAATGTGACATCAGACACCTCTTGTGACATCAGTGATGGAACAATTACTCAGTTCTGAAGTAAAGCAACTAGTACAAACTGGCTCCAACCTGAACAGACAGGGCAGGAGAAAAAACATAAGTTCTGCATTGAAATTTTGTAGTAATTTACTTTTTAAAATGAAATATTGCACAGTTTTCTTAATTGGTTATTAAATTGTTATTTACATGAAACCATCTGATAAGTTTTTAGGGAAAGCATTGGTGGGCTACGTCCAAACAAATGGGTCCCAAACAGACAGCCTTTTTATAGGATCACAAGCTAAACAAATTGGAAACAAATTGTATAATTATGAAAAGGAACTATAAATTGTACATGTCAAACTAATGTAGCAGTGTGAAAAGTGAATTATACAAAATGTAAGAATTGATAAAGTAGCAGAAAATGAAAACACTGTAAAGTAGTTGAGTAAATGTACTTTGTCACTTTGCAGTCATGAAATGTTGTCTAACTGATCACTGAGTTGTGTAATTGATCAGTGAGTAGTTCATACTGTGATATTATTAATTCCTTCAGGATTAATAAAGTATCTATCTATCTATCTATCTATCTATCTTGTGTTTTTGTGCAGGTTGTTTGAAGGACGAACACCAGTTTTATTTGTGGCAGACCCTGAGATTATCAAGGTTGTGCTGGTGAAGGAGTGCTACTCTGCGTTTACCAACCGCAGGGTGAGAAACGCATTTCGTCGCATGTTATCTTACACCAAAATGCATGCGTTATGTTCAGTGAGAAGTTGGAGATGTATCATTTATCAAATTATGCAACTCTGGCAAGTCCCATGCAGCGCTCTGTAGGCGTGGCCTGGTGTGTCAAGAAACACATGGGATCTATTCAACAGCTATATCATAGGCCACATATTGTAAGACAAATGTGTATTAGCATTTTTAATTTTGCTGAACCCTGTGGGGGAAAAGGCAGTCAACGTCTTGTTCTGAAATATCTGCGATTAATGGTGGAGAATCACATTAGACCAGCGTGCACACGTTCACACATACACCCACACAGCTTCTGAGGCAACTGGAGGAAAACAGGAAACGCTGTTCATGGTTCGTGTCAAAACAACACTTTTTTTTTTTTTTAGATTCTCCAGATTTTGTTTTGATAAGGTTAAGATGTGAAATATGTGAAATTCTCAACCCTCCATTAAGACAGCAATATGTATTTTTTTAAATGTGAGCCAAGCTGTCTTCTGCTTTAGTTCCCTTCCGCACTTGATGTTTTGTTTGTACTGGTCATTCGTGGCGGAGAGGTAGTAAGAGGATTGACAGCTCTCTCATGTCCATACACACAACCAGGTGAACACGAAACAGGTGTCCTTACGCAACACAGGTAAAGAGCTTTGATGGCTCTGATCAAAGGTTATAAATTCCATGTAAATTAAAACATGCCACACTACTTTTCTTCAGTAATCGCGCTTTATTCATAATAATAATATATTAATACTTTTCCCCTATCTTTCCTCCATATGGGTGGTGTCTGCATCTAGTTTCCGTATATACAGTTTGATATGTGACCTTTGAGATATCTATTTATCTATATTTATATGTGTGTGTGTGTATATATATGTATGTATATTATAATAAAATATTTTTTTAATTATAATTTTTAAAAATAATTTTATCTTTAAAACCTGTCAGCATGTTGGTGATATTAACATATTTGTGAATTAGTGTGTTTGGTAGATCCATATATATATATTTAAATTAAAACAGTTTAATTTATGTATACAGATCATTTAGCAGATAAAATAAGTTGTGTGGTCTGAGAAGAACAGTCAGTGCAGTTTTCTGTTCTTCACTTTCCTGTTTTTTTAGGATAATTTCACAACAGGACCTTTGGAGGATGCAATTACAGCAGTTAAAGATGAGAGGTGGAAAAGAATCCGGAGCACTTTGTCACCGTGCTTCACCAGTGGAAGACTGAAAAAGGTTTTTTATCTCATTCAACACTTCCTGATTCTGCGTCACGTGACCCACAGTGTGTCCACACATTCATAAACCCCTCTGAGACTTTTTTTTTTTTTTTTTTTGGAAGGTTTTTCCCATTGTTGCTCGTTATGCAGACCGACTCGTTGAAAAACTCGGCAGGACAAATTTGGATGAACCCGTGGATGTCAAACAGTATCTGTCAATCTGTTGTTTGCCAGCATGTTGTCACATTTATAAACTTTGGTCCCCAAAAGAAAAGCCCCTCTAATGTTTCGGTTTTCTTTCTTTCATAGATTTTTGGCACCTTACAGTTTGGACGTCGTGACCAGTGCATCTTTCAGTGTTGATGCAGACTCCATAAACAATCCAGATGACCCACTTATTCTTCACCTGAAGAAGATACTTAACTTCAACTTTACGCTGCTAGTTCTACTATGTGCGTCATCCTTTCACGTCTGTTATAAACAGAGGTTCTTTGATCATATGAGCACCTTTAGGATTACTTGTTAATTTAGGTTAACAACCCTTTTGGTCTCCTTTCAGTGGTGTTTGGTGCGCGTCTCTTTAAGCTGCTGCGTATTGACTTCATGCCCAAAGCCAGTGTGAATTATTTTTACGGCGTCCTCAAGAAAATTAAAGATCAACATCAAGCAGATGAAACTGTAAGCAAGTATAAATGGCTAAGAATTAAAGGAATAGCTCAACATTTTTGGGAAATTCACTTTCATGCCAAGAGTTTGCCTCTCACGCCTGTGTGCTAAATATGATGCCGTCAATTAGCTTAGCTTAAAACTTAGCATAACAACTGAAAACGTGGGAAAGCATCTGTCCTGGCTTTGTCTGAAAGGGAATAAAATACAGCTGCCAGAACCTCTGAAGCTCACTAGACAGCGTGTTTTGTCAGGTTTGTTTATTGTTTACAGTGACGTGTTAGAAAGACAAGTTACAAAACATATGAATGTCCCATATAACCACTTGTCACTGTAACACTTGTATGGTATATGTAAGACATAATGTGTTAATTAGTAAATTGTGGAGGTGCTGTTAAGGGAACCTGTTTCCCATTGTACTGAGCCAGGCTAGCTGTTTCCCTCTACTTCCAGTCTTTATGCTTAGCTAAGCTAACTGCCCCTGGCCCTAGCTTCATATTTAACAGACATACACAAGAGTGGCAACAATCTTTTCATCTAACTCTTGGCACAGTTGTGAATAAGCCCATTTTATTATAATATATTATAAGTATTAATGTTAAAAGTGCGTGTTTCATCTAAATTTTGTATTCACTTCTCTCCGTGCTGATCCAGATTCGGTCAGACTTCCTGCAGGTGATGATTGAGAGCGAGATACCAGAATCAGAGACAAAGAACGAAAACGATCCGCCGACAAAAGGTGTGTTTTCACCTCAGAGGTAATTTGTGGCTTTCGAGGTAACACAAAGAGTCAGAAGTCATCAGCATGCTGTTCTCAGCTACACGTTGTTCTTCGACATGGAGATCAGGATGAAACTCATAAGTGTCTGTTCATGAGGCAACAAGATAACTTCACAGAAGCTTATTATACCCACATCAGTGTCGGTGTTTTCCCCAAATATATATATATATTCATAATTAATAACCCATTACAGACAAACATCCTCAGTGTGTGTGGCCTTTCTGTGTTTTATCATTGTAAACTGAATATCTGGGCATTTCTTACTATGTTCTGAATTTTTTTGAGTACATGTCAAATGATAACGAAAATATATCTTCTTCGTCTTCGATCAGTTTAATGTAAGTAGGCATTAAATGAGTGCCTGTTTATTTGTCAAAACAATCTTTTAACTCCCCTTTTTGACATTAAACGTCAGTTAAGTGAGTAATAATCTGTATCAGTAGCCTCTAACAACAATAGCAGTACAGAAACTTTGAATAAGATCCTAAAATAGATGCCAACTAAGATTTTTTTTTTAACATGGAAAGCAGTGTGTGTTCATCATGTCAAGTCACTCAGTAAAAAAGCAGCCACAGTCTGATATACGACTGTATGTCTTTTTGAGTTTTCTTCTCTTTTCTTGTAGGTTTGACTGAGCAAGAGATTCTTTCCCAGGCTTTCATTTTCATCTTTGGTGGCTATGAAACCACCAGTACGACTCTTACTTACATCTTTTACAACCTGGCCACCAACCCTAACGCGCTGCAGACTCTGCATGGAGAAATTGATGCCAGCCTACAGAGAGACGTACAGAGATTTTGCATTTTATTATTGCTGCGCTGCGACAAACTTTTGAATCAGCTCACGTCACATATTGTCCTGATCCTTTTCTGTTTGTTTGTTTGTGTTACTTTTGCCTCAAGGCTCCCATTTCATATGAGGATCTGATGGGTCTGCAGTACCTGGACCAGGTTATTTGTGAATCACTGCGTTTGACTCCCACTGCGCCTCAGCTTGAAAGAATGTGCAAAAAAACGGTGCAGGTCAACGGCGTCACCATCCCTGAGGGAATCCTAGTTGGGATCCCTGCGTACGTGTTACATATGGACCCACGCTACTGGACCTCACCTGAGCTTTTCAGGCCGGAGAGGTTTGTGTGGAATCGCAGATGTTTAAATTTTAAGCGGACGCTTCTCGGGATTGGAAATTCACTTCAAACCCGGGAAACAGCTGCTGATTAAAAAAAAAAAAAAAAGATGGCTGTTACACAGTCAAATATGCTTGTTCAAGCATTGCATAGCTCTGCTCTCAGTGTATCTGTGTTCTTGTCTGCATATGCAGGTTCAGTAAGGACAGCGGCGAGGAGGTGAACCCGTACGTATACATGCCGTTCGGGCTCGGCCCTCGTAACTGCGTCGGGATGCGCTACGCCATCCTCGTCATGAAGATGGTTATTGTCCGTCTCCTGCAGGATTACACTTTGGAAACGTGCAAAGACACCATGGTAACAGCAACACGCACATTCACATGCATTCAAACAGACATACTGCTTTCCCGCCATGTCGCTGATACCACCTTCATTTCTTCTTCTAGATTCCTTTGCAGTTTGACTGGAAGTTGCAGCCCAAAACACCAGTGAAACTCTTGTTTGTTCCCAGACAACAGTAGCCCAAGCGGCAGCATCTCCAGGTATTCTCTCTGAATACCTGTGAAGCTGATTATTCTGTAGTTGCTCACAGAATGACATTTATTCTCTTCATTTTATACATATACATATATTCACTCACTGTAAATGAACTTGAATGTGTGATTTTAATGTACTGATCTTATTCATGCAAAATGCGGAAACGTAACTTTTTTATCTTTTCATGTGATAGTGCATTCATTTACATGATGAACGAGTGTCTTTTGCTAAAGGACCTCGTTGTCAGTCGGCGTGGAGAGTCAACAAGTTCATCCAAGCAGAGAGACAGAGAGGGTGTTTTATCTCATTTTGCAGGTTTCTTGGATCCCGACAGACACCCTACCAGTCATTTGTCTTTACACACTTCAACGCACAAGGCTACTAATAAAAAGAAACTAAATACGAAGACTCATTATTCACAGTAACAGATATCGCGCTCTATCGGAAACTCTCTCATTGATGGGTGTTTGTCTCCACCTAGTGGCTGATTCACCTTCACCATAACGTCCTGACGACCAAAAAAAAGAATATGGTGTATGGTATATCAGTCTTCTCAGTGTATGAATGTAAAGAGATATATTTTACCAAACGCAGAACTTTTCCTTTAACCAAAAGTACTTTTCATATGGTATCCAGCTGTATCAAGGATTTCCCTTTGTTTTGTTTGTTGGAGATACGCTTCACCATCTGTAACCAACATAATTCATGTACAGCTGTATAAATCAATTAATAAATTAACAGAGCAGAGTCGGAGTGACAGAGTGTAAATTTTTCTTTAATAACTTTACAACAGGGTAAAAAGTGGGTCCACTCCTGTGAAGGCTCTGTGAAAGTTCACCGTAAAACAGCTGAAGTCAGTTTTTGGGGGGGCACGAGCGACTGAGGTTTCCCGATCTACATTCACAGCTCACACTAATGGCGCAACACTCCCACAAATAGTCATTTCATAAGGTATTTATTATTGTAGTAACTGCATTTACTCAAAGAATGAGGGTTTCATTCCAAAATAAGACACTCGCTTAAAAGAAAGAGTGGAGACTGATGAAGTTAAAGCTATCTTTGGCCTCAGTAAGGGTGAAATGGAAAGCTACATTTGTGGTTGTTCAATCAGTTCAGCTGGTGGATAATTAGCGTTTGAGATGTATTCATTTGTCAACAGACATAAATAATAATCGATTATCTGAAGCTGTGAAGGTTAACGGGGAACCTCAGCGTCTGCAGACCCACGGACAGGTAACAGTTCAAATAACAGTCAGCAGAGGGGGCCGACGCGTACGTGTGTCAGTCTGTGCATTTAAAAACAAAGTTTACTTCTCCCATTCAGACTAAAATGTACAAAAGTAACATTGAAAATTGAATGTCATAATACACCAAGGTCAAAACCACATAAATATGCTGGTTACATGAGAAATGACGTTGTTGTCGCTGTGTGTCGGATGTAACACTGCTTCCGTGTTGTTTAAGTCCAGAAATCTGCAAAATGATCTGCCAATGCACAAAAACAATGTTACTGAAAAATGCTGTGCCGAGCTTGAGAACCAAAAATTATTCTCGATTTAGAGAAAACTCATTTCGTGAAGATGTGGCCAAAACCAAAAACGTGGCAACACTGCTACATTTGTTGAGATGGACCTCTTTTGCAGAGTAACGGTGCGTGTTTGAAGAAGGGAGAGTTGGCCCAGTTGGCAGCTTGTTTAAAATGAACCATTTATAATACAAGTGTGCACACAGACATACACTCACACACTCATGCACTGAAAAAACAAAACAAAGAGCAGCACAGGCTCACATACAAACATCCATGTTGTAAACAAAAGCTCTTTTTTTTTTTATCAAAGAGTATAAAACTGCACTGCCACAGTGCGTTCTTGAAAAGCTCTATGGAGTGACTACTGCATTAGAAAAAGCAACGTTGACGCCAACTTAAAACGTGGGATAAAAAAGTTCAAAGGATTATATTACAAAGCCTTTTGGAGTCCTGAGTTTATCAAACATAAACAAAACAGACAAAAAAAGGCCAGAGTCCATATATCATAGAAATAACATAAGGATAAACAAAAGACAAAGAATAAACAAACAACTTTTCGTCAAAATTTTCCTGCTTGTTTCAGCCAAACAGGCAAAAATCGATTGAGAAATAACTTTAACACATCCATGGCTCTTGTTCGGGACAGTACACATCACGCAGCATGTGTGTTGTTGTCGACAGCACGTGTAGAGTTTTGACGAGGCGCTCATCATTTGGGAAAAGCAGCATCTTCTTGTAAAGCATAAACACACTTTACACATTTTGATATTGTCTGAGCGAATGACAGTATGTGATGTTGTGCAATCTCATGAAACAAAACAGAAACACCGGTGTGCTTCATCCCTAACTGGACACAGATGTGAGGAAATGAGTGTCAGGAGTGCAGGCGGACGCAGGACGCAGGACGCAGGTCTCAGGTCTTCCCTTCCTTTGCTTCCAAAACACCGGCCTTTAGCAGACGTTTACAGAAAACCGTTCCAGGCTGACAGTGTGTCCTTAATGTAAACTTGACTCTTGAATTAATCGGGTAAAGATGGAACATTTTGCTTTTCATTAACAAAGATGAACGCGCTTACAACTGGGAGCAGTGCCAGTTCAGCCACAGCCTTCCACTGCTGGCTACTGGAACACTTCTGGGTGAAGTACCTTGCTCAAAGGCACCTTGGCAGTTGCTACTGAGTACAAATTCTCTCCTAATCCGGGATTTAAACCCAGAACTGTTGGGCGACAAAACATCTCTAACTGATAAGTCACTGCCTGCACTGCAACCATGATTCTTAAATTATACGCAATTGGTGAAGAAATAACTTTTGCCACGTCTTAATTATAACGAAATGGGTTGATGCATTTTTCAAGACACTTTTCAGTTTTCCTCAAATCGTGTGTGGTAAATCTGTGACTTTAAAGAGCTGCTACAGATATCTGACAACTGCTGAAACAGATTTGACTTTTTTTTTTTTTTTTTAAAAGGGATTTAAAAACAAAACAGAAATAACCTGAAACTGAACCAGTCCAGGGTGTGTTAAATGATTTTTCATTTGGACACTGGTGCTGGATCAAGTTATTTGTGTCTATGTGGCATTTGAGGAAGGTGAAGCTGATTGTAGCTCTGGTTTAAGTCTGTCCAGCCTGCAGCGAGTGAAACATAACAAACGGCTCAGGTCCTGATGAACGCACAGCATTTTGAGGCAAGGTGTATAGATTCCAAACTCCACCTGCTGCTCTCAAGATTTTACCAGCCGGATATATTCAGGACATCGTCAGCTACGGTTGGCCTCAGTGGAAACATTTACCAGCCCCAGGTCAAATTATACCAGCGCTTGGCTAGTGGTAGTTTAAATCTATATTAAGAAACAGAGGTTTTAGTCTGGAAAAGTTTGCTTTTGCATCTGCATCTCGTCAGATTGCAGATGTTCGGGATGTAGTGTCTTAATGTGGGTCTTTCATATCCACTACACGCTATGAAAAAAGCCAAAAGCTCAATATGCAAAGACCTATTAAGGCATGTTGACATTACAGCAGGAAAACAAGGGTACTGCGCTGCTTGTGGCACCAACTTAGCTACGATGCTAATGTTGCTACCAGTAAATTGCTACATTTAAGAGACTCGGTCAAACCTGGCAGCCTGAGGAAGTAAAACAATCCAGCACTTCCAGCGATCAAAAGTGAAAATTCAGAAACAATCACTGATTTATTTTAAAAAAAACTTCTTCTGGTGTGCATCATCTGGAAACATCTAGACATAAAGAGTTCCTCCTCTCTCGCTGAAACAAAGAGGCGGGGATTAGCACCATCCACCGACTAACTGCTGGTAGAATCTGGATGTGGCTGGTGAAACGTTCCCAAACTACGAAACACTTTGAAGGGTGAATGTCTGGCTTCGTTTCGATTCTGCGCTGCTAACATAACGGCTGGTAAAATGATGAAATAATGAGGTTTGGATAGTTCGCGTGTTGGAATCCATCAGCCATGGTCACTGAGAGATGATCCTGTCAAGATTGATTCTGACATTCTCCCCAAACTGACAGCTCAGTGCCTTGCTCAAGGACAGTCTGACAGGACTTTTTGGCTGTAGCTGGACTCATCGGCTGCAGCAGATATTCTGTTCTCAGTCTCTGTAACCACAAGTCCAGTCATGAGTTTTCCAGCAAGCCTTGCAGCTTCTACCGGCGGGGCTGGTGGCGGGAATGGCGAGGCAGAGAAGAAGGGCTGGAGGAGGATGAGGGTGAGCACGGCGACATGGACGCCAGGGAGGCGGTGGCAGCGGCGTCCTCTGCCTCCTCCAGCTCCCCTCCTCCGTGGAGCTCCTGGCTGACGCTGGACTGTAAGGCCGCAGGTGTCAGCCACTCTTTGGGCAGGCAGCTCTGGAGGAATGGCACGCAGGAGCTGAAGTAAGCCAGTCGGTTGACCCAGCGAGGGATCTCTCTGCCACACAGGATCTGAGGATACACAAAGGAGGTTTTTGGGTTTGTCAGATTCTGGTCAAACAGGAAATAAAACAAATATTTAACAGATATTTCTTTTTTGCGTGACAAATCCTGGCTGCCACCTTAAGCAAAGAACGTAAAGTGCTTTCAAAGATATTATGGAGCAAAAGGCCCACAGATATGATCACGTACAAGCTTCTGCAGAATCTCTGTCTCATGTGTACAGTGCAGCAGTATCACTGCGTCAGACATTCATGTCTCTGTCTGGGCTGAAGAGCAGCGTCCTTCCATCCTCTCTGTCCCTCTTATGTTCATTTATGTCCTTCTCAGTGTGAATCCCATTCCTCTGTAGCTGGTGTTGCCAAGTTGCTTTTTTTTTTTTTTAAGTATAGCCGACCTTCTGAAACACTTGAACGCATGACTGGAAAATACATCCGGCCATTTTCTTGTGAGGTGAAGTGAGGCATTTTGCAAACTTCCAGGAAACTGTAGTGCAACCCCTGTCCCACTGTGTCTTAAACAAACATTAAAACCCAAGAAATTCCAGAAACTCCATGATCTGTGGCAATCCAGAGTAAAATGTGTCTCCTGGTAGCAACTTGCTTATGTACTGCAGATAAAGAACTCTCGCCTTGCTTACCATGCAGGCACAGGTAGCAGCACTGTTAACGTGCGGGCTAATCATCACCTTTCTCTGTGCTATCACAGCATTATAGAACAAGTAGCCCCAAGAAACTGTAGGTGGTTCCCCGTCAAAGGGCTTGGCTGTGCTTAAATCAAAACATTCACCGCCGCTGCTGATAGGCTGCTTCTTAGGAAGCGTGAGGAAACAGAGACGGTGGATTTGCTTTTATCCACAAAAATGTGCCACACAGCGGCCAGCTCAGCATGTTGTGCCACGTCATTACAGCCAACTGATGACACTACATGGCATGCTCTGTGTTTATGCTGCAGCAACTGTTTCAGCTTTGCTGCTCTTCAGAAACGAGCGTTTTCTGGCAGGCTGAAACCCCGGCTCTTTCAAACGTGAAGCACTCGATAAATCACAGATGAGCACAGCCTTGAGTAAGAGCCTGCGCCCACTAGAAAGAAACAGCTAATCCAGTCATGTGTTTTCAGAAATACCCACTTACATTTGATCACCAATATAATTTGCTGTATCATTGAGCAGATCACATACCATCTGATCCATTTTAATGTAAAAATACTGATCAGAGGTGTTAGAGCTGTTCACCCACTGCATGTTTGGGGTTCAGTGTCTTGCCACTTCAACACGTGGACAGGAGGAGCTGGTGATTAAACCGCCAGTCCGCTCTACTGCCTGAGCCACGGCACAACAGAGCACCGCATGTTGGTTTACTGTTCCAGCAGAGGACAGACAGAGTCACACATTTCAAACGTTTTCTCTGGAGAATTAATTGTTAGGCTCAGTCTTTCAAAGCTGCAACAACTTTCCATGTGTCCAATCACGTTCTCCTTGGTCTCTGTTTAAGTCAGCCTCACATATTACTGAGGCTACAGTAAACATGACAATCAAACCCTGAGGGCCGGGCCGCTTCCCTGTGGTGTCGGCTGTGGGATTACTCTATAGCTTTGTGTATGTCGCAATGTAAATTATACTGTTGCAAAGCATTTTTGTGTTTTGAGTGTTTCAATGTCTCCATTTTAAACTGTATTTGTTTTAAAGAGCATCTTTGCATGTAGTATGCACATCTGTGTATATGTATAATCAGTGTATGTTTTGTGTGTGTGTGTGTGTGTGTGTGTGTGTGTGTGTGTTTGCCAGCTGGCGCTGCATGTCTGGGCTTGTATCAGGGTGTCTTAATCCCCATCTCAGTGCAGGATGCTAACTGTAAGACTCCCTGCTCATTAGTCACACCAGGGTAAGCCGATTCAAAGTATACTCATTCACACACACACACACACACACACACACACACACACACACACACACACACACAGAGATAGTTCAAGTATTATACTCAGAACAGGAAAGACAAAACACGAACACGGTTATTTTTTCTGCACCTTACGTCAGGTGAGCTCAGTGTAGCAGCTAAAATGGTGCAGTGCTGCACAGTGTGTCTATTTGCCTGCGCGCACCTACCTCTGACAGTGCTGAGGAGAAGTGGTTGCAGTTCTTGTGCATGAGGTGGTAGGCGTTGCCTTTGTACTCCTTCCCCATTTCCTCCACGATCCGCTCCACATCCTCTTCTGTGAAGTCTGTGCTGCCCAAGACTATGGCTTCTCTGCAGCGACGGGTGGGGAAAAGGGCGTGGAGACAAGTGTTACTAGATAATATTACTCACCGACATGAACATTAAGAACCACTTCCAGGCATTTTACTTGAACCTCTTTTACACAATCAATGGGCCTCGTGTGTGAGCAACACCTAGAAACAGACTTGTTCTCAAGTGGCCCATATGAGCATTCACCAATGCATGTAAGTAATTTAGACGACATTACACAGATTTGGGAATCATAATACTTCAGTCTGTTGGAATTTAGTGTTTGAACAGTGCTTTAACCTAATGCCAACAGCAAAATGCTAACATGTGTGCGTCACCGATGCTAACATGCTGATGCTAAGCAGGAATTTTTAACCACATGAACCGTGGCTCCATCTAATAGTTGTTAAAATAAATCAGTCTGGACCACAGCGGTGGACCCACAGACTGACAAAAGCTGCTATCTTGTATGAAACGTTCTCAGTCAACATGCCCGGTCTCAGTTCCCTGCTCTACTCATTTTAAATGGGTTTAACCCCGGGTCTCTTTAAGGCTTAAAGGAAAGAATATCTTGATCAAATGTTTTGCAAATCATTCTGCACTTGGCAAAGAGACATTACAGTGGGCGATACGTAGGCATTTGTAGCAGATGATCATACTTATGGTCTAGTGGCCTGCATGGAGACAGCCAGTGTGTGTGTGTGTGTGTGCCAGGCAAAGTCTGTCTAAAGCCACAGGGCAGATCAACTAGAGCAGAAGTAATACACAGCAGCACAGTAGCTCTGGGTAGACGCACGACACACACACACACACACACACACACACACACACACACACACACACACACACACACACACGGCTGATTCTGGGAATCCCAAAACTGGTATTGAACTGACTGGGTGCTCTACAGTCTCACCATGACAACTGACTCCAGTTTAGCTTCAGTAAAAATCAGACGGCGACACGGCGCTCACGTGGGAGAAGTATCACACATGTACAAGCTCTTTAGATGCTGCGTTAAGCTAATCAGCTTCGTTAGACGTTCAGAACATTTGACACGGTGAGTTTGATGCAGTTGGGTTTCACAGTCACATGCTGTACCCTCTCTGCTCTCACCCACCCATGCAGCTCTTTTATCTCTCCGTCCTCTGTCCACAGCAGTGACCAAGACTCGGTCTTGCATACTGAACAAATTAATGAGTCACTAACAGAGTGTCTGATAAACACTGGTTATTTGATATTTAGTTCAGTGGGTAACCTGCGGCCCAATTAATAATACAGTTTTATGTTGCTTAACTGTCAAGTTCCCTCACAGATGAGCTGTTTTACCTGCTGGTCAGAGGATGTTGCAACAGGTTATTCACAGAAACCAGGGGATGCAGGTGATTACTGTGCACATACAAACACTGATTATCCCAGACTTACTTGAACTTAAAGGTCTCGCCAAGTTCGGTTGCATCACCTGGTGTAATCTCAAAGATCCCTGAGAATGGGTACGGGTGTCCGCCATAGGCAAACTCTAAACACACACACACACACACACACACACACACACACACACACACACACACACACACAATATAAAAGCACACATTTAAGTACAAACCATTTTCATGCAAAAGGTCTCTCTTAGCCAAATAACAACAACAGCATCCACAGGAAGTCAAGCGACATATGTGGTGTCTCATTTCTGGGTAATCTTACCTCTCCCATAGATCTCAATCCCTGAGTGAAAGACTCCGATGCCCAGAGAGCTGGTAAACTCATTGATCCAGTACTGGAGACAAAAGAGAGAGACGGACACAGAATTAAATGCTGTGTGTATTTATTCTATCATGATGCTCTTAGTAGTGGATAACAAAGGGAACAAACAAGCCTCAACAGCCATCATGGCCTAAACAGTGTGTGTTTTGTTGTTGTTGAACATAGACAAACTACAGAGTTAGCAAACTTTAAGCAAAATTAGGGCTTCAACCAATTGATCGTATTCGCTGTTGATTAGTCTGTCTATAATTTTTTTTTTTTTTAAATCCTTCAGTGCATCTGAAAATAGTGAAAAAACATTAACACACAGTTTCCCAGAGACCAAGGTAATGTTGTCAAAGCCCTATCCAACAGCCCAAAATGCAAAGGTATGACAGCATTCAAGAGAGAGGAGCAGTGAATCAACACATTTCAAAAATGTGTGAATTTATATCTAATGCATGACGTAACCTTCCCTTGGAAACGACTCTGTTGCTGTAATTACACCGCAGATGGCAGCTGAAGAGGCGATATCCATGTTTGACTCGCACTTGAAATCCCAGCATCGCTCGCTGCGCCAAAACTGGCTGCAAAAGCTGTTAGGCAAACTTTATTCTTGGCAAAGGTGGTGAGTCACTGACTGTCAGATTGCACTGACTCATTACATCACTCGGCGGCGGAGAATCACATTCATTCATGGTGCTTTGCTTGAGTCGTAAAAATAAATTGAGAAATATGTGAACGCAGTGTAAAACCGTCGCTCTCCTCCCGACGCTCTGCTCATCCCATGATCCCAGCTGCCGTCTGTGAGCCTCTGATGTTTACACAGGATCTCTCTCTCTCACACACACACAAACACAAGAAAGAGCACACAAAATCAATAACTGCAGCGGCACTGATCTCTGACATTACCGTCCATCTTTCAGTAGCATGTCTGTCTAACATCCCGAGGCTACAAGGAGATTGGCTGGGCTGTTGCTAGGAAGAGTTCGCTTGTGTGGAAAAGCATGGGAATGTGGTAGGGAGCTTGATTTGACACCATGGGGCGGCTCAATAATAAGTACATTTATAATATATTTGCACTCACTTCATACTGCCAAAACCACACACAAACAATTAAATGTGCCTGCCCACACAAGCTGCACACAAAGAACAGCACCACACCTTTGTCCAAACTACTGACGTGACATCAAAATACTGCAGAGTACCCATTGCGGCGCAAAAGAGCACAGGTAATGGTAGACATAGCAACTGAGCAGAGCTGCAACTTTTCATTTTAATGTATTTTTAATTTATCTATCAATCATTTCACCTACAAAATGTCAACATTGGTGAAAATTGCCCGTCATCATGTCCCAGAGAGTTACATGCAATCTACAAAAATGTAACTTGACTAAACTTTGACCAATCTATCAAATTTGTAATATGCAATTTGACTAAAATATGACTCTCTTCAGGAAAAAGACCTTTGGCAGGAGCAACATGGGTGGTGCACGCACACCAACACACAGTTAACTTTGATATGCAGAGACTATTTGCAAAACCGATTTAGCAGCCTGATAACCACACTGAGCTTTTTTAAAAGGCTATTCTCATACCTCCTGTCTTTTTCTATGCAAATATAACATGCAGCTGCTGCGCACAATCAGTCAGGGCAGAGCTGGCCGTCTTCACCGCACATCTGTATGGCAAATGAGTCTCTCTGCCTCGGTGCAACAGTTAAAAATAGAAAAGAAACTGCGATCATAAAGTTGATGAGGACGTGGTTTTGAATTTACGGTTTAACTTCAGGGCACCGTGACCTGTGAGTGTCTGACTACTTATTACTCACGATTTAACACCAGCTGATAACAGACAGATAAATGTTTCAGTTGATGCTTTTGTTCTGACTGCAATTAACGCTGGAGATAAGTGTCACCTTTCTGACTTGAGCAGAAACCTGAGATGCAAATTGTGAAGGGAAGCAGTGAAGTGAGTTGACTGAATGAGTAAAGGTCGGGTCTCGGAAAGTTGATCGTCATGCTGTATATGAAGTCATTAAACGCTGAGCTTCAGTTTTATCACACCCTCAGTTTTCTTCTTGCGCAACACTTCAGCCCAGCGTTACACACTGCAGTATGTCGGTTTCCTGACCTACATATGGTTAAAATGTTACTGCAAGAGTCAGCAAACAGCTTCACCTAAACACTGAGAAAATCCCCCTTCAGATCCACTTAATTACACTTCAAAATAATCTCTTCCCCCAGTTTTCCAATGCCCAACGTCATTCCTAAAATGTGCTACCACTTGTCATTTCAGGGTGTGCTCCTTAATGAAATCCTAGCTGATAGGGCTGCTAAGGACCGATGGGGCTGCAGGACATATCAACTCACCCATCACATTCAGATCATCGGTTTTGTGACGTTTCTCTTCTGGCGTGTCTCAGGACAAGCCTTGGCTGCTATAGTGTGCTGTGCTCATTTCAAACAAAGGCTCAGAAGTCCATCAGGGGCTTTTCCCAAGAAGCAAAAGCTTTAGATGGATCCCGTTCACAAGACTGAAGACTACTAAAAATCCACAATTGCATCTAAACTGCAAACAAAAAGCAAATCTAGACACCCCCAAAACCACAACTGAGTAGAATTACAGATCCAAAACACGCTATTGTAAAAGCAGGCCCTGGATGAGTCTGTGTGTGTGTGTGTGTGTGTGTGTGTAGGGGGGATATTTTAAGTAAGCTAATCTGCTCGTTTAGTACGCTACCCTGCACCCCCCCCGCCACGGCGTTGAAATAAGGCTCTTATCTTAGCCCTCATTACTTCAAAGCTCGTTAAAACCTGCCTCCTCCACGGCAAGAGAGAGCGAGCCGAGTGCGTGTGTGAGCACGACGGTGAACCGGCGTGTTTATGAATGAATTAAAGACAGAAAAAGGGAGGGAGAGAGCGAAACAGAGGCAGATGAATGAGGAGAAACCGTTGTGCTGCTGATAATGCCTGTGTAATGATTCATCCCGCTCCATGCAGTGCTGTAATTTTCTCCGTTATGGGTTTTTAATCTCCGGCGGTGTTAAATAAAATAATTGGCAAAAAGCAAGAAGCAGTGTCTTGATGTTTCAGCGCGCGTCACTGCTTTGAAACTCTGTAAACAGACACAATCTGTCAAAAGCCAAACTGAAAACACAAACTGAGGTGAGGAAATAGCTGCAAGCCACAAGCTACCAGGGAAAGACGGGGGTGTTTTCGCTGTGCTCCAATCAATAGTCTACTCTAAACTCTGTTGGGCCAAACACACATTGCATTTTTTGGCAAAGGCAATGTAAGGTGAGGGCAGAACAGGCAGAAGAAGCAACAACCATTTCGGCTGTAGCGGTAGCACAGCCTCGCGGTAGATCCGGAGTCTTCTAGCACAGTCTGTTTTTTCTCATGTAGTCATACTGATTAGACTCCCACCAATATTGGATTCTTTTAGATTTATACTCAGATTTTTATTAGGGATGATTTCGAAAATTGACAATACGGTGGCCGGTAGAGTCAATTTTTCGAGCTAGAATTAAAAACTTCATCTTAATTAAGAATATATTTCATGCTTTTGGCCTGTAATCCACCACTGATGTTCAGTTTCAGGCGCTCTCTGTATACACCTCGACGAAGTTTATAATGTTTGGTTTTTGAGTCATTGTTGATCTATAACAATGCTCACGTGGCCAAACACAACCAGATACTAAAGGGACGGCAGCCGCAGTATAAAGAGCACTTATCTCAACTGTTTATTACCGAACTCTAAACTACGGTGGTGTTTAAGTTTGTGGTGTACTTCTGCGTGTGCAAGAGTTTTAACATTAGGCTTGCAGTGCTGCAAACATTTTGCTAGATTATCTCTGGTGTCCCAGAAAGTGCACTGCGTACAGTGAACACCTGCAAAGTAACTTATTTCTCTTGCCTCAGCACAAACAACCTTGTAGGTTTGGAGGATACAAACAAAGAAATAGATTTATGCCCCCTGCATGTCTGCAATTGATCCAGAGCAGCAGTCATAACGCAGAATAACACGGGCTGCTCTGCAGAGTATCTGGCTACGTGACGCTGTTAAACCTTATATCCTAACACGTTCTCTCACAGCAGCGCGCACACACATACGCACACTCTCACAGTAGATACAGTAGACCACGGTGCTGGCTGGCAGGCAGACAGGTGGTGTGCAGATAATGCTATCTCATTAGAGCAGCGTACTAAAGCACTCAGAGCTGGCCAGGAAATCCACTTAGTACAGATGGGAACGGGACGGCGGGGAGGACCTGACAGAATGGAAATTGTGGAATGAGCATGAGTGGTGGTGGTGATGCCGATGGTTGTGGGGGGTTGCACATATATTCCTGAAAGTCACGTGATGGCATTGATCCTCAAATGGAAACTGTTTGAGTAAATGTCCAGCGTCTTACTTACACCACATGCTACCCGAAGTGACAGATGCTCTCACTGTGCCGCCATGCTGCACCTCTGCCCCCAACCAGGCTGCACGTTTCGCTGCCACTGCTCATTACATGGTGTGAACATCTGAGATGGGAGTGGGGATCCTTTAGACGGGGTGTGTTGCCATTGTCTTGTCCTCCGCTGTTATCTGATCTTTGATGTTTTCTGACTTCCTCATAGACAAACAGCCAGTCACGCAACCAGTCACTCAGCCGACAAACGCTATACGCAAATAGCACTGTGTCGAGCTTCGCCAAAAAAAGTTTGCTGTAGCTTAAGTCTTAAGTCTGATAATCAAACAAATTAATACATCAATCTTCTCATCTATATCCCAACAGGAAGGGCAATATGCATATTTTCAAATATGTCAAACTACACCTTTAACACTGTTTAATCAACAGAGAGGACCAGTCAGTCTGCCAGCCCTCAAACAGCAGCATCACTCTACAAATGTTAGTCAGTCACAAAGTGACTCAATCATTCAGCAAACAAATCCTTGGTGCTTACAGGAACTGATCTCAGAATGTGGTGGATGATCAAGTACTGATGGTTTGTCGTGCTCCTTTGGTAAACGCTTCAGTGTACACTGCGCGTCTGTAAAGGGCCTACGCTTTCAACTAACACCAATGTAAACCCAACTGCAGCAATACTAGAAGCTCAGAGCAAGTCAGGAGATGTTGTACTAAGAGCCTGGACCTAACCAAGTAGTTTCAAGGCCTAAACTCAATCTAAGGGTAACTTGTAACTGAGTGTAACTGAGACGAGAGGTGAAACTAAACATCTGCATTCAGCACCCGGAGAACAGGTTGATGATCTGTACGCCACAACTGCAAAACGTGTGGGCATCATCAACCCCTGAGCTTTTATTTTCTGTCAATCAGTGAACAGCAAGTCTAGCAGTCAGTCAGTGAGCACGCAGCCAGTCCACTGGCTGTAATCCGCAGCAGTCTGTCAGTCACTTTTCCTACAGTAATCAGGTCAGAACAGCGTGATCAATGGACAGAGGAAGTGTTTAAAGTTGAGGAATGAACGAATGGACTGCAGCCATCACCCCTTTGTTTTCCATGAGTGCTGGGGCGCCACTGCAACCTCGCCAAGATCTTGTTCCCACCGGAGCACACGGATAAAAAAAACCCCAAACACCCAAAAAATATGCGATACGAGTCCATCGCCATGCGCAATCACAAACCACAAGATTACGTTAATAAGTAAAATGTGCACACTCATTGTCAGTGTGTCTCTTTCACACACACACCCACAAACACGCAACAGATATTAACCTTAATATAGATATCATCTGTAGCATCGTTCAGAAAGAACAATGAGTTAATGCGCGTCAACTAACAGTGTCTGTAACTGTAAATGCAAGTTATGCATGTGTGTGAATGTGTTTGTGTTAGATATGCAGCATTTGTAAACCTTCACGTGTGAAAGTGTGCCAAGGACCCTGCAGCCGTTCACACGGATGGAAGTGAGACAGAGATAAAAAGCTCTTCTGTCTTTACCAACAAGAGGCTAATGTGGACTTCAAGTCGAGCGAAAAATAAAGAGGAAGTGGAAGACAGAGGGGGGAGGAGAGGATACGTGAGAGGAGATGAGGGAATGACAGACAGAAGGATATAAGGAGATGGAAAGAAGCTAGGTAGGAAGCAGGATTGAAAGGAAAGTCAAGAAGGGTGTGAATCAATGAGGGGGGAAGGAAGGAAGGAAGGAAGAAGCAATGGAACAAATACAGCGATAATGGGGACTGACACGGTATGTTATGCTATTATAGATAATATACAGTGAACTACTTTTCTCTATGAAGAAAACATCTTTGTACAGATTCTCAAAGTACTCGGTCACAGTCCACAGAAAACAGCCTCTGACCTCAAATCTGGGATGATATAGAGCATCAGCTTAAAGGGAACACCGCAGCAATAAATCAGTTTAAGAATAGAAGTAAACATGAACATGAACATGGATCTTCATGCTGAGGGAGGGATAAAAACTCCCTTTGATCCCTTTATATCTTAGAAACTTTAACCACATATAGCGAAAAAGGAGACAAAGTGGATTATAACCAAAGAACAAATACTTTATGAACACTTATGGCGAGTTGTGGTATTTCAGTGTCCATGTCTGTTACCCCAGCAAACTACCTTTGCCTGTTTTATGACCCCTAGCAGGACAATGCCCACTTTAAGTGTAATCTGTCCGCCGTAGGGAATCCATACCAATCAATGATTCATCAATTTCAGGCCCTGCTCCCCACTGACTCACTCCTGCGTGGTGACAACACAGTGACTCAAATTCAACCTCTGCCTCGTTGTGTAAGAAAGAGACATATTTCACATCCAGTTTGAAACGAAGACTGGGGAAAAACTGGCTTTTCATTTTCACATACACGTGCGGTTCCTTTGTTCGGTTTTGTGAGCGAACTGAAATCCTTGAGAGGCAAGACTATGGTTTGTTTACCCTCTGACACGGTTGAATGAAGTTAACAGGAAACTCGTAAAGAAAGAATGACTGCTATTACTGACTCGTGAATGTTTCACTTGTGTCACTGCCCTGTTTTGACAATAACAGGAACTTTGAAAGTCCAAAAACACAATTTTGTCCCACTCCTAATATGGAAACCCAATACTGTCAAAGCAACCAAAGAGTATTTTTGTGTCAGCTATATGTTTCAAGTAACTCTTAGATTCCCTAAACTTATTAAGCTTAAGTACCTGGCCCTACTTGTCAAAACACTTAAATATATATTATGGTAGATCTTTCCAAAAGCTATTTATGTCTAAAGAAAACTTTACCCAGCTGATTCTGCCTCTCGCTGCCGCGTTACACTGTGTATTTTGGAAAATACTAAGGAAAAGCAGCTGACCCGATTCCTAAAAGTGAAAATGTGTTAAAAATAGCAGAGTTTCGTGTTATGGGTGTATGCCGAATAGAAGAGTGGTTCATAATTATTTGACAAAGACGTTTTGTCATGACTTTTGATCCTTGCAAATACGATAATGAGTAAGTCTGCTTTTTTTTATAACGCAGTTTGGTGCTGCGTCCTGACACGAAATAATACGAGGAACCAAATTTCTTAAGGAAAGCGGCAAGGAAGTAATAAAACGTGCGTCTCTTAACCAGGATATACTTGTCTACTTACCATATCATAGACGTTTAGGATGATCGGCTCGTTTGCCATCACTGGCATCAGGATTTTCTCCCCCTACGTCCCTTCTTCCCTGCGGGTCTTCCTCCTCCGCGCACCCTCCTTATCTCCCTTCCTTCCTTCGGTGCGAGACCCAAACTCTCGCCCTTACAAAAATAGACCCTACTCCTCCCCTTATTCCTATCACTTTCACGACAGATGATCAGCTTGACGCGTTAATTTCACAACCCGGCGCGAAAACGTTTAAGTTCCGAGGATTTTTTTTACCGTCCAACATCTGACTGGCTTTGTCCAAATCTCTCCCCCACGTCACGGAGCAGCAGCGGCGGACAGATGAGCCACTCGCTTGTCAAAACGAACTGACTTGCTAAAGCCGTTCAGCTACCGAGGTCGAAGTGAAAAAGCGGACTTCACAGAGGGATTTCTGTCTCCTAGAAGATGTGTCGGCGCGGGAAAAGCGCGTATTCATTTTCCCAACGCGAATTATTCATCAAAATGACATAGTGCTGAGATCATAAATGAGAAATCCCTCAGTAAGAATGACTTGCTACTCCCTTATTAGCTAGCTAACGGTAGCGCCGGAGCTGGCAGCCAGGCAGGATGCGACTGTTGGGAGAAAATTGGACGGTGAGAGTGGGCGAGTGGAGCAGGGCGACGGATCTACACTCGATTAATAAACCTTGGCACTCTGAGCATTGTGGGTAATGGTGTTTTTCGAACAAAAAAGTAAAACAAACAGTTTTAAGTTCCCGAAACCAAAACAGAAAGGAATAACTGTACTATGACACCAAAAGTATGTGGACATACTTAAGTTTGCATCTTGTTTTAGCCTGTTTTTAAGTTTTGACTCGGTCCTTTTGTTCAGGACACACAGAATTTAACATACAATAATATTAGAGCTGAAATTAATTGTTAGTCTGTTACTAGTTAAACATGAAATAATCATCAAGCTTGAATCATTTTTAAGGTCCAAAACACATTAAAGATAAAATATGTGAACAATATCTATGCAAAAAAAAAGAAGCAAACATATTTCAACTGTATTTAAAAGGGTCAAACAATTAAAAATAAAAACTGTTTACATTTAAGGAACCAGATTACCTGTGTAACCAAATGCCCCCCATGCATAAAAATAGTATAAAGAAATGTTTTTCTTAGTTTGTTGTGAGAGGAACTTGACTAGCCAGCACAGAGCCCTTAACTGAGCCACATACAGTGCAACGCCTTTGGGATGTCCTGGAAGTTGACTGCAATCCAGGCTTCCAACCAGATGGAGAGCAAATCCCTGCAAGCAGCCTACTGAGTCTTTCCTCCCTGGTGGAATGAGGCTGTTACAGATACACACACATACACATGTTACTGAGTAAATAGTTGGAGCGTTTTATTAGACATTTGCTGACATGTGTATGGAATTTAATTTTTTTTGTTGTATGAGCAGACACATCCTCACACTCCATCATCTTTTCAGTCCTTCATGGTCCCTTTCATCAGTTTTTCCAGCTACATTTGAACCAGAGTAGGACCAAGCAATATTATAATCAGTGCTTTTGCTAAAACACATAGCAGTAGGTTTCCGTCCCATCAGAATTTGTGTTCCTCTGAGTCAAACTCATGAGCCCTCCTCATTGTTTTCACCCAGCACTTCCATGAGCGTCTCCTGGTCGGAGAACTCCTGCAGCGAGGAGTTCATCTCGTCCAGCAGATCCTCTCCCAGCAGGAAGCTCTTGATGTCGTGCACCGTCATGCCGATCCGGTGGTCTGTTATACGGTCCTGGGCGAAGTTGTAGGTTCGGATCTTCTCTGATCTGCCTTTGGTGCCAATCTGGAAGAAAGATCTGAGGTTTACTTCTGTATTGCTCTTTTAGTTTTAATTTGTTTGGCCTTTATTTGCATTGTTAATTCTGAAAAAACAAACAAACCCCACAACATTCAAATGAGTGGTGCTTTTTAAATGTATCTATTTACTTGTTTGGCTGCTTAGACCTTTAAAAAAATCCAATATTATACATATTTTGGAGCTAAACCATCACATCTCCACCTGCGCATTACAAAGCTACCTGTATTTTACGCTGGTTGTAGCGTTTGCTGGTCTCCTCCTCCAGTTTCATGCTGTACAGTTTTGCTCTCAGAGCCTTCATGGCTTTCTCCTTGTTCTTCAGCTGAGAGCGTTCCTGCTGGCACTCTGCGACCACACCTAAACACACACACACACACAAGCATTAATGTTATACTCTTGTGTTGAACTCCTGCTTAATAGACCAATGTGGACTTTGCAAACAGTGAATGGATTCTATGTAAAATGAAAACCTCCTGTATTAATTTCCTTCCTAAACAAAATATGTTGTTATCTAAAACCTAAATGTCATGGAAGGAAGAAAGATGAAGAAGTCTTGGGGAAATCAAGTTAGGATCAAGTCTCTAGTGTCTGTAGTATTACATGGCCCTTTTTCACACTCTATATTAAGTACATTCACTTACAGCACTGTGGTACCCAGTGCCAGTGGATAGATTAGGTACCACCTGTAAAAAAAACACTTTATTTACCTGTGGGCAGATGGACTATTCTGACCGCACTGTCTGTGGTGTTTACATGTTGACCGCCAGCTCCACTTGCTCTCATCGTGTCGATCCTGAGGTCCTTTGGGCTTATTGTGAAAGATATCTGACGAGAGCGCGCAAATGGTGGTTATTTACTCACACCTACATTACATCAGATGACAAGTCATACCTGCATGGCGAAATGAGTGTTAAAAACCGGTGAGATATGGAAAAACTGGTACAGGTAAGGTACATGTTTCAGTTCGTTTCCATGATTTTTAGAGGACAGCAGTTAAGCAATAAATGCCAAAAATACAGCACTTGCATATTAGTATTTTAATATTAAAATGCTGAAAGAGAAGGTTGACAGATGAAACAACAATCTAAGAAATCTCACAGATCTTGCTTCAGTGCTCCCTACGTGATATCCTGTTAATCTATAATGAGGAATACTGTCCATCAAATGTCCAATCCACTTTTAACAGAAAATGCATCATATGAGAGAAACAAGATGCTCTCCATGTGTTTCTTTACTTCTTAATCTGTGAGGAAGGAAAAAAGCTGAAGTGACGATGCGGTTTGTGTTGTACCTCAGTGGGTTGGGGCAATACAGCCACGGTCATAGTGCTGGTGTGCATTCTGCCTTGTTTCTCAGTCTTGGGAACCCTCTGAACTCGATGGACTCCAGCCTCAAACTTCATTCTCTTGTAGCTCTCAGGGCCGCTGATGCTGACTGAGGCGTGGCGTAGTCCACCTGGGAGGAGGTGAAGACATGAGCACCAGTACAAGAAGATGCAGCTAGTTTAAGTGTGAATATCAAAGAGAGGGACTCTACTCTACTCTGGGACTCTACTCTACATTTCTATCTAATTAGCCTGTCTGGATGTCAGCAGTATAAGAGAGGCTCCCCCTTGTGTTTAATGTCAGTCACCACAATTGTTGTAATGCAGAAGCAGAGAGGGTGTGCATTATTTGGTTGAGTATCATCCAGACTTATTTTCAGTCACTTGCTGAAGCGCAAAAATGTGGTTGTCCATTATCGGTCACCATTCTTCTTATACAGATGACTAGATACTTGCACTAGATAACATCTAATTCACTCTGTTGATGATGTTCCTTCTATATACATGACTGGTTAAATGAGACAAGTAGTAATCCAGCTCTCTTAACAGACACAAAGTCCAACTTTGCCATTCATTAGACTGTATCCGTGTTGAGGTGCTTACATGAAAGCTGTCTAAAACAAACTATCACTGTTTTTTCTTGGAATTGTACAACTTAAATTTGTTTTTTTCTCTGAATATTACTCTGGTCCCCCTGCCCTGTCACTTATTCTGAATCTATCTTGGCTGTCTATGTGGGTTGTAGCCAGTTTCAGTTTTATTTGCCTAGTTTTGTTTGCATAAACTGACCCTTTACTCTGGCAAAAACAAGTCTCTGTGTCCACCGACCTATTTCGCTGGTCATGTGCTCCAGGATTTCAAAGGACCAGCCGTGGTACTGGGCGTAACCATGGTACATGTCAAACATCTTCGGAGGAGAGGCGACAGGACAACGTGGCTTGTAAATACACTGCTACTTTCTTGTTCAGGTATTATTTTAATGTCTCAGCAAGAATAGTTCAGACCTCAGCAGTGAACAGCATGGCCTCCTGACCCCCCACACCGGCTGTAACCTCCAGGACGAGGTCGCTCAGATCTGCTTCCTCCTCAGGGATCAACAGATCCAGGATCTGATGGGTGAAGCAGGTTAATTTCACAGACTGGTAAACTAGAAAGTTGTGACGTGTGAAGAACTGCACAAAAACAGCTTTAACAACAAATGGAAACATCGCAGCCATCGCAGACAAAATGATATATCAGTATCGGCATTGATGTGAAGCGCAGCTATATGCTTATAATATTTGTTTTGCAGTTTGTTCACTTTTACCAAATTAGTAGTTTAAGAAAGCAGCCTTCTGATTACCTTTTACAAAGTTATATCTGTGCAGAAAACACATTTTACAGTTTTACCTTTTGTCTAAGATCTTGAATATCTTGCAGACATCCTTCTCTTTCCACCTCCGCCAGTTCTCGCAGGGCTGGGTCTTCATCTGTGTGACAAACCAAAACTTATGTTATGATTTTTAAACAGAACAGTTATTCCCATCTGGTTATTTTGATTCAAATGGTTTTACAATGTATTTTCCAGAAAATCTGCCAGAGGAAGTATTTAATTTAGTGTGTGGGTATCTTATTTTCATGTGTGCCACCAAATGACCTTTTAAACTTAAATAAACTGAACTTAAACAGGTTCACACACTTCTTTCAGCATGTTCTTGTCTTGGCAGCAGCAGAATAGCCTCACCTTTCAGGAGCAACTCAGTCTCAGCAATCTCCTTTTGTTTGATGTTCAACTCTGTGATGCTCTGGATAAGAGGAGCCAACACAGACACTTTGGTCCTCTTAGCCCTCAGTTCTTCCTCACGGCATTGCTCCTCCTCCACACTGCTGTTGATTGCTCTCAAGCATTCATTATACTCGCTCTCCATCTTCTTCAGGTATCCCTGCAGAGACGTCTTAGCAAAAAGCTCATCCACCGACAACAACTTGGCCACCATCAGTGGTACACAAGTGTGAAAAGTTCTTGTTGACAGCCTATAAGGATTATTGACATGTTCATGAAATCTAACGGTTTGGCTGATGACGTTTGGTGAATTTGGAAATCGAGGTATCCACGGACTAAAGACACACTCCTTTCCTCTTGGAAGAAGGTTCACAGCTCTTCTAAAAGCCATCCTAACAGCAGATGTGTTTGCAAGATTCAGCGTGTGGCAGAACAAATACTTCCCGATATGATCTGGCTTTGGCACATGCTTATCTCCAGTCCGGAAGCAAGACTCAGCCAAAATTCGTAGAAAAAAATTGTGATTTTATCACTTTTTAGCCCTTTAAAAGATATACGCCCCTTGCAGTTGCTATAATTATAGACATTTTGCATCCACTGGAGCCATCCTTGTATTCGGCGAGCATGTAACACGAAAAGCAGTACTTTTTTGATGAAATTTGAGAATATGTCATGGGTTCACCTCGCCAACGAGGATATCCACAGTATTTCCACGAAAGACTACTATTACGACCAAGGTGCACAACAAACCTGTTTTTTTTTAAAAAAGTATTTGAAGTAACTTGAGGTTGGGTTGGGTTTCAATTTGCGAAACCAAGAAGGAAAATGGGAAAGTCTACAAAACACTATGTTTAATCCTGAAATCAAACGAGAAAAACGCTCGCATGCCTCCGTCAGGTTTCCCCGGTTCACTCACAAATCGACGCTGCTCCGACGAAACTCATGTCTGGCATAATGTGTCTAAAAACGGTCTAGTAACCAGTTATTAATGATTGCTACAGAAATAATGCTCTGTTGCCACCTTGCTATAGGGCGCAGACATATTGGATGTGACACGCATGCGCAGTGGGCGATCCGTCTTCTTCTGCAGTCAAATTAAAAGATTGTTCCCAGCGATAATTATGGCACCTTGCAACAAAATAAAAAGCACGCTTATTCTGTGAAATATAAGCGAAAGCTGACGTGAAGGAAAATGAAAACGACAAATAAATATCGTGGTATACTCCTGACATAATCTAAGCTATCAGTGTTTTTAATTATTTTACTGAGCGTGATTTACCTGCCTCCTATTTTCATTAAATTATCTTATCCGTTTGATAAGTGAATGATGCAGGACTCGAGGTCCAAGCATTTTATCTGAAATTATATATTTGCGCATACACCTAGACCAAATAAATAGATGCAAATAACAGGCAGTGGACCCGGGGCTTTTGGGTAGCTGCTTTTCCCGTAGTTGTAATTCAAATGACTGCGTAGAATTGTATTAAAAATAAGGTTGACGCTGGGATCATCATTTAATTAGCATTATGCAGTCCCGAATGCAAAGAGCCCCCTCCCCACCGCTAACCACAACTTCACAGTTTCTGTGTCTCTGCCTGTCTGTCATTGCCGGCAAAAAGTTTTTTCATTACCCTTTCAGCAGTTTTACCGTTTGTTTCTCTGTTTCACTGCGTTGTAAGCAACATACTGAAACTACTATAATAAAGTTTGGCCATGAATTGGGTGAGTGTGTGCTTCCCGGTGTCATCATAGAGAGTAACTTACAATAAATACCATAGAATTAAAGGTAAATGTTTTAAATAAAACAAATAAGATGTCCTATTCTGCCCCCCCCCCCCTCTCTGGCCGGTATGAAAGAGCCACTTCACACATTCCAGGCGGAGGTGTGAACTGATCTGTCTTGTGAATAAGCAGCCCTTTAGCTCCTATTTTTACAATGGGATTCCTGATAAAACTGAGAAGTTTTATAGTTTATCTAGTGCAATCTTTTTTCGATTGTCCCTCTAGGATTCTCGTGTCTGCTTAACAGTAGTATACAACCTGAAACAGGACAGCGTGGTATTTCTTGCATTATACATCTATGCGATACCCTGACGCTCAGCTATTACGGTAACTGCAGCCTACTTTACACCTTTTTATTACCTGCCCTACATCAAAGTAGCATTGTTCTTTTTGTCTATTTCAGCCCTTTGTGAGTTAAAATTATAATAATAATATAATAAAACACAGTTAAAATTATAATTTTAACTCACAGTTATTAAAGTTCTTGCCTATTGTAAATATCCATTATAGCTGTTTTAAGAAAAATGCAACAACTGAACGCTTAATAGAATACGTATTTTTACTGTATAATAAATGTATACTTTAGGCTGTTAAGCCTTATTTCAGATGTGAAAGCAATCAAAATATTGAAATTGGCCGCGTTTTGCTAAATACAGGTTCTCAAATGCATGTGTAACCTAGTTTGTGCACGGAAGCTGTATTCGTCTGCAGGCAATGGTATTATCACCAAATCGTCTTTCTGCTGAGTTTTATGGCGGTTAACGTCCGTCAGTGATACCATCAGTGTTTCACGTCGGACAGGAAATGCCAGTGGGACAACGTCGACTGCGCGGTGACGTTTCACACCAACAATCTCAGCTCTCATTGGCTGACAGTTTAAAGGGACAAATACCCACTTCGCTGTGATTGGTTTGCGCCTTTTGAGCACGGATTTCAAATAAGAAGGAACAACTGGCGGATTTTCAGCTGTGGAGCATTTAATTTGAGCAGAGGGGGTGCAAGCCGAAAGTTAGCTCGGCGGCTAAAAGGAGGGAACTAAGATTCTCCCTTGAATAACAGTTTCTACCAACGCGAGGTAAGAAGCATCACTTAATACCTCCTAGCATGTGAACTGCTTATATTAATATCAACTATTATAATGTACAACCAGCTACGTTAGCTAGCCGGGGTTCTAGCTTGGTTGCTTAGCTGCTGGTCGGTCAAATGGCTTGAGATGTTAACAATGCCAGCTAACAGTGCAAACGAAAAGTATTGCGGATTTAAGAGTGTGCTTAGTATTAATATTTTAGCATGTTTTAAAACAGCTGGTAAACTAACTTAAGTTAACTAACATCTTCGTAGATTCGAGCGGCTTCCCACAGAACCACCGCAACGTTGCGCGCGTAACCCAATGCACGTAAATAACGTCAGCTAAATGTATATAACACGGAAAACGCATCTATTATTGCACAGTAGGTCTAAGGTTAAGATGTTTTCATTTACAAAAAACAAGCATTACTTGTGCATTCAGACAAACGTGCAAGGCGACGTATCTTTACGTCACCGCTCCCTTTCCGCCAAATCTACAACGCGCCAAAATCAGTCGTATCTGCAAAATATTTAGCGGAAGAGTTTCTAACTTTATTCCAAGATCATGTTAACAGTTTAACGGCATTTAGACATGTGGTGATACATTATTTCATGGCTGGGAACTCATTAGTTACCTTTGATTTGAGGTTGCTGTTGATTACAGGTTCATTAGTGTCAAGCTTACCATTATCTTACCGTTTTTTACCTTTTATTCAGAAATCCACATAAGCTGCTGCACAGTGTATGTTTCACTATAAGGAAGACATCATGAAATGCCCTCGCTATAAGGACACTATGGCCAACAACACTGAGAAACCCAGGGCTGCTTTGGCTGCTGCAGAGTCTAAGGTGGTTCACCCTAAAGCTTCCCCAGTGAAAGAGCCAACCCCCATCAAACCTCATTGTTCACCTCCTGGAGTGACTAGAGTGCTGTTCTCGCTCAACAACAGCAGAGCAGTCCACAACAAGGAAAACAGCACCAACGGGGAGCATGACAGGACTCTTGATGAAGCATTTGAGGACAGTGGCTATCTGTCTTTGCACAACAGTCAGATTTCTGATCACAAAGGGGATGAAGAGGATGATCGCAGCCAGGGAAAGCCCACAGTTACCCTGCTGCCTACAGCTCCTACGCATCAAGAAAAGACAATATCGCCGAAGAAGTCTCCCTCAAAATGTCAGGGAGGGACAAACATCAGCCTTCCCATGTTGCTGGTAGCAGCTTCCACCCCTGTGGGTCGTCATGGGGGAAGGAAAGCAGCATGCTCACTGTCATCAACCCCATCTGCCCATCACAACAACGCCAACCTGCCTATACTGAAGTTCCAGCATGCTGTATGTGAGGAGCTTGCCAAGAGCTTTCAGAAGAATAAGAGGTAGGATTACTCACACGCTGTCACTTTATAGCTGGTCAAAAAAAATAAAATTTGTACATCCGTTGTGAAGTAGTTGCACGCACACACAGGAAGTGGTTTAATTGAAAGGTACCAGTTCTTGGTCAGTGTTGAGAGGCAGAGTTACAATTTTTTTTTTATGTCTGTGTGATATTAAGATTGTAACGAGTAATTAAAAAAAAAAAAAAAATGAAACAATTGTTTTCTCAGGTATGACTGGAGCATTGTCACAAAGGTAGCAGAGGATTATCTGTTGGATCGGGTGATCGGAGGGCAGATGGGCCTGGAGTACGTGGACATGTTTTCATCTCTGCTGTCCAGGAACATGAGAAGCATCCTTACGAACATCCTGGCCCTGCTGGGAGATATGGACCTCATCAGGTAAACTACAATTGCGTCACAATGTGGAGAGAAAGTTCATATTTACTCCGAATTACCAATATGCAATTTTGATTTAGTGAGAGTATCTAAGGTGGCAAGTCAGTCTGCATAACTATCATTTCTTAACAACAATAAAGTTGATTTGTTTTGTCAAAAGAACAAGTAGGAAAGTTGGGTTATAATGTTTTAGCCTAAAGTTGATACTTTACTGTCTTGTCAGATGAGGCCACAGGTGATAGTTATGTTTAAAGCAAGACCGTTGAACGTGAAAGTTTAGAGAGCAATGTAATGTAGATGCATGTCATAACTTTTTCTGTTTTATTCTCCATAGTTACTATTGTTTCCTATATTTATCATATTCTCTCTTTTTCCCATGTCACAGGTGTAAGAAAGTGAGCAGGACATGGAGAAGGATCATACATGAGGACACAGCCGCTCTGATCAGGTGCCAACGGATGGAGAAGGCGCTCAGGGTGAGGAAACGCACACAAACCCACACCCACGCACTCATTTTAAAGAAACATCAAACTGATGCATAGGCATTGAATGCTTTACATCTTACCCATACCACACGGTACACGCATACTGAGGAGGTATAATGCATCTGATGTTTACCTGCCCTGTGGCATGTCAACATGCCTGAAACCACACACCGTTTGAAACAATAGTTTTTGTCTGTCCTCCTCAATATTACCATCTCATGTTGCTTTGATCTCCAGCAACCCTGACAACCAATTCAACCGCACATTCCCGATTCTGTATTCACTTTAACTGAAGGTTTGGCTTTTGTTTGTAGTTTCACATGTGATTCAAGCTGAGGAAGTGAGTTTAACAACATTCTGTTCATCCTGCTTTAGTTTGGGCTATTAGAGCTGTAAAATGAAAGTATGCAACAAAAACACTTGGTAAATAAATGTTAAAATGGCTGAAATATGATTTACATTTCAACACAAGAACACACTAAATGGTAATATGAAACTCTAGATATCTTTAACAATCAATAAGGCAAATTCACAGTGAAAAACAAATATCCACTTATAATCATGACACAATTTAACACAAACCTGTGTGAGTCTTTGAAAATATGTCCAGTGTGTACAGATTTTTTTGGTTAAAAGCTTTGAAATACTAAATATGTGTCTGTGTCTTTTAAAATTATTTTTTTTTAGGAGTCGAGGAGCTCCCTGGGACAAAGAGGCTGCGCTCTGACAAGAGATGTGACTTTGTCTAGAGTGGTGCTGTCTTGCATGCAGACAGTAGCCTCCTCAGGGTCTTCATCCTCTTCGTCCTCCACAAGCTGCAGAGTCAACAGGCAGGGCAGCATGCTCAACCCAAAAAGCGCACGTTTCAATGATTACACGCAGGTGAGAAGTGGTGCCAAGGTTTACAACCACGACAGGTTATTTTCAGAATCGGTTTAAGTTTGGGGGAAAAAAGGCGACAAATGCCCATAACATTATACTACAGGTGATGTCAAGAATGCACTGACGTACTTTTCATTCTTAGGACTCTTTTTAACAAGTATGTGTGTGTTTTGTTCCTTTTGTCCAGGCTGCCACAAATCTGAAGCAGCACGAGTCCCTGCGCTCTTGCAAGCGCTGTGGCTCACCAGCGACACATCTGGCCGAAGCTCAGAGGGCGACGTGCACGCGCCAAAGCTGCCTCTTTGACTTTTGCACGCACTGCCAGGAGGCCTTCCACGGCTCAACCCCCTGCAGAATGGTACAGCCCAGAAACCACTTCTCTTCCTCCAAGTCGACCACGATCATACCAGGCAGCGCTCGCAGCAAGAGGAACGTCAGGCGCCTGTGATGGAGCTTTACTGAGGTTTTATTCACTGACTGTTTTAACCGGGGGGGGGTCATCTTTCTCTGTACTGGCTGCGTTTCCGTTGGCCCCCTCCAAAGCTCGGACAGCAGAGAGTTTTTACACAGGATCAGTCTGGGAGGGCTTCTGCGCACGCACTGTGGCACTAAAACCTAAAGTTGGCTGACTCTGCCCAACTGAATAACTGATTGAAGCACTTGTTAAAACACAGCTGGGACAATCAAAAAAACATCTGATGCCAAATAAAGAAAGAAATGCAGACTATTAGACTTTAAATTGTATACTTTTATTATGTTGTGAAATGAAATTGATGTAAATATATTGTATTTTTTAAAAATAGGGTTGTATATGTTTTATTTTTTCAAATAAATGTTGATCCTCGTGGGTCTTTAAATGTTTATTTACTGTATTTGTATTTCCTGTAAATATACATTTCAAAACTTATCTTTTGCACTTTTGTGGTTCTTCCGCACTTCATTCGTCAAAGAGCTGAGCCCAGCTTCAGTTTTTAGTGAAAACAGCTTATGCATCAGCTTCTTTAGTCATTGCATGAAAATAAGTTGTACTGCTCAGGATGAGGGGTAAATTCTCAATGGGGAAACGTCTGGACAGCGAGGCGATGGGTAAAAATGGGGGAAGTTACAGATTAAAACAAACTTTGAACTACACAGGAACGTTTTATTTATAGCTCATTTTGAAGAGTTTCAGTTTAGATTCAGTCATTATGTCAAACACTTGACAAGTTTGTGTAAAGTTCAATACTGACATGTTAATATAGATACGAAAATAAAAATCACATTTAAAGTTTATATAAAACATTTGTTTTCACATAGACGCAACTTATTTCTGATTGAAGTGATTTTCCCATTGTATTTTTCATTATCTACTTATAGGGAAACTTGAAGTCCTTTGACAGGCTCCACTGTATGTTCATGATTACAGTGTTTCTCCACTGACTTGATGCTCTGCTGCACTTCAGCTCTGTTCTCAGAGTGAAAATGCAATGATCAAAACTTCGGCAGCATCCACTTTAAAGTTTTAGTTTTTCCGTTATTGTTACCGAACGACTGCAGGTTTCAACCTATGATACGTTGAGTCTGTAAAATCTTTGGCTGCGGTTTTTCTCTTTAGACTCACACCGGTGGTTTTGATTATTGCATCAGAGAACAACATTGTCGGAGCTTGCGAATAGAAACAGTTTTGATGTTGGCACAGCTCATTCTGAATACCAGGCTTTTGTGTCTTACACTAAGACAATGAAGTAAAAAGGATGAATTTTCCCCACTAGGGGGCAGCATTGTCTCCTCCCTCCCAAGCTCCTCAGCTGAGCTTTAACTGGACCCATCAGTCTCTCCCCCTCTATGGTTTTCTTGTTTTGTATCTGTAATGTTTTCTTTCCAATAGTCACGATAAATAGACCTAAAGTGCCGTTAGTCCCCAAACCACAGAGACAATTTCCCCTGACACGCGTACGTGAAATGGTGAACAAACATCTCACATTCTACTGGATTCTCTGCATGATGATTCACAGCATAAACACACAAATAAATATACAAATAGAGCTTCATAATTGCTTATTATAGCCCATTCAGAAGAAGAATTAGCTCAAACATGTTTTTGTTGTTGTTGTTGTTGCTATTCAGCAGTCTATGCTGTCATTTATGAGATTTAGGATTGAAATTCAAAACTTGAAGCAACTTGGATATTATTCTAACTTAACGTGCCCCTTCCACAAGTATTATAAAAGTACGATGAATATTGCTATCATATTGTCTTTCTCTCTGGGAAGGGGCTGGATGCACATCTACTCTGTCTCCTCCAGTCTGTGAAAGAGCAGTGTGCATCAGGATGGTGAGCTGGAAACATCAGAGAGATTCAGACATGTTTGAGCCTCAGTCAGACCAAAACTCAAACGAGGAATTTGTTGCACAAGTAGTTTGTAAGTGGCAGCAGCTGACACAGTTGGTGGTTGTGAAATATGCGGTGATGTTTGCTATTGCACTTTACATGTAAAAACCAAACTAGGGACAAGAGCTGCAGATGAGCAATAGCTACGAACCGTCTTCCCAGCACGTCTGTGTTAAATTTCACTGTCGCTATGCAATAAAAATAAATTCTAATTCATATAATCCTATTTATTTGTCACTTTGCTTTGATTTCTGAGAGAGAGAAAGATTAAAAAAAAAAAAACATTATAAAAAAATGTTTTTCATCGCTGAGAATCTGACTTGGAGCTCTGGGAAAACACCCATTTCAAAACAAGCACTCACCAGCCTTTTAAAAAAAATTCCTGTCCAGTCATCCCTTGTTTAGGAGAGTTGTTAGGCTCCAAATAGCATCACTGACATTAGATAGTTACCTCTGACATTTGCAGCGTGACCCATTTGTCCCTCGTGTCTCCCTCTTACAGATGAGTTGCTGCGTGTGCACGCGCACGTGTGTGTGTGTTTTGTTGTTGTGATGACGCACGTGAACACCAGTCAAGTTTCAATCATGTGTCAGCTCTCGCTTGGAAATTGTTTCTGTTCAGCCGGACGTCCTGTGACGTGGAAAAACGCTGCTGGTTCTCAGAAAGCTCTCAACGTATTGCTCTTGAATTGCATGGCTTGGGTTTTCACTTTCTCCTCAGCTGCGGTTATGAATGAACCAAACATGTCTCCCACTGTCAGGACAAGCTAAACTTGTGCCTATGTGATATTTAACTCCTTTCATTTGACACCGTTGAGCACGTCATGACATCAATCAAACCTCTGGATTTGTACAAAGGCAACACAGTCTGCACACCTGCAACTCTAAAGGCTCAGTGACTGGTACATATGCAGTACATCTATATGTTTCATACTTTTTTACTTTTAAATTGCCTTCCTTATCTGGTATATATTGTGGCAGTGTCTTTGTTCTTGGCCAGGTCATCTTCGTCCATATTTCGTGCTGCTTTCTTGTTTTCCTTCATGTGCTTTGGATCTGATGATTTCTTTGGGCTTTGCCTTGTTTTGTTGACTTGTGATTGCTCATGCTCCCTCGCAGACTTGAGAAGAAGTGCCCCCCTTTTTTTTGGGCTGCCCTATGGTATTGTGTTCAGTAAATCACTGAACTGTGCCTGCTCTGCAGCCGTCATCTGCGTTTGGATCCACTCCCCCATCGAGCACATATACGATGTTAGTTTGCAAAGTGACAAACTGTGGGTACACAACAGCTTGACACACATTATTATGACCTCCACCACTGCTGCCATGTTTGTTGTTTATGTCTCTGAAATGCCCCCCAGTGGACGTGTTGTTCAATGTAAATGACACACTGAAGTACATGGGCAGTGACAATTATATAAACTGAAATTAGCAATAGTTACAAAGCTCACTGACGAGCTCTGAGTTTACTTAACAGGTGTCAAGCCATTCATTGAGGAAGGAGGAAGCAGCGCAGGTGTGTTGATGTAAAGGAGAAAAGAGCAGCAGCTGTGCACGTAACGTGTAAGAAAACGCCACGATGATGGAACTAAATGGACTATTTTGTAAAACGCCGGAGCGGCGGCTGCTGATTAGTCTGTGTTGTGGCCTTTCACTGCCTCAGCGACTCGGGGTCATTTATCTGGCAGATTTATTGATCGGCTGCTGCGCCGAGACACATCCCCAACACAATCAGGCCTGCTGCTAATTGTAGAAGTCATTAGAGCCGGCTGACACGTCTGCGCGAGTGTGTGTGTGTTAATAAACAGGTGTTTACCAGGATGGACTGGTGCACTGTGGTGAGTTGAACTTAAATACAAATTTGGAGAAGAAGCCCCCACCCAAACACCTATAATTCAATATTTTAAATCAAAGACAGGGAAATGTGTTTTTTATTTAATTATTTTGTGTTTTCCTAACATCAGTGTTAGACCACATCTTTCCTTTTCCCATCAGCCTTCCTTCCCTCATCTTTTGAAGTTCACTCTTTCTCTGCTTTTTTCCCCCCTTTGCATAAGTAGCTCATTTCAGCCCAAGGATAGAGGATGCGGGTTGGTGCATGACATGGCATGACCATGTGAGCTGTGTGTGTGCGTGTGTGTTTCAGGTTGATGATTTTGATGCGCAGTGACTTCCACATGTCAATCGGCCGTATGTCACCAAAGTTGAACTGTAAAAGCCCTGAAAAGAAGCTGTCACTCGAGCGCCTGCGGAGAAAAGAGGATGAGGCAGGAAGTGAATCAAGTCCTCAGACTGAGGCTGAGGAGGGAAAATACCATGGCTGGTGACTTTTTGTTTTAGTCTAAAAAAGGCAGAAATACACGCAGAGTAGTCTGCTGCGATGCGAGAAGGCTTGTAGTTCACTGGCTGTTTGGGAGTAAGACGGAGACTCACATGTTTTCTGCCCTTTATTCATTCAGTGAAGTTTACATCCTCCTTTTTCAGCACCATGCAGCTTTATGTTTACACATTAAAAGGGGGCATTTTCCCAGTTAAATCACAGCGAGAAGCTCCTTTAATGTCTTTTGTAAATTCATATTAAACAGATTTGCTTAGTGAGTTATTTTTTAGTTTTTCTGCACTTGCATTTATTTGGGAATGTGCAGACTCTATTCGTAACATCAACTGAAATCGTAATATCACAACTAGATTCTGACACAAGGCTCCTTTACATTAGGCAGCGATGCAGGAGCCATTCTGTGGAGTTTAAGATAAGATAACCCTTTAGTTGGGGAAATTTGCAATTTGCAATGTTGCAGCAGCAAAGAGGATAGCAAAATAGAACGAGGCATCCGGAAACTGTGTATTTAATGGTGCAAACAGATTTACATTAAATCGGGTTGCTACAAGCTAACTGGCCCGCAGTGAAGCTGGGGGCCTGTGGGCTCCTGGGGCTCTTATCAACTTGGCTTGGTTGAAAATCCAGCCTTCACCTCTGCACACTGAGGGACTATCATTGACATATAGTGTTTGTCTTCTTTTATATTTACGTCCAAAAAGGGGGTTTAATTATAGAGATGTTACCGTGCATCATCTTTGCCGAGTGTAATGTTATCATGACAAATACAAACCATGGCCAAAGCTACAAAAATAAGACCTGGGTTGTTATAAATTAACTGTTATTAACTGTTTTACAACCCAGGTCTTATTTTATAAGAATATTACAAATCAAAATTTAATACAAACTGGGTTAAAAAGCAGGAAAAGTTTGTTCTGTTTGTCACATTTTACTTACGTGTGTGCCGAGCTCTGCAGCACCACAGTCTCTTTGTGTTGAGAGTGCTTTGTCAGCACCTGTTTCCAAACTTTAAGAGTCAACTTCAAACCTCAAATATTAGATCAACACATGCATGCCATCGAGGCAAACTCCCTCTGTAAACTCCAGAAGTGCTACTGAATTAACAACGATTTCTCTGTTTGACTCTGGACTTGATATTTCACTTCACCTGCACTCTTGCAAGTAAAGACTGTTTTGTAGTTGATGCACAGACTGAACAGTCAGAATGTGCACTCAACAGCATCTCTTGCTTATTTTTCAGTTTTGAGTGTTTACTGATGCACACAAATACAACAATGAAATGATATGACCTGAACACGCTCACAAAGCCCCTGATTTATGAGTCATATCTGTAGATGTATGGGTGTGTGCAGAGGTACTTGAGTCTTTCATCGCAGAAGCAAGCGCTCCACACAAACACACATGCACATGCACATGGCTCAGTGTTAAAAGGCTGCAGCCCTCTCTCTGTTCGTCTATTTTTACTCTGTTTGGTCCATTAAGATCAGCGGTGATGAGAGTTAATGAGTGAAGCCTCTCCACAAAGCAGGCAGTAATCACAAATGTCCTGGAGAGTGGACACACACACACACACACAGCATATATATATATATATACACACACACACACACACACACACACACACACACACACACACACAGCATATATATATATATACACACACACACACACACACACACACACACATAACACAAAGATGTACACACAACCAGAATGCTTACACAAAAACACACACTGACCAGAGTTTTCTTTTGATGACAAACCTGCCTCACTCCGGGACGATCGATTGGTCACAAAGACGCATGCAGACAAGCACAGACAAGTGTGTGTAACCACACACTGCTGATGTGTTTAAAAACAGGCAAACATACAAAATGTATTGTTTTTATTAGTTTAAGTTACAAAACACCAAAATCCCTGCAAGTGCAGCAGTAAGTATAATACTGCAAAGTTGCTTAAATAACGTATAGCATGTAGTGTGTAGTATGGGAGTACTGTGTGTTAACTTGGCTTTAGTTTCCGTTTTCAAAGTGGGACACCTTGGTTTCTAATTATAAGATCGTACGATCTGGGCCCAGCCCTGCAGAACATTGCTTATGACATTTATGAGTCAAGTATCCGCCGCCATGTTGACACTTGTAAACAAAGTGAGTCAAAACAGAGAGAAAGTGCAGAGAGTCATTCGGAGGAAACCCTGGTCGCATGAAATCTGATGAATTGTATGGAAATTTTGTTTTACATCTGTTTGGTTGTTTTTAATTTTGTGGCTTAGCTGCAGAGGGGATAGTAAAGATAACTCAGAGTAACTGACAAGTACTACAATATTAATATTAAATCACATCTACAAATAATTTTAAGATATTAGAAAAAAGGGCAAAAGAAAACAATAAGAACATGATGGGATGTTGAATAAATGCCCTAGAACAACACTTTAATCCTGTTTGGTTTGCATATGTCTCAATGTAAATACAGCAGCTATCAGATACACTGCAACAGTAACATGCATTGCCAGCAGGTGGTCTTTAACCAGCTGCAACTATTACTTTATTTGCCAACCAAAGAGGTTTTCTAGAAAATCTGTGGCCTGCTAAACAAGAATGATTAGGTTTGTGACGCAAACCATAAAGTGAATGACATATTAAAAAAGCAGATTTATAGAGCAAACTTCTTTTGCTGCAAGAAGGGGCTCCAAACACTGAGCATTAGCGTCCCAAAAGCTTTCATGACCCGCATATAGACTGAATCACTGCTGTGTCATTGCCGTTAAGATAGAGGGCAGTGAAATTGGCATTTACAGGAATGTCACAGACTATGATCTGAAGCGTACGTTTAAACGTGGGGTCCAGTGAGGTTAAATCATCCCGAGATGACACTCCTTCACCTTTCAGCACTGCCAGAAAGCTATTAAAGAGAAAAACTAAGAAACTATTTATTTAACAAACTTGTGAAGAAGATTACCGCAAAGAAATGATAAGGCCATTTGCACTTCAACTCCTCTCCTCACCTGCCTCTGGTAAACATCTTTTCCTACACTGGGAGCCTCTGGAAACTCACAACCGGATGACTGAGAAGTCTGCTAATGGTGTGAAGCCCGGCAACACGAGTGGAAGCATGGCTACTGTCAGACCTTTAGACAATCACACAGCCCTTTACACATCCCACAACTGTCCATTAGCAGCATCCAACCTGACCTAGTTCCACTAAAACTGTGAAGGCCGACTGAACTGGAATTAAAGGTGTCATATTATATATATTATATATATTTAATCTGAGGGCCACAGTGGGATTATATCAGTAAAGTGCACACATTGTGATCCAGGTTATTATATACAGCCGATCTACAGATTTTCCATTGGCCATTTGGTTATTCTTGTATGCAGGAATAAATATGGGTGTAAATACAAGTACAGGAAGTATAGTTTTACATTTTCCTGTTTAACGCTTTAGTCAACTTACATTCTGACTTTCCTCCCTTTCCTGTGTCAGTTTCCTGAAATCCGATTGGTTCCCTCTGAAGATATAGATGATTAAGCGCAGCAGCATAAAATTTCATTTCAACGCCTGGGCACCACTGATTACAGTAAACATTGAGAGAACATAGATTTGTTAACAGCTTAGTGCACATTTGGTAGTGAGTATTGTATAACCCAGGACAGTTTATGCGGAACTGACTCGAAATGAGCAGCATGGTCAGTAATGATGATGAGGAAACATGAAATTCAGTTTGTTTCTTAATCTCTTTATGGGGCTTGTTGCTAATGAGTGAAACATAGGATCACACAATTTATCTTTATTACATAAACTGAGATTCAGCATCCAACCCAGAATAATAACAGCAATGTTTTTCATTTCTTGTTCAGTTTCCTGGGCACCTTTCTCTCATAGCAACAGTATTTTTGAGACTTAAACCACTAAAAAAACAGAAAATGACACACACAATTGATTTTTTCTTTTTTTTCGTCAATGGAAACGACAAAAATGTACTAACCTCGCACAAACAATCATCTGCCGGCTAAATGTTGCTGTCCATGGTGCTGAAGCTCCTGTGTTACTACCCAGAGGTGCTCATTTCTTCTTCTCACTCACTTTCTCAGTGAGTAAAAAATGACATAGACGTGAATAGAACTCAGAAATACTTTGCTTGGGTTACACATTTCTTTTTCAATAAAGGTATCTGTCTGCATGTTTTTACAAGTGTGGTATTAAAATACTTGCTGGTACGATACTCAGACAAAGCTTCACAGGTGATCTCTCACTGAAATGTGCTTCTGGGTCGTCAGGAGTGGACTTTAAGGGAAAGGGAACATGCTCAGTGTTTTCATGTCAGTGTTGCTGAGCTTCACGTCAATCCTCTGACACCCACAGGGGAAAAGTGAAGGTCGATTGCTGCTTTGTATTCATATATATGTCAACATGTCACATCCTTCTGCGCATTCATATCCATGGCTTTTTCACTGAGAAACTCTGATTCTGGGACAGCAAATGTAATTTTAAAACAATTAGGATATGTGAATTTAAGTTGAGTGGAGGGATTTAGTGTCTCATTACAGTTTAAATGCTGCTTTTCACCTAAAAAATGGATGAAATGTTGGCGTAAATCCTGTAGAATATGTCTTTCAGGAAGGAAAACTGTCAGAAGCACAAATTATCAACCATCGGGAGCTTAAATTCTGCATTTATTGTCTTTAAAAAAAACAAACTAATCAGTTGTGAAACAAACAGCCAGACAAAAGACTCAGCTTTGAAAAATAAACCAATATCTTTTATTTGGTGAGTGTTGTACATCACTATATGCGCTAAAGGCAGGTCTATGCTCAGTTATAACGTATTTGCTCTACGTGTTAAATAGTATAAAGTGATTATATGCATCTGTGTCCATTCAAAATGCGTCCCACTTGCTCTTGCTTTTTAAATATTTTCCCCATCGAATGACTAAGTTTAGGCTCTCTGAAACAACTCAGCACTTACATCACGATTGCACCATTGAAAATTGGTGCAACGACTGTTAATTTGGATTCAACACAGCAGATGTTCCATTGAAAGTCCCCATTTATTGTCCCATGTGCAACTGAACAGTAAATCTATTGAAAGTTAACCTTCCAATAAAACTAAATCAGTCAAATCAGCAAATACTTCATTGTACTTCTACGCAACTATTGTTCTATTAAAGGTAAATGGGCCAATAGATTCTTTATAAAGCAGTGATTTCACTGAAAACCAATGGTGCTAGAGTTCTCCATTGAGAGTTGATGGAAATGTTGGTTTGTGTTGGTTAAATTAATCAGAATTCAGTATGTTTCAAATATAATATAGGAAAATGAATAAAACCCCTGCTGTTATGCTGTTCCATTTACGTTTAACAGGACAAATGTTTAAGTAAAAATAAATCTCACTCATTGAATTCTATTGGGAGAAATATTTCCATTGAATTAATAGAACAGACAGTTATCTTTATGCAATTTGTGACAATTACTCCAATTAATTATAGTTATTCCATAAAAGTTGGTTGATCTATTCAAAGTCAATTGAACAAACGCTGGTTTCTTGAAGCTAACGTGACAACAAATCCACAAGAATTCAAAGGGAACGTTACTGTTTTGAAATTAAGCAATTGCCCATTGACGTTCAAAGGATCAAATGTTTAAATGAAAGTCGCTAGGGCAAATATTAGTCCGATTTCATTGATAAAGGGCAGCAGAGCCATCGAAGATTATTACGCCAAACAGTTCGGTGGAAAGTTTGACCACGAAATGTGATAAATGTTCAACTGAATTCAATTTTATGCGAGTACTTTTTTGTTAAAAGTAAGAAAAAAATATATTCTTTTCATTCATAGTTCCACAATTTTTTTCAGTGAAGAGCGTTGCACAGAGGATTGGTTAGACTCATTCCCCATTGAAATTGAATGAAAAGTGAGAAAACTGAAGAAAAATGGAAAATTTATAAGAACTCAATCTAACTTATTTTCCATTCAAAGTCACTTGAACAAACATTGGTCACTTTACGCTAAGGTTACAGTGGGTCTAGTGAAAGTCAATGGAATCATTGAAGTAAATGCTGTTCTATTGAAGTTCAATGGGTGTTCAAAGTGTTTTCATCAAAGTTGATGGGATAGATTTTACCATAATTCAATAGGAAAGTACTTTTCTTGGATACTAAACAATTATTCTATTGAAAGTAAACAGAACAACGGTGATCTAAATGTCATTCTTTTGTTACTTTGACCAAACTTTGACGCTGTGCCTATGAATAGATAGATAACCACAGTGGAGAACGCTTCATCATTGGTTGACTTGACTTTCAAATGTCCTTTGGATTAATACTGTGTTGGTTTTGGAATGGGCGGTTTCATGAGGATGACTTGAGGTATTCACTCGAGCACTGGCCCCTCCTCAAAGCGGCTGCAGGAAACGGGAGAGGAAGTGGACAGAGGAGAGGGTTATGGATACATCCGATGTATTTATTGTAACAACTGATAACTTACACTTCAATTAAAGTATTAAAATAGCAATACTTTACTCTTTTATAGATCTGGTGCAAAAGCCGTATACCTTTAACATACATGCGACCTCTGCACTTTGTGTGTGTACGTGTTCTTACCAGCTGAAAGTTGTTTAGGAGGTGATCTACGTTGATGTCATTGTAGCTCTCCTGGAAGGTGCTGGGTTCGTCCCTGGAGTCCTCCAGGCTTGTTCCAGGATCTTCTAGGCTGTTTGTGTGTATTTAATGTGAAAGAGCAGGGGGTTGCGGTTATTTTAAAACCAAACATTAAACTGTACTTATGTAGCTTCTCCTGTTCAAACATCACCTGATCTAATGATCCCGGTTATCCTTTTATTTCATGTGAGCTGCTTTTTTTCATTCATTATTGTGCTGTGGTCATATACGGCTGTAAAAGTTCATTGTTAGCTTCTAAATGGTGTTTCCTCCACATGGTGCTTCATAAGAAATCAGTCATAAACTATTATGCTGGATACAGATTTGATTAGTAGAGATATTCAGGATTTTTTGTCTTGAAAAAGGAAACACAGGAATTAAGTTTTCTTTAATTGTTGTTATGTATCACTCAGAACTGCTTTCTGAAAGCTGCTTCTGTGGATTTTTGTTCATGCTATCATTTAAATTGCTCATAATTTGTTGGCTAATCAGTTTTCTAACCGACTGAGAAACCGACAGAGCCGGAGCAGTGAAATAACAGTGAACGTTGGTTTTTGGCTGCAGCGTAGTGGGATGACAAAAGCTTAGTTTCAAAATGCCCCTTTGAAATGAACAAGTGATGTCACTATGCCTCCATATTTGCCTACAACTATTGTATGAAGGTGCTTTAAATGAGCTATAAAGTTATTTACCTGTACAGTTAGGAGGCAGTAAAACAGAGGGGGACAGGTGACGGTGGTGAGGGCTGATACCTACCTTCTCTTTCCTGTTAAGACTGAGTTCAGGTACTTCTTGACGGCCATCTGTTTACGGAAGCGGCTGTAGTTGTCTGTAAAGATGGCATCTGAGTGGCGCTTCACTGGCTCCTCCATCAGCTCATCGCTGGGCAGAAGAGAACAATGAACGTATTAGAGTGTCACCAGAGTTCAGAGGGCGGCAGGTGTCAGCGCAAAGTCAGTGCAGCTCAGCGTCTGTGATTCATTCATCCTGTCTTGTCTTTGTGTGCGTGAGTGTGAATCCCTCCTGGCTGTATAACAAACATGTGATGAAGCAGTAATGGCATAAATTAACCTTTAAAAATGTTTAGTCAATTACAAAATACATCATCAAGCAGGTCAGGTCTTTTCATTGCAAATGTCAGTGGGTTCACTGGTGTTGAATTGTAAACATTACCGAAATAAATAAGCGAATAAATAAATAAATCCTCCCTTCTCCTGAAACACTTCAGCAAAAACTCTCCAAAGTTAAAACATATGATTTGTGATTAAACACTTTGATTAAACTTACATGTAAATCATCTGAATTTCACTTGATCGATTAAAGGAATTACAGCTTAACTTGAAATTTGGGAAACCAAAACAGCTTTTTAACCAAGCCACACCGAAGTTTTGCACAAAAATATCACAAAAAGCCAGGATAATTTCTCCATAAACAACATTTACATGGGCATTTTTTTATACTTTAAGGCGACATCGTTCCCACTTTTTAAGGTGACACACCCTTTTACGTTTTATCGACACTTTCACTTGCATATTCTCTGTTTCACACTCTCTAAAGCGGGTTTCAAATGATTCTGCCCTCATCTGCTATTAATCAAAAACATGTGTTTCATAAATCTAGACCAGGCTTTGAAAAAGCAGCAGTTTAGGAAAGCCTAACCTCTTATTTAATGTGGTTGTGATAGAAAACACTGAGAGCAGTTTCCCCAAATATTAAAATAGACTTAAAGCTTCATGAAATCCCAATTTAACAATTTCAAGATGAAGCAGGTAACAAACAGACAGCCAAAGCAACAAAGACTCTCCGGGCGGGAAGGTCCCCTACCTGACCCGCTTCCCGATCAGAGACTCCAGGTACCTCCGCGCTGATAGCTGTCCGAGGAGTTTGCTGTATCCGCTGGTGAAAAGACCGTCCGCGTGTCTCGTCGGTCTGCACGGAGTCACCGGGCGGACACATTAATATCTGTTCACACTTGATGCATTAAAACGCAAAAACACGCAGCAACACCAAAAAGACGCGCACCAGCCTCACATCTGATGGTGCGTTGGGTATAATTATGCAAATGATGGTCTGGAGCGAGCAGCGCGAGGGTTTTTGATTTTGCTGCAATTAAAACACAGCCCATATAATGATTTCCACAAAGATTTTTCGGTCTGAAGATTTGCCATCAGAGCGATTGGACCCCTAAAAGGCACCAAGGCGCGTAAAATCCTGAAGAGTTACATATTAAATAGTGTCATTAAATGCAAACAGACTATCACAGCATGTGAGAAGCACGTTAATTATAATGCCGTGGATGCACAGTAATAAGAGATAACAATTTAAGCATCACATTTGTTTACAGAGGCGCTACCTAAGCAGATATTATTAGATATTATTGTAAAAGTGCTTCACTTCAGTTTTCTCTGCTCACACTCTCTTTCCGAGGCAGATTCGTGTGATTTACGAACTTTGGCATCAGCTGAACCGGAAACAGTGCCAACATCTGCAATATTTTCTAACAATAGTGACCACAGCATTAACAAAAGCTCAACATTTCTCGTCTCAAAGTCATCCACAGGTCAGATCATACAGCGCCGCGCAACACTTTTAGTTGAAAAGCACTAAAACAGCACAGGTTTCGCTTACCTCATGGATGTGTATGGCAGACTTAGAGTCCGTGAGTATAACACACTGCACAGGGCTATTAGGAAAAGCAGCTGGGGGCCGGTCCGCTGTAACATCGCTTTACACCTGAGGATGGAAATGGTGATGGGTTATTCTTCTTCTAAACTGAACACACCAGGTCATTTCCCACCGAGAGAAAAAGACAATGCACCACCCTCCACGCAATGCCTGGTGGGTTTCATTTATAGTCTTAAATAACGGTCACAACAGCAGGTCATGAACAAGTGGTGAATTGAAATGCGGGAGTAATTTATCCACGAAGAGCCGTTTCGGCAGCGATTGAATATACCGCTCATTTTGCCGATGGGGAACTAAAAAGCAGCAAATCTAATGCGCAATTACGCACGGTTAAACGTCGTACTAAATCTCCTGGAGATCGCAAGTCTCTAATCACACAAATGTCGAATTCCTGAAATGAGTTCACCACCAAAATGCATCCAAGTTCCTTGAAAAGTAATCGGAGTAAACTGTGGAACCGTAAAATTTCCCCTGTGGATTGTCAGCCCAGTTCTATTAAAGATCATGTCATATTTTACGATTTTACCTAATTTATTTCTGTCCATTAAAGATATTAATCGTTGAGGAATCTTACCAGTGAAATTTCACATGAAGAAAGACAAAAAACTCAGCGGAATCCAGTGCGTAATTACGCACAACGCGGACACAGACACGCTTTAAACATCTTATTATAACACAGGGACGCTGCGGGGTTGTTGCCACTGCAGATCACGAACATATTTAAAGCATATGTTTAGTATTCGGTCTTTTGGAGAGGCTAAAACCAAAACCTAAACGGAGCGCGCAAAAAGAACAAATACACCAGACACAAGAAGACCAAACGCGGAGACTACCTTGAGCGTAAAAAGACAAAAAAAACAATTTCTGCGTAAATATCAAATCTTACATGTGCTCTAGAGAAAGTTGTCTGCTTTTTGCTCTGCCCGCTGCGCTCTCCAAGGTCCTGATCTCGAGCTGCTGCTGTATCTCCACTCTGTTGACCAGACGCTTCCTCGCTCTGTCTGCTTGTCTTTCTCGCCTTCAGGTCAGCTCCCGTTTTATACACCTGGATGTTTCTCATTGAGCAGGGGGGGGGGCATCAGATTCGATCAGGGGCTGAGACGTCAGTAGGTCGCTGCTTCCGTCATCGGTCTTGCTCACGGTCGGCACCAAACAGGCCTATGGTGGTATTAGTGAGATCTTTTTTTTCTATTTCTTCCAACTAATCGTAGAAATAACTAACTTATACGCCGTGGTTGATGCCGTTGACTCATCTGATCGTTCTCCCTGGACTCTGGTCCCATCGATGGGAGTCTCATCTCTTCCAGGAAGGGAGAAATTGGAAGATGGAGAGAAAATCAAAATAGAAAAACCTGAGCCGAGAAGTTAAACTCAAGAGCTTTCTGCAAGAAAAAGAAGAAGTGAAGTTTCCACAAAACAACTACAACTGTACAGAAATATGTGCCGCGTGTATTGAATAAATAAAAATTGGCATGTACCGAGGTTTTCGGGACCCTTTCCACAGGCACCAGTGATTAACCCCTTTTTATTTATTAATATATTATCTATACTGATTGCAAGGCCAGTGACCAAGACAGAGAAGTTAGCAAATGTGTTCTGAAGCTTTGACATGATTCTAGATGTGCAAAATACAAAGGTTTCAGTTTCAAGGACATTTTGCAATTTGTTTGGAGAGCAAAGCTTTTGTTTTCAGCCTCTAATTATGGTCTAATTATGGCATCTAAAATGAGGCTCACGGGGTCACCAGAACTGGGAAAATAAGCTAAAACCAGCATTTTAGTACCTCGACATAACAGCAAAACCTGATGATTTGGAGAAATCCAGAAATCATGATTCTGAAGGTTTCTCTCTGACCTTTCCCCAAATAGTCATGTTCTCTGAATATCCTGTTTTTCTGGGATGTAAAGTCCTTAATGTGCAATGTCTGAGAACCTCTCCCTGCTTGATGGATATCTTACTCTGTCATGCTTAAAATCGACTTGCGATGTGAAGGAATTGCAGTAAAAAGTTTGAAAATCGATTACAGATTATTTACCAAATCAACTTTCCATCTTTCCAGTCAACACTTGCTCTGTCACCACTGAAACATCAGCACTTGTAAAGAGTGTAAAATGTACCGTACTCAGTCAGAAATATATGGATGGAAATTACCAATAAAGAACTGAGACCCTCAAATCTGTCAATATAAATATTTCTTTATGGGACTGAGTATTGAGACACACGTGTTACGCTGCAACAAACATGTAAAAGTATGCCACAGTGGGAGATTTGTGCTAATGTGTATCTGGTTTTAAAAGGCAGAACAAATGTCATCACAGGCCAGCTGTAGGTTTTGGACACCACTTTGAATGACCCTGATTCCTGTTATGAAAATACATTCATCTGATGCATTGTCCTGTCACGTCACAGCTATTTAATTCAACATTATCTAAATCCCACTGCAGCCATTTATATCCACTTGTTTACATCCGCGCGAGCAGCAGTGACCGCGCTAAAGACTGAATAAAAACACAAGGATGTCGCAGATTACCATGTGGAGACAGATGCGGTAAACATTTTCGAGGGTGTTTGCAAGATACTGACATTGTTTTCTATTTCAGGTTGTGCTGGGCTTTTACAAAAGGACTCCACGCAGGACTGAAGTGTTGCTGAATCCACCCACAGTGTCCCTGATGAGTTCGATTTGCTCTGCTGGAATGGCACAGCGAATTAGTCGTGACGTTGGCCGTCGCCTCACTCATCCATCCGTCCATCCGTCCATCCGTCCTAAACGAGTGTGAACCATTTAGCCGGTATCACCGGAGAGAAATACGTGATTGGCTTAGACGTGACTTGTAGAGTGGCTGCTGAGCTTCTGTAGGCAACACAGCAGAGAGATGAAAATAAAAGATAAAACAAGAAAAGAGTTGATGGTGTTAAATTAAACAGAGAAACAATATACAGTACTACTCGGAAAATTAGAATATCGTGTAAAAGTTGTTTTATTCAGGCAATCCAACATAAAAGGTGAAACCAATACATTTTATAGACTCATTACATGCAAAGTGAGATGTCTCAAGCATTTTTTGTTGGAATTTTGCTGATTATGATTTACAGCTTATTAAAACCTCAAACCCAAAAACTCAGAAAATTAGAATACTGTGAAAAGCTTCAGTGTTGTAGGCTCAAAGTGTCACACGCTAATCAGGTAAGTAATCCAAAACACCTGCAAAAGGGGTCCTGAGCCTTTAAAAAGTCACCTTTAAAAGTTGAGTTACAGAAATGCATGCACTTTTTCAGGATATTCTAATTTTCCGAGTAGTACTGAGTTATATTAAATTATATCAGAGTAGCTTTGAAAGCTGTGATATTTCCATATTCATTCTGCTTCTATTATATTATTTGTCTTAGATTTGACTTTTGTTGATATATTTAAACACCGATGGTTAGACTTTGGTCCATATTTTAAGCATTCAGTACAGCCTTTTTGTTTGCATTTATTCCTCTACGACTGTGTGTGAATGAGGGTTTTCTCTTTTGTGCAGTCTGTCGTCTTCCCATGCCATCAGTTTTCCGTGGTACCGACTTTTAGTGGCACCTTGGCGACTTCTCTGATTCATATTCCTCATTACGTTTTATCTGGAAGCTGCGAAATCATCACTTTTAATATTTTTTTAATCATGCACTAGCATAAGCAGTGTCATTTAGCTTTCTGTGATACATTTCTGAGATACATAATATAACACAGTAACTGCTAACCTTTCGACTCTGTTTATCAACTGTATCTTCTTCTCTTCTTCCTCTGTTGCTGTTTGTCGACTTTGGTCCCTTTAAAGGTCTTTTTTGTTTTTCTACATCTGAATCTTGGAAGGCGACAGCGTTGTATGTTGTGCAGAAGCTAAAACCATATATATGACTTATACATTTCATGCATGAATGTGACTAAATGAAATCCGACTGTTTGCAAGGTGAGATTTTGTGAGATACAAGCATTCAGTTCATATTTTCACTGTACACTGAAATGGCTTAATTATTGATACTCTGTATTAAAGCTGCTCCTGTTACAATGGATAAATGGACTTTGTGTAATGTGAGAGTTGTTGGTTGTGGTTAAGTTTCCCTCAGCACTAATATTTTACTTCCTTTCAGCTAATTTTTTTGGTTTTACACACAACTTTATGGCTTTATGGTCACTTTCATTGTGCTCCTATGTGTTGTCTGTTTGCTGTTTTAAGCCAAAAATAAAACAGCAGTGAAGTTTTGCCGGCTACAAGTTTGATGGTGGAGACCAAAACAGAGCTAAAAGGAAAGTCGGTATTGGACATTCATTGGATAGCTAACGCCAAATGAGGTTTAACATCTCTCTGCATCTTCTAGATGTGTTGGCCATCTCAGGTAGTGGGTAATCACCTGATGTTTTTTGATTGATTGATTGATTGATTGATTTGTCCCAATATTTTTTGCTTACAACTGGCCAAGAGGTGTCAGATTACTAAAATCTCCTTAAACAACAGATCTTTGTTTTGAGTACATGTCAAGTGTTAGATCAGATACATGAAAAAAGGGTCTTTAATGGTGGGAGCAAGCATTTTCGGAAAAATATGAGTCATTTTGTTTGCATTTTGGATTACCTACGTGATAATGATCACAAATTTTATTTACCACCACATCGTGACAACAGCATCTCTGGCCTTTCAGGTTCTTTCATATCTCCTCCCAGTCAGCAGATGACCCCTTCTCCTCCTCCTCCTCCTCCTCCTCCTCCTCCTTAACCATGATGGCACCATCTGAACCTTAATGTGATCAGTCCAGAGAGAAAGTAGATTACGCAGAAGTCCATGGGAGAAGGAGCTGGTCTAATTGACAGCAGTGATTGGAGACAGATCCCTGCAGGAAGAGGAAGCTGATGGAGGAAACATCAGCGTTATTATGTTGATGGAATGTACGGATGAAAACGTTCCTATAGACGACTAACAGGCCGCCTCACCTCTGTGCGCAGGATGACACAGAGGACTGAAGACAACGGGAATGTAACCCCCTTTTTTTTATATTACTGGTTCTTTAACTACCCCAAAAAGTTATACCACTTCCACTGAGTCTGCTCGTACTCAGTTATACTTCTGTAAATAGCTCATTGCGGCTGGATTTGAGGTCGTAAGGGCAAAAAATGCCCATTAATCCCACATTGATTCAGCTCTCTATGCTCACTGCGTAGCACCTATCATGTTTTACACACAGTGACAGTAAACCTACGATGGGACACTGCCTGGCTATTGACTTGCCTTGTGCAAAATGCGTTTGTGGTAACTTGACTTTTGCGATATGTATTTAGGAAAGTGTAGTGTGCACCTAAGCACAATATCCAATTAAGAAGTAAAGGTCTGACAGCTGCATTTTGCTTCTCTACCAAACCCGGACCTTAAAATAACATAATGATGATGATGATAATGATTCAGACCTTAAAGAGGAACTACATCATTTTCATACATTAAAGTCTGTTTGCAGATCTGAGGATATTCTGCCTCTGTGTCCCAACCTTCAGTCACATTCCCACTTTCCAAGGCCGCTCTATTTGCTTTGCATTTATTGTCATTCTCTGGCTTATTTTAGATTTTTTGCACCTGCACCTGCTTGCCTGCACTTTTTACATGCCACATTCTTGTTAATCTGTGCATTTCTGTCATTTCCTTTGCTGCCTCGAACACACCATGTGAATGAGAACTACTGCATGTGAGAAAAGTTGCGTTTTACAGCTGCAGATGAAGCAATATATAAAGTAGTAGAAATTGGAATAACTTGTACTTATGTGTAGCAGTTTAATAAATGTACTGAGTTACTCCACCACAACCTTAACTAGGCTATTACAACTATTGCTACACGACTGTCAAACCTATTACTATTAATGATCTATCTCAAGGTGACAAGATGAAGATGACCTGTTGAATCAGGAAACTTTCAGGTCCAAACTGATGCCTTCGTCATGAGAGATGCTTTGCATCACGACTCTCCCACCAGCCAGTGTGACGAGGGGAATCCCCTGGCTTTCTGAGTGCCTCCTCTGCACCACATTATCCAATTAGCAAACCACAAAGTGACGACTCTGATGGCAGATTACTGCTGGCAGCCTGACGGGACTCGCTGCGGTCTCTCTCTTATGTCTGTGTGTACAGCAGGTGGAGAGATGGACTAAAGGTACAGAGATAAGATACAGATGATGATAGAAAGAGCATGAAATGAGGACAGAAACCAAGGCAGAGACCTGACAGAGAGAGCGAATTAAAGAAATCTGCAGCGAAAGAAAAAAAAAACAGGATCAGAGGGATCAAAATTAAATAAGAGAGAAGATACAAATAAATTATTTAAATTTAAAACATCTTGCAATTCTTTCAGGTCAGGCTTGCACAAGGCTGCAAACATTCAGTAACACATGCAAATATGCGTAAAATAACATTCTGGTGTGGTGTGCATATTTAATTCATTTGTTTGTTTATATGGTGGTTAAACCATCAAACTGGCAGCTGTTCGCTTATCAGACAGTTTCATATTCACAGTACAAACACATTTTTATTCCTAGCAGAGTCTTTGCAGGTAGCTTAAAGTTATGTTTGCTTAGTTCAACTACTTGCAATGGTACGGCACAAACCCTCTGTACATAGAAACTGAGCTGCATGTATTCGGGGCCATAAGAACAGTGCTATAGTGAAGCCTTTGTGTACGTGGACTAAACACGCAATCAGAAGGCACCCAGAGGGCACCAGTCAGGCTGCATCATCCTCTCAATTTATTTTATTCACATAAAAATGTTGGACATTTTTTATCCGGATCAAGCTCTGTGCCACAGTACACAATGACAGACAACCTTAGGATTTATACAGGTACCGTAGCTTATGAGATAAAGATTAAAACTTCCTTAAAACATCATTAAAGACGCTATCAGCTTAGTAATAATAGCATGGAAACCTGTCTGTAAATTCATAGCAAGATTTTGGGTAAAAGGAGAGTTAAGAGACAAATATCGAATATGTATCACCGTTACGCTGACTAACTTCTCTTCCAGTCAGTGGAAGGAAATGACTGTCCTACCTAACAGTGTTTTGTGCAGAGGTGACGGTATCGTGATATCCCTCCACAGACAAATGACAGGCCTTTACGCTCATCTGAAATGTCGTCACCGGTGCCAGTGTCAAGCAGGTTTCCGTCTCCCATGTGGGAAGACTCTTCTCCTCCTGGCCCAGTGTGGACCCAGTTGGGTTTGGTGATGGATTGCCTTCCACAACCAGAGGAGATTAGTCTGATAAATTACAGCTAAACTCCCCTGATGGCTAAACCTGGTTTACTGCAGCAGGAGACCGGCTGCATTCAGAGCTGAAAATGGAGACAATAGGTCAACACAACCAGATGGACTTTGGGAAATGAGCAGCATTAATGCTGTAATGCAAATGATGTGTTTACAACACAAATCGTGTGTACCGAACTTCCTCCCTGATGAACTGGATACTAACATTTATTGAACATACATGCAGTTCTTTCTATTTAGCGACCAAACAAGTTTGGGCAAGTGGTCACTGTGGGCACGTTTAACGTTGGTATGGTTGGGAAAAATGATTTGCTGTTTTTTCAAAGCATGAGCTGAGAGGAATGTTTTTAATCTAATGTCAAGGTAACCACAGAGCTGGAGGCGGCCTGCAGTTAGCCTAGCTTAGCATTACAACTGAGAGCAGTGGGAAACAACTAGTGTAGCTCTGTTTATAGCGTCATAAAGTGTATCTTATGCTGCATCCACACAATAAAGCAGATTATTCTGACTTTTGAATGACCCTGATTACCCAAGATACAGCTTTGTTGTGATTTGTTAAGTAAAACCAAACCACCTTCAAATAAACTGAATTTATTGTTTGGAGTTTGGCTTTGAATCAGATGAAACTGCCAGCAGTGGTAGCTTTGCAGCCAAGCAGCTGTTTGACAGTAAAAGAAAGACATTTAACAACAGATCAGAAACTATATCCGTTCAGGTATCAGGGAAGCTGTTCTGTGGCTGGAGGCACAGCACAACAGCACAGGGCTGATAAACAATAAATAATCCCTGACAAATAGATGAATTAAATACAACAAAAGAAAACCACATCATATAACTTTTACTTTTCCGGTTCATGAATGAAATTAACTCAGTTAGCTTGCAGAGAGAAAGCAGACATGAGTAATTTCCCTTTATACGGCACACATGACATAGATTGTACAGACTTCACTGTCACAGACCTCACATTACAATCATTACACTAAAATCCTCTTGGTGCTTTGGAGCAGCCCTGTGAAATTTTCCCTGGTTTCAGTATTTTAGGTGTATTTGATTTTACACGAGCACAGAAACACACACAAACAGAGACTCGTCTTTTTACCAACACACAGGCGCACACACACACACACACACACGCAGTCATCAGAGCCTGGGTCCCTGGAGGTTCCTTTAATGGAGGCCTTGTTTTTTGGTGTACGGCCTCCTGTACAGATCAATTAGACCACCAGAGCTCTTCATTGCATCCTAAATTAACTAAATACATAAATACATTTGGCCTCGATTCAGCCCCACGGCAGACATTACGCACTGCAATGCCATCCTGAGACTTTAATTAGTGTAGCGCACACTCATACACACACACACACACACACGCACACACACAGTCACATTACCATCATAGCTCTCATTAACCAGCAAAACTCTACCCACGATGCACTTGGGTCTGACTCTCAGTGGGACCAATCAGATTACATTGCTCACCTTGTTTGGGAAAGCAGCGTAATCTTACATTGAAATCTATCTATCTATCTATCTATCTATCTATCTATCTATCTGTCTATCTATCTATCTGTCTATCTGTCTATCTATCTATCTATCTATCTATCTATCTATCTGTCTATCTGTCTATCTATCTATCTGTCTATCTGTCTATCTATTTGTGTGTAAGTGCAGTGTGTCAGCTGAAAGCTCTTTCTCAGAGGAGAAAATGGATCAAACCAGAGTGAAATCTTTATTCATGCACACACCTTTTCCACCACAGCCTTTTTAACCAGATAAACATAATAATGGCTGCATTCCATTTAGAGGTTGCCCCGCTATTGTGCATTCTGGGTCACCAGCCCAGCTGAATGTAACGTGCTCATTGAGCTGGGGGCTTTCTGCCTTCACAGGTCAAAATGTCTTGAGAGAGATCTTTTCCTATTTTAATCCTATTGAAGAACATTTACTTAAGCACTCCACTTAAGTTCAGTTTTGTGGTATTTGTGCTTTAGTATTTTCATTTTATGCAACATTAGACGCTACCACCTTTCTGAGGGAAATATTGCACCTTTAACTGCACTAGATTTACATGATACCTTTAGTTACCCATGACTTTGCAGACATTAATAACAACACATCAATTAGAACATCATTTTATAGATTACGATAAAATTTATTGATCCCTGGAAGAGAATTCACAGTTGACATTATTCATTATAGTAACACATTAATGCATCAATAGTTATAATTCAAGGGTTTAACATATATTATTCTGATTATTTTCCCGTTCATCATGACAACCAATTGTTACAGTCATATTGTTTACATGTATATACACAAGTGCTGAATGTTTTCTTGTTTATAGTATAGGCCTGCAACTGCAATTAACTGTTTACTTTAGTCCTGTATTATGCAAAAAATACAAAAAATCTGAACCTTGAACTTCAAAGTACACAGGAGTAGATGAAATATAAAAGCAGCTTTTAATACAATGCGCTCCAGTATAACCCAAACACTAATGCCGAGCTATAAAACACACATTGAATTGAACGAAAATCCCTTTGATGCAGCAAAATATGATGTGTATACTATCTGATGCATTTACAAATTGCACTTTTCTCTTACTGCCTGACATTGCAAACAATTAAAGTCACCACGTGAGCATCATTTCTGTGCAAATTCACCCGTCACTGTTCACTTGGGAAATGTGAGCCATTTCTCTCTGACTATGAATGCTGCCAGCAGAGTGCGACTCTATCATCGTCCCTCCCCAGCCGGCAGCCGGTCTCTCATGGATGCTTTTGCAGCCCTGCAGTAATGAAATCTGAGCGCCTGTTATGGCAGAATGACCTCACCTCAAAGAGCCAACCTGCTGCAGCTAAATTAGTATAATAAGGTGTCTGTCCTAGTTGTATGGGTGTAAGTTGTTCGGTTATAGTACTGTAAAGTTTATTTTCTTGTTGAAAGGCAGCAAGACAAAGCAATTTTACCCGACATAATAACGAAAAACTGGAACAAGAATCATTTTTTTCCTCATAGAATTGTTGTTTTCTGATAAGACGATATGGCAGTATCAGCAAAAGCACTTTATTTGTAGATTACATTTTAAACTGCCCATTTCAGAAGACCTGCATCACAGTATAACTTCTACAACTCACTGCCGTTTTATTCCTTTATATTGTTTTCTTCAATACACGCAAGAGAAGAGAAGATCAACCCAGGTGGGACTTGAACCCACAATCCCCAGCTCCGGAGGCTGATGCCTTATCCATTAGGCCACTGGGTCATTTAAAAGACTATCCTAAGATAACAAGAAAATCATTTGATTATCTCAGCACAACAATTAGCTACAGTTTGTCTTGTGTCTTCACCTGCCCCCATTTAAACTCATTACATATTGTTAAGGCAACAGTTTTCATTTTTTGTCTTTTCTCTCAAACATTTCCCTGTAGATTCAATGGATAACACATTCTCACTGCCTCTATATCTATTTCTCTTTCTCTCTCAGATGCTCTCTCTCTCTCACACACACACATGCACACACACACACACCACAAAGGGAGCTGCGCTGATATTGTCTGGGAGAGTTAACTCAGTCAGATCATTTGGCGTTGTTGTGCAACATCCATCACATCCATCAGTACCCGTACCGCCCAGACGCCTGATTCTACAAACAGGTATAATTTTTCATGACCACCTTTAGCTGAATTTGATTTCTTAGATGCAGAGAGAGTTACATGATACAGTGCAGTACACTCCTGTCCATCTGTCTGTCAACAACTCTATTTGGCACCAGACATTCCAGTTCAATAGTACACAGTCTGAATATATTTTGAGTAACATTAAATAATCTGAGTCTAAGTTCATTTGCATATATTTTCTGACAAACTACATAGTATTAGTAAACACTAAATAAAATTCTCATTGTACAAAAATTTTTGCAATTGCATAAATTGAAAAAAGATGTAAAATACAATTCGGTTAAAACATTAATATACAAATAGATTGTAAAATGGTTAATAATTGTTGTCTGAGTCTGAATCTGGATGTGACTTTTAACAGATGCTGGCGATTACTCTTCACTTCCCCATATAAATATCAGCTTATTTAGTCTTAATTGGGTTGACAGTGATCCTCTCTGCAACATTTATTAATATCCTCTACATTTAACCGTGTTATCAAGTCTGAATGTCAAGTTCCATCAATATGGCTTATTTAAACTAAACTTAATATGAATTTAGTTTAGTGTTTTCTGACCACCTTGCTAACAATGTGTTCATTCCACAGATGCCTTTGGTCCCCCTAGCTAGAGAGAGACAACCTTAAACTAACAGACAAGTTACTGTAGATGAGGCTTATCCTGACCTTTAACCTGTCCTCTCTCTAAAAGATGGCAGTGTAGCATGTGGTGGTTTGCAAACGTTACATGGTTCTACTAAGTTCTTTAAACTTTTAAATAAAAAATATGAACTCATAGTAAGTAAAATAAGTTGAATGCAAGGCAGGGGCCAAGCAGTACTCTTTCTTCCTACCTAGGTTATAATAGGCTACTTGTTTGTTGTTTTATCTATATGATTAGGATTTTATTTACCAATACAGATTATTTATTTAATATATTTTTCCATTTCCATCCTAAAGAAAGAAAGAAAGGAAGCTTATCACATTAATGAATAGTTAATTAACCCTGAAATAAATTAAATAAATAAATTAAATGAATTTATAACAATAGGGTAGTATGCTAGTATGTAACATCAGAAGTGGTTAATTTTGTATCCTAGTTGGCCATGATATTCTTCTTATGTTTGAACAAAAGCTCCAGAAAATATGGAATTCGTCTCAACGTTACAGTCATTATAGGGCTGTTAACATTTCTGTTTTAAGATTTTAATGTTGATTTCACTTTTAAGTCACGGTGCAAAATCTTCTTGTGAATGTCTTGTCTGCACTTTTGCTCTTTCAGTTTTAGGTTTTTAGACCTTATACCTATAGACCTATAAAATGCTTTGAAATGCCACAAAGTACAAAATGTGCAAAAGAAATAAAGCTGCTTTGCATTGCCCTTAATCCAACCTTTTCTTCACTCCCTGAATCGGGGGATGAGAAAGTGAGGATGGAGTAATATGTGAGTTTATGGATGAAGGTGCGCTGATAAAACGGGCCTATCAGCTCCGTCCCTCCGTCCTCCTCGCTGCTGATTGGCTGACTCGTGGAGGAAGAGGATGTCGGGACAGCAAAGATGTCCGCGGTCATTTGAAAACCTGCTGTAGCCAAATCCAGAGTTTGGCACCTGAAGGCAGTTGTTTTAATGTTGGCACTGGAGACGACGTTGTGTTCAAGCAAGAATCATACAAAGGAAAGAAAAGGACTCCGCGACAAGAGCCAGACTTTTCCTTATTAACAGGTTAGTGGCTAAGTCTCGCGGCAAACTCAACGCTAGCTGAAGCTAATATTAGCTAGCGTGCTAATCCAGTCAGGTAAAGCAACGGTACTCTACGAGACTTTAGCGTTAGCGTGCTAATGCTGAAGATTGCTTGATAGTCAGCATCGTAATCGTAGCTAGCTAACTGTCAATATGATTGTTTATACATCTAAAGGCATTAGGTTGGCTGTCAAGTGTTGAGTTTCGTTTTGGTGCAGTTTTTGAGTTGAAAAAACCCAGCTATCCGCTAATGTGTAGCAACTGTCAAAGTTAACTGCGTGAAACAGTAGAAATAACATTGAAAGTTTTCATGCGGTGAAGTGTGTATCGCAACTCTCATTTGCCGTCTACTTGTATTTTTGTTTATAAGCAGGAGGTTTGTCCACTCCATTAATATTTTGCAACACCGGCATTACAATAAGTGAGTATAGCATTGCTGCACCAGGTTTACAGTTTCAGTTCAATATAACTATAATTTTGGTGGAAAACGCCTTAAATGATCGTACAGCATTCAGTTTAATTTGATATTTATCTCTTATTTTATTTATTTGTACAGCATGTGTTTTAAATGTGGCTTTAAATCCATTTTATTACCTAGAAAGTCCTCACTCTTTTGTCTAAATTCTCCTAAATAAAGTGTTATCTTATCTTAATGCATTGCATGTCCTATGTTAATCACATGAGATTATGGAGTGGTCACTAAATGCTTATTTGTAAACATTCTTCTGCCTTCCTTGCGTCCCTTTCTTTCCAGAAATAATGCTGATATCTGGAACTCATGTCGGAAGTCGTGTATGAAGAGACAGCCACGATGATTGCCGCAGGGGAATTGCAGTCGTTTGTCCCGTTTGGCCGCGAGCACTGCAGGAACCATCCAAATGCCTTCAACCTGCAGCTCAGAGAGCTCCAGCCTGCCTCCGAGCTCTGGTCGTCAGATGGTGCCGCCGGCCTGGTGGGGTCCCTGCAGGAAGTCAGTCTGCAGGAAAGAGAGAGGGTGAGATTGCCTCAGATGTCATTAAGTGGCTTTTACTTCTAATATTCCACCTTGATACGCATTTCTGTAAAACATCGAAGAAGAGAAAATCAACATTGTACAAGAAATAAAGAGAAGTACAGCAAAACAAACCAATGCAATTAAATTTAGATATAGATATTTTATGTGTGTTATTCCTTATAAATACATTTCTTGCAGAAAAGTAAAACTTATACTTGCAACTTAGTAAAGGTTTCCTTTTTTGATTCTTTACTTTTGGTGTTGACATCTTGGATATGTTTTGATTGCTAGGAATCCTGGCAGCTTAGGAAAGGCTGCATGGGAATTAGGGAGGAGGATGTGGAGTTTGAAGAGGAGCTCTACACAGCAGGAACAGTAGTCGTCTGGAGCCAGGGCAGCCGGAGCCAAGCCTCCAATGTATACAAGGCCTTTACTGTCGACAGCCCTGTGCAGCAGGTTAGTGACTAAATTATATTTTGAGCTGTAGCTGTGCGCTACCATGATGCTGTTCTTAATCCAGATGATAGATCAGAGAAATCATATTGACAATCCTTTCTTTACCACACATATTTAAGAGTGAATAAGTTAGTTATTAATTAAATTGTCAGTATCCATTTATTCAGGAGTTGACACTGTTTTTTATTTTGTGTGCAGGCCTTATGGTGTAACTTTGCTGTTCCTCAGAACAAGAAAGGCGGTACTGTATAATTAAAAACCTCTGTGTTGTTGATAAGCATTCTCATTTCACTTAAACTGTTAATTTGCATTAAAATTCAAAGGAAAAGTAAAAAAAAACATATCTTTGATGATGTTTTGCAGAGGAAGAAGTGGAGCAGACAGTGTGTATTGTCCAGAGTAGCTGCATAAACGTTCACACTGTGACTGGGAAGGATTTCATCTCGCCACTACCTTTCCAGGTGAGATGAGGAGAGGCGCTGGTGGGAAATTTTGTATACCACAGTAAAATTTGAGTCATGTCATTTCAGGGTTCAGAAGCGTCTGCTCATTTTCAGCCTACCTTTCAAAAGACAAGCGAAGTAAAGCATCCGTAGCTGTTTCTTCCTTGTGTGTGTTTTTAGAACAGAATAGAATAGAAGTACTTTATTAATCCCCTGAGGGAAGGTGTTATGTATGTAAGTAAGTCTAAATCAGATTAATGATATTTCCCAGGGCTGAAAAATTGTCTAAGATTAAGAAACCTTTAAATTGTCTAGGTAACTTATAATGGACATTTTGGATCGCTGTAGTTAGCAGCTAGCTGGTTAATATGGCTGAGTACCTGGCTGCTAAAAAGTAAATCATTCCCTTGGGAGTTGGTTGAGACTAAAAACAGAGCTAAAATAGTGCCGGTAATGAGTTTACAATCACCAATCAGCCAGAAACATGACTCCAAATGAATAGTGATGTTGCACTGTAGCTGCTAAATGTGTAAATAGGTTTGTAAAGGATTTTCTTAGGTATCAATTTAGGTATGTTGGGTATGCATCTCCATCATATCTCTCCTGCCCCGAAGTAGCTAAAACATCAGTTATTACAGATTTAAAGAAATGTACCGTTATAGAAATTGCATTAAACATTAAAGGTGATCAGTCTAATATATCACATGTTTGAAAATACCCCCCCCCTCACCATCTATTCCCACTTGTCTCCTCCAGGTCTCGAATGTCTGGGCAACAAAGTTTGGACTTTTGTTAGAACGAAAAAATACAGTGACTGATGCACAACTCAGCCCACCTGGGTACACGCTAACACTCACATGCATGTACACACACCAGCTAACAGCGTGGTACATGGATCAAAACATGCATATAAACCAAAGTCGTTTGGCAGGTAACTGAGGTAATGAGCTCCTTTTTCTCTACAGGGAGCCTCTGCCCACGGTGTTCAGCATGCTGCATCCTCTTGACGAGATTGCACCACTAGTGTGTAAACCTGCAGGTACGACACACAATCTCTCACACACACACACACACACACACACACACACACAGTGCCTCTCTTTCATCTCTCTGTGACTGCATAGTTGTCATATTTTGACGTGATTCTGTGTCGGTGTGCGTTTTCCCCAGGTCTGTTTGAAGGCTCTCGTGTGCAGTATGCATCTGACGCTACCATGAAGATAGTGTTCACTTGCTGTCAGCCCTCTGTAGTTGTCTCCTATGATACTGTTCAGGGAATACACTCCGTCTGGGTCCTGCGCAAGGTCACAGCTGATGTGAGCGGCCCCACGGACACAGACACACTAAAACAAACAAACAGAGAGTCTGCCTGTCCTTAATCTCATTCCTCTCCTCTTCTCCCACTGTCAGGAGCGTTCTTCAGTCCTGCGGTGTGCAGCAGATCCAGTTGGCACACCATTAGGTCTAATGGCATCAGGATTCCTGACCTCTCACCTTCGTAATATATCCCGCCTGGACTCCCCTGGTGGCAGTGCAGCGACTGGGCTCGGTCCTGGAACTGGACCAAGGTAATGACAGTGTTATATGCTTACAGAGCAGCGATGTTATAGTTGATTAATCAGTTAATCGATAGCTAATTTGATGAGTATTTTGACAATTGATTTATAATCTTTATTATTTTATAAGGACAAAGACCAAATGTTCTGATCTAAATAATCAATAATAAAAATAATCTGCAGCCTTGTAGCCACATAATTTTATACATAAGGTCCTTTAAATTGTCTTGGTTTCATCTGAAACAGCATCAGTTATGTGTGTACCTGTTATTTAAAGTGTACATATGAAAAAAGATTCAAAACCTAGACGTAAACTGAAGGCATCAACATAAACAGCAGTTCAGTGGAGCATAAAGACAAACACTCCACTTGTGAGACTTAACTCAAGTACAGAAAAGAGAGATGATAGCCATAAATTCTTTTTCTGCTGGTGAAATGATGATTTATTACTGTTTGATCTCTGAAAGCATCTCTGGTCCCTCACTGTTGTCTGATTCCCTCCTTGCTTTCTGCTCTTACATAGTTGTACTGTCGGTTCCAGCTCTCCTCTCCACTACAGCGCTCTCCACAGCCACCAGAGCAGGATCATAACATCCTCTCCAGGATTACACTCCCGTGTCCATTCCCCCAGTATATCCAACATGGCCGCTCTCAGGTGAGTAGAGGCGCACAAAATACAGATTAAAGAGAAACTACTTCTCCAAAGTGTGACTAATGTTGACAACATTGTCTTCTCTTTCTGTTCTCCTCCATCCCAGCCGCGCCCACTCACCAGGCATGGCCGCACCGTCCTTCTCAGGCGCCGCTCGATTCAACACGTCTTTCCACAGCCTTTCCCCCAGGGGCCACCACGGTTTGCTATCGTCACCCAACAGCACGATCAACGAGACGATGGTGGTGCCGGAGATGGAGCCCATCGTACCCGACCTCTGCATGGAGCAGCTGTGGAGTGAGTCGGTCACAGCTGGCTGTCACAGGTATTTACCAGGACTGAACTCTACTGAAAACGGATTCAGACTGTGAGCGGGTCCAACAATCATTTGCATCAGTTGCTGACAATTAATAAGAATTAAGTGTTTGACTTTGATTTGATTTCTATTTCATGTCCATTATTCTGCATGTGCTGTAATGTAAGGCTACTTTTGCCATTAGATTTTTGTTTGTTCATTCAGTTATTTAAGCACCAGAGCAAACACAGGTTTAACGATTTACCAGTAAATTAATCAAGAAAATGGATTGCCATATTATTATATAAGTGTGGGTCAATTTCAGTTTAATTTCCAATGCTATGCAATACAGTCCTTATCTGTCATCACCAGTATCTTCCACCAGTATAACCTTTTTTGAAAAGAGAATCAGAATCAAGTGTTACACAGACCAGGATTTCTGAATTACTAAAGTAATTCCCAGTGACTCAAACTTTCTTATTGTTTATTGATGAGCTTGGGCTGTTTTTCTCTTTCCTTTGTTGTGCTGTTTGTTTTTCCGTTGCTGCTTTATTTAGTAACTGCTGTTGTTCACATGAATCTCCACCTTCTTGCATTTGCAGGGAGATGAGCAGCCAGGCCTCTAAAGTATTCCTGACCTCTGACCTCTGTGAGAACCGCTACCTCTGTTTCTTGGTGGAGTCTCACCAACAGCTCAGGTTGATAAGCATTACAATACAATACGATACAAACTGGCATGAATATGCTGGCAAAACATGAACATTACCAAATGCTCTTTACAGACACATCTTTTATTGTTTCCTCAGATGTGTGAAGTTCATTGAGAGCAACGATACGTCTCAGCTCATCTTCGCATCAGTCTCAACCATCCCTGCCAAAGACGCAGAACCTCTGCAGGTAAATTACATTATTCAGGCTTCCTGAGATTTACAGAAACTCTGTGAAAGTTTGCGACAGTAAGTTTCCTGTTGCAAAAAGCATGCAAAGCTATTCAACTGTTCTACCACAAAGTCTATTTTTATGATCCAGTTTTTTGTTTACATCATCATAGAGGTGTTAGTTATTTTAGCATTAAGGTTGTAGTTGGGGTGTAACTATGATGTCATTAATAAACATTATATTGCACACATTTCTGACAATGTCAAGATGAACTGGATATAGCAAACCTTTAAAAATCCAATTTATGACAGATCTGTTTGATTGAAGGGCAGTAGATTGTGCACAGGTACCTAATGAAATGGCTACCAGCGAGTGTAGATCAGTAACAATTTGATCTGTTTTCTTTGCGTATTTGTTGTTTTGGAGAATTAAACAGTGATGTTTAGTTATTTCCAGGTTTCTGTGACGCTGCCACTGATGCAGATTCTGATAAATGATACCAGAAATGTTCTGTAGTTTCTGAAAACTACAAGAATGAACAACAGTGCACGTTCAGAGAGGGACCTCTCTGCTTTCTCTGTGTCTGTATTTGTGTCTTTAGTCTGTTCTGGGACGTAGCATCAGCACGTTTTATTTAACATCAAACTATTGTGTGGGAAGTTTGGAGTGGTGAACATGGCATAGGAGGCTGTATCCTCTTTTAATGCAACTGGATGTGTCTAGTTCTGTCTGATAATTAGGTCTTTACTTGCTCTCGTTACCTATAGAAACCTGTGTGTGTATATTTAGTTTAGCTGAATCTCTTCCTCAGCGGACTGTGAAAATTATCATTACACCAGAAATTCATACAACCAGCATTAATAATGGCACTTCATTGATGAGCTATACTGTGCAAAAGAGTAATTATAGTAAGTTTGCCTACTAGTAGATGGCTCATAAGTTAATCTGGAAAGGATTTGTCAGGTGACGTTTTATGTTTTGTATTGATTTTAAGTATTTAAAGTAAAAAACAATAATACAAGGTCTTTTTTTGTATGCATATTTAAATTGATGCCTGTATGCTATATTTACTACCCGATGTTTGAAACCTTGACAGCTAATCATGCCTGTGACTGAAGCACCTTGAAGCTAATCACAGCCATTAAACTGGATGTACAGCCTGGATATTATAAGCATTTACTCCCAAAACAAACGCTTTAAGTCGTCCAGTCATTAAAAAAATGACAATTTTAACAACATAACTTAAAAAAGCAGACTTAAGAGAAGAGATGTTTCAGGAGGGCTTTTTCTTTTGATTAATAAGGAGCCATAATGACAATCATGTGAGCATTAAAAATGCAAAAAGTTAAGTAGTATTGTTTCTAGCTTTTGTCTGGTGGTCAAGCCCCCTCCAAAAAAACAACCCCAAGTTTTTAATTATTGAGAAAATAATAGGAACAATTAAGAATGAACAGTTTAATTAACTATTTGTTGCAGCCATAGTGACATAAAATGTTTCTAACACTTTGTTCTTCAGAATATAGACGCCATGCTGGTTCTGGAGGCCTGTGGCAGTCTGGTTCTCTACACAGGAGTCACCAGGGTAAGACTGGTCAGATTATAACATCACAGCAGTCTTTCCACATGTACAGAGTACACTGCAATTATTGGTAACATGTCTGGTTTGTCCTCTAGGTCAGTAAGGTGTTCGTCCCTGGCCTTCTGTCGCCCACCTTTGGCCTGACCAACCACCTCCCTCACCTCAACATGCTGGTGGAAAACACTAGCACGCCGGCTAACACTGGCAGTCGGCACATCCAGAGACTGGACGAGGTGCCGCCATATGTTCTTTACATATGGTCCTTCATGCATAAAAAGATTTAATCATTCTAAGGCTTTTTGTACGTCATGGGGTTGTGGCAGTGGAACCTTTACCTCTACACGTTCCCTCTTCGTGCCATCAGCGCTCTGCGTATCACTTTTCCGTTTGCCGCCGTTCTGTCTTGCACAGTCTGAGATGTGATTTCCACCAAGCAAGATAATCTGTCACAGTTAACCTGGAGGCTTAATTCGCTTTCCCGTTTCTGTAATTATTAGTATTTGTCACTTTAAAAAAAACAAAACAACAGGAAGTAATCTCTCCAAAACATGACACCTCACAGCCTGTCTGTCTACGGCTGAGTCTTCTTATTTACAACTTATTTTACAGTTTACATCCTTTCACCTCATCCAACCCACTTTATTTCCTTTACTTTTCCCCTTTTCTCTTTACTTTTACTTCATCTCTCTGTCTTTCTATCCCCCCTGTCCAGGCTGTTATGCCTTCACCGGTGTCAGAGCTGAGGGGCCCAAACAATAAAAACCACGAAGCCTCATTTTTGGAAGAATACACATTCCAGCAAGCTACGCCTTACATCCACGCCTTGCGGGACCCCGTCTGCAATCGGGTCACTCTGGTAGGTTTATGGATGTGTGTGTTTTTTAATAGGACAAATTATGTTTGTCTTCCTCCAACACATTTCCCCTTAGAAGTGTCTTTATTTTTCTCTTGGCTATAGACTTCACAAGCAATGTCCTGGTTTGTAGTTGGTTTAAATCATTGTAACTCAGAGCCCTGCCTAAAGTACATGTAAACAAATACACACCTTGCTGGGCTGACATTAGTTGCTTCTTATGATTCGAACTGCAAGACCAAGACAACTTTTCTTGGAATATTACCAGATTTATTTAAAACTTTCCACCCCAATAATGAATGAATAACGTCTGATGCACAATATATGGGTTACTCCTGCACGTAATGCTTAGTTTTATGTCTTCAGCGATTTAAAGGAATGGTCTCCGTGAAGTCAGGGAGTTTTCAAGTAACAGTAGTCATCTTTACCTTTGCTCATAGTTTGATAATAATTGATTCTTGGCTTTTCTTCTGAGGTTGGATCGATTCATAAGGGATGTTTTCCAAATTTCATGTTGTAGTGAAAATGAGGTGCGCTCAGTAGTAACATGTATTCATTCATATGTACGCATATACATATTTTAAATGCTTCATATGACAACCAGCCTTGTGGTTTTATAGTATAACATATGAAAAAATGCTTGTCTGCTGTCTGCAGTTCAGGGTGCATTAGGAGAACTTCAGACTGACTGCAGCTACAGTTTTGATCATTCATAGAAAACAAGTCTGTGAGAATCTCCCTCAAGCTGTTGTTTCTAGTCAGTTGTGTGTGTGTGTGTGTGTGATTTAAGCCTGTTAAAATCTGTGAATGGAGGCAGTGTGTGTCTTTGTGTGTGTGTGTGGTTTCTGCCTCCTGGGTCAGTCCTGTCAGACTTGGTGCAGACGGTCTCTTCAGCCCTGGGACTCTACAGAATACACACGTTAAGAGAACGTTGCTGTTTTCTTCCCCTCGCACGCACACACACACACTCACTCACACACACACACATCAATGGAAACCACCCAGCGTAAAAGTGCAAAACAGTGTCTGCAGGCTCCTGCCTTTTTGACACATTGCCTCTGTTCATTGATTTTACCTTTGACCCCTTGATGTGGCAATCTGAAGACTAATTGTTTGCTAATGCAGCTCACTGGAGATTTCAATGCATGAGCTCTCAGGATGTTGTCACGACGACAGTTTGTTTCCTCATCTGGATTTTTTTTCTCATCAGTTAAGCGGCGCTGCTTAAACGATAGGCTGGATGTTGTAGCCTATTTCTCCTCTAAAACACAAGTATTCAAAGAAACTAAAACAATTAATAATTAGTGTTTCAGACTGGGTAGAAATTATATATTTTACAATTAAAACTTAAAATGATGAAATTATGAAAACACCCACAAACAGCAAGGTAATACTTATCTGTCTGTATTGTTTTAAAGGGAGTATTGATTGGAAAATATAAAAAAATATCAAGTGGATTGTAAAAATTAGGATGGACAAAGTGTTGATCTGGAATATCTTTGTCCCATCATGTAAATTTCCTGATATTTTGGATTTTTATGATTTAAAAACTAAAAACTTCTGCTTGAAAAGACAAGAAATACAATGAAAAAAAAAGGTTTTTGTTGGATGTACATGTAAATTACTTCGTTTTCGAGAACCGGGTTTCCGACATCATGCGAAGGACGGTTCGGCCAATTGGGTCGCGCCGCTTCCGATGTGGGTACAACCGGGGGGGGGTAAAGGTACTAATCCTAAAACTACTGGTTGTAACTGACGTGACTATGCTGTCACCATATACCCGACTGTGTCTAAACTCACTGGTTGTGATAACTGAAAGTGTAATCTGATTCAGAGAGGAGCATCAGCAGGTTTGCGCCCTGTGTGGTTCAGTTCCAGTGTCGGTGCCTGGTGAACTTGGGGACAATGAATCATTGCACACACCAGTTTATGTTTCTGTTAACCTGAATTTTTGCTTCTCTGCCAACATTTCTTTTCACTCCGTCTGGTAGACAGACTTTGCTTTTCTCCACAGCAGACATTTGAACACACGGGGTGTGAACAATAAGATTAATGCCGGCTGAATTCCATTTAGCTGCTTAGTTTCAGGTCCTTGGTAATTGTGCTTGCTGCTTCACTGTCAGGACTTACTGAGGCACTTAAATAAGGCACAGCCATCGTTAATGTTATTAGTCACACCTGTGCTTTTCCTGCTACGACAAATCCAAATGCCTGCCGTTTCCGATCTTGCCTTCTGCTGTAGTAATGGATTTATAATACATGATTCACTGTAGATTGACCCGGTCGTATTTTGCGCTGATATGAAATTGAACTGAAAGGGAACAAATTAAGTTTGTGCACAATCTCTTTCCGTCTAGGAACTAAGCAGCGGCTCGATGCTGAGGATTTCCATCCCAGAGATTGCTACCTCAGAGCTCGGTGAGACACACACACACACACACACACACACACACACACACCCCCGTGTAAGATGGCTGCAGACAAACAAAAATATTGCATAGATTGATTTAGGACTAGGTGTTGTAGCTGTTGTTGTTGATCAGTAATGCCCTATTGGAATGTGTACTTTTTAATAATATTGACACACACACACACACACACACTTACTTCCATCACTTATGAGGACATTATATGGAGTTACATACATTTCCTGCAGACCTAACCAAACCCACAAATCAAATCCTCTCCTTAATTTAATTAGGGTCTCCTAATTTAATTCCGTGATTATTGTTATGAGGACTTGGGTTATTTCCAGGGGGAAGGCAAACCTGAACAGTGTGACTGTGTAAAAAGATTTATGTCCCCACAACATGGGAAACCCACACACACAGAGTTGAGTCAGAGCATTTGGTTTTAGAGCTGCCCTTCATTGTTATTCAGTGACATATAATCTTGATGCATTGAGGATTCCATTACAAAACACACACACGGGATCACATGTAGTGCTTATGTAAATAATTAACTATGAATAACTACAGGGGGGCTTACAGTACCTGCATGGATGAACTGAAGTATTGAGCTGGGAAACGTATTGTGTGGGAACCACAGCCTGTCTGTTGCTTGGGTCAATAAAATCCAAACCTTACCTTTAAACACAGCACAGATCTAGGTCTGCTATTACTAATTTTAAATCAAAAAGGTCACAGTTAAACTTCACTGTGACATTATAACGCTCTGATAAAACTGTTTTGTGACCATTACTCAACACCATAACTCAGGAACGGTGGGTGAGGGCGTGACCACAGTTCCCATTTTATCTGATGCTAAATTGTTGACACTAATCTTGAAACCGTGGTGACTGTACTGGCTCCAGTGGGAGTGATTCACTGGGATCGAACACCTAATACCTTTTTAATTAAATTCCTTCAGAGTTTTCAGTACATATGTTATGACTCTGACATGATATGCAAACTGACACAGAGCGGTTTTACGCCTGCAGCAACCAGGAAAATAATGCTAACTTTGATTGATGTGGACGGAGCTTCTGTGACATGAGCCAGCCTCTCTGTTGTTCATGAACACTAAAGTCAGGAAGTGGGAATCGCCATCATTCTGCATTATTAGAGATTTACTGGCGTCTTTGTTTAAACGGTTCCAACAAAAATATTCCTATAACATTTAACAATTTATATTTTTTTAATAAAGAGACTTACAGAAAATATTTAATACCATTTTTCAAAATGCAAATTGAATCACTTGTGATATAATAATCTATAAAAAAACATCTAAATCTCTCTTGACAATTCAAGCCCTGTTACATGATTATTGAATCACAGCTTTCCTCTTGACGTTTTGTGAAACACAGGCATCCGAGATGCACAGACTACGCGAGCGGCACGTGTGCGTTGCGAAACCCTTTTCTCTTCATCTCAGCACCCAGGTTAAAAGGTTAGAGCAGCCACACAGCCCTCGTGAGTAGCATAGCTGCGGTGCGTCACCTAGCAATCCGGCGTGCCCCCCCCCCGCGCTCGATTCTCAGCCAAAAACAGACGCTGAAAACGATCTGTGAATGTCATGTTGACATCACACCAGCAGAATCACATCTTTCATTACCGGTTCAATGTCTATATCTGTAGAATGCGTCAGAGACATGAAGAATATTGTGTAATTGTGTGTAATTTTAGTGTTTCTGTGCATTATCCCTTGATTTGTTAATGAGGCATTTCATTGATGGCCTTACTCAGTGCGGAAAGATGGGGCTGACATGAGCAACGCAGCAGCTCTCACGTGCGAGCCATCTGTAAGACAGACGTCATGCACAGGAAGACACAGGCAAGCTGTCCTGGGTGTAGTTATCCTGCCAATGATATTCTCTGCCTATCAATCTCTTACATTTGTTCTGTGAAGTTGTTTTTCCATCCGCTGTAAGAGATAATGGTTTGTCTACCTTTCCTTGGCAGGAAGGTTTGTTCAGTTGGTAAAATAACCGGGTTTTCAATATGGGTTTATGTCTCTTTTTAGCCGACGACTGGGTGCTTTAGAAATATTTAATACATGCATTACACTGACGCTACTTTTTATTTTCAAGCCAGTTAAAACAGCGGTCAACCAATGTGTGTTTGTTTACCACTAATGGGTCTATTCAGATCTCAACATCTGCACTGACCATGAACCAGCAAGAGTCTTAATCTCCTCTAGTTTTTGTTAAAGCTCACCTTTTTTTTTTTTTTTTTTTTTTTCCATAAAAGGCTCAGCATCACGAAGTTTTATTCTTTTGATTCGGGCTCGTGTGTCTCTGCCTCTACCTTTATATCTCTACCATGCGTTGCTCCCCATTATGTAGTAATCGATCCTACAGACGAGGCTTTCTCCCTCTAATGAAATGGCATTTATCCACCTCTTCCCTGACCTTTCCCACTCTGGATGTCTAATTAAGATGGCCTGGTGACGTTGATTAGGAATCTGATTGGTCAGAGTTGTTAGGAGACACAGGAGCACTAATTACTGTTGTAGTGGTCTTTCTTTTTCAGTTTCCTTTTTTTTTGGTTTCTGGTATTAAGGAGAAGAGATCAGCATTTTTGCATTTTTTTGTGCATTATCAGATGAAAATACACTCAAGAAGAGGTAATTGTTGTTTGTTATATTACTCAAAGGCAAGAATTATTTAAATGTAACTTTGTCATGAATAATGTCGTACTTATGGGTCATTTTAAAGCAAGATCGGATTGTATCTGTTCCCTTTAAATAACTCAAGACTGCTAACATGTTCCTTTTCAAAAATCTGGATTTGAGAGGATCTGGGGGGTTGAAGTCTAATTGAAACTGGTTGATGCTACAATGTAAAAAGTTTCAAGACTGGACCTTAGTAAAATCTGCTTTAATTTAATTGTTGCTGTTGATGTTCATGAGGTTTTCTGTGTTTCATTTTAAATTAAGGCAGAAAACATATTTTTCATATGAATAACTAAGTAACAAATGTTTGTGTCCTAAAAAACAGACATATGAAAATCAGCTAAGATATGACTACAGGCACAGTCTTTGACCACAAGGGTCGTTTTTTAATGTTTGTTATTTGGAAGTCAACAGAGAGGAAACAGGAAATGAGGGGAGAGAAAGATTATGAAGCGTAAGCTGGGACTTTGTTCAACAAAAGGCATCAACAACAACAACAAACATTGGCAAATTAAGGATATTAACTCTTCTAAAAGTTAAGGTTAATAATTATAGTGTATAGCAATTAAATGTTTTAAATGTTTGTCATGTCCCTTTTCTCCTGTATTCATTTCAGTGAGGAGATGCCTTCAGGCCATTCGTTTCATCCTGCCCAAAGAAGCCGCCATGAAGGTTTGTAGAACTGATTCTGGAAAAAAACAGAACAAACTCTTTAGACACATGTGGACAAAAAATAAATCAAGTCACTGTTTAAAAGCTGTTTACATTATTATGCAGGTTCTGGTGAAGTGGTATAACATCTACAACGCCCCCGGCGGGCCCAGCGCTCATGCAGAGTGGAACCTGTTTGTCACCTGTTTCATGACACTGATGGGCTATAACACGGAGCGCCTCACCTGGACACGAAACGTGAGTTAGCTGAAGAGGAATATTATAAGCAACCTGCTAAACCTTATTTTAACTTCACTAATTCTTGTGTCCTGACCTTGCTCTCTGCCTTTCACCCCCAGCTGCATTTTGAAGTGCCTCTTTCTCCAGTGATTGCAGCCAAGAAGGCTCGTCCCTCTGATGGAGGCTCTGATGAGGTGTGTTTGTGTGCATATGCAAGTGTGTACCTGCAATTAATGCACAAAACTGACACAAAATAAATTATAGAAAAGATTCTTTTCTGTTGTTTTTTTTGCCTTTTGGAGGTTATTTTCATGTGCGCAACGCTTTTTTTAATCTACACGTGCTTATATGCCACATATATGGTGTTAAGCCAAAACACCAAATGGTGAGAGAGGTCACCTTTTTTACAAGCTTTTCTGTCTGTCTCCTCTCTCTTAAGGACTGGGACTACTTGTTGGGGTCTCATTATCACCATCAGATGAATTCACAGCCTGTCTGGGGTCCTCTGGACTCCAACAGTACTCTCAGCACAGACACCAAGGGCCCATCCTCTGTAAGTACCTTAATCTGGGAGGATATCATACTGATTTACCCTGACAGGTGTGACATAGTTTTCCTTAACAGGACCTTTAAAACATAGATCTAGATTATTATGACCCTGAAGGCAGGATTTACAGGTGATTTATAGTAGAACAGTTGTGTTAGGCTGCCTTAGTTTTAGCTCGTTGTCCCAATACACTGCGACTGGAGTGTGTCTATGCTGCATTTCTGGATCACTGTGTCTTGTCAAAGAAAAATATATTTACAGTAACAGCTTTTATTTAATGAGCAGAGTCAGTATCTGTAAACATTAAAGGAGGCATGATAGGTGGCAAAGCTATTTACTGCTACACCATATAATGACAGTCTCTCCTTGTTTACTACTTATTGTATGTGGACAGTTCCAACTTAATTTCTTTCTCCTGTCCTTCTTCCATTGTCCTAGGTTTCCTCTCCCTCTAGTCCGTCTCTGAAGATGGACAGTTCAGCTCCTCTCTTCCCTCACATTCCTGCTCTTTTCTACGTCCTCCATCTGCTCTATCAGGAGCTGCAGCTGGATGAGCTGCAGAGAGCCAGAGCATCATCACTGGTCTGTCTGCTGCAACAGCTGGCCAGGTAACTGTTACCTTTTTTATGTCTATAGGCTGCTGCAATCAAAGTAAATAGCATGCAACTGGTGCAGGGTCGCCAGGTGAGTAGATGGTTTGTATTGTTCATCTATAAATTGGTATGAAGAGTAAAGTAATGCTCAACCAGGACCTTATAAACGTGAAACCCTCCAAAAAAGCTGTAATAATTGGTGTAATACGTAGGTAAGGTTACCAAAACAGAACCGAGAAACAAAACCTCACCTGCTTTTCCCCCCAACCTTATTTAACATTTTCATTTTTAAGAAAAACATTGCAGTTATCCTCAGTGCAGGCTCGTGTGTAATTAGGGCTCTTTTCTGTCGTGCACTCAGCAACAAACTTTAACAGGCTGTCAAGTGACCGCCGTGATTGGTGGCAATGACAATAGCAGAACAGGTGGAGTGGGAGAGTTGAGCGCTCTTCAGAGTAATTGGCCTTCGGTGTTGGTTAGGATGTGGGCTGTTGAGAAGGATAATGCAAATTTTTACTCTTCCAGCTTTAACAGGTTAACTGGTTATGGCTTAAACGATGATCCAGATTGAAAGGCCCTTTTTACACACTTATCTAAATGATCTAGAAAGAATTAAGTTTCAAATTTTATAACAAGGTATTTTAAAGCTTTACGTTTAGCTTTTGTCTCCCCCTCCTGGCAGTCAAAGAAACGACACACGCTACATGATCACAACACTCTGCCATGTTCCCTGTTGCTGTGGCAAACCAGTCACCAGTGCCCCCATTGTGGCAACGTTATGTGATAAGTTATGTAAAGAATATTTAACCACAATAAATGATTTAAAAAAAGAATAGAATAGAAAGGAGAGCAACCTCCTCAGTAACTTTGCACATACGTGTCACCGTTTCAGTCGTCATATTGTTAATCTGTGTTTTTTTTCCTTCTCTATATTTAGTCTCAAAGATCGCAAATTGATCTAGCTCTCTTATAATTTTTATACTTTTTGATAATTTATATAATTTGATTTCGAACAGCAGCAAAAATACATTTCCTGTTAATCACAGAACTAAAAAAAACAGAAGCTGCAGACAGAAGCGTTTATATAGAACTGGCAAAAGATAAATTAATAAATAACTCAAAACACAAAAGATACACAAAAGTTGTACAAAAGCTTAGCGGGGGAAAAAAGGGAATGAAGGTTGAAAGCAAAAGTTGTAAAGGATATAAATTACTACTGCACAGTGTACAACACACACACATACAGAGCTGAAAACTGTGTGAGAGCCAGGGATTGTTACCAGGATTAAAAACTATTGATTATCTGACGTTAAGCAGAATGACTCACGGAGTATGTGTTTAATTACTGCTGAAAAACAAGTTAAATGCCACAGGAACTCTCATTTTTAGATTTGATTCAATGTCTTGCAGCAATTTGCAGCCTAGCCAGGTGGGTATGGTCTCTAAGACAGACCTGGTCCAAGGTAGACTTAATAACCCAGGGACAACATATGAGAAATGGTGTCCTATGTGAGGTGTTCTGCAAGAATATTACATATATTACTTTTCCTTTGCAGGGACCTCCAGTTGGAAGAGTATGTGGATCTGTATTGGAGAGATTACCCTTCATTAATCAGTGGCTTCAATGAGAGCTGCCTCATTGACCAGGGTAAGACCCGTTGGATAGTCTGATAATGGTATCAAGCCAGGAAGCAGACAAGACGTGCTGTGGTGGAATAGAGCGGACACGACGGTCTGCTGCTAATAAAGGGCCGCATTTCAGTACACACTGTTCTTCGTATGTTTGCAGCTTCTTGTAGTCTTAACTTGAGTAGTTGCTCTTCAGTTGCTGGTGAAGACCCACTTGTAACGGCTGTTTATCTTTGTTTAAAATTAGCTTTTAGTACATGTGATTAAAACAAACTATGCTTTTACTGAATGGGAACTTCCAGTCTGTTTCCCTGACTTTTGTAATTATGGTAGTACAACATAGGCATGACATGAACAACATGAGTCTGTACTATTTCAAAAATAATTCACAATTAACCTTCATTTATTGTCTCCCTCTGTGATGCCCTTCCTCCCTTGTTTCCTCCCTCCCTTGTTTCCTCCCTTGTATTCCCTTTTGTCTTTTAAAATCACGTTCACTCCCTTTTCCTGCCTCCATCCTGCTTCGTCTACACCTCCACCTCAAATTTTGCTTTTTTCCCCTGACTCCTGACTTTCCTTCTGTCCTTCTCTCTTCCTTCACCCTCTATCTTCCCCTCTCTTCTCAGCCCTGTTTGATCAGATGCAGCGTCCTTCCTTCCTAAGGGCAGAGCCTCCCTGTGTGCACAGCTGGCTCAGTAGCTGTCTGAGAGGGGAGGAGGTCCCACCTTTCCCCTACCTGCCCGGCATCTGTCAGAGGACCAGGCTGCTGGTTCTGGTACGACCGAATCTTAAATGTTTTGAAATGACCTTTGTAGTAGGTGATGACAAATGACTCCAGCTTGCTCTTAATTATAATTAGCTATTGTTATTAAATTACTCTGGATCCCGAAATTTAGCAATCCTTTTCACAGACTTTCAGAAGAGCGCGTGTGTGTCTGCGTGTGAGGGTAAAGAGTTCAGCTTTGATTGAGACGCAGCCGGATAATCTATTTCCGAAGCATGTCTGCGTTTCTTTTTCTCAACATAAAGAGCAATTACACCACGCCATGGCTGGAAATATACATGTACACGCGTGCGTTTGTCTGTGCGGTGCTGATGGATTCGACCTTTACTTATCGGGGGAAGGTCACTCGAAAGCAAATTGTGTATCCGGCTGCAGTTGTTTCTCTGGAGCACGACGGCGGAAGTGACCGCACTGAAACAGACAGATAAGACTCACAGAAATATGGATGTGCATATATAGATAAAGAACAGAGTGTGAAAAGGTTTTGACAAACTTGTTTCCTATAGTATTATCCTATCCTAACTATTATCCTTCCTAAAACGTCTAAACGGTGCTTGAATTTACTTTTAAGACAGGAAATGTGTGTTCACGCGGCTCTTCAGTAGCTGTCCAACAAAGTTTGAAGATCGCACTTGATTGCCGTTTAGTTTCAGTTCATTCAGTCTATTCAAATGGCTGACGAAGTAAGAGATGTGACTGATTCTAAAACATTTCAAAGGTCTTTTAAGAAAAGGTTTGAAATGACTGATCACATATAGAAATGGGTGAGCGGGCAAACAAACACGTGTTACTACTCGATCTAGTAACCCCACAGTGAACACGCGGTTTTTTGGCTTCGGCTGTCAAAGGTGCTGACTTGCGACCTCTACTTCCCCTTGCACGGACACGTTTCTGCGTTTGACATATCCCCTCGTGATTTGTGGAACCTTTCCTTCTTCGTTGTGACATAACTCTGATTGATTCACGTGATTGCAGCTGGAAGAGTCATCAGTCAAGAGGCTGGTTCAACAAGGTAGACAAAGACTAAGGACTAGTTATTCATTGCCAAAGGTTTTTGATGTTTTATTCCCTTAAGCAGGACTCATTTTCGTCGACTTCTTGCTAAATTAGACCTTTTTTTTTATTACTTGCAACATTGTTAGGAAGCCTTTTCTTAGGGATTTAGGTCAGGTGTCACAGCACTTAGCTGGGGTTAGCTTGGCTAAGGTTTTAAGCTTAACATCAGTCAGTTATTACTTCTTTACTTTAAATTTCAAACTTGTATTAGAGCCAAATTAAGACCGGCCTCACAATACCAGGCAGCCGAATGGATGGACCATCTGTCACATTCTAAGCTCAACCAATCTCTATAAATAAACAAATATAAATAATCTCCTTAGTAACCATCACACCTAAACAAACCTCAGCTGTAGCTGTGTAGTAGTTCCTCACTGGACTCCAGTATAAACCAGTATAGTATACCATATTGTAGAAATGCCTAATGACCCACCCTTTAATTCAAAATGCCTCCTGAGTTTAATGCTGTTTTTCTACGCAGTCCCACTCCCATTCAGCTTCTTTCTCATCAGTTTAAATGTTAGAAAGAAGATTCACTTTCAGTGCTGTTTCCTCTGTTAGGTTATTTAAACATTGTGTTGTTTAATTGAATGTATATGGAGGGAATAACACAAATATTGTCTGTAACATTACAACAGTAGTGTTTATCTTTGTCTCTCTCCTTCCTCTCTGTTTCCTCAGAGTTACGCTCTCTACATCACCGGAGATGAAAATGCTACTTCGACAGATGTATCCAAGTACTTGGCCAAACTCTCTGCAGGTGTGTTTCTGTGACCGGCCTTCAAGTTAATTTTACTTGCTAATTTTACTTGATCGTGTCCTGGGACCGTGTGTCTCTGAACCCTTTGACTGTTTGTGTGCACGTGAGAGTTTATTGACAACCAGCCCTTATTACCTGCCAGTCCCACAGGTCTGTGCTTCAGGGCCCAGTAACACAGAAAGAGAGGTGGCTTGCAGTGACGCAGGTTCGCATGTCACCCGATTTTCTCTATTTGTTTTTGCTTCGACAAAAATACAATACCGTGCCGAGGTGACAGCAGTCGCTGCAGGTATTTGATCAGCCCATTTTCCACTGACACAGAATTGGTCATTGACTTTGTGGGCAGTGTGAGAGAATCCGCAGCGACTGTTTGTGTTTTTCCAGCTCTATGTTGACATTTTTCAGTGACAAAACAAAACCAAACAACAATAGATGACATCCCACATGAATGCAGTGCTCCACTCATCAGGAACAAAATGTCACCTTCAGTTAACCCACTATTTAAGTGCTCATTCTTTGTTGTGATAAATTTTAGCATCCAATCAGCGCAGGTTTGAAAATGCTTTCATACAGTCGAGAGTTCTTTGCTTCACGTGTTGTGTGAATGCACTGAGCATGCTGTGACTTGGGAACAAATGAATCCAGCCTGTTGACCTCTTTCCCCTGTTATCTCTCTCATCCTGCACTTTCCCAGGCCAGAAGTCCTGTGCCAGTGAACCGCACTACAGAAGGTAATTCGGCTCATAACAATGGAGAGCATAACAGCTTTGTGATTTCAGTTTTAGAGCAGCTACAGTGTGATCATTTTTTTTAAATCACACAGTCATAAACGAATATAATCTTTATAAAAAGCATTAAATGATCAGAATATTGATGTAGCCCTGTGCAGTGTTCACGCGTTCATTGTTGCCCTCCAAAATGCTTTTGCTGTTTTTCTCTTCAGATATTTCCGAAACTGTTTTTTCAGACATTTCAGAACCTGTAGAGATTACACCCTTGTTAACCATCCTGCAGTCTTCTTCTATGTTCACTGGCCAGTTAACATAACCTGTAGATTGGTTTCAAAGTATGAAACCATTGGTAGGAATGTGTATAATGTTGTGTGTCTTCATCTATAAGGGTTTTGATAGCCATTAGTCATAATCACTAATATTTATGTGATATTGTTCTAGACAGAGCAGCGTGAAGGTGAAGTTCTCCAGTGGGAGTCTGGCTGAGCAGCTGGTGGTCTGGCTCACCTCTGAGGGTAAGACAAACAAGTGTTTTGTCAGTTTTTATCTATACGGGGCAAGCTCTGCTGAAGTCATATCCTTTCTTTTAGCACTGCACCGATTCACCTGAATGAAACTTTATACTTTCACTCGTGTCACTTTAGTCTGTTAACTGGGTCTCTCACAGCCAGACCAATAAAAGCACAGAAAGAAGCCTGGTTTTAGAAACATGAGTTGTGTTGAATCAATTGACTTCACACACTCTTTCTTTCACCTGATTAGGTTTCACTCTGAAGGACCTGGAGTCAGTCCCCTTCGGCGTAGCTTTGCCCATTAGGGAGGCTATACACCGCTGCCGGGAGCAGCCGTGTTCTGATTGGTCGGAAGACGTCTGTCTACTGATTGGGCGACAGGATGTGACCAAACAAGCCCACAAGATGACGCTGGCCAAGAGCAAAGCTGTAAGTGTGAAATAAGAAACACCCAGATATTGTTATATGTTATTATTACAATAAAAGATGAACACAGCAGTAGCTTTTCCCCTAAAATAATAAATTCCGCTAAAATAAATAATTTGTTTTGAAATAGATCTTAAATGTAGTAAAGTTGCTGAAGTAAAACGTTCATTGAAGACTGTTGTGGCTGGATGTAAACTATTTGTGTCGTCTGTGTCCAGTCTGTAGGTTCAGGTCTGTCCTTGGAGCCTCCTGCGACCACAGAAGCAGATGAAGAAGAAGATGGGATGTCAGACATTATTCAAGAGGTAACAGACACAGTAAACCTCATTAGACATCTGAAGACGCTTGCTGTTGATACCTCTGCGTCCACTGTTACTAGAAGAGTTTGATATGTTCTCCTCCAGGTCACAGGACTGATCTGGAGTCAGGACCTCAGGGTCCAGGAGGTCAGAAGGCTCCTGCAGAGCTCCAGACCGGTCCGGGTCAGTGTTGTCCAGTTACCTGAGGTTTCTGACCATGAGTACATAGAGGAGAAAGAGAACAAGTGAGTATCATGTTCTGTCCACACTATGTGTTATGGGACATAGACACTAACAGACAAGAAAGCTGTGAAAGCACAGGACGGTATATTTTCTGTCCACTGGTGTCTTTCTTCAGGATTTCTGGTCAGTCTTTCTTTCTCAAAAACGTTCCCATGCTGACTTTTCTGTTCTCACTGTGTTCACCTTTTGTTTGTCTCGAGCTCTCCTCCTCTCCTCGTCTCTATCTTAGGGGAAATCATTGGGATTCCTGCTGTAATCAAGGGTGGCCTACAGCTCCCGTCAATTATATAGATTATTCTCCCTCGGAGTCTGTAACGTTTCCTTAGTTTTAATTTGCTGCTCTCTCTTTGTCCACGTCTTTGCATCATCCGCAGACTCCTGCAGTTGTGTCAGAGGACCATGGCTCTTCCAGTTGGCCGAGGACTCTTCACTCTCTTCTCCTATCACCCTGTACCCACTGAGCCGTTACCTGTCCCAAAGCTTAACCTGACAGGTGATGTGATAACGCTGAAATGCTCAACTCTGTCCATACATTGGCTGACATAATTATATATACGGAAAATTGTGAAGTTGAGCCCCTCTGGTTATATACGGGAACTCTCTCTGCCGCTCCTAAATGCAGCGCAGCCCACAAGCGGGCTCCTTGCTGTATTTGGCGACAGCGACTTCCTCTTCACTGAAACAAAATTCAAGCTGAAAAGTTTCGACGTTGACACTGTGGAGGACTGAAGTCCAGAGGATATCCAGTGCACATGCCTGATGCGTGTTACACAAGCAGTCAGATTTAATTTTGGCTGCACACTTGTACACAATCTAGCAGAGTGTATTTTGTTAGTAAGGACCCCATTGAGGTTTTAACCTCTGCTCGAGAGGAATGTGCGAACAAAATCATTAACCAGCTGGCCCAGGGGCTCCGCTGGACAATCACGCAGCATATTTCTGTTCATGTCATCTCACGATAGAAAACTAAGGATTTGTATTTCTGTGTTCCTAACACAGGTCGAGCCCCTCCCAGGAACACTATGGTAGATCTGAACAGCGGGAACATTGATGTTCCTCCCAACATGACCAGCTGGCCGAGCTTCCATAATGGAGTAGCTGCTGGGCTCAAAATAGCCCCTGCTTCACAGGTCTGTATAAGACAGCAGCTTCACCTGTGCAGTTTGACATCCCTGCTGTAGCTGACTGTTGTCTTATTTCTACAGTCTGTAGCTTATTTCGAAATGAAATCTTGAAATAAGGGGTAAAGTTTTTACACAAGGTGGCAAAGTTGTATTGGATAAAGCAGCAATTTGCAATGGAAACAAAAATCAGTGATTTAAGGATATTACTTTAACATCCACTGAAGTTTCTGCTCAGCTGAAGAGAAGTAGAGATGTTTTCCACACAGAGCTGATGTATTTTTCTCTCACCGATACAAAAAAACATTTGAATGGCACTCTTTTAATTAGTTGCACCCTCTTCTGCAGTGGTATAGTGGTTTTCCTATTGGAGAATTGGCACCACCTACTGCTTATCTCAATGAATCAGCTCCGAATAATTACACAGGAGGGAAACAAGCGCTTGTTTACATTTTCTTTTGATGATTCTCTTGAATTTGTTTTGATAAATTATTACTATGGTCTTTGAAATAATGTCCCTAATGTTTTGGATTTTTGCTTCAGTGTCCTCTCTCTGGTTGGTGTTTGCATTTTAAACTTTCTCATTCTTCTGCAGTAAATAAACCTTATTGTCTATGAATAAATGTTTCTTTTTTTATTATTATTATTATTATTTTTTTGTGTTTTTAAGGTGGACTCGGCCTGGATAGCCTACAACAAGCCAAAGAGCCCTGAGCTGGCGAATGAGTATGCAGGCTTCCTCATGGCCTTGGGGCTGAACGGACACCTCACCAAGCTGGCCACGCTCAACATACATGACTACCTCACCAAGGTACGCACGCACAAAGGTTGACACATGCAGAAACGATGTGAGTAATTGTTTCACGCCATTGTTTCAAACGATGTATTTACCTAAAACCCTACAAACACACAGAGCCAGATATATTTTGGGTTTAATGAATGTTTTCTACCTTAATGCTCAGTTTACAGTAGGCAGTGCTCTAAATTACTGTTTCTCACTGCGGTACAAACACACACACACACACACACACACAGTGCAGACTCAGAAAGAACACTTCAGTACAGTTTATCCACAGATACAGCCCTTTACCCTCATTTAAATTGTGCATGTACACACACACACACACACACACACACACATACACCTACACATACGTTTTTCTCTAGATGACTGTAAATGAGAGATGTAAACTTGCATCAGAACCAGGCAGCCAGTCAGAATGAAACTCTGCACTCTGAGAACTTTGAAAAGAGACGAGGCCTTCCCACTTTTGGGTGAGAAAAACAACAGGATGCTGCAAGCTAAATCTTATTTTTGCTTAATCAAAAAGTCGGTGTAAAGATGTGGTTAAACGCGTAAAATAACCAGGTTGACATGGTGTATCCAGACTGACTTCAACATGAATTCAATTTCAGTTCTGCTTTTTTAATTCAAAATGTCAACTGAAACTGCGGGGCACAGATATCGGCGAGCTCTCCTTATTAGTAGTTCGTCTATAAATGAAGTTTGAGAATGTACTCATCTGATTTACAGACTTTAAAGTTCTTGAAATTTGGAGAAACTCCACTTCCTGAAATGAGTGAATTAGGAATATTATTAGCTCAACTCAGGCCCATTCAGAAAGCTGCCATTTCCAGTTTCAAGTAAGTTTGCTCCTTCTCCTTATAAGGCTCAGCTTGTCTTATATAATTCACCATTAAGTGTATCTGATGGTTAAATTATTTAAATCACTGTTGGTCAATGAAATTAAATATGATGATGGTTATTAATGTGCAGGAAGGTATTTAGTTTATGAAAAGTTCAGAGAAAACACAGTAGTCCAGATGAAAATACACAGGACACTGCAGAGTTGTATAATGTGTAGATCTGTACTACAAACAGTTGTGTGTGAGTGGCGGCCTCCAGTCTGAATGAAAGCTCTGAACGTGGCTGACAGTGAAGCCTGTTTGAAGGTGGTGGTTTTCTGCCGGTTTCAATTCTCGCTGTGAGATAGAAATTACACCGGCGTACGGTACTGTGGATCAGTTCAGCAGAATTTTGTATGGTTGTGGTTTTAAAGTGTGTCGGTGCGTGTCCCTCATGTTTTAAGCATCCCACTGTTTTCACCGTCTTGCTGCTCAGTCAAACTGAGCCAGTGGGTTTATGCTCATAGAGAAAAATATTTTATTGACTGAAACGTTAATTTGCATGTGTTTGATTGTCGCTGTTGGCTTTTTAATTGAACTGCTTCTTAGTTGTTAGTCTGTCAGTTCGATAAATGGATCTCCAACTATCTTTTGCAAAACAAAAAAAAGTCATCGTAGTTGGTACAAAATGAACTTTTTCATCCACCAGCAATGACTAGTGTGTGTTCGAGTTTTACCAGCAGCTCAAAAGAGTGGTAACTGAAGCAAATCTACAATCCAGTGTTGTGCACTGGTCAGATTTACTCTCTGCAAATGGGCCACTAAATGTCAGAGGAACAGTTTATCCAATAAAAAGAAACTGGTGTTGAGACATTTAATGATCTTTTCTTGTATCGAGGAAAAACATCCAATATTTACTTTACAGTCAAATTCGAATTTACTGATGAACCAATACAGTTTGTTCAATGTTCAAGGTTGTTATATGTTGGGAGAGCATGGTTTACCTCTGTATTACACACGCAAGCACACAGACAGACAGGTGATCCACAGGGGTCTAATGAAAACTGTCAGTCACAGTGAGTCTCAGATACCAGCGTCACAGTTAGAGCTGATTACACTGGAAGTAATTTGTTCTGCTGCAGCACGTATTTAGCACACAGGGACACACAACACGCTGCATGGTGTGACCGTCCTTTGAAGAATTTATTTGTGGGGGAAAAAAAAAAGACTGAAATCCCTCAGATCCCAGATTTCAAAATGTTCACTAACTGTATGGTGTCAAAAATATGCCAGGAAGTTAAAAATATTATTTTCAACAGCGGCAGTTTCTGCTGTGAAGTGTAGAAACTTTCTGTCCCCGTCGCTTTCTCAGGGCCACGAGATGACCAGCATCGGGCTTCTTCTGGGCATGTCTTCAGCCAAACTGGGCACCATGGACATGTCAATTACCCGTCTGCTTAGTATACACATCCCTGCCCTTCTCCCACCCACCTCCACTGAGCTGGACGTGCCACACAATGTTCAGGTAGGAGTCTGTGTGCTTATGTAAATGTCAAAATGTGCGAGTGGATCAGTGCAATGAGGGAAAATATCAGTTGTGCACTGTTAAATTGCAGCCTTATAAGAAATTATATATGAGTAATGACATGGCTATCAGTGTGTCTGTGTGGAATATTTGTATTAATATCTGCAAACTGTCACACACAACGGCGTACTGTCACGCACACAAAGTTATCAGCAATAATCATTCACTTCCTTCTCCGTCTGTTCTGCAGGTTGCTGCTGTAATTGGCATTGGGCTGGTGTACCAGGGAACAGGACACAGGCACAATGCTGAGGTCTTGCTGTCTGAGATAGGTGTGTGTGTGTGTGTGTGTGTGTGTGAGCAAGAACGTCCAGTCCTCACAAACACACTTTTAAAAACAAGATCTGGATTTAAAAAAGCAGGGGTACTCAAACGTTTAAATTAAAAGTCAACGGATTGATTTCATATATGGTCTTAGAATATTGCTTTCAAAGTGCACCCACATGAATCGATCTGCGGTGATCAGGTAATCACTCGTTTGACAGACAAAAAGGGATTTTAATGTTTTTTGTTTTATTCATATCTAATAGTAACCCGAGTATCAGAAACTGAAACTGTAACTGCATGTCATGCTGAGGGAAATTTCACCATTTTACTGACCAGGCAATCAATAAATAAATAAATTGTGGGTTGCAGCCCTAACCCTAGATTAAAGTTTAACATTACTGCCCTGTATTTTCACATCTGGTTTTGCACCGTACAGTGTCTTTGAGTATCAGACGCACAGCGTGTCACACACCTGTGAAAACTAATCAGAAAATTAAAAACACAAACTTAATTTGTATTCAGGCAGAAGCGGTCGACCCTCTTGATCTTGCTTCAAGTGAGTGTCTGGTGTTTTCTTTTCATGGGTGGATGGTATAATTCAGTTTTTCTTCTCTGTGTGTGTTTTTCAGGTCGACCTCCTGGCCCAGAGATGGAGTACTGCACAGACAGAGAGTCGTATTCACTGGCTGCTGGGCTTGCCCTGGGCATGGTCTGTCTGGGGGTAAGCCACACACATAAAAACACCAATAACATCTCAGTGTTGTGTTAACCCGCTTTATTTTCCAGGTGGACTGGGTTAGTCCTTTCAGAATGCAATGGAGTCGGCATAGTGACATGAATGTTTTTTGCATTATTATTGTATATTTTGGTAGCACCGTTTCAGCTTTCTCCCTGTATATTTGTTTATCGTTGATGCTGAATGTAAATTCCAGAGAGACACAATTACTGCCTTGATATTTATCATTTATATATTATTATATATTATATGCGGACGCCTTATCTGCCATTAAACTTCTTTGTAGTTCTTCTTTTTAATATTTACCAGCATCTCTTTTTACTAAAAATTACAATTAGATGAGTTTCCCGGTGATAGGGGCTGAGTTGGGGAAAAACCTAAATCTAAGGGACGTCTGCTTCTGCCCTCGTTAATGAAACCTCATGTAAGGTGTCAGTTGTCATACACTGGTTGGTACTTTGCGCTCATGCCCACTGAGAAAGAGGAAGAACAGAAGTTCTCACACACGTTTACAGTGACGTCTGTGTTTGCCTCAAGTTCTTTTTCTTCTTCCGCCAATTGTTTTCTAACCCTCTGCCACTGTGTGATGTTGACCTTCATTGTCATTTGATTTTCTCTCTACTGAAATTATTGTGGTTTCTCTGATTGTGTCATCTCTCTCGACCTGCAACACCATTTAATCCCTCCTCTCCATCACTCCCTCCATCGCCTCGTCTGTTGTCTCGTCGTCACCTCTCTTCCCGTCCTATATCATGTCCCCAATCTTCCTGCCACGTCTCTTTTCACCCTCCCTCCCCCTCCCTTCTCCCGCCGTGCAGCATGGCAGTAACCTGATTGGGATGACAGACCTGAATGTCCCTGAGCAGCTGTATCAGTATATGGTCGGGGGCCATCGCAGAGCTCAGGCCGGGGCCAACAGGGAGAGACACAAGTCCCCCAGCTACCAAATCAAGGTAGACGGACAAATCTTTTTTATTATTGTTTGATGCTGGTTTTACACACGTTGACGCCATATTTCATGTGGCGTTTTGACAATTTGCAGTGTAGAACTTCCACAGACTTTGCTTGGCCGGTTACTGTTTTCAGCCTTTTAGCCACGCAGTATTAACGTTTGTTCCAGGAGGGCGACACTATAAATGTAGATGTGACGTGTCCAGGGGCCACGCTGGCCCTCGCCATGATCTACCTCAAGACCAACAACAGGTGAGACGAGACAAAACTCAGATAGATCCGCCTGTCAGATCGAGCATAGAGCTAAATAGGAAAGTCCTTGTACTTTCCTTTCTTTTGTTGGACCACAACTGACGTAATGCTGCACTTTTATCACTTGATAGATGATAAAACTTTTCATTTTATTTTAATATGCAAAAGATTAAAATGTTGAAAAACACATTATGCGGCTTCTCAAAAGAGGATGGTAAATCAGAAACAGTGTTGTGCATGTATGGAGAGTAAACGATCTGCGTGACAGATACAAAGTCATCCAGCGTTACTGCATCAACTCTGATGCTGAGTTTAATAAGCATGGTCAAAGAGAAATGCATTCACGTTTCATCCATCTCGTGTCCATGTGAGCATCGAGCAGAACACCCTAACCTGTCTGATGAGGGGGAAACAAAAAAAAGTCTCATCCCTCAGTGAGTCCAGTTGTCACATTACGCTTCAGAGGACTCCTCCATCTTCTGGCTTTCTGCTATTGGTCAAGAAGTTCCCGTCTGCTTCATCTGATGCCGCCTGTTGTTTGGTTGAGAGGCTGCTGAAGGATGGTATTAACACCTCCTTGTCTCTTCCTGGTTCTGTCCACCAGGTCGATTGCTGATTGGCTGAAACCTCCAGACACTTGGTTCCTACTGGATTTCATCAAGCCAGAGTTTCTGCTGCTGAGGGTTAGTGTGTAGGAGTGTATATTTCTGACACAGGGTATTTTTGGGGACACGTTTCAGGGACGTCGGGCAAAAGCTGTGGAGGGAAAAGCTAATTTTTAGTCTGTGGTTAAGGCTAAGCTTAGATTATGAGTGGTTATGTTTAGGTTATGTCTCCAGTAAAAAAATATAATTCTATGTATATATCTGTGTTTGTATGCAGTTCATTTACCCCACCTTTTCACTTCTGGCTCTCTCTCTCCCTCCTCTCAGACTCTAGCTCGGTGCATTATAATGTGGGATGAAATCCTGCCAAACACAGAGTGGGTCAAGAGTAACATACCCCAGGTGAGAAAACACACACACACACACACACACACACACACACACACACACACACAGCATTACTGACCTGACACATTTGGAGCCGTGATGCTGCACAAATGGAAACAAACAAGTCACTGTGACTTATAAAGAATTCCCGTCTGTGAGGTTGGGTTCATTTCTGCGGAGGCAGGCAGGTTTAACTTTACAAGTTCAGTTGACTTGGTCCTTTGATTGTTATGACAGAATAATTTCCAGCTTTTCCATTTGCTGGTATACACACGTACTGTCCAGTCGCTCTTTCCTGACGTGCACAAAGCCACCACGGAGTAAGAGTATCACCTACTTCATAAGCAAGACATGATGTTATAGGGTAAAACAGAGTTATAACAAATTCAACTCACTTTGGTGCAAAAAGCTGATCCTATGATTATAAGACTGATTGATTATACATGATTATATAGGATTATACAACAATTGTTTTTTAACGTATGATTTAGTTTAGAGAAATGCCATATACCCAGCTGATAATACTGTCTACAGAAAGTAGTATTAAGACTTCTTGATTTGTTTGTTTTCAGATCATGAGGGGGACTTTCGATCCTTCAGAAGACATAAACATGGAGACAATGGCGTGAGTAACCAAGCCAAAGCAGGCACGTTAATCTGCATTATATTATTTCTGGGTTAAACCTTGAACATTTTACCTTTAGCCAAGCCCAGGACTACATTACAGCAGGGGCCTGTATGGCACTGGGCTTACGTTTCGCCGGCTCTGCCAACTCCGATGCCTTCGACTGCCTCTACGAGTTTGCCAGGACCTTTATGAAGATCATGTCCTTTGCTGGCACGGCTGCAGTTGTAAGTGTTTGCATAAGTATGTGTCTGCCTTTAAATGTATACATTACACTATAGTTTTGAGTGTTGCGACTCAGAAAGGCTGAGAACCACTCCGTTAGATAATGATTTCTAATATTTCACCTTTGCCTGCCGCCATGTGTGACTGCTCCCTCAGCAGACGGGTTATTACAACCTGCAGACGGGTCTGTCAATGATCCTGCTGGCCATGTCCATGGTGATGGCTGGTACCGGCAATCTGAAGGTCCTGCAGCTCTGTCGCTTCTTCCACAAGCGAACCGGTGGCGAGATGAACTACGGCTTCCACATGGCTCATCACATGGCACTCGGTCTGCTCTTCCTGGGAGGGGGCAGGTTAGATGCTACACATACACTCTCACACATGCATGTCGACCAGAATGCAGGATCAAATAAGATATGTCTGGCACCAAGAACAACACTGGTGTTTTTCTGTATTCCTCCTCTTGTCAGCAATTACTATGAAAAGACTAAAATCAACATGGCGTCAGTCTGTCCGACAGCATTGTCTGACTGTCCTACTCTGGGGCTCTGCTGCTCGTACCTTGCTTCCTACTGAGGACATAAATCATTAAAAATGGGTCCTAAGTATACACTTACAGCTCAGCACTGTAATTCTGAGTAAGCTATACTCAAAGAGGAGTAAATGAAGCATTTGTCGGGGACTCTTTTCAGATTAATACAGCTTTGGCGCTCTAATGAGTATTTATGTCAGCTGGAAGGGTGAATGCGGGATTAAAATAAACTGCAGCACCAGTGTTCGCGGTCATGCAGGAACGTGTCGCCTAGTGAAGCAGTGTGGCTCTGTTTTGGACACTGAGAGCGCAACGGAAAAAGATACACGCAGCAACTGTTACTAAGGTCAATTTATTGTTTTTTTTTTTATGGGATTTCCTGACATGAAGGCCGCGGCAGGCGAGTAGGCGGCAGGCTAGCATGACATATGTGTCATTACCTAAAACACTAGCACTAGCACATTATTTAGTGATTATTCTATGTGTTTTTAACACTCACTCACCCATTCTCTCTCTCTCGCTCTCGGTCTCGCTCTCTCACTCACTCACCAAATTTGGGACTGTTGTTTCTGGGAAGGACCAGGTACACACACACACGGTGTGTGGGTTAGCTACACAAATACAACCACGTCTGTTTTGAGTGCTTTCTGGTGCATGATGAATGACATTTATATACACACACACACACACACATCCAAAGACCTAAAGCAGGTTTCTCCAACCACTGGCCTTGGTCTCTGGTCTCTGTATTTCTAAGCGAAACAACGTCTCCCACTCTCTCATTACATGTTGCAAATGTTTCTCCACCTACAGCCGTAATCAGATGAACCTTTTGATTTTATTCAGATGAGGCTTTATTTTAGACCTGCCTGCAGATGGCCCACGCAGCTGCAGGGACTCGGTTTGCACGCGTGTCTCTGATGTGTGTGTGTTATCATCAGTGCGTTACCGTCCGACTGCAGAGGTTAAAGTTTGCACCGGCGAGCGGACCTGTGCCGTGTCTTTGTTGCATTTCCTTCATTCTGATTAGCTGCTCGCCTGTCATACTCGTTTGCATATAAAATGTTTCTATTCATATTCTCCTTCAGCGCGTCAGCGTTATCTCTACATCGCTGTCATTCATTTTTTTCCTCATTCATTCTCTCACCTCTGTTTTTTCTTCTCCACTGTGTGGCTTTCTCACCCATGCCTCCCTCGTTCTGTTTGCTCAGTGAGTTTCTCTTCCCATCGGTCTAGTTTTTTTAGCAGGAAACTGAAGTGAAAGTTAAGCTTTTCCACCAAAAGTCACACGTGGCTTGGAGACTAATGATAGCTGCAGCACAGTCTAGATCTATGACAGCTAACAGGGACATTGCATGTCATTCCCGTGTTTGCATAGGTTTCTTGTGAGTGCATTTGTTTCCTCCGATATACGTGAGCTCAAACCTGGAGTTTGTCCCTGGACACTGTCCACTGCTATTTAAAATAGTTGGTTGTGAGTCAAATGTAGAAGTCAAACTTTCCCACATAGGCTAATGAAATGCTGCATCACATCTTTTATTGGTAGTAACACTATGCTATGTTTTAAAAATATCAGAGTACAGCATTAAAATGACTCAGAAGACCTTGTTGTGAGCCAGCAACTGGCTTTTAACGGCTTCGTTGTCCTGTTATTGTGGCTGAAGTGGACCTAACTGTCAAAGCAGGAAGTTTCTGTTTCTACTGTTGCTATGAGTCATTTTGAAAGTTATGAAGTTTCATATTTCTGTTAATGGTCAGAGAAAATCAGTGATGTTTTTCAATGAACATGCAAGACAGTTGGTGCCTAACACTTTGACCAACAGTGTTGAATTGAAACAGTGAAAACTATTTGAAGCATGTTTTGCAGAGGAAATGGTAAAAAGTCAGAAACATACATTATTAGTGTAATAGAAATGAAATATAATAGCTGCTGGTGCACATTACATGCAACTGATGGATAGGTCTTCTTGGGACTCTCCAAAGAGATGTCCACTCTCAGGTTGGGAACAACTGGTGTAGAGGAATTAAGCGAGGAATGCACGATTTAATGGACTCGATTGTAGTTTTCCATCGTTGTACCTGACAGAGTGTAGCATTATACTTTACTTGGGATTATTGTTTTTTTGTAAACGTTTTTATCTACAGATTGCCACAGAACAACATTTAGTTACTTTAAATTGGCAGAAATTTAGTAAGTAGTCTGTTACTCAGTATTTAAACCAATGCCTGAATTTAACTACCTGTTGGATCCCAACAGTATGTCACACATTCGACTCCAGAGCTGATGGATTTGAACCCGATTTGCTCTAAAATAAGCCCTGTTTATCTTCACATGAACACACTGTGAGTCTCTATTTTAGGGTGATTTGTAAACTTGTAGGAGAAGAATGCACTGTCGAGTGTGGTCGAGCCTCTTAAACATGCCAAACATGCCCTAAGCTGCCATTTAATTGGAGAGCAACCTCCATTACCTCAGTTGACTGATATTAAGTGCTCTCACAAGTAACCGTTCCTGCACAAGCAGCCTTTATTGTCTGACCTGACTTTAATATAATGACTCCATTAGTCAAGGCACACTTAACTGCCAACTATTATGTTTAAGAGGCTCTGTTGTGGCCTGTAATGACGTTAACTAGATTACAAAACACACCTGGTTTCAATAACCTAGAAAAGAAAGGGTTTATTTAAGAAAAGTGTTTATTTTGCAGCATCTCAAAACTAGCAGTGGTTTTGTTGTCATGACCACCGCAATGTTGGTTTTTTTCTACTCTTGTAAGTATACTTCACATTATGTAACCGTGTGTGTGTGTGTGTGTGTGTGTGCACGCGTGCACTGGTGGTTATTTCTTATTTCTAATAACTTTTGCAACATGTGCTTTGCTGTTGTTTGTGGTAAGTGGTGAGACTTTACACACTCGAAGTGTGTGTCTGTGTGTATTTGTGCTTGTGTATGAGTGCGTGTGTGAGAGACTGAGAGAGTGTCTTTTCATTAATTGTGATGTGGTCTGATGTTTTCATCTATCAGGTACACCCTGAGCACCTCCAATTCAGCCATTGCTGCTCTGCTGTGCGCCCTCTACCCACACTTCCCTGCTCACAGTACTGACAACCGGTGAGACTGACTTCACACACACACACACGCACGCACACACACACACACTAAGATAATAGCTGGTTAACCTTTGCATGCAGATGGTTTTTGAGGCTTGTCTATGTTTGGTGCTGAGTAGGTGATGTTTGTGGCACGTGTTGATCCAAGGAGTCCCAGATAATGGGATTCAGTGTACACAACAAGAAATGCTCGAATTTTCCAATTACCCATTCCATATTGGATTCAGCAAAATACCCAGACTCGTCAAGCTACAAATCACTGTAATTAGGCTAGCTTGATTAATGTTGATTGTGATTAAATTTGGTATCACTAAAACGGTTCTGGCTTTTCCTTCAACAGCGGATGATAAAAGATCTTTGAGTTAGTTAGCGGGTTAGTTGTTTAAGTTAAAACCGCCTACATTTTGTGCTAAGTTGTACTTTTTTTTTTTACATTTAAATGTAAAAAAAGACTGAAAATGTGTCATATTTCTACTAAAATTAGATAAAATAAAACATTTACACATGTACACACTTATTAAAGGGCGTTAAAATGTTTTTGTCTGTGTAGAAACTAGATAAACTAAAAGTGGATTAGGGGTTGTTAAATTCACCTGACTTGTTTAATTAACAAAAGTGGGAATTAACAAAAAAGAATTTAAACAGGACTGTTTGTTTATCTTTACTTAATTGTAAGGCAGTATATTGTGTCTGTGTATCAACTGTAATCAAAAGCTCTGGATGTGTTGGATGTTCTCGTTGGTGCAGCTACCACCTGCAGGCCCTGCGGCACCTGGCCGTGCTGGCTGCAGAGCCACGCCTGCTGGTCCCAGTGGATGTGGACTCCCTGAAGCCATGTTATGCCCTACTAGAGGTCACCTACAAGGTAAGCTCATCAGTGCAGGTCAGGCACTAGCTAGTCCCTTTAATGTTTAATTAAATATGGCTCTAAACTCGAAGTACAGTATCTGTAACGTGTGTATCTGAATCTGTCTTCCACACACACTTGTAAACTGCCTATCGGCCGCACTTCCTCTTCTCCTCTCCTCACGAGCTAAATGCGCATACGCGTACATGTGCATAATTTGTGATGTACTGTGTTTGCTGCTTTCAGTTCATTTTGAGGTGTGACAAAAACACAGAGTAGCACGTTCTGCTTATCTGCATTTCATCAGTGTTGCTGCTGTCAGCTGTACAGTTTCCTCGAGCCCGCAGTTCAGTCACTTTAGCTGTAATTTGTGCTCACACTGTTCAGCCCCTGGTAGTTACAGCTCTAGTTATGCAGAGTTTAAAATTTGTAATATTCATTTTATATATTTCACTGCCCTTTTCTAACCAGCTGAAATACCGTTTATTGTTGACTGTTTATAGCCCCAGAAATGTCAGAAATGTCTTAAAAGTGCAAGCAAGTGGGCCAAAGGTTATTTCCAAGTTCCTATTTTTTTTAATCACAGACCAAATTCACATTCATCTCGGCCTCCTCTCATTGTGTATGCGGCCCTATGCTCATTTCTCTGTTTACGGCTCCTGCTCTATTTTCACAATTCACTTTCTTCGCATTTAAGTAGCTTTGTGTTTTACACCCAGCAGTGACCAAACCCAGTGACCTTGCAGGGCCACAAACCGCCTACCTTCATTCCACTAAAGACTATAAAAAAATGGTTTACAGCACAGCTGTTGGTCAGATCGAGCTCTTTGACACACTCGGCGGTGCAGTCCTCAGTGTGGTGCAATCCACACGGGGCTCAGACTTCCGGTGTGGCATGACCTTGCACAGGACTGTGTCCATTCATTTTCGCCGCAGTTATGTCATTTGGATCATGTGCTCTCATGTGAAGCAGGAACCACTGTCAGCTGGTGCACCCCCCCCCCCCCCCCCCGGAAAAAAAACAACAACTTCGTTATAACATTTAACTAGAAAATGAGATGCTAAAATGAAAATGACTAGACTTTTGTAGTGTTCCATATTTACACAGTCATTATCTTCCTCCAGTCTGTCTGGAGTGCCCCGGCATCAAACATGTACATTCGGCAGCCATTGTTGCAATACTGCAGTTGTGTCTTCACAGATGCAGTAAATAGCTCCTGAATTACAGGAGCAGTCATTTCTAAATCTCCCTCTGTGAGGTTTTCGTTGCTGCTCTGGAGTCTTACTTTGTTCTCTTGTTCGACTGTTTTTTGGGGCTAAATTTACTTTTCTGATTTCAAGTCTTTCTCATTTTGCAAGGACCCATTTGAAAGAGAAATGATGTGTTTCTGAATTCTTCTTTGAAAGCTTTCAGTTAAAGCTAGCCCAGCGTGGCCGTGTGGTAGAGCACAGTGTCTGACCTGTATGGAAACTGGCAAACGCTGAGGAAAATAGTGGTGCGCACCTCCAATGGGAGGATAGACGGTACAGTTTTAAAGAGTCGTTGATGACTTCTGCCTGGAAGTTTTCAATGTGTTGAATGAGCAGCACCTCATTTTCCTGCATTAACTAAGTGCTTTAGGTTTAAAGTATTAAAGGCATTACACAGCACCCACACCTATTGCTTTCTGTGTGGGCCAGGCGCCCTGTTGCTGTGTTTATGCGTGTCAATATGGGTTGATTTGCGTCATCTCTTCAGGGGACACATACTGTCCTATATCCAAGCATTGACCTGCCTCAGTTATGCAGAGAGGTCATTTAGTTTTATTACATTTGCTGTCTGTATTGGCTCATTTTAGCTGCTGTAGGACCCAAAACCAAAGTGGATCTTTGTAGGTATTTTGGGACATTTGAAACAAAGAAGTGAAATATGTAACAAAGGTCTTCAGACAGACTTGAACCAGGCAAAAGGATACTGCTGGCCACTCCACTACAGCTAATTTAAGCTCCCGATATTTCAGTATTTCCACATATGAAGGATGTTAGAAGGTTAAAAAAGGACGTTGTTGTCCGCAGTGAGGAGGACCACCTCTGACAGCGTCCCTCACTTCAATTCAGTTCACAGCAGAAAACTCAGCTTGACACTGTGAGCATCGTCAGTCGTTACGTCGCTGGTCGTGTGAGTGAAATGCAGATATCCATGCCCATGTCATATACTGTCCGAGAGCCTGTTAAATGACATGAATGAGTGAACTCATTAAGACTCGGCAACTGTTCACCTCAAGCGAATTTAAGAGCGTGGATTCATTTGGAAAGTGTAAGTGCAGTAGCCTGTTTCATTAATGGAAAAATACCCAGAGTATTGCTCATATGGCATTAGCACGTAGCAAATGCACTTTGACTCAGTTGTAAGGCGTTAACAGATCTTTCAGTTGAACTTGAAACAGTGTGAAACTGAGGGGGAAAGACTGTCAGTCCACTTTTACGTTGTAATGACGGCTTTTCCTGTCGTCCCAGGAGACCAAATGGTACGACGAGACGACCGTGGAACTGATGGCTCCCACCATGCTTCCTGAGCTGCACCTTCTCAAACGGGTAATCAATCACTCACTTGAGGTGGTTTTTTGCCTTTTTTTTTTCCTGAAAAGAACTAATGTTTATCAATTTGGGATAGAAACTCCTTTTACAAATAAGCCCTGACACAACGGACATTTACCTTTCGCCTTTAGATATGACCGGTCGGCTTTTTGTCGCTGAAAGAGAGGAAGAAGCCTCTTTGCAGCAAATGAAAACAGTCTCCTCCTCGCGCCAAACAGATCTGATGTCACTTTCCTCACATTAATAGATGAAACAAACAGAAATGTTGCATTTCCATCGTGTTTTGTTTGATTGTTTTTTGCCGTTAGACGTTTGACTGACGACCTTTGAGTTACATCATCTTGTTGCGCCACTGTCTTCTGCTATTATTTTCCAAATGGGGAGGTGCAACTTCTGCTTATCTTGATGAACCAACGCCTTACAATTGCTTAACACAAGTGGATGGAAACGAGCCTTCATCCACATTTCCTTTTGCAGATTTTCTCAAAATTCTGTTAAAATGTGCGATGCCTATGGGTGTGAACCCAGCTCGATTAGTAACAATTCCTTATGCCAGCCAAACTATTTGTATATAAATCAAGCGCTCCTTGGCGTTTTCATCACTCTTACGTTCTAATTTGTGTTTACTTCTTTACTGCAGGTGAAGGTGAAGGGGCCACGCTACTGGGAACTTTCCGTTGACCTCAGCAAAGAAACGCAGCATCTAAAGTCAGTATACGTGGAAATGACAGTAAATGTCATTTGTTTACAGCCTCACCAGAGGTTTTCCAGCCAGTCACTCAATGTATGCTAAATACATTGTATATCTATTAGCCTGGTGCACATAGATTAGAGAGAGAGAGAGAGGAAGTTCTGATTCCCTGAACCAACCAGTTTGAATGACAATCAATCCCGAATTTCCCTCAGGTCCATCCTGTCAAGAGATGGGGTTTTGTATGTAAAACTACGGGCTGGCCAGCTGCCCTACAAAGATGACCCTCAAGGCTGGAAGAGCCTTCTGGCGTCCACCGTCAACCACAGAAACTCAGGTGTCAGAGCCTTCAAGGTAAACACATGGAGATGTCCAACATGCGCATTAATGAGAAGTCCATTTAGTTTCTGTAAAGCTGAGTGATCTGGAGATTTACGCGCAGACTGAATTCTTCAAAATTTCATCTTCTGATATTTGCTCAGTTGTTTCCCCAAACAGGAAAAGCACTGAAATGACTCCGCTCTCTGTAGTAAAGCTCTGAAACTGTCTTGGAAAAAACCTCATTCAGTCGCAGCTTCATTTTTCTATGCTATAAGTGGGTTGATCACTCAAAAGTTGATATGCACCGCAGCTGCTTTAGATTAGACATTTTTTGTGATCCGAGCCTCTTCTAAATGTCCTTTATTTACCTCAAATTGCACTGTATATCTCTTTTTGTAGTTTGAATGTGAATCTTTCATAACGCTTTCTTTTAATAAATGGGTTTTGAAACGGAGCAAAACAACTGAAGTGATCGGTCTGCAACCAATAACGGACTATAAATGGAAGTGAGCGGAACTGAATCGACCTCCTCCCCAGTGGTCGGTTGCGTCCAGTCTTGGCAGGTTGTCACTACAGGTTCAGCAGGCAGCTGTGTGGCTGACAGACTATTACTAGTTCCCTGATGGCCTCAGTGTACGCTGTCAATACACCTGCAGGTCCGGAGGGGGTCAAAAATAACACAGAGCACACTTTACTTATTCCACCTGTCCTCGCTGACCTTCCTTTCTCCCTTCTCTTGACCACATTCCCTTTCTCTGTGATCATGTTCCCTTGGCTGTCTCTCTGCACCCTCTCCTGTTTCTCTGTACTTCCATTGTGTGTTCACTGGTTCATGCAAATGATTTTACAATATCCTGGTGTGTCCCTGCAGCCCGAAGCCATCTCTACGTTCACCTCAGAGCCTGCGTTGGTCTCCTTTGCCGAGTTCTTCTGTAAAACATCTGAAGGAATGAAACACGTGAGTTTGACGCACAGCAGTGGATGTGGGTGCACTCTGAAGCCTGCGGTGCTGCTCAGTTTTATGGCCTTGAAGCCATTTTTACTGTAGCTGGTTTGACTGATGAAAAGAAATATTGGTTTACACCAGTCTAAAACAATGTATTACACCATCTTTTCATCAGATCAGTTCAAAATACGTTGAATTACAGACTGCTGCTTGATTTTGAAACGTGTGTGTTTGGGTTTTTTTTACTAAAATAAACCAAAGATAAACATAAAGCCCTGAATTTAGCAAAACTCAGTTCATACACTCTCCAGGAAAATTTCCCTGCGTCCTTTGTAACTGCTACCTACTTAAAAACCAATCACTCGCCCCATTACTCATTAATGAATTTCTTAGACAATAAGGGCTTTAGTTATGAATCAAACGGTTGCTAGGAGACGTCTGTAGTTCCGTCCAAACAGCAGCGATCCTGTGGAAACAAGAAGTCATTGTAGCAGCACAGTCTTCAACTGTAACAACTTCAGGATTATAATCAAAGTATTTAACCTAACTGCGAGTCAATTTACCACTGCAAACGTGGAGAAAGTGTTTCAGAGGCAGCGATACTCGCGTAGCTCACAATAAGTGGGACAGATCGGAGCACTATGACTAAACTTTGAGTTGTATTGATTCTGATGAAAAGTTATCTTCTCTTTCTCATTATTAAACAATGTTTTAATCAAGTTTCAGATGAGATGCGTCAACAATATTGTTATTGTTTTTACATGACTAACCCCTGATGAATAGCTGTTGTTAATATTTAATGACAAGTCATCTCTAAAAGATTGCTTAACTGACATTATAACTCAGCTTGAAACGAACAAAGTGCCGGGGCATCTCAGAAAGTCCTCTTGTGCTGACGTAGATATCGTGCATTTTACAGCCACGTGTGTTTTATTTTACTGGAAAACAAAGCTGTCGTCCCCATTTTTAGAAAATCATTATCAAAGCAGGAAAGATTTAAGTGTATACCTCCTGGAGATGCTCTGGCTGTAATAATGAGAGGTCATGAAGAGGCCATTAAATGTTTTATAAGATTTACAATAGAAACTGAGACATTATTTCACACTTTTCTCGACACCAGTTTTGAATTAAGTCATTTGTAGCTCACTTTAGAAAGCGTCCGCTCTGATGAAACGCAGCTCCAGACTGTTTCCTCCCTGCTCGATTAACAGGGGAAACCATGCAGACGTGTTTGCTGCTAAAATACAAAATCAACATATTTAGATGCGCCCCTGCATCTCTGCCAATATTGCGTCTCCTAAGTCAGGTCTTCTGCCGGATGTTTATCGGCCTTCTCCTATCTAGAGGCAAAAACCTGAAAAAAGGACTGTTTCGTATATAAAATTTAGACAGAAATGAAACTGTGCGAGAAACAAGAGCATCCTCATTAGAAATAGCATATGCCACACAGATAATGTGGATTATAGCAAATACCTGAGCTGTGGTGTCTATAGAAAAGATATATTTATCTCTCCAAAATAATATTAACGTGCATATAAACACGCTGAAGAGAACTAATGCATACCATAAGACCTTCCATGCGTAGGATTCTGCAAACAACTGCTTTATCTTATTATTAACAGGAACTTTGAGGTGTTTTCCAGCCTTTCTGTCTGTCTTTTAAGTTTAAGTAATAAACTATATTAAATGAACCTTGAAGCATATGTCGGGTTTTCGCGTCTAAACAATGTCTGTGGTCTTGATAGAGATCATGAGAGAAAAACATTCAACCGTGACTTTGACTCAAACAGCTACAAACAGATTTGTAAACAAGATTAAAATTCTCTGATGTGTGAATGCTTTGGAGACGTGGTTGAACATCAGTCATAGCGAGAAGCTGGTTGAGAAAATAGGTTTTCGGGGCTTTAGTGTAGCACACCATGAGCAGACATGTTTCCATGCTGCTACGTGGCAGATCTTCTGAGCTTTAAACACAAGCCAACTTTGTGCGTACGACACGTGTCATGTGAGGTCATTTAAAACGCTATAATGGGTTGTACAGATTGTCGTGACCAATGCTCAGTCTGCTAATTAATCACTTGACTCCTGTCTTCCGAGTAAAGAGGCTGCTTCATCACTTCGGGTTAACTAGTTGAATTGCACAGAGGTCGCCGGTTTCAGCCTGCGCGGTGAAATGGAGGAAAATATGTCATTTTGCAGCGTAACGTTCTGTAATTGAATTTAATGACACAGCAATTTTGAGTCCTTTGGTCCCTTTTACAAGACGGTCCAAGTCATTTGAAAGTTATTAATGTTGAATCTAAGACCTCTGCTTAAAGATACAAAACAAAACAAAAAAGACTTTGTATGCATACATGGGGAGAAAATCAAATCAGGATGCTTGAATTTATGCAAATTTATCATAAGCTCTGGGTCCGATTATGTGCTCAAACGGCAAAATGCTTCCAAACTTCCACAACATTAGTTTTACAATACAAAACAGAAATAGACATAAAGGCAATTTAATCAAAATCAACACCTTACACTGTGCATCACTAAATATAAGTGGCTCTGATGGCTAAAAATGAATGATTAAACAAGCAAAGTCAGCTTCACTCTGAGCTTTGTTGTCATCTAAATATGGCCTGTCCTTTTACGGAGTATGTACGGTATTTGTTCACCAGCCTGTTTGTGTTTAACAGTCCTTCACTCAGTCTGTCTGTGTTGTGCTTGCAGAGGGAGGACTCTCTGGCGTTGTTCTCAGCAATGCTGTATGAATGTGTGACGCAGGAATGTCCAGAGATGTTGCCCACATACATTGCCATTGAGCAGGTAATGCACACACACACACACACATGCACGTAGATGTTTAGTGTACTGTACTGTACTGTACTGATGAATTGCTAAAATGGTCCACCTGACTTTTACCCATCAGTGTTCCAGTGTTTGTTGTTCAGTGAACAAGGGTTCAGTGTTCACTGATAGATCACCAATCTCAAGTTAGTTATTACTTCACTAAAGCGTGGATTGTACTTCTACAGAGATACATGTGAATGTGCACAAAAAGGGGGTTATGGGTAACTGTGGGTTGCAGAGGAGCCGACGCTTGCCTCGAAAAATCTAAAAAATGCACAGTGCGGACTTGTGTGTGAAGCAGGCTCGTCCGTTGATCCAACATCCTTTGGGCGTAGTTACATTTCTCTTCCAGGCATGTCATTCTGTTCGTTTACTTAAAATCCAAATTCTTTCAGTTTGTCTCAGTCCAGATAAGTATAAAAGAAACCTGTCAGAACAACACACGTGTACAGTCGCTCACATGCAGCTTAGAAAAGCACGGTGACGTCCTGACACACGGAACAACGCGACAAACCACAAAAATGAAAGTAATAAGATACAGAAAGCAGAAATCACAGATCTGAATCGCAGCTAAATTAAAGTCAGGGGCCGGTCTGACAATCAAAAGTAGAGAAACGTAGTAATGAAATCTCTGGAGTTTTCAGATATCCAGTGACAGATGCGGTAACAGGTGAAAACCTAACGTGGCTGTTAACCCTTGGTGCCTCTCAGGCGGTCAGCGCTCTGCGCCGGGCTGACCTGCCGCAGACCTTCCCCCTGTGGCAGATGCGTCTGGTGGTGGAGCTGTGGGACAGCAGGGTGCTGCGGGGTCCCGCCAACCGTCACGACGCCCTGCTCACTTCCGAGTTCCTGCCCGTTATGAAGAACATGGTGGATGTTGCACTGGACAGCTGGCTCAAAGGTGAGGAGAGCAGGATGGATGGGTGGATGGAGGGGTGTGTGGGAATAAAAATACATAGATACATAGAAAAAACATAGATTTAGATCATTTTCAGTAGTTTAGACAGCCGTAATGGAACACGACGTATTGATTGTCTTTAAATACGGTTTTGATATGCGGACTGATTACACAATTTTGGAAGATGGTAATCTGTGTCGTGGCACACATCCATGTCTGGGTTTGTCCAATACATAAATCACTGAACCCTGTCAAACACCCCACAACAGTGTCAGCCACTCCCACTGCAATGACTTCTTATTTTCATTAAGAGTAAGTAAGAGTCTAATCCCAAATGTTCTCTTTATTGAAGGCAGGATGATTCCTCTGTACACAACAGATGTGGATTTATACGCTGTCTGTTAAAGTGCAGCATCTCAAAAGTGACAACAGCCTGAGGCATGCTCTCACTGAAACTGTGCCAGCGCAGCACACACTGAAACTGAAAGGAAGAATGTAGACACAGCTGCAGTATTTTATATAATTAAAGCACGATCCAACCTGGTCACATACGATGCGCCTGGATTAATCAGAGCCTTTTGTATTACACCTTTTGCATTGTGTAGTAATCCATCCTAAAGTCAGTGTTTTGAGTCGTCTGGGAGACAGAATTTACATCACGACATATCGCCAAGAAGCACTAAACTTCTGGTTTCCTGATACCTGGAAGATAACCAAGCCTGACATCAGCGGCTCAGTTTCTCCAGCGCTGCTGCTTCTCATTTAATGCTGAATTACAAATTTGATGGAGAGATACCAGCCACGTTTAAGACAAACTTGCATAATTAATTTATACTTTTGACAACTTGAGGCACAAAGTGGATTGTGGCTCTGCTTAGCAGTAGTGTCACTGATATGTCACACACTGGACGTGTCTCAGCTTGTTTTCCTGCACAGGGAGTAGCAGGATAATGTCACACAGACCTGTGTGTACACTCAAACAAACACAAATTCCATAACTGGGTTGCGCACACACACCCATACACCCACATACACACACACACACACACTTACAGTAATACCTGTACACTGAAAGGCGTGGGAAACAGGTGAAGTGGTTGGACGTGGCTGTGATCAAGCAAACCGTTCAAACATGCCTTCACTTTCATGTCTGCTGAAGACTCTTAGTTCTGGCACTTAAAAGGAAAGGCAGACTAACCTGACCTCAAGCATCAGGAATGTTTCTGTTCTCTGGGACTCACCCATGAATGAAATTTGTGTCTGGATCCATCCCCCCCTTTTTTAATTTAAATGATAATTGTTTGTGATGTCAGCGACATTAGTCTTTCTGCGAAGTCCGCGCTGACAGATACTTGATGAAATGGCACAGGTTTCCCAACGATGAGGGGATTCTTTGATGACAGCAGTGCTGATTTATAAAAGACTTCAGCAGGTTTCTCTTTGCTGCAAACAAAATTCACTATGAAAGTTGGTGAATGCCACAAATTCTCTTTGATCACATCTCAGAATCAGTCTGTACGTACTGGCTGCTGCTTGCAGGGCGCACATTGTTTCTCAAACCATCAAGGCTGGTGATGAAGGTAAACAGTTGTAGGTGTTTATGCAACATCAGATGGTTTGTATCTTAAAATGCGTCAGCGCTGTCCTGTCTGCTACATCAGAGAGACGGAAGAATTAAGTTGTCTTGTACGCAGGCTTGTTTAAAATGACCTAAATTTAACATCAGTTATACAAAAAATATTAAAAAAAACTTGTTTTCTGTGTGTGTGTTTGTGTATTTTCTCTCCCAGACAACAGCTCAGTGTTGAGGTCCTACATGAGGGGCGAGGCCCTCCCTAAGACCGCCCAGTCCACCATGTTGGCCTGCTTCCTGGTGTACCGCTCCATCCCCTGCCTCAGGAACACACACACACAGCTGGAGGGTGAGTCGAACACGCGTTCTCAACAAACTGGACAGCTTCACCTGTGTACACTGGTGTTTCCATGTAAACACTGTTCAGCAGGGAATTTAACCCTGTTGCGCAGCTTTAAAGTCTCGCTGCTTTAGACTTGCACAGTGGAAGAAAGTAACAGAATACAGTTATTTAGGTGCTGTAATTAAAGAGAAGTCTTAAAATACTTTTAATTTTACTTAAATTAATCTATTTTAATCTTTAATCCAGTTTTGTGTCTTCTATAGTTTCTAGTTCCTACCAGTTATTACCTACATTAGATTAAGATGTCGTGTCAAATCTAATTCATTATTGTAAACGAAACTGTTCACAAACATTTTATAGCTTTATAGCAAAAAAGGCAGTTTCTACTAAGGCCATGTTGTCACCGGCGTCAGAGCTTCTGCTCGGCTTTTCATTTGAATAACTGTTTGACTGTCAAAAAGACAAAGTTACGCACAACTGCACAAAAAAACAAAGAGGAAAGGTCCAAAAAATGATCTGATCTGTACAGTGAACAGTAAAACGGATGCCGTGAGTGCATTTTATTGTGAAACACGTACTCTTATGTTTGATACGTTCAGTGCGTGTTGCCGATAATACTTTCTTCTTCTTGTGGATTTTGAATGCAGGATTTCAACTCGTAATGAAGTATTTTTACATTTGTTGTACCGTTGCTTTCACTTAAGCTCTTTGATCAAATTACATGATTGACTCTCTTTAAGTGAAGCCCCGTCCAAACGTCTTTTCCATCCAGACCAAAAGCAAACTGTCACAGAGAATGACTCTCGTGACCCTGACGTCGAACTCGTCTGAAGCCCTTTACTCTCTCTCTCCCCTGCAGGCTGCAGCTCACTCGGGGATTTATTGTCGCGCAGCAGTCAGCTGGGCATCCCTCTCAGAGACCTGCTGAGGCTGGTGCCTGTCCTGCTGGGCTCTGCGACACTGCAGGGTTTCCCTCTGCAGGCGTTTTGATCCTGATGCTCGGTACAAGTGAGGTGGCTAGTAACCCCTCAGAGATGCAGCTCATAGCCTTACGTTCCCACTGCGAGCACAGGTAGGACAGATAACTGATTACTACCTGTAACACCTGCGGGTGTGTGCAGGTGGGACCAAGTGGGATCATAAGAGGAAGAAGGAAATAAAATAGAAATGTACCTGCACGCTTCATGAATACTGTGGTTATTCTGTTTCTTGAGGCTCAGTCCTCATGCTAATCCTGACGTCGACTGCTGTTATTGTTTTCACTTTTGGTTTTTCCTTTTGTTCATGTCCATCGGCTTATTCTCTCGTTAGCTCGACCTCATCATCCTTATTCTGACGTGTCTTCTGCACAGATTTTGTTGCCGTGCCAACGTTTCATCGCTCTGATCGAGATGGGTTTTGTTTTAAAGCGAGCTGAGGATCAACGCTGCTGTGTTTTTCTTTTATTTTCCCAGGTGTTTCCCCAAATGAATGGAATCCCCTGATATTCAAGTGGTGTTTTCATAAGAAAACATCCACCACTGATAATCACTATTTGCACTTAGCGGGAAAAACACTGTTGTTCAGCTTCACTTGTGACTTTTTTTTGTCTCTTTCACTTCATGAGTTAAATAAACCAAATGATGCCTTTTGCATTTTATTGTATTTTATTGTATTTTAGTCCTTTTGACCAAGCGATACACAAAACAAACAATCTGTTTGAGGGAGATTACCAACAAAGATACGTGACTATGTTTTGAATCAAAAAAAGAAATTTACACCGTTGCAAATTATTAAATCAGAAGTATTCTGTCTTGTTTTGAGATGTTGTTGATCGATGTTCTCTGGTACAGTTGGAGAAGTTGAGCTCTAGGTTTTCCCCAAATCAGTGGCCATAGTTTTAGTTTTATGCTTCAGCAAGATGATGTCACACCTCTCCGCAAAGTCTTTCACACCTGGCCCATGATCGACTGATTAAAAACAGCCTCACACATGAAATAATGGGGACAGTAAACACCTCTGGGCATGACTATCACTTCCAAGACTGACCACCATTAGCTCTGACTGTAGTGTATGGTCTGCAAATCGACACACAGTCAGCAGCTGGAGCTTTTAAACCAAGCTGTTCAGTCGCCCTGGGATTTTGGTGTCCAGCTGAGTGAGGAAATGTGATGTGGGTGGTGTGTCGGGGGATGTGCCATGTGTGTTTAGCTCAGAGTCTCAGATCATTTCTAACTAACAGCTCTGAAAAACATTCCAAAGCAAATTAAAAACATCCGAACAAACAAGTGGTGCACACCCTCCTCACAGAGCTGCGACAGGCTGAGCGGCTCGTCGCGCTCGGATGCTAAAACGTGTTTTTATTCTGTACCGTGAGGTTAAATGGGAGTTACCAAAGGGTTAATTTGCATACATCTGAGCTGAAGTTTTCAACTGCCTTGGGATCATTTACTGCCTACAAATGGCCACAACTTCTTGTCAGCGGTTGTCAGTAATTAGCTTCACAGGAAGAAGCTTGTAATGATGGATCAACAGTGTCTCTTCTATGTGTTCTAAGTCTATTCTCCCTCATGCCAAAGCTAATTCCCCTGGTCTGGGCGGACAAAACACAGGATTTGACACATCTGTTAAGCTCTGAATGTGCTAGTCCGCCCACGTTTAAAGACCGTTGTGCTTGCTGCAGAAGAAGATATTAAACAAACCTTCTCTGAATGATTGTCTCAGCATTTTGAAACTTGAAAAGGCCCCAAAATAGCAACCAGACCTGACTCACATGCTTCGTGTGATTTAGGAGAAACTTTCTGTCCTACGTCTGTGTGGACTCACCCACAAGACATTTCGTGCTCATTTCTGTTATGTCTATCTAGCATACACCCTGGCTTTTATCAGCATTCAAAGTTGTGTTGGGTGGATGGCTGACATTGTTCTTTTGTTCTCATACGTCAGGCATCCTGTGTGCATTGAAACTCCCAAGGGATGAGGTCAAATCTTATCATTAGGACCCCCTGCTGCGTGTTCTGACCTCACTCCTCACTATCCCATGATGTAGCGTCATGTTTGACTGGGTATCCTTTATCACACAGTATAATTTGTAAGATAACCAGGCCTTCAGTGCCCTAATGTGTGTTTAGCTTGCTGATAATGTGTGTGGTTTCCAGGAAACACATGGCGTTGCAGTCAACACATCTAAGCAAACATTCCAGGGAAATGTCACATGGCCGTAACCAGTTAACTTAGAGTCTAGGTCCGACAGGAAGTGGGACAGCCCAAGGTTGCCTTTGGCGTGTTTAAGATGATCAAAGTCTGCTGGGTTTTAATAGTCCTGGAGTCTCCACTGAAGACAGTTTAAATGACCCTTCATCTTTCCCGAACTTGTATGAGCCACTTGTATCCCTGCTTTCGTGGAGCCGCAGGGCCACAGTGTGCACGGAGTAAATGGATAAATACAGGGAATGGCAGAAAAAGAGCAATCAGACAGATTTTACAAGCTAAGTAGTGCCTTGTGTCGACAAGGAGACACTCAGTCTGAGGCAGTTTAGAGACTGCGGCTCATTACAGGATGCAGGTTGTTTGTGTGTACACATGCTTGTACATGAGCTATGTGATTTATCTCTCAGTCTGTTTGATGGATAAAAATAGGGATGGAGGTTGAAAAGAGGAGTCGGAGGGGGACGAAGGACAGATGAGTGAAAGTGAAACCAAACTCAATCTGGCTTAGTCTGGTCATAATATCACTGTGGGTGCTTTCTAAATTAAAAATACCAGCAGAGGAGACCCAACAACACTCAAACAGAGAACATGTTTGATACCGGCATGACTATCACAAGATTGCAGTGCTGATGTGCACCAAGGCTGACTTTCCGACAAATTGGGAGGAGATGAGGACCTGTTAACTACATCCTGACCTGGTCTGGTAGCGAGAGATGCTAAGTTTAAGCTACACTGACTGCAGAGCTCGAGGGATGGGGACAGCGGCCCGTTCACAGCGGACGTCGTTCTCCCTCAGTCGTAAAGTTAGGGAACACCCTCAAGTGACATTCTCGGCTCTGAAAAGGATCATCTCCAGTGATTTTAGAGATTTTCTGACTTGACGAGCTATAGCTAAGTCCCACGTTTATGATTTAGAGTGTAACAGCCTCTTTCATCCTTTCCCTCGCGTCCAAGCCCATAACTGGGCAAATGCAGTACTATTAAATTTGCGAATGAGACAATACCGTTTCACTAATCTGCTTTTTCGTTGACTTATATTATAGCTTTTGTGTAGCGAGATCTGTGACAGCAGTGCCACGGGTACTAAAGGGCTCAGTGATTGTGTGTCTTTGATATTGACTGAAGGGTCATCTCTGGCTGACTTGACAGCTACAGCTATCTTGCGCCGCTCCTGAACACTTTTAAAAGGGTATTAAATCAGCCATATATGAAAAATCTCAAAAAAAAATATTGAAAAAGATAAGTTTGGGGACTCAGTAACCAATAAAAAAATGATGAAACGTTAAAAATAAATGAAAATCGATAAAACACAATGAATGGAAAAAGTTTGAAACTAATGATTAACACTTACGAAAGGCTGAAGGCTCATCTACAGCGTCTTTCTGATAAAATCCTTGGATGGACTAGAAGGCCATTTGCAGAGGATCTGAGGGATCTTTCAGGCACGTACTGTACCTGACAAGCATGTCTGCGAGATAAGATGGTGGCATTGCTGTTCACTGAAAGTCTAGAGAGGGAATCTTAAATTCTTAGTGAGCACGTAACTTCATGCATTTCATCCACTTTTTATCTCCACCTGCCCTGCTGCAGCAGCTAACGTTCGTCAGGTGTAAGATTAGCTGTCAAGGTTAGACAGTCTGTCTGTCCATTAGCTGTGGGGGTGGTCTGTCACTCGTGATCTGAGCCTTTCTATGGTTGGATTGATTGAAAATTACTGTGGATCAGATTTAAACGCCTCGCAGAATGTGAGATTGTGCAATAGTGTGGGAGTTGTTTTTGTCCCAGACGACACTGAGGTATGTGTTGGGAAACCTTGACTGGGTCCCGTGTTTGTGAGGACCGTCTGTCTGCGCTGAGCTTGTGGGAAAAAGAGCGCTGCCTCCAGGAAAAAAAACAAAAAAAAACAAAAAACCTTCTCGTGTTTGTTTCCACAATAATCCAATCTGAGTGTGTCACAGTTAACACGCCCTGCAACCCTGTGGCTTTTCCTTGTGTCGCAACTTTACACACACAGGAGCACAAAGTATTGAGGTGCACCTTGTTTTAACCCTCACTTTATATCCACAGCCTGACAGCGGACCAGTGTAATGCATCAACGTTGTAAAGAAGAGGAAAAAAAAACGGGGGGGGGGGCTTTTTTTTGACGTTATCCTTCTGTTTCCTTGGAAATCTTTTTAGTACATCATAGGAGCCAAGAAAACAGAGTCTCAACTTTTGCAGATGTCTTTTTCTTTTGCATTCCAGACAATATCACTTATTCAACTGACTGGTTATAACCCTGTATGAGCAATTCATACTGGAGTTTGAGTTTGAAACTAGACCACAAGTTCTTTGTTGCCTGTTGCCCTCTTTCGTGGCTCATACGTTTGTTGTTGTTGTTGTTTTTTGTTGTTGTGGAGCCAATAAGCCGGGATAAACTTGCTGCAAAATAAGGCTAAGAAGAGGATCGGACAATACAAGCGCTGAATTGAACCACTGTTGTTTTCAATCTTTATGCTAAGCTAGGCTAATCGCTTACTCACTTTTTTAAGAGGCAGGTATGAGAGAGGTATCAATCCTTTCGCACGACTGTCAGCAGGACGACCTCCTCGTCCCTGATTGTTTGAAGGTTGCCACCACAAAGTATCGACCTGAAGAAGTAAAATCGAGTAATTACAAGGCGCAAATGTTGAATGTTTGGAGGAAAAATAGACATTTTATGTCATAAAGATTTCCGTTAATCGGTGGATTGTATTAGAACTCGTACAGTCCATCGATCCAGGTAATTTGGGCCGGTATCACTGCCGTACTCACTTATTTTGTGTCAGTCCAACATGTGACAGTCCTGCTGCCTGTTCCTCAGAGGTATAACTTTTGGGGTCGTGCGGGGTTTTCCTCAGAGAAATTCATTGGATGACATCTGGGTCATTTATGGGGCAAAGGTGTTGAAACGCCATAATCCCGACATGACAACACATCTCTACTTCCCTCTCCTCTAACGTTCCACTCATCTCCAGCGTGTCAACCCCGCGCGCAGAGAAGTTTGCGCACAATTTGGACCTCAAGAGAAATTATGTAAATCTAAACAGGAAATTTCTCGCTCAGCTTTTGTGCAGAAACTGGGCAGGGTTCGTCTCTGTTCGTTAAATACAGAAGTGCACGTCTGCATGAGGAAGTCATTATACTCATCCCACTGTGACTTGAGTGTGAACAACTTGGTTGACCCTTCCAACCATTCAGGCAGCGACAAAGATGCCCTTTCCTCTTCACAGGCGGCCCATGTCTATTTTTTGAGCATGGCATCGAGAGACAAACGAAACAGGCTGCAGGGAATTCACCCCAGCTTTTGCCACAACTTCTGCTTTTAATTCCTCTGAATGTGTGTTTGTGCGTATTCATGAAAATGTGCAGAATTCCCCCGTCTTTTCATGCATATCAGCTTTTAATATTTCTAGATTTGGGAAAAGAACATAAGAAATATGACATACTGTATGGGGTCGATGTGGATTGTCTTGTTGGACTTGGAGTGTTTTATTGTAATACTACTACTAATTCTACTGTGATCAGTGGTTGTTGATCAGTGTTAGGATACAAGTATTGTAATTTCCATTATTTATAGATGATAACTTGACTTGTTAAAGCTCGTTGGTCATTACATCATTCCCTTTTTGGCCACATGATACCTATCTTACTTGCCTCTTCAAATAATTTTTTTTTTTTTAGTTTTATAATGTATCTACTTGAAACTACAAACTGGAGACCAGTTTTAGAGAAAACACCAGCCAGGTGAGTTCTGCTGCATTAAAAATACACCACAGACCACAGAAAATCAGATTTTCCCCACATTATTTGCTGCGGGCAATCCCTTCTTCAAGGTTTCATCTTTCGCCTCCATCAGGTCAGAGTTTCACGACTACTCGCCTGCTAAACTGACGCTCGCCCGTCGCAGCTGTACATTGTGAACAGTATTGGTATGCTCACTTATTGCAGTGGTGCAGCCTCACAGAGCTGCTGACAAGGCTTTTGACTCTTGTTCTTGATTAAATTCACTTTCTACATTAAAAACAAAAGTCACTTTATATCAGTAAACTGAAACTTGTTGAGCATTTTTAGGACATTAAGCTCTTTGACACACATCCCAGCACTTTAGAAATTAGTCTTGGACTTTCTGTTGTTATATTTTACATTTTTATATCGTGTGACATGCAGTGTGTTCCTGTTAGTACTGCCAGTTACTCTTAATGTGCCTATTTAAAGATAATTAGTTCTGATTTACACTGCTTGAAGTTCCAGGTGAGTGACTACGATGCCACAAAGGCTGCTAAGATGAAAACATTGAGCGAGGTACAAACAAAGCTGATCTTCATATATTTTGTTTTCATTTTCTACGTCTCCTAAAACCTTTAATGTCTGTATTTCACAGAAGATTCCAATGATAAGGAAGTTGAACACAGATAACGATGCTGAGTTCACTCCATTGTTCATAAAGGTCATTGACAGGAGTGTTTGTACCTTAAGCCATTGTTAAAGTAACCTAACATTAAGCCCTCGTTGTCGATGTGTGTGATCGAGTTTAACGCTGATGACAGACATAGAGCTCCATTCATGATGAGGCTTCCTCTGGTGCGACGGAGAAGGGGAGGACTGACAGGGTGGGTGTGACCAAAATGACAAATATGTATTACACTGCAAGTCTGGCAGCAACCTCAGTATGAATGGTGGAGCTGCAGTGGACGGGTCTGATGTGACAATTAAGAAAGTTAGTGAGCAGGGACTCGGAAAGAGAGAGAGAGAGAGAGAGAGAGGAGCTCATGGTTTGCGGTGCGTTCAGGGAGGGTATTAGTCCGCACAAAAGTCTGAAAGTGAAAGAAAATGTGTCAGATCAAATACTGGGGCAAGTGCGCGCCGCGCAAATGTTGGCAGAGTTTAAAAAGAAAAAAGAAAAGACGTGCAAATTTTGCGCCTGGCCGCCAGTGATGTTGGGTAAGTCTGTCACTTCATCTTCTTACATTACGCACAATTAAACGCGTAAAAGCTCATTTTCCATTTCACAGCTGTGCTCCCTTCACAGTCCAAAATGAGTAAGCTGTCAGATCAAACTCTACCCTCGCTGAGGTTGACTGTGTCCAATTTTACATCGACGTGTCAATAATTTCTTGCACAGAACTGAACATTGCAGAACTGTCAACTGTTCTAAGAAGTTAAGAGACGTTTGAGGGCCACACAGAGCTCAGTCATGCGTAATGGGCGGTTTGCGCAAACATAAAAGGAAGTATGCGGTGTCAGCCAGAGATAGTAACCCGGTCTTCCTCTTCCTTTTGTATTTTTCAAAAAATATATTGAATGACCTATTCTGAAACGTTTCTCTTTGACTTGGTCGCACCCTTTATTCGCCTGGGTGCTGTTGCCATGAGTGCACAAAAGCGCCACCCAAGCAGCAGCCGGTTCTTATTTATTAACTCGCAGAAAATATTCTTGTGACTTGTGTGAACTCCACTGATCTTTTTATAGTCTGATCCTTATCGGCATGCGAAGTTTGGTTTGTGAGCGTCACCTCCTGGAAAGTGATTCTTACCAGAATGCAGTGGGCGTCACTTAAATACTTCTTGAGCGTCTATGGTCGGGGAAGATTTACAGCTGATGCGTTCAGGCGCTGTCGGAGACGAGTAAGGCCTCAGAATGAAGACTTAAAAAAGAGAACTGATCTTATATCTGCTCTTATGTAACAGTTACAACAGAACAAACTGCCAAATGATGACGTTAGGAGTTAAGACTAGACCCAGCACAATGAATGGAAAATCAGACGTACACTTGAGGGTTTGTTTGATTAAAAACTACAATTTGTGACAAGTGAATGCTACTGAGAAACACTAAAAATCAGTTCCAGTGGCAACACATTGTACTCTCCTCAAATTCACTGCTTTGCAGTTGCACAGGATAGCTAAGCCACACGGTCTATTTAGTGACTGTGGCGAAACTCACGAAACTGTAGAGTTTTAGCCCACTTTTCAGGGTATTTTAAGGATTCCTCGTATTTGTTGGCGTGGTATCTTAGAGCTTAGTGAAAAGTTGGCTCCAAAGTCTTTCCCAAGCGACTTTGGTCACAAGCCTATATAATTAATGGCCTAGCAGAGTTACAGCTGCTCTAATACAACATGAAGACTGTTGTGAGCTGCCTGCCCTAGTGCAAATAAAGTAAGATAAAACAAATATGAAGAATACTACACAAGCAAATAATGCACAAGATGAGCCAGTTGGTGGCTTTTCTATGCTTCACGTGGCGCCATCTTGGATTTAGGTTACTTGATGGGAGCGTATTTTGGCAACCAGTTTCAAATAAGAAAGTTCAGTTATGACCTTGAATCGATTCACCAAAAAGAGCAAAGTCACGTTCCACCTACTAGATTTTTCTGAAACCTTCGACTGCATCACACAGTTTTTGTTGGTGAGCAGTGACAGCTAAACAGATTCTGTCCACTGCTGAAGATGGTGAGAGGTGGTTGTGAGCTCTTAGAAAAGCTGACAGGGTTTGCTTCAGTTACCACTTCTACCTATGAGGACCTTGATGTTGAAAGCTCAGAGGAATCCTAGTCAGTTGACCTTGAGTTGTTTGATAATTAATCTCTTTGGCTTCGGTTACAGCTCAGATTAAAGTCACATATCAGCCTTTAGTGAGATATGATTTTAGCCTTCCTCTCTTTTCCTGGTTGCTCTGGCATAGTTTTAGCATTTCCAACAGTATTTGAACCCATCACCACATCAGCGAGCGGATTTCCTACAAATGTATTTCGTAGGACACAACATGGTGCAATTACACAACTTTTCTTAAAAAAAAAAAAAAAAAAAATCCTTTTCTAAGAAACATCTTTGCTCACTTTCTTCCAATACAGAACTGAAAGATTCAAAGAAACACTAATTCACACTAATTTCTCTCTAAACTCTCACAAAACATTTCTTTTCTATAGTCCCATTTGCCCATTGTCATGTCAGAACCTCATGTCTGCATTATCTGGACTCATTAAAGATGAAGTAAAGTAAAGATGTAGAAGAACTCTCTCAGGTGTGTGTGTGTGAGAGTGAGTGTATGAGTGTATGTCTGTGTGTGTTTCATAATGAGTGACATGGGGTTTCCCTGCCCCCTGTTTCCTCCATTCATGTGGCTGGAGACTGTGAAGTATAGAGCTGTCAACCCGGATATGAGCTGAATATTGAGCAAGCCTATTTGAGGGAGAGAGAGGAAGAGAGACAGTACATGTGAACAGTGAGCAAGAGTGTGTGTGTGTGTGTGTGTGTGTGTGTGTGTGTGTGTGTGTGTGTGGGAGGGGGGGGTTGAGAGACACAATAGGAGGGAGTGTGTTTGCATGTTTTATTTATACAACCTTTAATTTAAGAGACTTGTTCTTTGAGCTCATGTATTGTATTGTGTGCGTGTGTGTGTGTGCACGTGCACGCGGTATCCGTAAAGACTGTGGCTCATCGTCATTTCCTCATTGTGCTTCCTAGTGACCTTGGCGGCACAAGCTTCCTCTTGTCACATCATTTTGCATCCCCGGTGACTAAATATGCTGCTTAGCAGGATGTTCCTCTGACTTTAATAGATATCATGTAGTTTTCTGGCAATGATACAAGATGACAGATTATATGTAAACTACATATCTGAAAGATATTTTCCTTCTCATACTGATAAGCAGTATTACTTCCAGCCAAGTGTGATTTCTTCGCAGATATCCAGCTGTTGCACAAAACACAAGGCAAGTTAAAGGGCTTTAGTTAATCTGTGACTCATACAGATGCAAATCAAAAACTGCAATGGTTATTTTCACTTGTACTTCTCTCACACAAAAATCTATTGTCTATAACTGTCCGTTGTTTATCTATAAAATGTATTTTATAATCACTGTGCAAGACTGAGATCATATTTCGGCATTTTAAAGTACAATTTCAAGTCAGTCCTAGCGACGACCTCCGTTGTTGAGCGGCCACTAGGGGGCAGTGTTAACTCTTAAAGTGTATATCGTCAGCCTAATAGCATATCTGCCTAACTCATTTGGAATGAATTTGAGTTAGGCAGATATGCTATTAGGCTGACGATATGGCCTTAAAACTAGTTTTGAATTTTAAAAATCTGAGCAGCCGGAAAAGTAATCACGCTGCCGAGCATTGGCTGGCGATTCTGTCAGCGCCCACAAGCATGCTGTACATGCATATGCTAATGCAGAGTGAAAACCCTTGAAGAAATCCCTGATGCACTAGCAGGTGTTTCCTCTTATTTCACTTAATTAGATCTGACTCACTTTGCACGATTGACATCGACCTCTACAGGCCTCTGCAGACACTTCGACTCTGGCAGAAAAACAAGGTGTCACTGTTCATGTAGCATTAAAGGGGAACCGAAGCAACTTAATTCCATTAATTTTAGCAATTACACCCGACGTGTGAAAACAGCGTCATGTGTGACGAAGGCCTTTTTGAATGGGGATGTACTGTTGGTACAATATGTTTAGTCCACCCAACACGGGAGGCGTGTTAATCAGCTGGATTAAGTCTGTGGGTGTACAGGCCCGTTTGTGAGCATCTGTCTGACATTTGGGAAATTCTGTTGCTGTTGCCAAGAGTCAGACAAAGAGATTCATGCCGTTCTCTCATTTTGATTCAAAGTCGTCTGATGTGTATTTATATTGACTTGTGCAGCACTGAATGACACTCCACCCAGACTTGACCTATGCATACATAAATAATTTATCTTGCTTTATTACTTGGTTCCATTCAGGTGTGCCAGCTCAATGGCCCTGCTGTTGTGCATGTTGAGTCGCTGGCATAGAGCTGAAACAACCCATTGCTTAAATGATTTGTCAGTTGATTTGAAAATGCATCTGATAATTCATTATTGGTGAATCATTGCATCCTTTTCTCAAGCCAAAATGTCAAATATTCTCTAGTTCCAGCCTTTTATATGCCAGGATTTGCTGCATTGGTCCATTTCATACTTCTTAACATCAACTTAACACTTGGAATGTAATAATTAAACAAATACTTATTATATAGCTTAGACCATTAATCATTTAATAGGCAATTACATGATAATAATTATGAATAATTGTTATTTTCAGCCTCACAAGCATCAAAAGTTGTGCTGTTAGCTTCTTTAGGTTCAGGATTTGTTAGCGTAGCTTAGCAGAAATGCTTCAAATAAGAAAGCAGCCAGTCACACCATGATCTCAGTAAAGGACGCCCTCTCTAGTCTATCTGTGATACTGAACTGTTGAGCCGTGAGCTGGTGAGCATGGAAATAAATTCAAAGCAGGAACTGGCTGATTATATGTTGCACTGTGTGCTGTGTCTCCCTGCAGACAAATAAGGGGAAATGTACACAAGAGATGTTGCCATGGAGACACAAGCAGAAACAGAGAAAGATGAGAGACAAAGCTGTGAGGTTCATTTCAAGTTCAGCATCATCTGCCGCTGCCACGTCCGATTTGGGATTGATTAAGATTCATGCGTTGAAGAATCAACCACAGCAGACGGGGGAAAGTGTGACAAAAACAAACTAAAATCCTAAGTTTGTCTCATGTTCAGAGAGATCTGGGGAAATCCAAACCAAGGAATGCAGCACACAAAGTTGGAAAGGAGACTTGGAGCAAAAAGGGCATTGCTTCTGGTGCTGGCTTTTCTCTTACAGCCGGCCGAATAGCAGCTACAAGGACTTTTAAAAGACATTTGTTGTGCCTTTTCGATTATATAAGATACCCTGGTTGCAGGAGATTCATTTACATTGACTGAATATAACATGTGCCTATAACTATTTCAACCAGTTTTATCAAGGCGTCCACCCATTAATCAGTCTACAACCACACAAAGCTAAGACTCATTGATTAGAAACAGCATGTGTATCTTTGCCACCTGTTGAAGTGGCAAATACCTGTACCTCTGTATGCTCACTGAATCACTGTAACTCTTCGTGTTATGATTTTCCCACTTTTCAATGCTCAGATAAAATTCCTCCAAACGTTATGTCCCACCTGCTTATCCTGTTACACTCGCATAATATAAATATTTGGAAGCTACATACTTTTGAAATGAACAGGACTCTAATATAAATATTTAAGCTTGATAACCTCAGACCATCGGAGGGTACATGCAACAACTCTTTAGCAGGCCTGAGCTGGCAGCTATGCCCAGTCAACCACAGAGGAGGTACGTCCTCAGACTTTACAGTAGTGGGCTTACTCTGTGTTTCTGAGCATGCACTCAGCAGATGTCTTCGGAGCCTACTTCTGCTCTTTGCGTTGCAAAGAGAGCGATGCAAACCACAGATAGCTCATTCAAATGAAAGTAAACTCTGTGTCTATTTCTGCAGCGACAAAACCAAATGAGTAGGCAGCTTTTACATCACACACACATGCATACATACTGAAATTAGCTCAAGTCATCTCACTGCATACAGTTTTAATCCTTATCGGCTCCAATTCAGCCTGAATCATGACGAGTCATTGGTGAAATAGATGCAACTGCGCAGGGGTGAGAATGACTTTTAACTCTTTTAATACTGAATAGATGCAATTCACTGTGTTTGACTCACTGATTGAAAGCTCGTTGCTTAATTGGAGGCCCTTAATGTGATCTTTCAACAAGTAAAGATTTGAACAGTTGTTGCAGCTGCATCTCCATTTTCATGCTCTCACTTCACTTGAAGTACTGAGTACCTTGTTCCTCTGTGTGTTCCTCCTCTTTTTTTAACACCTTTTGGTCTCATGAAACCACGGTGGATAAAGTCCCAGATGCAACGTGGTTTTTCTTGACGTTTTTTAACATTGGGCAGCCACCATGTTTTCACTATTAGCAGTTGTAGTTTCAGTGGAGTTTGTGGGTCTCATTATGGTCCTAAGTTTGATATTTTGGGGAAATACACTTATGTGCTTTCTTGCTGTCAGTTAAAAGATAGATATCGCTCTAATGCCTGTGGATTAAGAATGGAGCTAGAGTTTGGAGGCAATTAACCTAGCTTAGCATAAAGACTGCACACAGGGGGAAACAGCTAGCCTGGCTCTGTCAAGAAGTCACACCACTTGGCTGTTGGGTTTCTCATCAACCTCTCAGCGAGAAGGTGAAAATAAATGGATTTCCCAAATGCTAGCTATTCCTTTAATGAACTGGGATGGGGAATTAATCAAACCCAGGGAACATTTGACATGAAATTTAAACACAGCACTAGGCGTGTCTGCTTGAGTGAGCCACGGGTCATCCTCAGGTGCAAAAACAGAAAGAAGGAAGCTGTAGCTGGTTCAAACTTCGCTCATAAGATGAAAGAGAGCGGCGATTCCACTGTGCAGGTACTCCTCACTTATCCTATCAAGCACCTATTCCCCCTGAGGTTTTGTGGATGTGTGCACTTGACTGCCCTGGCATAAAACTGTTAGCTCTACTGCTGAAAGAGTCTCTCTACAGCGTTCAGAGTGCAGTGTCATTGTAGGTGTACAGCACATGCATCACCACGGTGCATGTTAACGCAAACACATGCGTCATTCAAAGCACAGGGACAGACACTTCCTCTTCTGTCAGTGTATACCCTCGATTTTGACATAATAGCTACCCACCCTCAGGCAATAAAAATATCTGTAACATCTCAACTTTTCAGGAACTTAAAACATCTGCCTTGTCTGTAGTTTGCGTTGCATGTTTTACATCGCCAGAGGGGTTTGATCTTTTTCTGTGACGCTAAGCATTGGTGAGAAACGAGATCCTTCTTAAAACATGAAAACCCACAAAATTTGTTTTATGCAAAATCCTCACTGAACCAATGGTTTAGTCATGTGAAAAAAAAATATGTAAAGGGGTGTGGAGGGATCTGTGTCTATGTTCACTGACTTTATTGTTCAGGCTTGTGTGTGTGTGTGTGTGTGAGCTTTATGATGCTGTGTGTGCACACTGTGTGTGTGAGTGGGTGCAGAGTTTGTGCATACCTGTTGCTCCTGTGGCCAGCTGGAACCTCTTATCCTTCCATTCTGGTAGGTAAAGTGAAAGTACAGCGAGCTGATCAGACTAATCTCCAAGCAGCATCCCCACCTTATCATGCTGTCTTTTTATTTTCACCAGCCATGTTATATAGTCTTATCAGCTGATAACTAGCTGTGCCTGTAGTTTACTTGGGTGGCTTTCTTATCTCTGTGGCGTGTTAGCGTGCCTCCAGCATGGAGGTTAAAAAAATGTTTTCATTCCTGTTTCTAAGAAAGATTTCTCAGAAAGTTTCAGGTCTAGCATCACAGACTGCCCTCAGCTCATGTGATTGTGTTGTGATTTCAACCTCTGATTGATTATTGTTTGCTTTGAGCTTTGGTGACACACATGGAGCCTCTGCTCTGTTTATCACATGGTTGCATGCAACAGTTGGGGTGTTTGTAAGTGTTGTCAAAGTGGGGCTGGCTGTATTAATATCCCAGCTGTATGTGCTAACTAGTGCCAGAAGAGTGGAAAAGCAAAATAAACAGTCAGTACACATGATAAGATAACAAGAAATGACTTTTAGATAAGAACATTTAAGATTCTGAATAGACACAGAACTTTAAAAACTGCATAGACCTGCAGGGAGAGTCTTCTAACTTATATTTGCATATCTCTTGTTGATTGAATCTATATTTATATGCAACTGCAGTTTTGTTTTTGGAGACTGTGACAACATGTTGAATCTTTGGTTCCACCCAGTGGAGAGGACTATTAATAGACTTAAAACTGGGCAAAGACGGCAGTTTTTCTTGTTGCATGTTGTTAGACTCTGCAGAGACCCCTGCACGGTGGGTGGACAGTAAGACCATCAAGAACTGGTCTCTTTCCATTTTCACTTCAGTTAGAGAAAGTCTGACTTCAGCAACTGTAACAGCATAGCATTCAGTTCCGTTCCCATGTCTGTTATCAGTTCTTGAACTTTGAAACAAACCCTCTTCCTGATTTAACAGTTAATTGTTGCAACAGTTCACTCACGCCCATAATACACACATTTCTTGTGGTCAGGTTTTGTTGGGCGACCATGCTGATTTCCAGTAAGATGCACCCATAAGCTTCAGTTGGGTGGATGGAGGATGTGTGACAGTTCTTATGTTGACGGCACTTAGGGGTTAACTGTCTCACACTGTGCAACTTGACGGTAGCAAACGGCTGCCACAAGTGCACCGTACACTACCACTGTGGGGTTTTTAGTCAGAGCAACTGGTTTCCAGTAAAGACCTGCACCCAGTGGCTTCACAGTAGAGGAAGTGGTGGTGGTGGAGTCTGAAACTCTATTCAGAAAAAGAAAAGGTTTCATACATCAATTGCTTATCTTTCATCCAAATTAGTGTTTGCCTCACATGCATGTACAGTATTTTTTTATTTCATTGAGTCTTTGTTAGAGCTGCTTCCTGTGAGCACCCGCAGTGAAAGAAGAGTCAAAGGCCGCGGCACACTACGATGTGAATACAGTAAATGTGCATCTTATTTTAAGGCATCTCGAGGTACTGCACAACTTTATCGCACAATTCTCATAATTCATTGTCAAAAACCGAGCTGACACAGTATTTTTGTGTAAAAGGTGACCAAGTAAGGATCTGAGCTTTGTATTAAGAGACAGTAAATGTGACTGTGACAGTAAATCAGTCAAATTTAAGGTTTAAAGACACAAAGACGGCGTGAACACTTTACCAAACCTTATAATAAGATCTCTTTCTCTTGATTCTGAATCTATTCTGGTATAATTTGCTCGTGAGGTGGAGCCAGTGTAACGACCCTACATACACGGGCTTATATCGCCACTTAGTGGAAAAGCACAGATATTGCATTTAGTGGACATATCTACATCCACTGAAAGTCCATCCGCCCACTGTGGGTTATTAGATTAATAAAAGCACCATTTAATTGATTTATTTATTCCTTTTAAATGACTTTTCACATTTACTTTTAATTGCTTCAGCAAATCTCATTGCTTGCTTGGGCCCCAGGAACTTGTGATGGGCAGTTTTTTTACTATTTCCTGACATCTTATAGATCTGGAATCTATATGTGTTGATTGACTGATAGTGATTGATTAATCACTGATGACAATAATCGTTTGCTGCAGCTCTACACTCCACAGCCCAGGCTTTTCTTTGTAAGGCGACTCGGGCCAACATTTGACTCTGCCTCCACCTGCTGGTTAAGTCTGAAACCTTCTTCCAACCCTGAAGTTACTCTTTCTTTATCTTTAAAAAAAAACTTTTATTATTTTTTATCAAAATGGACCTGAGGCAAAAATGTCAAGCATCTGTATTTAGATTACAGATTACATTACACTGTTACATAAGGCTGAAGCATCACCATTTGTAATGTACTGTGTATATAAGGTATAAGGTAGCAGCCCAGCTCAGGCTTTTAAATGCAGGGTAAAGGTCGATTCAACCGACTGTGTGGTTACGTACGTGTGAATATGCATGTGTCTGTATGAATTTCTATTGGTACGGTTATAAATGGGTCAGATTGTGCTCTGAACCACCCAAAACAGGATTTTTAGGAAATCTAAAGTGTTTTTGTATTCATGCCGCACCGAAACCAACTGACAAAAATACAGATTTATTAAATGTGTCTAAAAATGTATTGTGATTGTCTCAGTTAGTTTAAGGGAGGCTCTGTTTAACTCGCTGGCAACTAAAAAGTTAAGAACGACAGTTCTTGTTAGTGTGCGTCCTGCTTAACACCAGGAGGGGGCAGTGTTTTCCAACTTCATCCCTCATCAGCTGAGTGTCTCTGTGCTGGAACTGAGGCTCAGTGTGTTTTGTGCCCTCCAGCGCACAATCAGTGGATTCTTTCAACCTCTGTCATTTCCAGTGGGTGAACGTTTGAACCCCCCCCCGAGGAATGGCTGATATTGATTGGCTGGTGGGTGCCAGCTGGTGGTATTGATTGGCATACATTAAAAGGCAACAATGGAGGAGAGCAGTGAGAAACAGTCAGGTTTTGTTTCACACAGTGGATCAACTCAGTGAAGGCAGAGACAGCTGTGGCAATGCTAATTTAGAGAGTGTGTGATTCTCCTTCATAGTGAGTATTGATTTCTCTGGACTTGGAAGTTTTCCATTATTAGTGATATAAAGGGACAGCTGCACCTGTTCAGGAACCTCCTCAGGTTGTTAATTAAGGATGAATATTCCTTAAACGAGACCTACAGTATCCAACACTCACCTCTTCTCTGTCGCTTGCTCCATCTTGGACTTTAGTCACTGAGAGTCAACATCTCTTTGTTCCTCAGAAATGGATTCAAACAGCAATCCAGCTTCCACAGAGGAAACAGCACTAAGAGTTTACAGCATGACAGTAGTGCTTTGAGCTACATGCTAACATGCATAACAAGGCATATATGATATTGTTACTTTTTAATAAAGTAATTTGTTTGCAGCCCCCTAAAACCACTGGCATAGTCGTGTCAGTGCATAAAGCGTGCACATTTCAAACCGGTCTATATTTATCACTGCTCAAAAAAATCAATATATCTACCGCTGTATTGGTAATCTTTCATTTATTTCCCCTCTCAAACTGGTATCAGTACAAAAAGCTGGTATGTCTTTGAGATGTTGCTTTAAAACATTTCACATGTGTGTTTTTCACATCTTTGTTTTTTCCTCAATAGTGAACAACGATATTTGTCCACTGTCTACTCCATTCTACGCCTCTTCAACACCAGGATCTAATGATCTTAGTCATTTCACAATATTTTCAAATGAACTGAAGTGCTCCGAGTAAAATAGACAGTAGGTTATTTCAAAATGCAACCTCAGTTCCCATTTACTGTTTACTGGAGTCTGTACTTATCTGGTCTTTTAGTCTGATTGGACTGTGATTAACACACTCTACATGTTTTGTTCCAGTGACGGGGAAACTTTTCCATTTAGAAAGTGGAAATGTGATGCCTCCTCCAGTCTCATCTGGATTAAAAGTGCACTGATAATACCTTTATCTCTCCCGATATCATTTCAGTATTTGTATTTTCATCATTTTGTTATTGAAGGGTTATAAAAACGTGTTTTTATTCCAGAGCTGCATTTTCATTGTTCGGATCAGATGTCAGAAAATCAATTATACTTTCACCGGCATGTAAGACAAGTCAGTTTCTTAGTCTGAGACCGTCACGTATCAAAAAGGCTGCTGATTGAGTTTCTGACAACCAATCGATTGATCAGAGAATCATTGCGACCCTAGTTACGCTTTTTACACCACAGCAACTACAAGAAGAGTATTCAATGTGATCTGAGTATTAATTTAATTAAAGTAAGACCGAGTCACTGCTGGACTCCCAGCGGAGACAAATATCCCACCTGCCCCCGCAGCCTTGGTGGTCTTCCTCAGGCATGAGCCGTGGAAACACGTCCACAGTTGCTGTCACATACACTCAGCCCACTGGACCACACAGACAAATCTTGGAATATACACAGTATTCCTCCCACACCCGTACAAACCCATAAGATTGGAGACATTGGCAAATCCACACTCAGGCTTCCACACTAACACAGGATATTCCCCTTGCCTACACGCACACTCACCCCACTGTCACTGTCTCTCAGTGGGCTGAAGAGAAACACAATAGCGTCCTAATGTGGCACCTGGAAAACTAATGGTGTTTGCAATCAAAAGGAGGTGAGTCAGATCCTCTGGTCCCCTCTGACTCATGACCTACACCCAGACAGGACTGTCTCAGGCTGGATTGTCTGGAGGAGGAGGAGGAGGGGAGGAAAGGAAATGTTGGGAGGGGGAAATGAGGGAGGTGTGGAATTAATTTTGAGGGGGAGGACAAAACAGGATAAACACTGCAATGTGGTATTTGTCTGATTTTAGAGGCTGTAGCTGGTTTGTGTTCAGTAAATATCCTGTTAGATATCATTATGACAGCGTTGCTGATTGACCACTACTCCCCTTTAATAGTGCTGCGTATTTTCAGTATGTCCCATAGCTCTGTTTTGTTTTTTTAGAGTCATGTCTTTGCAGATTTTGCAGCTCATGTAACAGCACACGAGGTCTCCGTTGTTTGCTTATTTTGCTCTCACTTGTGAAAATGATGACTTTAGATTTTCTGCTAAAGTCTGACACATAATGCGCGTTCACATTTATATGACTCACTTGTGCAGGTGCCTTTTGTAACAGTGATTTACAGTAGGTGCTGCCCGAGCTGTGGGTGAACCAGTCACAAATACTGCAGCATTATTTATTGTAACACAGCTGCAAAATAATGTGCAAATGCAAAAAGCAGTGCATTTGCTTTTAGGGTCAGACATGGTCAGATTTTAGATTTCTCATTCAGACCACTTTGTTTCAAGCATATCATGGCCTTAAGAGCATGAAGGCTGCTGTGACGTATCAGTAAGTCTTATGTGTGCAACCATCAAAGTTCCCTTACTGTACGCAGGTGTTCTGTAACCCTAACCAGAATTTAACCACAGTGTGCCGGTCTGATGCTTCTTTCTGTTATTTTGTCCACCCCTGTGTATGTGCGCGATGGATACATATACTGTGACATTAACAGAACCATAGAGATGCATTAGATGGATGCGTGGGTCCCCCTGCGCAGCAGTGTTTCCATGGCAAAACATCACCAGGCAAATTGTTCCACCTTACGTCAACACGGCATCAGCAGCCACCAGTAATGGTAATAAAGTAGTTTAGAGGTGGAAGTTTTGATTTGAGGAGATGGAAAAAACTGAGGGAGACGTCTACTTAACTTAATCGAAATGCCTTTTTCTAATGAAATGATCTAACTTCAACATATTCTGACTAATAAAGAGTATTATATTGAATATTGGCTTGTCACATGAAGTGATATTGATAATTCCCTGTGTTCTGAGCAGGATGTTGAAGACAGAAAAGTGCACTGTGTTATTAGTAGTAGCCATCTGATGAAACAAGATTAGACTCTTACGAGGACAGAAGTTTCTAAAAGCAATGCCCACACAGCCCACTCTGACTCTTCTCATTGGCCAGTACACTGGAATGAGGTCAGCGATTAATGGACCCCCCTCTCACCTGCTGAGTCATTGAACGCCCTGCAGAGTGAAGACGTGGAAGAAATGGCTGGTTACTCAACACAGACACATAGCAAGGCTCAAATGAGTCATTGCTAATGTAGGAGAACAGACTGTTGTAGTCTTCAGTCTCCAGTACCTGAGCGCAGCGCAATCAATCAATCAACAGTCTGCGTTAATCTTTCTAAACACCAAAAGCACAAGAGTGTATGTTCAAGGCCTAAGAGATAACATAAGACTGGCTTAATCTCCCATAAGAATCATTAGAGAACTGAAACTAAGTGGTAAATCCACCACCATTAAATGGTAACTTACATACTTGCAACGTTAGATTGGAGGGCTAGACAGGCATGCTAATGTTAACCGAAGCAGGGGCGGGGTTTAGCGAAGGGTGAGCTGATTGTAATGGACCTCACATGCACTTAATCAGAGAAAGTCATGCAAATGTTGGTTTAGGAGTCCACCTTTTCTCTGGAGAGCTTATATTTTAAACAACTTCATTACTGAATTTCAGAGATGGATGGGTCATCCCAAAAGCCCCCCGTATCCAGGTCTGTCCTTAAACTTGCTTATTTTCTACTAAAGCTTCACATTATGGTTCAATATAAACTGCAGTGTTGGACAAAAATACTTTTCATAAATGCAAGCTGTTTCATTTAAGCTAACATAAGCTAGAAATGGACCTAAATCTGTAAAATGTGGACGAACCTGGAAAATGATATTGAGCTTTTCCAAGTAGCAATAATGTTTATTTGTATCGTGCTTTTTAAAGGAGACACTAGTGTTTCACAGGCTGAACCAAGATGAAACCCCTCATTAAAAAAACATAAAACAAGCTACCGCAGAGTAAGACAGTAAAAATGAATTCATTTAATGAATAAAGGATTAATGTAGAATTAGAATTAATGAATGAAGGCGCTGATATCACATGGCATCAGTGATCAAATTACACAAAATGTGCTACAGCTATCTCCGTAATTTAGCTTTTGCTGCTTTCAGCCCTTTGTTCATACCAACTGTATGATACTTGATAAACATTAAAGTCAAACATTAGTAAAGTAGCAAAGTATTATTAGGAGTTTGACTAAAACTGGGTTGTTAAGCCATCTGTACAACTATATCACCATATTTAGATATGACCAGAAGAGAGAGGTGCTAAGAGAGGTGCTATGTTGCCTTGTATTTGCACGATGTTATGAGTAAGCAATGTTTTGCTAATGTATCTCAGCAACCATAACAACTGATAGTTTCTGCTTCAAAGCATCATGTTCTCATTGGACGGCGCTGGTTTCAGATGCTGGGGGCTCACCCAGCCGCTGTCCAGGGGCAGATTAAATATCCTGAACATCCAGAAATAATCCAACAGCAGCACTGAAGGCAGACGGAGAAGTCTCTGCAGACATGGGTGCCGACAGACTGACAAGCCATAAGTAATAACTTTGTAGGAAAACCAATTTTATGGCATTTTATGGAGGAAAATCCATCTCTTAGCTCTGAAAGGCTCAATGTTTCCATATAAAGAGCAGTTCAGTTCTTGCCCTTGCACCACCATCAGATACTTAAAATATTCATGCCAGCCTGACATGTTTCTATGAGTTTAGCAACTGTTTGCAGGAAACCAGAGCTATTCTGTGGTCAGTCTCAAGTGCATTATTGCCTCTAGTTGAAGAATTACTTTACCAATGGCTGAAAATGTGCATGTTCACAGATTATTGTTTCTGTAATTGTGCTCTTTAAGAGTCCACCAGCACAAAGCAGTTAATGCCATTACATCTGTTAATATGCCACAAGCATCAGTATATTATTTATGGCAACAAACAGGTATAAAATAGTTTAGTGTTACCTTCATTTTTAACACTACGAGCAGTTTCTTCAGTTACATCAATTGTTTGAAGTAAAATAAATGTTGGACAGGATCTTTTTCTCATGAAGTACAACCATTTATGGCCTTTAGGCATGGACACGTAACCCATAGCAACAACTGTGTGAGGGTTGAAGCATCGATTCCCACACCGATACTAAAGATAGACCCTGGTGCCATTCATTATGATATTATGTGTAATGGGTTGTCCTTGACTCATCTGTAGACTCAATCTCCCACAATCCTCCCACAATGAGCACTGTGCTGAGCCAGCGTTTCTCTTTCTCTTTACGTAGTGAATGGTACAGTTGCAAGTCAGTAAACATATAAGAGGAAAATATAGGAAATTGTCTTTTCAGTTATTACCTCCTTAAAAGACGGATTATAATCAACTTAGTGTTCATTTATTTACTGTACATTAAAGGTCACAGTTAGGTTATGTATTGGACACAACAACCAAGAATTTGGTTTTCCCAGTGGCCTTTGAGCTGTTGAGATAGCACTGTTTCTTTTTCATATGAGCTAACTTTCAGTAACTTCTGTACTTACCAAACATGTAATTGAAATATACTTATTAATGCTCGCAACATGGCTTCATGGATGAAAATCTCCAAAATATCTCAACAACTGTTAATAAATTGTCATTTATTATTTATAATTTTTACAAACATCAGGGGTCCTGAGAAGATTAATCCAACTTTGGTGATTCCCCTAGCTTAGCATCTAGCTACACCTTTAATTTGACCATTACCTTGGTTTATGACCATACTCTAGCTAAAACACAAAGTGCTACTGAGGCTAATGAGGTTAGCAAATTAGAAAACTTTAACATGCTAACATGCTAACATGCTAATCAAAGATGCTGTATGTAATAAATACATAGCATTATATCATGTTCACATTGCCATTGTGAGCATGCTATCTTGTTGAAGTTAGCATTTAGCTTAAAGTGTGTCTGTGCTTTAGTACAGCTTAAAAAAAACAACTTAATATGTCATAAATGTTAAAATATTGTGGTTTTCTTGTGTCTGTGTGTTGTTTGACTGAGCTGCAGAAGGGACCGCTGTCACATGTTCCCCCATGCACTTCATTATTTACAGTAAAAGGGCAGGGTAGCTTTTAGCTGGATGGTGTTTTACCAGAAAGTGGCACACAAAGTCTGCAGTTATGCAGTAATACTGCAAAACTGTCATATCCTGTTCATCATACTCAGTATGACATATACAGTAAATGTTATTAACCATGCAGATATACAGTCGCATCCGGTGCAATGAGCTGTGTGCCTTCCCCATTTCTATCTCTGCCAGTATGACTACACATAATATACATAAGACATCATGTCATCTCCTTGTGTGTGTATGTGTGCGTGTGTGTGTTGTAAAAACCGTGGGAATTGCAAAGGAGGATGTGTGTATTTATGAAGTTGGCTCAGAGTTTCCATGATTTCCACCGGATGGGAGACTGCGCTGGAAGGGGCTGGAATTCATTAGTATCACAATAACCCCCAGAGGCAGTCTGAGTTATACTGTAACTCTAGACAAGACAACTAGTCCAGGATTCACACTTTGTGGTATTACTGGTGATTGTTCAGATTGCTTACCGCTTTGCAGCGCTAAAACTTGCAAACTGTATTAAAGTGAGTGGCTCTGAGGTCTGACTGTACAAGGGCCTTAATTATGATGACAAATAACAGTCATGTTAGTCTCACTTATCACTACAAAGTCAATATGTATGACATTGCGCAAAATGACAAATTCCTAAATGCCACAGAAAGTGCCGGTCCGGCTGAGGTTGCAGATCTTTCAAGCGCTCAGGTTTACAAAAAGCTAGACGAAGAAAATGACATGAAATGAAACAATTTACAGTCCCACCCAAGTGAATTAGAAGAAATTGCAGCCCCCAGCGGTCTGAACTTTGTGTTGTTGTGGCCTAGCCTAGAAAGAAAGACTAAGAATCAACGTCATATCAATATGTAATGATTCATAGGTCACCAAACCTAAACTGTGCGGCCTAAGGTTGTGAAAACTTTCACCATCATTTTCTAGTTTTGATTTCAGGGTTGAACTGACCGAGCTGACACTTGTGACGCTGCTGTTACACCAAGGACCCATTACAAAAGCAACAATTTTGTTTAATCTTTTGATTATTTCAATTTCAGTCAAAACAGTTTAGAGGCTAATTACGTCTGTCTCAAATTTACATGCGTTACTCAAACCTCCTAAATCACAGAACATTTCCTCAATGCTCACATGTCCTGTTGCACCCAGTTGCACCATGACCCTAGCCTTGGTTTGTTTAGAGACACCTTCATGAGTGAGACAGGAAAATTGACTTTAATATAATGTTTGTGTGCTAAGTACAGCTAGCTTAGCATCAAGACTAATGGCGGGGGAAAACAGCTAGCTTGGCTTTGTCCGAAAAAGAAAATGTGCCTACAAATAAATACATAAAAAGGTGATTTTAGAGTTACTTACATATGTGTTGGAACTATTTCTAGCAAATGAAGTGACTTTTACGCTGCGCAGCAAGCTGATGTCTTGTCAGAATCAAAACTGAAACCTGTGCTGTAACAGGCAAACTGCATTAGCCAGGATATCTATTCAGAAGATAATCTGCTATATGTAAATAAAATTAGTAATGAGTTACAGCACCTACAGTAACTTCCCTTCAAAACAACTCATTTGTCTGTATGGTGTCTTACTTTGTCAGGTTTAGAGTTGTTGGAAGGCATATTTAGACTGGATATTAACAGCGAATGCTAAATTTGTTGGCAGTAATAGGTGTAATGTTCGATTACACTCGCTATTCATCATACCAGACCGGAGTCGGACTGTACCAGCAAAACCCCTTAGTGTTTTGAATTGAGTGAGGGTGTGGTTTATTGCTGATAAAGTAAAGGTATCATTTGTTGAAGAAATACAGTTTTATTTCTTCTGTTAAAACTTACAGTCTGACTTTAACCTACAAACACAAGGCTGATCCCAAACTCATTCTTGGATTCACTTTTGTAAAGAAAGAAAATGACAGAAGACTCTGTAGCCTGGTTTCTCCAGGACTGGGTGGTATTGATGTGAAGCAGAGTGATCAGTGACCCCTTGCTGGATGGAGACGAGCTTGGAAACCATGCCCCTGGGAATTCTGGGAAAAACTGCTTATTTCCAAAGTTAGTAGCCGACTGCTGCTGCTTCTCATGACACACTTATTGAGGTCAGTTCATGGGTTGACTTCTCAGGCATTCTCTTACACACACACACTGCATGCACACGCACACGCACACACACACACACACATGCAGTCATCCCACATCTATGCAAGGGAAAATATGCAGTCTGAAGCTGAAAGAGGAAGATAGACTGCAGCTTAAGCAGGAGACAAGTTTATGTGTGTGTGTGTGTGTGTGTGTGTTTGCGCTTGCCTCAGAAAGTTGGCCACTCATTAGTAGAGAGCTTGGCGGAAGTGGTGGTTACCGATGACTCAGCCAAGCCATGCATTTCATTCTTTCTCTCTCTCTGGTCTCTCTGCACTCTCCTCCCTCTGTCATCTGCTTTTCTCTCTTCATTCTATTCATTCCTCTTTTCTATTCTGGCTCTTTATTTTCTGTCCTGTCATTCTCTGATTCTCTGCATCTCTCGTCTTTTCTCTCTACTCCTGATTGATCTTGACCTTTTGGAAGTATCACATTGTGTGTGTGTGTGTGTGTGTTTGTGAGCAGGAGACCCAGTAATGTGCGTGGGAAGACACCTGGCTTCCCTCAGAGTGATTAAAACATTCCTTCTCTCTTCTTTTTCCTCCTCTCCTCTCTCTTTCTTGTTGCCTCTCTTAGATGTGAGTGAAGACTTTCTGATAGAAGAGGAGGATGAAGACTGACAAACTGGTGAGTGTGACAAAGCTGGACACACACACACACACACACATATATATATATATATATATATATATATTTTTTTTTTTTTTCTAAAATTGGCTGGTATTTATCAAGCTGAAAAGGAAGGCAAGTCGTGGAAACGCTTTTCTCAGATTTTAATGTATGAACTGAACGAGGGAGACTTGCTCTGCCAATCTAGTTCAGCATTTCTGCTTTAAAATAAAAGACTAATGTAAGATTTAAAAAAAAAACTGTGTCGTAAGACTGGAGAAAACAGGGCTAAAGGGCAGGAAAGATTTAAGCGCTGGAAAATATGGCATTCGTTTTCCAAACTCTGTTGAATTGGACTTTGTGAGCTGATTTTCTCTTGAGTCTTAAAAAGCAGTTGATGAATTCCCCTTTTTTATGAATATTTCATAGGGAGTGAATTTAAATAAATGATCAATAAATAGCACATGGCATGCAAAAATGGTTACTAGCTCCACAGCGATGGGTTGAAAAAGGAAATGTAACATAAAATCTATCAGTGGTCGATGACAGAAGAGGGTAAATAGCACTGTCAGGATAAATGTGTTCAGTTTGTTGGCCGTGAGTCAGGTTGCAGTAAATATCAGCTATATTTGGCACTTGGCTGCTCGCGTGGTTCTCCACTCTTAGTAATGTAATCGTAATGTGACACACTGACCGCACCTCTGAAGGACCAAAATGAAAGTAGCGGAGTGGGCAATATTACAGCAGCTGTCTTCAGATGGAACAAGGTGATCAAAGAGCTCCAACTCAGGAGCACCTTAATCACCTCGATCAATCTGTGTACAGGAATGAGTCTTTTAGTGACGTTAGTGAGAGTTTCACACTCTGTACTGACGCACATTATAGAACATATGTGAGCAGTATGTTATCTCAGTGTACATACGAAGAGACGATCAAAAACACACATACTCCAGGTTCACCTCTTGGTTTCGTTAAGTAGCCCAGCTGTAAGTGACGACTGCATTTCCACACAGAATGACCTCACTTTATTTTTTTGTTTTTATAACACACTTTTGGACTTCCATGGACGTATGAAAACATTTTTATTATTTAGAGATTTTATAAATGATGAGCGGAAGATGAGAGTGTGTGTCAAAGTGGTTGTTGGGCTCAGTGATACTTGCAGTGGCGGAAAGCTTCACCATATATAGACGCCACATATCACTTGCTAGCCAAACTCAGCTTTACTTAGCATTAAGACGAGATTGTACACTCTCTGGCAGCCATATTGGACATTCACTCTTTGGTGTGCAGTAGGTACCTACATCTGATAACTGCATGTGGACATATGACTCAGCAGTTTTTTCTAGCAACGAGGCCGATTAAGATCTGTGTGGTTGACCGGGTAGTGATAATTTCACCGATGCATCTGTTTGACTTTCTGTTTGTCTAATTCTCAGCTAGCTAGCTCTGTCATGAAAGCATCGCTTCTGTTGCTATATTACAAGAAATAGTTGCCATGTGCCAAGGTGCTGCCCCGTAGACATTAACCACAAAAACAATATGTGCACCATTGACAAGCCAAATGCTGAGGACGTCAAGCAACTGCAACACACCGCACGTGTCATCACATCACACTGCGTTCAAATTTACAACTGCCAGAACACCGAGAAGTACGTTAATTTGCAAGCAAGCAAGATGAGAATTTGCTCCACTCCTCGCTCACTCACACATGGGAGAAAGTGACGCGATGTCCACCCCAGTTGCTTTGGACGTCCCAACTGGTGACAACGGCTGTCTTTCAGAAGATGACGCCAATTGGTCCGCTAATCAAGTCTCTCTGGCACAGCTGTGGTGCTTGCCTCAGACCAGGGGTCATTAGTACAAGCGGATGCTTCGATTAAACATTATCCTGCCGTACTGCTTACAAAGTCATTAGCAAAAACAAACAAAAATTGCGCTACCGCATACCGCGTTCTTGACCGACCCAACAGCATAGGACTTTCCTTCCTTGCGACACCCCTAGTGCCCCGTTGATTTAAATGAAAGCTGTGCAGCTGGTGCATAAACTGAATAACTTGACCACCGTCAGTTTGGCATTTGTGTAGTTTGTTTTTATTTATCTTATACAGTCACGTTAGCTTCAAGTTGGCTAGCAGCTTCCGCACGGACCATATGTGCCTATTATTTCTCTGTTTGTATATGAAGTAGATTCATCAAGCTTGTGAAAACTTGTGAAAATCCCATCAAACCATTAATGTATTTGAAGGATTTTCCTTCTACAAGATCTCACAAAAGGGAAAAGCGGCTTTGTACCAGGTTTAGCTACTAGCTTCTTTGTATACAGAATCTCCTAGATTGATAAAGATACGCCATTGCTATGCTAGTTTCCCAGCTGCCACATAACATCATCCAGTAATGAAAACATATTTTAGGACTGGATTTGCTGCTTTGTGGGATGGGTAACTCTGTCTGGGAAGGAACGTTATCATCCCACTCTGTTAATTGGTTGGAAAATCACTGTTAACCACACAGATTTAAAGTCAACATACATATTTCTTATCAGTGTTAATCAGATGATACCAGTATTAACATTCTTTATTCAGTCATTTAACCCAAAATGAAGAACCCCAGGACAGACATGAGCAGCATCACAGACAGTGAATGTGGGTCTAATCATACAACACTTGGCTATAATGTCTGAATATATGCAAACATGTGTGCGGACGTTGAGATACAGCCCACGTTCTGCTCATGTCCAGAACCTCAGGGACACACAAATGACGAATTCGATGTCACTTAGAGCCTTGTGGCTATGCTGATGTGGAAAGTATAATTTTGGCTCCCAGCTGCACAAACGTGTCCTTCATGTCTGTACTATTTCTTGAGCTACAACAGAATTGCTTACTTTGTCTAAAATAAGGCAGTGGTTAAAGTTATATTTTAGCCTGTTGATGCCTCACATACAACCTTTGTTAAGGCTTAAACTTGAGGGAAACTTTAAACTTTAATAAAGTCTCTTAATCTAAATCTCTAAATCTGAAAATCTGAAAATCTGAAAACTTTTAGTTTCCCTTTTTTTATGTCTCATTTGACTTATTTTTAGCAAAGCCATTTCTGGACTGTGAGGGCTTATTTTAACCTTGACAGCTTCTTAAATGTCATTTTGTCATCACTGTACGGCCCAGGTACTTGCTCTCGAATAGGTCAGCGCGGTACTCTTAATATCTCTTTCACTCTCTGCTCTTTGTCTTGCTCTTTTCATTCTACACACTCTTCATAATGATCTATAAGTGCTATCAGTTTCCATATATATTGTCACAAGGTTCGCAAATACACACACATACACACTTGCACCCACCTATGCCAGCCCTGTTCCATGAAGGCAACCCCCCCCCCCCTCGCAGTTTACCGTAAATGTGTGTTTTTGTCATCTGTGGGTCTGGATCAAGTGATGCAGTTAGTTTTGGTATCATGTCCGTGGCCATGCATCTCCACCAGTGAGAGAGACCGAGAACAGTGCAGCGTGGGTAGGCGTGGGAGGGCTGTGACAGAGATGACTCAGCGCTCTGTTGCCGGGTAGAGAAGCACTAGACACTGTCCCACCCCCATAAATTAAAAAAAAAAAAAAAAATACAGTATCTGATGTAGCTGTCATTCATGCTCCATCCTTGGGTAAACACTTATCTAAACTATACTTGGATAATATTAACGTGACGCACTTCCCAGCAACAATTTCCCGTTCCGTGGAGGTTCAGTGGAGAGTTAGTTGTGTGTAAATAATAAATAACAAAGCCAGTCGTGAAACAAAGAAATACTTGGAAAAGGCTGTTTTTCCAGGGCTAATGTCAAAGGAGTCCATTATGCCACACCTACAGATAGCTTGAATGAATAGTTTGCTATTAGCTTTGTTGGCTAGCAAGCAAGTCTCATTAACGTAAACATGAAACTAACCACTTCTAAAGCTAGGTCCCGCTTCATACATGCATCCGCTAACAGTCAAACAGGCAGCAAAACAGCGCTGACCAGACACGCTGGTCTGACGACACAGTAACATTACACAAACACAAAATCAGCCAAGACGAACAGTGGTAAACTATACACTTATATAAACTAATTTGCTACTGAACATATATTTTTAAGGAAATGCAATTACTTTTTCTATTACCTTTTAATGAGGAAATGTAAAATTATATATCAGTTATTGTTGCCTCTGGGCATAATCCAGCTAAAGATTATGTCTGACATCCCAGATGATGCATTTTATTAATTGTTTTAACTTCTTTTGTTTAAATAGTGCTGTGGTTTAGGGAAGTATGCTGTTTAAAGGTTGTTTGTATATAGATAAGTAAAAAAAAGTCACTTACAGTCCCAATATGCTTTGTTAGACAGCAGAAAATGGAAAATACTTGTTGTGTCCAGTTGCCTCGTCTCAGTGCTCAACCATGCAAAGAGCTTATTGTTTGGTGGCTTCCTGAAATCGTCAATATATTGATGGTAATTATGATGAAACTGGCACATGGAAACTGTACATGTGACTGCACTAGTAATCATAGTTGTGGGCCACCTGGCTGATATACTGCAGAGAGGACTCCTGGGAGTCCCCTGACATGACTTTAAATACCACTCTAAGAAATAAAACGGTGGGGGCGGATTGACGGGACACCTGTAACTGGTAATGTGACACAGTAGATTTATGCCAAGTTGAATGTCGTTCGACGGGCAGGAAATCACATTTACTGTATCTTTAATTTTTGTTAATAACAAAACTTTCAAGGTCAATTCAAGTTAATTGTCAGACTGATCGGATGACTCAGAATAAAACTTCAGGATTTGATCAGAAATCCTCAAATTCAGTACGGCAGAGTAGAAACATGTAGGTTTTTAAAACGTTTGTTGTTGTTGGCCGGGCCTAATTTTACACCTCCACATGGATAAAACTACATTATTGTGTTTAGAGAAAACCTTTTCTTCCAGCTGTGTTGACTGTAATGTATTTTTAATATTTGAAGGGTTGCATTCGTCAGATAAGAGCAGCTACAGAAGAAGTGAGAACTTGCTATGTGTCATCTTGAGTATTAAAGCAGAAAACATGAGATTAGAAAATGACTTTGCACCACAGCTCCCTCGAGGTACAGCTTAAGTTCTGAGTCTGAGTTATATTTTACATCTTTGTGATAATACTCCAGCTTGAATGTAACATTTAAATCAACGCATACACAAATTACTGTTGCTCCATTCAAATGCATTAGTATTAAGGAAATTCTGTGCAGTAAACGTGTAGACCACTGCTGAATCTGGCAATCAAGTTAATGTAAAATGCTGTTATAGATTTACAGACCGTGCACTTGTGCCGTTGTGAAGCTTTTGATTGTCTTACACAACCTTCCTCAGAGGACAGCGTTCGTCAACATTGCATTCTTCTGTGCACTTGAAGGACTTTTTCCAGCCTGTTTCAGATGTTTTGCTCATAAGTTGACCTTGGAAACAGATACTTTGAGAACCATTTCACCGCAAAGTCCATTTAGTAGCTGGTTTGAGGTGGGAGAATACAGAAAACGCATTCTTTAATTCTCTTTCAGCTACTAAGGGACCTGTGTTGACAGCTTTATGAAGGTCATGAATAAACTTTAATCTATCTTTAGAATATTATTATTAGTAGTAGTAGTAGTGGTAGTAGTAATAGCAGTAGTAGTAGTAGTAATAGTAGTAATAGTAGTAATAGAATAAATTATGCATTTTGGTAATAAAACCACAAATGTACAGTCATTAAGTTCCACTTCTCAACAATGACTTGTAAATTAACATCACATTAAGTGGTTTCACAAGTGAGTCCAAAGTCCAGATGTTTTATACATGCTGTGTCTTCTACCTCAGCGCGTGTGCTGCTTGAGCTACCAGCATTAAGGGATCGGTTGCTTCTGAAAAGGCTGCCAAAGCTGCAGAGCAAACCGTTTAAAATCACAGAGCGATTTTGACTCAGCTTCACATCAAACGAGCCAAGTCAAGTGTATTTTTACCCTGCCGCCACTTTACAGTAAATGCCGAACGTGAAAATGGACAAAAACAAGCCGCAATAAAACGAAGGAGAAAAGAACAAAAGAGAAAATGAGCAAAATGGGTACAAAATTGCTCTAGTGTGCATGCAAGTGTGTGTGTATGTGTAAGCCTGGTACTGGTTTTAATCAAACTGGTTTTGGTTTGTCTGAACCTGAAACCATGACATTGTCCTTAAAATGCCTTCTCTCTGTAGAAATTCATGAGTCACTGATGCAGAGTTTCTCAGCCATGGGGTTGAGGTCGTGCATCTGGGCTCAGTCAATACGCAGCGCTGATGTTGGAAACAGTTGTGCTGATGATGTTTTTCTAGATTTTAATGAAAGAAATTAAAAGACTTGTTTAACTGTACATAAACGAGGAGTCCACTATACTTGTGGGGTCCTTCAGCTGGATGCTGGACCCCGCCTGTTTAAATGGCTGCTGTAGGTTCAAGACTTGGTTTAAGGTTGGGGTTATAATAGTTTTATCTTAGGGTTCATGTTTGGGTAAGGAGTTAGGGGATGCCTCATGTTCATAATGGGTCACTACAAAGATTTTTTGTGTGTCTGCGTGTGTTTGTCTTTATATACACCTACATGTGGACACATCTGTGCCTGAGGGGACACATCTGTACCTGAGGGGACCTTTATTTTGGTCCCCACAGGTACCGGCAGTTTTCTGAGGTTTAAGGCATGATTTTAGGGTTCGGGTTACACTTAGGGTAAAGATTAATATTAGATACATGTTGTGATACATGTTAATTTTAGGGTAAGGACCAAGGAAAGCGATGTGTAATGACATGTCCCTACAAAGATGTGTCTGTGTGTGTGTGCATACAACTTTGGATCTTGAACATACGCCTAACTATGGGGACTGGTGTCACTGTGGAGGGCAAAATGGAGGTCCACACGTGTACAGACTACATTTTGAGGGGTTAGATGTGTTTTTAGAGGTCAGGGTAAGGATCAAAGTGAGATGTTTGATGGTTAAAGTTAGGCTAAGGGGACAGGAACTGTGCTATGTCACTGAGTTTTCTCCGCAGAGATAGTGGAACGAGCAGGTGTGTACAGACCGTCATGAGTCAGATGTCAGGTTCGAGATCAACAAATGTCAAAGCTGAATATCCTGTCACGGTAAAACAGTAGTAGGTCAATAGTTTGTGGGCGTGTGTGGGCGTGTGTGTTCTGTTGCACCTTTTACTCATTACAGATTACGGTCCGAGATACAGTAAATGACTCAGAGCACCACAAACATGTCTTTACTCAATACTCAGGGGTTGTAAGAGAAGTCACAAATGACAAAGATGCTTTCAGAAGCTCATATTCTACGCTTTGCTTTCTCATTTATGGGCCAAAACTTCTTTCTTATTTTTTCTTTTATTTCCTGTAGAAAAATGACTGTCCTACGCTGACATGTGATTCTTGATCTGATTGTGCTTTGTGAAATACTGAGGTTACAGAGTTCAACCGGTCTTCTAAATCAACCTCGCTGTGCAGCACTTGGAAAACGCGAGCCGTGACTACACTCAGCCGTAACGGAGAAGACTGTCAGCCTCTAGTGGCCTCTGTGATGCATTCAGCATGAGCATTAACACATCCACTGTTTTCAAGTAGCAAGCTAAAATAAAAGTTACTAAATACTAAAACTGACACAGAGTAGTTAATCCATCACTATTTTTGATAACTGATCAACCATTTTAGGTCATCTTTAAGCAGAAATGCCAAATATTCTGAAGCTTCTCAAATGTGAGGACTTAAAGCTTTTCTTTGTCACAAATGATAGTAAACTTCTGGGTTGCGCACAGCTGGAAGAATAAAACAAGCAACTTGACTACATCACTTTGAGCTCTAAACTATTTATTGCTTAACCATGAAAAGAACTATATAATAATGGTTCATTGCAGCCCTTCTCAATGCACTAAAAGTCAGAGTAAAGCTGCAGTAAAAGATTTAAATACTTAATTCTTGCAGATAGCAGATTTAGTAAAGATTATAATACAGTTACTGAACATGTAGCAGCCATGTTTAAAGTGTGTGTCTTATAAGACAGTAGAGCAAAAGGTCACACCAGTAGTTTTGTTCTGCTGAAAACAGAAGCAGAGACAAGAGGCAGCTTGCATTGCTCCATGGTAGTGTCACTTTGTAACACTGGGGCAGAAATCCACTGTGGTGATGCCATGCAAGGCATTTTGCTTGGTGTAACATATTTAAGGTTGGGGACTTTGATTTGGGTGTTTCTTTGCAAATCCTTTCAATAAATCTCATTTACCACTGAGACTCCCGGTACCAAAAGGCTGAAACAACAACGTCACAGCCTCCAAAAGCTTCTCCATCCTCTGCCTCTCAGTTCTAATCATAGTTTCAACTTGACATTAGCAGGTCTAAACGTGAGATGACTCTTTCTCGGTTACGCTCTTTTTTCCCTTAATCTTCAAAACAAACATAGAGATGACAGGGAGGGGCGTGTGGGGAAACAAGCAGGGCTTATGGAAAAAGCAGAGTGAGTCTTGTTCTGGGAATCATTAGCAGAATTGAGGTGCAACATGTAGCTGATATTAGCTTATACTAGGATAGGATGTTTAGATGTTAACACTATCTACATTAAGCTTAATAATAAGACATACTTTCTCTGTTTTTCTGCCTTGCGTTTCACATAAAACCAGCATTTCACACTCAGATCCTTCAGTGGTACCTGACCCCTCCACAGGGCTACAAGATCAATCTGTAGGGTCATTAGATGTGAATTTTTATTCATTTTCATTTTAATATTTGTTTTTTTTTGTTCTTTATTTTTGGGAAAATATCAAAAAGCTCAACCTCTTGTTCTTCTCAAACATGTAAAGGAAGGGGAAAGGCCTTCTCTGCAGAATCACAGACATCAGAAACAGGATGAGTGGCTCTAATAACAAGGAACACAAGTCAGAGAGGTTGAGTACAATATGTTGTTTTTTACAGCCTCACCATATGTTTTTAAAGTACAATGTTCCCCTCTGAAACTGGGTTGACTATAAATATATAAAAGCATAAACACGTACTGTTTACTTCACTTTAGTAGCTAGAGATGGTTCATATTGTACAGCATCACATGCACAGTCCAGACTCATTGCCAGCAGACATATCACATGAGGACATAATAAATAATAATAACAGCATTCCTCGGTGGACTGAGAAACGCCGCGTGCAGTGTGATGCAGAGATGCGCGGTGACATGTGACTTGATTTACAGCTGCCATGGAAAAAGCTCTATTAGTGAATGAAAGTCCTTGCGTATATAAAGTTATCATATAAATGTGTCTTAAGTACCAAAAGTCAAGGTGCTTATATGAAATAATCTCCTGCAGTGTGTCGTAGAGGTTTTTCTTTGGATATAGACTGAAATTTGCTCAGTGTGAACTGGGAAGGGGGACCCGTTGCATGCTGGGACGAGACTCCAGACCTATTGCGCGGGATAAGCAGTGGAACAAATGCTCAGATTGATGTCAGACGTCAGTACGAGTGAGGCATTTAGTTGAGTCCATGTTGCTTTCTGAGTCCGCTTTCCTGGAAACTCTGGCAGTGTTTGTCTGTGTTTCCAGTTCAGCACCGTATCAACAAGTCACCATGTCATACGCAGCGCTCACCTGGGTGGGGGCAGATCTCGTTGTATGGGTGTAAGAAACTGAAACCAGGCAAGGTGCGTGACAGCAGCGTGATGCCGTGACTCTCGGTAAACAGCGCCGTGTGCAGCTTGCGGTGTCCCCCACTAGATGGCGACTCGCTCCCACAGAAAACAGCCCGTCACCCGCGCAGTGTTTTTCCACCCTCAGCTGACCCGTCTCTCAAGTGCCTTTCAGTGGACTTAAAACATTGTTTTCGACGCTTTTCTGTTTTAATTTCGATCTACCGGCAAAAACAACAACCAGCCACTGTTTTTACATCATCAAACACCGAATCTGTGTGACGGGAGGTTTATTATCGTTTCACTGTGGTAGTTTACACAGTGGGTGTCCGGCAAAATAACACTTTTCATCCAAATAATCAGTATAATATGCAAATTATACTATTTGACTTTGTTATAGTGTGACAATGTCGGTTATTACCGAGTTTAAACTCATTTTAAAGGCTGCTGCTTCCCGGTGTATTCTCTCTGATGTTTCTATTATCCCTACAAACTGAATCAACCTGCTGTTTTGGTTTTGACATCCAAAAACTCTCTTTTAGTTCCCTTTATTTATCAAAACCCACATTATCTTCATTATTTTCTGTTTTAAAACACTGGATTTGTAGTTGAAATCGGTCACAGCCCGTTAAGATCCGCTAGAAAATACGGTGCTTTTGTCACCTTTGTCGCTTTTCTTCACAGGATTTCCAGTCAACCACAGGTCTAATGTGATTTTTACCAAAACGAAAAATATGCTTTGCAGTGTTCCCACACGAGCATATCGAGATATTCCACCTCCACATTATACAGATCCCCGCTTGCAAAGCAATAATCACAATGCATTTCCAAATTAGAATGAAATGCATCGTTGATTTACATTTTGACTTTGCGCTATTTATTAAACAGCGATGTGTTGAGGTACAGAGAGAAAAACGCTTTGTCACGGTAAGTTATTATTGAGTGCAACTGTACTTGAATGTGCCGATAAGACCTTAAGTATCATACTGTAGGGGCAGGACTTTGCTGTATTTATTTATGCACAGTCACTTCAAAAGATAATATATAAAAAAAAATCAAAAGCATAAAATATTTATTCTTATTATTTAATTGCAGCATATTGTTTCTATGTTTGATTTTATGCCGCTGCTGGAAATTAGATATAAAATGAGCTGCAGCTGCAGGAGATGAGTAATAATGAGTGATAACAGAAACAATGCCCGTGCTTTTTATTGTTCAGTGTGATGAATAATTAGGCACCGTGTGACTCCGTTTAATCGCTTCGTGTGTTTTACCGGTGACTTTTCCCGCAGAAGCGTCAGAGCACACTGGGAGACGCGATGGCCTGCAAACACGCCGGCCGAGCCGCTTCCCACACACACACACACACACACACAACCTCGCTGCAGCAAATCGAAAAGAGAAAAGAAAAGAATGGAAACTAATGAAAACAAACGTGAATCCTTTTGTTTTTATTTTTTATTTTACGCGTGAAACGCAGTTTGATTCTGTCGCTGATTCGCATGAAAAGGGGTCCCCCGCGCCCCTTTCATGTGGGATTTAGCGGCGAGTCTGCGCTGTCTAACGCACTCCCCTGCTGCATTTATCTATTCATCGGTATTCATCTGATCTTGTTATGAATCTGCATCCGTGCCATGTTATTTATTAATGCATCGGCAAGGCAGCGCATTACTAAACCAGCAATATGGGGAAAAGGTGCCAGAAATTCGCTTTATTCATCTGTTTAAAATAAATAACAAACTCCTGATTTATCGTTGCGCACATGTCAGATAAAATAAGCCCCACTGAAAACAACAATTAAGATTTATTTATTTTTTACAATAATAACTGAATAGTCTCACTTTTTAATCTTATTTAAAAAACTGAATTTGAATAAAATATCAAAAAGATGTCCCGATTTGCCTCCCCACGACTTAAAAAATATCGATTTTGTCGACAGGTATGTTTGTTATTCTGCAAATATCAAAACAACAACAACATCAACAACAGAAACAGATAATCTAAATGTCACGGCCTGATAAGTTTCCTGTGTGATGAGAAGGCAGTCATTTGACATTTTGTTTTTCCCCTCACACTTGAAGAAAAGTCAAGTCACACAGGCAGGAACTCACAATTAACCTGTTTTTAATTTTTTTAATGTATAAAAAAAATTGCAAATCGTGTATTAATGACAAAGTATCTCAAAATATAAATTAAAGATGAAAATTCTTTAGGATGCTTGGTGCTCTATTAAAAATTAAATCATTAACACAGCTGTTAAAAATGTAGTGAATTTATAATAAATAATCTATTTATTTTCTGCTTGATTATGGTTTAAGCATGTAACATTTACAGTGACACATGGCTCCTACACCTTTTGTCTGTACTCCTAAACCTAAAACCTAAGCCTAAAGAGAATTTACTGAACTTATTCTTTATTCAACATCTGAGTCATGCATCTCTGCAACAACAAGAAAAAACACGGCAGTAAAATTCAAAAAAGATTTAAACAAGCTGCCAAAAAACACCGAGCTGTGATATCAACTTGTGCATTTGAATTTCATTTTCTTTGAACTTTGAATATATAAAGTTTCACGTCTTTATTCTCATGTGAGTGTGTTTGTGTGTTTCTGAGTCACTTGCGGTTGTAAGGAAGATAATTTTCACCCCACTGCTGTTTCTCACTTTAAGTCAGCATATACTGGTTAATAGAGATGCTAAAGGTTGAATGGTGGCGTGTACCGCAGGCTGCACTGTCCAGGTTGGTTGGAGCTGGTGGAGCTGCTTTAAATGTAAACCAGACAACAGAAACACATAAAGTACAGTACTACTCGGAAAATTAGAATATCCTGAAAAAGTGCATGCATTTCTGTAACTCAACTTTTAAAGGTGACTTTTTAAAGGCTCGGGACCCTTTTGCAGGTGTTTTGGATTACTTACCTGATTAGTGTGTGACACTTTGAGCCTACAACACTGAAGCTTTTCACAGTATTCTAATTTTCTGAGTTTTTGGGTTTGAGGTTTTAATAAGCTGTAAATCATAATCAGCAAAATTCCAACAAAAAATGCTTGAGACATCTCACTTTGCATGTAATGAGTCTATAAAATGTATTGGTTTCACCTTTTATGTTGGATTGCCTGAATAAAACAACTTTTACACGATATTCTAATTTTCCGAGTAGTACTGTATATAGTGGATAATAAAGAAGAGTGACTGGCAAACCTGAAACAACAAAGGGAAAACTGGTTAGGGAAACATTAATTTTACATTTTCCTTTTTTATTTTTCCTCATAAAACATCTTAGACATTTGTCCATATAGGCTGATGTATTTTAAGAATTTCTAGTGGAAATGATTGAAGTCATGGAAAAGCCAGATTATGGAGTTTAACCTCAGCAAATCCACTCAAGTAAAACAGTCCATGTTTCATTACAATTTCCTCCAAACAGTAAAAATAATGTACTTATTCTGTTTCAGTCTGTGGCCAAAGAGCAGCATTATTAGCACGTGTGAATACTTTGTTAATTGTGATTGCTTGAGTGGAATTTTAATTTCAGTAAAACATGTTAATTAAAGCTTAAAGCTGCATAAAATAGCTCCGTTTCCAGTTTGGTTGACACACATTGTATTCTAATGCCTGCTGCAGTAAACCGTGACAGCTATAATATGGCTCGTGCTGCTGCTGCTGCACTGTACTGGATTATGCAGAGAGGTGCTTCTGCTGTCGAGCCTGCCCTGATGTAAACTGGGGAAAAGCAAGTCCAAACATCTGTCAGTTTAATGCAACACAGCCCAACAGCAACACAAACTGCAGCCCCTAGACTGATCGTACAGTTGATTCAACACGTCCCTAACACGGTTTCAGCAGAAAAACGGAACATTTTAAAAAGGGTTTACTTCAGGACTGTTGTGTGTCACCTTCATTAGTCACTGTCAGCTAAAGCTACCGTAGCCACGGGGCACGCAAGCATTAGATCATGTATTTAGGGTGTTGGCGGCTCCATTTTCTGAAGCATTTGAGCTGTTTGTGGTGCCTGGGTAAATTCTTATTGTAGAGAGCTTTAGTCTGTTTTCAAAGTGACGGTGGATTCACTGGCTGCGTGTGATATTTTGGTCGCAGAAGACAAAATCTATACTGTAAGCTGCTGTGGATAAAAGTGTCAGTCTCTCATCCTACACATGTTTTAATTTGCACTGGAGGTTTTTAAGTTTCACCATTGAACACCAGACCAAACTGCTCATTATGTCACAGGGTGGTCGTCTTTGAGAAACCTTTCCTCCTGTGCAGGTGAATTTTCGGCGGTCTTCTCTTGTCAGACGCTGCGTGGTGAAGCGCAAACATCTTCGTGAAGTAACGATAACAGTTCTGTAGTACGGGGCAGATTAATTTCACTAGCCCACACTTTCTTTTATCTTCAGTCACAAGGCTCGTGTCTTATCTGATCCCCCTCGTAGATTTATGAAAAACGATTGCTCCCCAGATTGAAATTGACTCATATCTGATTCGAGAACAACATCGGGGGAAGCTGCAGAATAAATACGGTACTTTCAGTCGAACCTTGATCGTTTATTCGTGGGATAAAGTGACAACTGCTTCTTCACAAAACCCCGTGGGCATCAAAGAAAACGCCTGTTATATTACTGTGGTTATGTTGATGATACAGCTATGTGTTTTTGTAGAAGTGACTGTTTAGTTTCAGACATATTTTAGACTTGCAATACAGAAATATACAGCGACGGCTCACATTAGGGCTGCTTATTTGATATCAGCCACCCTCGTCTCCTATGTCTTTCTTCATTTATCACACACAGTGTTGATTATACAAGCATTGAACAGCTGTTATAGGTCTAATCCACAGACGTCCAGGTTGAATTTTAAAGTTGCTTGAGGTGTTTTTATCCACATTAAATGAAGAATGTGGGACTAACAGCCAATTTCTCCTTCTTCTAAGTATTAATATATATTAAAAAAACCTGCAGTTTATAACTGTTTCAGCGCATGTGAATATAAACCCCCTCAAATTAAAGCTGAATGTTAATCCTTTAACCTTGCTGTCACCGGTTCATTGCAGATCAAATGCACGGCACCACAGAGACCAAACAAACACTCGCAGGCTGAACCATTCATGCAAGGACGGAGGACTCACCCGAGCGCTGCCGTAGTTTTATCGTGACAGTTGTCACCGTTTCTCCTTTTTGCAGCTTTTTTTTCCACTCTATAAATCGAAACCTGTGCTGCTGTTTCATTTAGGTTTCCTGGTCTTGATATAAGAGTCATTTTCTCTCTGCTGATCAAAAACAGTTTCTATTAGGGTAAATTAATGGCCAGTTATTTACAATTAATTTTCATTTTCCGTTGGATAATAGTCTTTTACCATCCAGTATTTTTTATTGCAACATTTCCATGAACATTATAATAAAGTGCTACAACAACAAAGAAAGAACATAAAAATAAATAATGATCGGGTAAGAAACAAGCTCTAACTAAACTGACTATTGTTTCTTTATGAAGACAGAGCATCATGTTCAGACGCTCCAAACCAAATTTAAATGTGTTGTTCATTGGAATTCGGTCGAATCTATTAAACAGGTTTATTGCTCATTTTGTCTTATTGTTACTTTTGTTTTGTTTGAGTTGATACTTTTTATTTTTATGTGTTGGAAATAAAGCAGGCTAGTCTAGACTTGGCAAAGTTTTGACACGTTAAACAATCCCATTTCTCAATATTCACGAACTGTTTCTTTCCCCTAAACACAGCCCACACCAAATCTCATCGTATTTACATTTAATTTTGGACATGTTTACATAAATACTGTAAAAAACAGTCACATTTATGATCAAAATTGAAACGAACTCGCTGTAAATCAGGCTGCCGTTTGCCACGTGATGGAACACTCAGCGCCCATTTCAGTTACTTGATAGCCTCTTAGAAAGACTCGTGCTATGTGAGGAGAGAGGCCAAGTGAGGCAGCGTCCAGTGATTGTTTTGCACAGTGTTGTGTGTCGCTGTCTCCTAAACTCACAGATGTTTTAACTTATTTTCTCATGGAGATGAAAAGTTATTCTCAGAGTGATTGCTGGGTGTGTGGCGATATCCGCAGACAACTGTTTGGCATAAAACGATTCTTTCCTTTTCGGAAAGAAGATCTCATGGAGATCGCATATCCTGTTTGGTTAGTTAGAGCTTGGTGCCATTCATTCTGAATGTAGCAATTTCCAATTAAGATGTGTGGGAGATGTTTACTAGGGTTTTAGGAGCCCTACAGAGGTATGCGTCTCATTTGGGATTTTTACTGCTGTTTGCGACACGCTGGACGTTTCCTATTTACAGCCAACTCTGTCTGTTGGAAACACACCAACCAGACAACAGAGGACCACCAAGAAGGAGATGCTATTAAAGAGTTCGATATAAGCAGAGTTTTTAAATCCTGTGCAGACATCACAATGCTGATCCTTTCATCATCCTTTGATGCTGGAGGAATGAAAGCGAGAAGACTTTAATGTCAGTAGGCTAATTGGACCGTGCACGGTTGCACGTAAACAGGAATAATGGTGAAATCTACTGTCAGCCATATAAATATTATGAAAACTGTCTTTTTTAGGAATAAGGACCAAAACTGGAAATTCGTGCATGTAAGCGTAGTGTCATATACTAGTCATATACTAGTATATAGGTTTCCATTGCATTACAGGGCTTACTTTAATTTTATTTTGTGCACATGGAAGAAATCCTAATAGCTTAAATCGTATTGAAACATACTGCTGGATTCATTTCTGTGACAAACACTGTACGGTAGCACAATCCATGCAATAATTGAGCGCCCTTATTTTTAATGTAACGAGGGTCTTGATTTATGACACATACAGAAAAGATGAAAAGACAATAGTGATACATCCTGTGATGCTGCCTGCTGTTAATGTTTTTTAGGCTGTTGCGTAACAAGTGACAAGGTGTCGTCAACGTTGTGGCACGATGAGTTGAACCTGTGATGGCGTCTGAGATCTTGAGCTAGAGCATTTTGGAGATTGACAAGTCGGTAAAGAGAGCCGCGTGAAGCGTTTTGAGAAACATGAGTAACCCTGCGACGCCCACATTTACAAAACTGAGCGCCGTTTATAACCTGCTGCTCGATCGAAAGCAGTTTTCATGCTCAAGAAAGCACCCAAAAACTTGACATCTTTGGTTTTTAGTATTTCAACTAAAAGCCTCTTGCAGTTTCAGACGTGGTGGATCAGCCCTGCAAACCGTCTCCCCCTATCTGCTTCCGCACTGGCATACGGCAGGTTATGTAAGGCCTCCATGCGAGATAATGTTGAATCAATAACAGCATTAAAACCACACATCGCTGTCCCAGTATTTACATCTGACAAAGATGTCGTTGTCCGATGAATAACTAGATCACTCGGTCTGTGGCTGGACTGCAGAGGACGTGTTTTCCGGAGAAGGCCTACGCTTTTGTCCAAAGCCTTGTGCGATTCATTTCCACAGATTCATCGTATCGTAGCAGGAGGTTTCAGTGTGGAACGAAACTCAGATGTTTGTGTCAACTCTGCTGTTGTGAGGGCCTCATAAGGAAATCAGGCAAGGATCCTGCCACGAAGCATGGCGGCTATGGAAATCAGAGATGGTATCATTAAGTCATCCTGTCCCACTCACACACACACACACCCATGCCTGCTAACGCCCTCATACTGTCTCACGCAGGTAAACACACCCACATACTCACTTTGTCTCAGCACGCACTTTTACATGTACATCTTCTAACCACATTTGCCAAGAGTATGTCAAGAGTATGTTGTGTTTTCAAAGGTGTTTGGCACAAAAGGATCTTCCCGGGTCACCTTGACAGATATTTTAAATCTGCTGTGTGTGCGTGTGTTTGTGTGTGTGTGCGTGCGTGCGTGCGTGCGTGCTACATCTTTTTGGTCTTTTTAAAATTTACACTGTTTTTATATTTTATATTATTTCTGCACATCATTGACCACGTCACTGTTTCCCCTCCTATTCCTACTGCCATTAGTATCATAACTATAATATTTCATTTAAGCTACTATTGCTGCAACTCACGTACTGCTGGTTACTGCAACGATAATTTCCATAGATATAACAACTTCTTTCATTTCTAATATTATAACAACTACTGCAATGACTATACTAAAACTACTGTTATTACTCTCAACATTACACTTTCTAAGTTACACTTTCTACCACTAATGCTACTGATTAATGCAGATGTAAGTTAGCCGCAAGTAAATATATAACAATACAGCAACTGTTCCTACAATGTGCTATTATTACTGCTAACATTTGCGCAATTACTACTATTACAGCAGCCACTACGACGGGCACCACAGTTACTATTATGGTAACTGACATGGCCGATGGATGCAGGTTAACGTGCATGTTTACATGCGCGGTGTTTAACTTAAATGTGCTGCGGTTTAATTGGCCATGTTTTGATGTGATGCACCACAGTATGCTCTGATGCATATGAATGCATCATGAATGGATGAATGAATGTATGCATGTGTGTACGTTTGTATACAGCTTTCTTCTTCTTGCTTTTGCATGTCACGTAGAGTGGGTTGTGTACTGCGTGCTAGGCTCCCTCGGGCGCTGTTGCAATATACAACTGTCGCTGTACATGATAAGAAATAACCGTCTGCAGTAATGTGTGTAGATCTGCTGAAAGACTGACCTGCCCCTAATCACGTCCTTTGGTTATCTACAGGGCTGAATATAGTCCAACAGAGAGGACATTGTTTGCAGCTCAGATGTGTTCATACATGTTTGTTACCGCATGTGAACACACGTCTTGCGCTGCTTGTGTGGATGTATGATCTCACGTCGCCGTCACACAAGCCCATACGTATAATTTGTGTTTGACAGTTAGATTTTGCCGTCTGGCTGATGAACTGGTTTTCGGAGGAAGCCAGCCGGGTTGACCAGCCTGCTGTTAGACTAGCATCAGCTGCTGGCTCATAGAAGCTTCACCAGCTTGACTCCCCCGGTGTGTAATGGTCATGCTCTGACCACAATTACTGGTTTAGGTGGTCACTAGTTCCGGATAATACAGTATTCTGAGCACGTGTCCGTCATGTACGTGTGTGTGTGTGTGGTCAAGCGACCTCATTTACCTCAGTCACCATGTAACTAGCATCACTCAGCTCCTGACCAACAGACGCCCAGCTGCAGGACTGAGGTCATGTCCTTTGTGTGTGCTGATTTCAGCATTTTTAAACATTATGCCATAAAACAAGACCCCACAAGACATAATAACAAATAAATAAAGGATTCAGCATTTATTCAACAAAATTTCATATCTGGAGTATAGAAAAGACTTTAAATCAGCATTTGGAGCTTCATATTTTTAATAAAATACTTTATTTTTATGGGCTTGTATATTCTCAGACAGGCTTGTCCAAATAACCGTTATCTTGTGCTAATTACGGACAAAGGTCTGATATTAATTTGAGTTTATTTGTCGATTTTCAGAGGATTTTCCTTGAACCAGTCAGCATAATTAAAGATTAATCGGGGAGTCTTTAATAATTAAATAAACTTGCTGCTGGTTTTTTTTTTTTTTCAGCAGGCAGATTCATGCACGAGGGAGGAGTGCTACAGCTGCAGCCTAACACCTACAGTAGTAGTAGCAGCAGCAGTAGTGACTGTTTTTTGAGAATCACGACAGTAAATTGAGTAAAAGATTAACCACCCGGTTCATCTCCTCTGCCAGAAATGTCACTTTCCTTTCTGCAGCTTGATGCATTTCCTGATGTTCCACGTGTAGTTAGCATGGCATTTAGAACAGATGAGCATGACCTTTTGAACATTAACTTTAAGAGAAAGCTAATTTGAATCTTGCACACTGCTGTAAATAGCTGGTACACCACCCTGTTGTGTTTAAAAATATGTGGTTTTGCAAAATAAAAAAATAAAAAAGCGCGAAATCTACAGGAGTGTGTGACTCCCACTGTACAGAAAAACACAGAGAGAGAGAGAGGGAGGCTGAGAGACTAATGAGTCACAATAAGAAGGTGAACGCTTTGTTTACATTGTTGTGTGCTAGCAACGGATGCCATCTTGGAGCTGAACACATAATGGCTGAACATGTAACACAAGGATACGTGACACCATCTGCTGCAGCCTCAGCTCTTGGTGTATTCTAGGTAAAAGAGAATAATTGTTTCAGTTTTCTAAATTTTGGCGGAGAGTAGTCTGCAACACCATCTAAACATCATCTCCAGTTAGCTCCCTGGAGTTAATTCAGCTCAGATGCAACGATTTTTGTTTGGATTAATGACGAGAATCAAGATTGTTAAGATTAAAGTAAAGCTTTAGCTGGACCAGCAATCCATAGTGCAAATATATTTAATTTATCATCAAAGAAACCCATCAAATATTCACATTTTGGACCAGAACAGAAGCTTAAACCAGGGAACTCTGGTACAGTACACTCAAGCCTGATCGGTTGTCAAAGTAGTTTCCGCCGACTGACTAATTGATTAATTGATTGATGGATTGCCTCCACTATCAGCTTTTCATTAGTTATGTCATCAAGAGGTGAGAAATGTCCGCATGGCTACTACATCACTGAAAATGAAAGCAGAAAAAAGTCACATCAAGTGTTGTGAGGTCAGGTGAGAGCAGTGTGTGTGTGTGCGCGAGTGTGTGTGTGGGGGCTTTATTTGGCTCCACAGATGGCACACACACACAAAATGTTAAATGTCAGCACACAGCAATACCGTTTGCCTCCTGTCAAACGCATCTCCCTGAATAGTAAAGCATGAAACCCACAAACCTTTTCTCAGTTTTGTTTTTCAGAACTTGACAAGAAAAAACTGTTGTTTCACCTTGAAGCTGACTAAATATGGTATGTTTTGAGCTGAGGCCTGTATTCATATTCCTGGAACAATCGTACAATATCCCCGCCACTCACCACCTGTTTATTTATCAGAAACATTTGGTTTCTGATGGATTCCCCCGTCACGGGCCTGCTTGTTCCTGTTGAACAGTCACACATTTGAGGTAAAGAGATCATGCGTTGAACCATCGCAGTCGACCTGCTTACCTCCCAGCCGCTTATCTGATCTTCCTCTCACGAATCTGTGTCATTATTAAAGCAGAACTCTGACACAAACTACTGGACTGGACTTTCCCATATGTTGTTTTTTTGTTTTTTTTCAAATTCATCAGTGCCGACCAAAATCTCCTCAGCTGCTTTCTCACATCTTACCTGCCAGGGCGCACCTTGACAATGTGGCCTAAATAAAGCATCTCCGTCATATTTTCAGTGTTCTAAGTCAAACTGACGTCACAGAAGTTGCTTATTTCAAAAGTAAGTTAAAAAGCAATAAAGTTATTTTAAATTTAATATTAAAATGAATGTGGAAAAAAGGTCTTTAGACTAGAGCCAGACAGGATGGACTGATGTATTGGTTGATATCTGTATAATCAACAAGAAACTGCCATACAGAATGGTTAAGACACACTGATGCCACAACATGGTTCACACACAAAGCAGTTCACTGTATGTTGGTATCATAAATGTTCCTTTAAGGTGCAGTCAGAGTGCATTTTGAAATATACTCAACACAGTATGGCCAGACGCAGGATTGCGTAAGTAATGTTGTATGCAACAGCAGTAGTCCACAGACTTGTAAATATCATATGTTGTATTGTCATTACCCTCAGTTTATGTCTTTTCTCTGCAGCCAAGCAGCGTCACTCCCTATCTGCAGTTTGTATTAATTTGCTCTGCTTTCATAAACAGCCAATTTGACCACAATGAGGTCACCAGCATCTCAGACTGGCTGGATATGGACCATTAGATATGGTTTTGCCAGGGGGAGATCACATCTGCCAATGTTCACGCCACTGTGGAGTCACAGGGCTGAATGCACCTTTCGCTGCAGAGCCTCTGAGAGGGCGGAGCGTCTGGCCAGTGACCACAGAGACCGTGTAAACAAACCTGAGCTGGTGACTGTACTGGCAGTGTTTTGATAGTGGTGGTGTTGAAGAATAAGGACCACTTAACAGTTAGAGTGATTGAACTACACTTAGTCACCAGTTTATTACTAATGCCTAGCTAAAACTAGCGTAGCCTCACTTAAAAGTCCATGAAAACAAAGACCTAATAGAAACATCCTGTCACTTTAATGCAACACAGTTTAACACCATGACAAACTGCACCCTCCAGATAACGAGAAAGTTGAATCAACAATGCTCTAAGACACTCTGTATTAGCGCATTAATTTCAGCAAGCTGCACCAGATAAACGAACATTCATTATGTATTTATTTATTTATTTTTGCATGCAAGGAAAACCAATTTAGAGCAAAGCTCTCATTTCCAAATGCGCGCTGCAAATGCGCAACCAAAACAACCACACGCCAAAAAATCATTCGTCAACAGGTCTAGACAACCGTAAATACGACACAAACACACAAGACTAATGACTCTGAAAATGTTAAAGAAAGTGTAACAACACAGTCAGATTAGGGAAAAGAAGACCATTCATTATATAAAATATCATTCAGCAGAATTGTTGCTTGTTTTGGGTAAAAATGTATTTAGGTTTACAGAACTGTGCAGCTCATGACACCGATTGTACATAATGGGTAGTGTAGATATGTAGATATGCTCACATACGGAGATGGAGTCATTCACTGGAGAGCTGATGTGGGCTTTTTGTGTCTTCAGTGCTGTCTTCAGCGTCAAAGTACACTAATCACATACTGCTTCATGCAAATATGGTTTAAAATGAAATCTGACTGGCTGCACGCGCAGGCACAAAGCGGGAGAGGAGGCTCAGAAAGCAAAGCCGTGCGCTGCAGCGGGAAAAAAGAGGCGCGGTTCAATTCAGTTGGACCCGCCGTCTTTATTTATTGTTGCAGCAATTTTAAATTGCAGAGAAAGCTGCCAGCTGGCAAATGCAAAAAAAAATTTAAAAAAAAGAAGAGCTGAGCAGTGACCAAGATGCCATCTCCGATTTGAGAAAGTTTGACTTTAGATCATTTTTATTACTCTTACTGTCATGAGTCACCAGCAAGTTGGAGAGGAAATGCTCAGGGCTGAACATGAGACGAGAACATTCCCCGGTGAAGCAGTATGTTATCTTTGCAAGCTCACTTGTTTAAAAATGTGCGCTCCGATAATTGGCCTATTGTCCGTGTCTGAACACTTTACCACAAAGCCGAAGCTGTTTTGGGTTTCATGTTTACGTTTCAAGTGAAGGATGGATTGAGAAAAATCTGTGGCCTTTGAGGCTCAATAAAAACTCTTTCAGGAACCCGCTGCTTAAACTGAGACCTGCTTGGTGGTCAGTGGATTGGTCAGAATCGATCATTATGGTGGAAAAAAGCTGGTTCAGGATGATTACACTTTAAATTTAAGGAGTATAACTACATATAAACAGGCATCCGTCTGAACCAGACGTTGTCTGGGACACAGTAAGGTGATGGAAAAGGTGAAAATGAAATGCCCACGCAAAGAAAACAATTAGTCGGGCTCGGCTCACCTTTACCCGATCTGGAACACTCATCACCACGTAATGTCATCCACTTTCACATTTGTGCAGGACTTACTGCTCTAGGATCGTATTTGCACAATGCAGGATAATACATGTAAAGCTCTCAAAGGCTGGTTTGGCAGTAACAAAAAAGGCCTGTTATCAGTAACCAATAAACAAAAAAAACCCAAGAAACAATATTTACTTCAGAAAAGCCTCTGTGGAAAGTTGATTCACAGTGGGAGAGGACTTACACTTTCCAAGAAATTATGACTCCCCGTGATCCAACAGTCCTGCACTTAATAAACACAACCGCTGATTTTCAAGATGCTTCTGCTCAGTGGGAACCGTCAGGCCTCTGCCAAGACTCACAGGTGTGAATCATAGCTGTTAAAAGGTTTAATGACTCATATTTGAGCTTCTGTTTATTCTTTTCCTCGACATCTGAGAGACGATTGTGATTAACTGGCATGGTTTTAATCAGAAATCCATCAGTTGTCACAATAACAGAAAGCCGGCGAACATTTCCCTCACCGTTTCACTGTTGCTATTGTGACATCTCAGAAGGCTGAACAGGCTTAGATGGTGACTTGCAGGTATTTCATAACATTTAGTTAAGCTCAGAGTTGCCAAATCTCAGGGTGTACCCTGGTTTATCACGTGGGAAAACACATAGAACTTCTTTTAAAACATCACAAAATTATGCAATTGAAGTGACTGTGAATGTATTATTGTGAGCATGGGAGTAAAAAAAAAAAAAAACAAAGTGTGTGAAATTCAGAAAATGTTCCTTTAAATTTGTCCATTTAATCACAAAGAGTCAGCGCGTCTCGTCTCTTTGTTCTACAGAAGCTTGGTTGTTTCAGTTTTGACTCCATAGTTTAATTAGTCTTTAGTTTCCATCCGCTTTGCCACACAAGTCCCAGATCTGATGCACAACCCGACTTGTTAGATTCTTCAAGTCCAGTCTTAGCTGTGCTGTCTTACTTTGAGGTTCGTTGCCGGGGAGCGTTACCCAACAGTGTTGCCACGTGTGTCACCACCACAATGCTCAAGTACAAAGTTATTGTTTTTATGCTGACAGCAAAGGTGCGTCTATTTGTTACCTCATCAGTGTTGTAACCACGTTCAGGACCAATATTTGTCATTTCTTTCTGCTTAATTGCTGTAATACTAATGCTGTTTTTACAATGTGCAGACCATATAAAATATAAAACATTAAAATGTGAGTAATCTCATTAAGGCACCTTTGTTCATCAAAAGTAATTCAACAGTGAAGTCAGTGAAAAAAAAATAAAAAATAAAATAAAAAATTAAAAATAAAATATATATATATATATATATATATACACACACAAGTGAAAGTTCTCCTCATTGCATTATCTTGGTCTGTAGTTGTCATTGCAGTGAAATAATATCAACATGCTGCTAATTCACTTTAAAGTTATTGTCTAAAATCAGTTTTTACACTAAGTTAAACTACTTTTCTTTTGATAGCTTGATTTCTGTTAAAAATAGATGAGAATAAATCCTCGCTGCACTGGCAGATTGTATCACTTCTTTTAAGAAAAGTAAGGTTTTTATGGCACAAATGTGAACAGGCATCACTTTGCAAGCCTCTCTGTCTTTTCAGCAGTGAGTCTGTGCTGTCGTGTTTGTGTGTGAGAGACCTCTCCCACTTGTGGTTGTCTTCTCTCCCAGACCGTAGGAGGCCTGCAGTCTCTCACATCAGGACAGCAAGATGTCTGCATGCACACCAACATAGACACATTCACACACACACACGCACACTGTTCTGTGATGTAGAGGCTGATAAACAGACACATTTTGTTTGTCGGTGGTGGTGTTGGTGGTAGGGTGGGGTTAAACTACTGCTAAGGTTTAAGGAAACATTGTGAGCCAAACAGTCAGTTTGCTTCCCACCTGTCCAGATAAAATCTTGCTGTTCAAAGTTTAAATACAGCAGGAGCATTTGAGGATTTAGGATTATTAGTTTAAAAGTTGTTTTATGCAGAGATTTAATGTCTCTGCATTACCTTTCTGTTTTACTTTTTTTTTTTTTTTTCATGTCGTTTTCTATTTTGCATATTTTCCTACTTTTGTGTGCAGGGGGTGCAAGTAAAGAAGTGATAAAGCAGTTGTGGTTGGGTAGTCTATTGTTTGATATAAACTCATAAACCCACACTAAAGGTCACAGGTTTTATTCTTACAACAGCCAAAGTAACACATAACAACCTTGCATCTCCACTCTCACTGTGTGCTGGAGGCTATGTGGCCACTTAAAATGCAAACTGAATGTGGAAGCATTTAAGTGAGACGACAAAAAGGTGGCTGACAATATTGAGGTGTTGCAACTACAATTTTCACTTTGCCCTTTGTTGGGATAAAAAATATGTTGTGCAACATATTCAAAGGTCTTTCAAAAAATACTTGGAGTCTTGACGATGTTCAATGAAGCGCTGAAGCGACCTCCTGCTGCCTCCACTATCTTCAGAGGGGCTCTTATGCATAATTCTTTAAAAGATTACATGGATTAATGAGGTACACAATGAAATTCTGTAATCCATCTTACATGCTCTGATATACGAATTAATGTGGTTACACAATGGAGGGTCTGTAATACACTCTACACATTTGATATATAAAGACTACTTCAACATACATGGGTGTGTGTGCTATGTGTCCAGGGTGCGTGCGTGTGCTGTATCTGGGATGTGTGTGTATGTGTGTGGACGGTTACCCACTGCCTGCTACACGGACAGGCCTTCATGCACCTGCCCACTCACACGCTGACTACAGAGAAGTCGGTATAGTCTAGCTGCCCAAGCTCACTAATTGCTGTCGAATACACTGATTTATATGCCTGTTTGTAGACTGGTCAGAGATAAAACAGCGTAGAATATCCCTACGCCCTATAACGAAGACCCTGTTCGTGCCTCAACCATAGATTAGTCAGCATGGCATGCTGGTACTTTCCACAACACGGATCCAGGTAGTGTGCTAACCATAGATAATAAAGCATGATGTGTCCAACTCTTTTCTCCTCTACACCTTTCAAACCAAGCTAAGAGTCTGCAGCCATGCTAGCAGCTCTGTGGTGCAGCTGTAGTTTGAGCTACAGGCTAACATCAGTCTGCTACTGTGGCCACAGTGAAAATGTTTGACAGGCACGTCTGACCGTCTTAGTTTAACATGTTGGCATGCTAGCAAGCTAAACTAAGAGGCTGTAACTCATGCTAACACGAGCTAACATGAGCTACAAACAAAGCACTGGCAGCTAAATCAAAGAAACACCAAAGATACTTCTTTTAAGTGTCTGAACCGAGTTTCATGGCAATTCACTGACTAGCTGCTGAAAGATTTCTCACAAAACTGGACTCACAAAAGAGAAAAAGTATGGATTACTCAATTTAGGGGGACAGATCATCTTGGGACCATGAATATCTGCGCGAAAAAGTTGTGACAATTCATCTTGTAGATGTTGGGATGTGTGACAGGATATATTGACGCAGCCATATTACCTCTGGGATTGGTGGACAATAATAATAAAAGTACAGAATAATGCCGCCTGATTCTGAGGCTTTGCAGTAAGTACACGGAGACGGTATGATGGTGAATCCTCCGTTTGCAGTTCTGGTCATTGTTAAACAGAAATTTGTGTTGCGCTAAATTGTTTCCCTAAAAATCCATCAGACATAATAGTAACGTTGTTTGAAATGAGGTCAATGAAGCACTAGATGTATGTACCGCACTGGTACATCGCAGGGTCTAGACTCCTGACAGGGAGTAGGTTCAGGTTTGAAAAGGATTGTGGCTTTGGTTTAATGACGATAACCACCTTGGGTCCGGAGTCCCCGAGCCGCCATTTCCTGTATCAAGGAGTCGATCTCCACCTGCACTGGAGCTGATTCATGTGACCGTTGCAACGTTTCAGCTCTGTCTTTGTTTTGTGACTCAGTTTAAGCTAAGGACATGTGAGCAGACGGGCCTCATTGTTTCTCGATCCTTCACACTTTGCATATAGGAAGAGAGTGGGACTCGTGGCTGTTCTGTTCTGTAAGCTTCACTGCACTTGGAAACAGCAGCTAGTTCTGTTTTCTCTTGGATTATTTTATTTCGTGGTGTTTTTGATGCCAGACAACCATAGATATTAGCATAAACACGACTCTTGCTTGAGTCACGCTGCGTCTCTTTCATAGACCTCATCCTGTCAAACTTTAAAATTAGGGTCTCTGACAAAATTACTAAATGTGGTTTGCCACAAAGAAAACTTCACTTTGTCAGCTTGTTTGTTTCAAGCTATTGAAACTTGAATATTGTCAGGACCAGGCTGGTAATTGTTTGATTTTACAGCAGCCCCCCTGCTTTTTAATAACCCTGTAATTTATTGATAGTAAGCAGATGTAACCAACTGATTTCTGATCAGGAAATATAGCCTGGGTAGTCAATGCGGTGTCAAAATCTTGGTGTCAAAATTGGCTATAATCTGGGATTGTGTGTGCTTTAATCGCTTTAGTCTATACTTTCCTTCATTGCTGTTAAGTAGCACAACTGTTTTTAAAGTTTCTAGATTGTTTTCTGCTGAAGAAATGTCTCTTTAAGTTGTGACATTTCAGAGAGTTCTGTTTTCCTGCTGGCCTGACTCCACGCTCACTGGGGGTTCCTCCAACTGCAGATTGTCCGTTGCACAGCGAGCACCTGTTGACGTTTAACCGAGAGACTTTTGTTCCATCAGTGGCCAGATTTCTTTGATCTTGATACCCATATCGTCTGATCTCTGAGCGCTTTGATGCTGATTAAGCGTTTAAAAGTTATGCCAGTCAGATTTAGCAGACTACGACTGCCAGCGTGATTCACCAGAGCTGCTCCTCCGGTGGTCAGAGGGCTTTGGAAACCCCCTCCATTCATACTAAACTAATTAATGCAGTGAATGGCCAGACGTAAGGGGGTGATAAAGGAACAAGGTCTGAGCTTCTCTCAGTCTCTCTCTCTTTCTCTCTGCTTCTCTTTTTTTCATTCTCCACGCGGCTATTTCTGTCACTTTTTCATGCGAACAACCGAGGGCACGCACAATGAGTACCCTCCAGGAGAGATGGTCTGAGAATGTGCGCCGTTCTCAACATATTTAAGCGATATCACGACCTACCCCTTAATCTAAGCCGGCCGGCTCCTCACTCCTCCTCCCAGCGTGGCCTTGCTGAACAGCCATAAACACTTTTGATTTCCATCGCGGTCGGACGGCACGTCGGTCGAACTATTTCTGTGTGAGCATAACCCATACAGCCTTACACTGTGTCTTGTGGGATTATGATGTATGCAGCGACTTTATGTTTACGGTTGCAGATTCATAGTTTAGGTGTGTAATTATGCATGTATTGCTTGGTGTAAAGCTGCCCGATGCGGACGCGAAAAACATTATCAGCCGCAGCAGAGATGCAGTGTTAAGAGAGTTAAATTAAGTTTGATATTTGTGCATCTGGTCCTTTATCTATCTGTCTGTCTCAGGCTGAATGCTGAGGGATATTTGAATTGACTGCTGCTCTGCTTGTTGGTCTCCTATTGTTTTGTGACGTCTCCCTGTTGGACTCCTGGCGCATGAAATCAACCAGTGGTGCGTGAAACTGCCCGTGAGCTCAGTGGGCGGCGGTGTGCACAGGTTGTCAGCCATTTTCTGTAGAGTAAGCCCCATTAAAACTGCACAACAGTGTGAAGGAAGTTCACCGTGCCTGCAAATTCACAGAAGGTGCTTTGAAATACTTTTCAGTCTCTCTGCTCACTCAGTAGTGGTTTAACAAACTCTTCTCGACTTCCCCTCGTTGACTTCCCCTTGGAAGATCCCTGTTTGCCCCGGTCAAATGGCCTCGAGTGGGCAATTATGTTACCCAGACTTGATTCTGATCAAATAAAATCAATTAAAATGATTTATTTTAATGTATAATCCCTTGAATCACCAAGTGACTCTCTATGGAGAGTCTCTTTGGACACTGGTGAAGCTGTCAAGCGCGGTGTTGCTGCAAATCTGGCACTCACTTGCACACAATGCTGTGTCAGTTGCTAGAGGACCCACAGGCCACCAGCATCAAAACACCGCGTGTGATTTCTGGGCTTAAATTCTTTGCTCAAGGGTAGTACGATGGCAGCTTCGGAGGGGGAGAATTGCACACTCACTTTCTCCACATAGTTTTTCCAACCTCAGCTTTCTCTTCTTATTTTACGCAAGCGGCACCTCGGCAGGACGTTTTATTAGTCACAATGAGTAAAGTTCAAACCGCCTGAATAATCCTCGAAAACACATTTCAGCTCAGGAGTCACTCGAATCGCCTCGGTGGAATTGCACCTGCGCCGGAGTTGTTTTATGTGATGATAATGCAGACGAAAGCACCGTGAAGGCTTTTTTTTTTCTGGAGGAGAAGAAATGCTGAGTATATTTATTCATGAAGGGCTGGTTTTCTCAAGAATTACTCAGTTAGTGTGGAGGTGAGCGAGGCTTACATATAATTGGCTGTCTCCTCACCACCTCGGCACTCTCAACAGATGGTGCTGTCACATGTCAATTCAAAATGGAGACCACAGCTCTCCTACAGACTCTCTCTCTCTCTCTCTCTGTGTGCAGCCTCCCACATTTCTCTCAGGTCTGCACGCACTGCACTCTCTCTGTCGTACTTTACTCTTTCATGACAAAATTTTTTTTTTTTTTTTTTTTTTGGTCTTTCTTTTTTCTTTGTTTCACTTTTCTCTTGTTGTTTCTGCTTCAAAACATCCAGAGGCACACGGGAGAGACAGAGAGAGAGAAAAGTCTAGTCCTCTGCTTGCTGTGAAACTGAATCAAAAAGAGAACTGCTTTGATCGGCTTTACAGATGAAATGATTCAGTCTGAGCCCACGTAGAAGCTAAGGCTTCACAGTGAAATTCAAACTATGACTAGTGAATAAATGTACAACCTATGGCAAATTGTTTTCTTTTCATATACACATCAAAAGCCCCCCAACGTTTCTATTCGGTTCGGTTTTACCTCTTGCATAATTAAACTGCGCACTCTCCTTTGCTCTTTTATTGCCAGCCTGTCTCATTGCCTAAAATGTTGCTAATATAAAAATGAGGGACGGTAAATTTGAGCTCATATTCTCAGTCTGAACCCGGAAAAAAATGGGGACAGTTTTCAGGTCTGTTTTTATTTATATCAATGCAGAAAAAAATAAAAACAGATTTTCAAACGCTCTAATTTGCACAAACTCATTATTTTGATCTTGATTCCTTCTTTCTGTCTTTTCTTGACCTTTATTTTCTCCTCTCATCGTCTCCTCTTTCAACTTAAAAATATCAGCGTCAGAGAAAGAGGAAAAGTGTTTCAGCTCCTCTACCCACCGTTCTCTCATCCTCTCAGCTTCCTTTTCACTTTTTGAATCGCACACCGCGCCTGATCGCATCAAAGCCCAGCTTCGAAGCCTCTCCTTCTGCTCTCTGACTAATTTTGATAGTAGCAGACGCCGAGTAAAGCTGATCTGCCTCCCCTTTTCGTATTTTTAGGTGGCGCAGTCATGCCTGATTATGTCATGTTTGTCAGGTGCACTTTTTGAAATAGGTCGCAGGGATGATCGTCTCCCGCGACGGCTGTTTACATCCCACGGAGGCAAACCCAGGCTCTGCTGTCTGGGGAAAAATTGTCCACTTCAGTTCTGATTCAACTTTGTCTTCACGGTTTACGTCGGACGCTAGAAAATTGTAGTCGGTGGCTGGCTGGGGTTTAGTCACAGGCCTTTGACTGTTCCTCATGGTGTGTTAAGTGTGAACAAACAAACTCAAACTGTTGATGTTGTTGCAGAAACAAGTGGCAAGTAATTATTTGAGCTTGGACTTGTACAAAAACTGTTGTTTGTTTGCTTCAGGTTTGTGTTTTTTAATAAATAAAACTACCAGTAATACTGAAACTCTGAATCAGAATGAGAATTACTTTGATCGGTGATCCTTTAAAAGCTGACATATAAACTGTTGAGTAGTGTGGGTGGAGTGGTGGTAAATGCTGGCAAACGGTTTTTTTTCTTTTTTAGGTACAATCTACACTTGTGAAAGTATGATACTGAGGAGGGATATTTCATTATTACTTACTAACAAAGGCTTGTTGTGCTGAAACATTTCTTAAAAAATATTTTACCCTAATTATGGGACAGTAATAATTAATTCAACACTTGTATTTTAATTATAGTCTCTGAATGTGACTTATTTCAGGATTGTTTTAAAGTTAAACAGATGGGATTAAATTACTCGATATAAAATCTGGAATATGAGCATCTCTGCACGGCTGAATTTTAATCTATAGAACGATTGGTCATATTGAAAGTGAAGCTGAAACTCTAAGGTGACATTTATTCGCGTCGAATTTGTTTTTCAAGACGTGGACCATTTTCAAAATAAGCTGTTCAAACTGACATGTGTGCCCAAACTCAAGCGAGTGTATTTTGCGTTAATTGGTGTCAGGCTTGTTTTCTTCTTATAAATAAATTCTTCCAAGTCATACTGAAACTATGATGCTTTGGAGTGATAATATGACCAGAGCATGAGGGGAAATTTGCCTTGAAATGTTCGGTATCTGGCAACCCACTCAGTTTCGACTGGAAAAAAAAAAAAAAAAAAAAAAAAAAAAAAAGTCTTTTAACCTTTTCAGCAGCAACAAATGCACGTTTAAAACAAAAGAAGAAAAGGTTGAAATGAGGATAACAGTATAATATCAGGGGGCTGTGTTTTTGGCTGTCTGTTGGGTGCAAAAGGTCATCATAGGATAGCACAGACACTTAACACACATTTTAATTTAAATCACCCCTTTTCTCCTCGTCTTTCTCGAGCGTTTGCATAATTTTACGTTTTCCTTCTCACTTCTCCTGTCATACGTGCCTTGTTTGACAATTTCGTGTTTATGACTGAGACGAGCAGTTTCACAATGAGACAGGAGAGACAATATTTCACTGCGCGTCGTGTTCGTGCAGCGTTGGAAACATTTGTTGTTTTTTTTTTTTCACTGATGTGACCGTGATACGGTGCCTGTAGTGACACTTAATTCGTGGCACGCCGCCGCATGTGTTGTTGATGGACTTTAAACTGATTTGACCGTCTGTGTGTTTTGACTACATTTGTCTATGCTGATGACTCAAATCCAGTTCAACATTTTAATCATGTCAAAACTGAATTTAGGATATTTTTCTTTTTTTTTTACATATTAGATCCAAGGTGCTTAGTTAAATGTTTCTCTCATTGTTGTGACTGTTTTGTTTTATCTGAGGAAATTACAAACCAGTGGTTACTACATTTTATCTTTAACTTGAATTTTAATCATTAACCCTAATTTTTACCCCAATCAGGGAGTCGTCTGAAAATGCTCACATGCACTGGTTGGCTTAAGATATTAAATGTCACAGTTTGTTTGGTCTAAAAGGAGACAATGAGTAAATATAAACATGTTTATGGTTTCAGTCAGACAGTGTTGCATACTTGGAGTCCGTGGGTGGCATCACTTTCTTCCCATCAGCGAGTGTTTGACTAATCTGCTCACTAATGTTTTCTGCGTGTGTGTGTGTGTGTCTGTGCGTGTGTTTGCCCAGATACTGTGATGAATTGATCTATATTTGTTGAGTCTTTGCATGTATGCATGTGTGTACTGTATATATAAAACCTGTGTGTGTGTGTGTGTGTGTGTGTGTGTGTACTCTATATCTACTCTAATGTCTGTCTTTCTAGCAGCTTTTTGAATGTGTGTGCTCCTGCAGATATGTGTGTATTTGTGTGTCATATAATTACTCACTGACCATGCACATTCATGTATTTTTGTGCATTTTTCACGTGAGCAAATGTGTGTTTTCCTACTCATGGTAGTACTGCACCTACTACAAAGTGTGACACGTACGTGTGCACAGGCTTGTGAATGTGTATGGTTAGATGTGGCTGTGTGTGTTGTTCTTGGAGTGTGTGTCTGTTTTGTCTGCTCGGTACTTTGTGCTGCATCTTTGCATGAAAGGTGCAGCACAAATGAGGTTTTTATTATTAGTTTATTAGCTTGTGTTTGTCTGTGTCAGGGTACATGTTTATGTTTCCAGTGTGTTGCCAATATTTATTAGCTTATACCATGACTGATTATGATATGAGTGCTGTTATTGTGTGTAAGCATATCATATGTCTGCATGTGTGTGTGTGTGTGTGTTTGTTATTTCTGCCAGTGTGTGTGGCTCTTTAAGGACACTTCTCCAGTTGTACACAAATGCATACAGCCACTATTTGTTTGCATGTATTTACAGTACGTGTATGGGTCTCTACATGTGTATGTATGTATGGTTCCACAAGTGTGTGCATGTGTGTAGTGTACATTTCATCTTTATATTGGCCACATGGAGATTACATCTGTGTACAATATGTTATTGTGACTGCTATTGCTATCGTGTGTGTGTGTGTGTGTGTGTGTCTTCTTGAATGTGATTTATTTTTGGCAGTTTTTTGTGTTGCATTATTTGTACAGTATGTTTACATTCTCCATGTAAATTTGTTTATGTGTGTGCTCTTGGATGTTTCATGTCTTTGGTTACACGTGGACCGTGTGTGTGTGTGTGTGTGTGTGTGTGTGTGCGCTTGTTTATTTTTGTTTCTGACTGTCAGAACGTGTGTCTTTGTCTTTATGTTTTGTGTGTATTGTGTGTTGATATGTATAGGCAGTTATTACAGTACTACTACCACTGTGTGTGTGAGTGAATGCTTGTGTATGTGCGCCTGTGAATACGTGCATTCATTTGTGTATCTCTGCAGTTTGTGCGTGTACATGCAGTATTTGTTTACATTAATCTTTTCTGCGTGTGTATGGGTTTGTGTGTACATGTATATATTTCAGTGTGTGCATCTTTTTTTATATGTTTTATGAACATTTATATCTTTATATACTGTAGACTGCATGTGCCTGTGGGTGTATGTGTGTGTGTAGCATGTGTGCATATGTAATTATTATTACTCCTCACACTACTACTATGTGTGAAAATGCAGTGTACTGTGTGCCTTTATTTCTTACTGTGTGTGACTTCTTCTTCTGTGTGTGTGTGTGTGTGTGTTCACATACAGTATGTGAGGCTAGGGGTGTGTGTCTGCAGCATTTAGTTATTAAATTATTATGTACATGCACGTATGCATGCCTGCATATGCGCATTCATTTCTGTCCTCTAAGTGTGAGGTTGTGTTCGTCTGTGGGTGAATTAAAGCAAATAGCTATATGAATGGGTGGGGAAACACAGACTGGTAGTTATTTTGCATTATATTTTTCTGTTCCTGTTCATTTTTACCCATCTTATCTCAGCACCAGACACAACAAGCTCAAGCATTACGTCAAAACTGTCACCGGTATATTGCCAGTCGAACAAAATGACGTGGGTGTGATGTATTAAATTAACCGTCCACAACAACACGCACGTTTAAAAGGAGCCACAGTGAATTACAGCAGCCTTCCCAAACGCTGACTCATGCAGGGCACGCAAGGTCACTTAATGTTTTGATGAAAATTATATAAATCATACGTGACGATTAATTGTAGATTAATTGATAACACCGAACCTTCTCTGCTTGGCCTTGTAATGGTTCAACATGTCACTAACTGTGTTTGTTTACTTTAATTTGTCACCTGTCTCTGCATTTTTATAGGTGTACATCTTGTCACATGTTATTTGCTAACATGTAGCGTGTGTGTGTGTCTGTGTGCAGTATTTATTTGCATGCATGTGGCCGTGTGAAAGAGCTTGTTCCCTCTTCTCGCTGCTCATCATCTGCCTGCCCCGGCTGACATTTACACATTCAAATCAGAGACTGTTTATTGTCGTTTGAGGCACATGACAAGATTTCGTGCTTTGTTTAAGACAGTCGCGCGCGCCGCTGCACCCGGTAGAGACGCCACGTCTTACCGTAAGTCTCACTCGACACAGATGTGATGCCCCGCTGACGTCAAGTTAATGCCTCACATTTCCCACAATTCATCTTTTCAGGAAGTAAGAGGCAGACTTGTTTCCAGCTTTGCCACCATGTTGTTGTTTTTGTTGTTGTTTTTTTCATCCTGTTTGGGGTCCTGGAGACCCTGTGCCCCCTTTAGCTCCTTGAAAACACCACAATGCTCTATTACATTTTTCTGATTTTATCTAAATTGCTTGTAGACATTATTTTAAACTCATAACTTGTTTCAGAAGTTAGCAAAATGAAACCTTCCCTATTTTGGGGGTAATAGAAACAATATAATATATACAGCATACATTATAACATACTCACATTATATATATTTTGAAACTGCACATTCCTGTTTCTGTTACTAAATAAACTAATATATGTTTGTTCACAAATATCCCGTACCATCACATGAAATATCGCCTTCCTAATAACAGCATTTCCATATTTATTTATCATTTACAGTTATACAAAAGGAGGTATCACCACCTCACTAATCGCACACATTATGTTTTAAGAATAAATATATATTTATAGTTGCAAAAATCAACAGCTTTTTATTTTTACATATACAGCAGTGAGGTCAGAGCAAGGAGGAAGTAATGTCAGTGTCACCACACATCAGTTAAAGGGATCTTTTCTCCATGCAGCTTGTCAGCTTTTCTCATATGATGAAGCGTTTACTTTTCCTCTTGAGCAGTTTTTGTTTTTCAGAGGAAGCTTTGGTTCCTATCAGCTCGTGTAACTGTTTTTTTTGTTTTTTTAGGTTTTTCTGAACTCAGGACAGCAAGTATACACTCTGCTTCAGACCCCATTGTTTATTTGCATTCTTGTACTCAGAAGTTGGTCTTTTGTAACTCTTTCCTGATGACATCACGCAGATTATGAAAAATGTAATCCCCTAATCTGACACTACGACTGTTTCAGCAGACATATGGTGTGGTCTAAATCCCAGTATTACTTGACTCTGCATCAGTGATGCTGAAATAACTAACAAGAGACGAACATTAACGTTTTCAGTCTGTATGAATTCGTTTTTTAATGTGGGGAGGGAGGCAACAGATCTGACTGTATAATCACTGAAAATATACATATCACGAATTTTGTAAGAGATCAGGTGAGAGATACTGAAAACTCGAGCTCGAGCAGTGTGACTGGGCTGTCGCAACAGAAACACTGCATATTGTCTGTGAGCTCGTCTCATGTGCAGGAGCGTGCAAACAGATTCGTGAGTCGTGAGTTGTGCGCGACTGTAGTAGCATTGATGCACGGCCCGGGTTCCTGTGAAATATTTGTGATATCTTTGGCTCAGTCACACTGTCTCATCATCATTTGCCTTTATTCTAGGAACTGCTCTGCTATTATAGACACTGCCAGTGACCTGTATAGGAACCTCAGCTTAATGTAAACATGCTGCAGTCGGCCATGTACTGAGAATTGAAACACGTAGACTGGATTTTCCCTGTGCACCGCCGCCTCAGCAGCTCACTGATATTAAACCTCTCACTTCCTTTTTGATGCCGCTTTGTTTACCAGCCAACGTGCTATTTTTACAGGAGTCCTCCATGCTCACTCATGGTCTCAGTTTACTGTCGAAAAAAGGGCAAAAAGGTCCTCTTATTTTAGCATTATAAATTTATTATATGAGTCAGTTCACTATTTGTTCTTTTCCCGTTTGGTGCAGTTTTCTTGCAATTACTCAGTAAGTAGTGATTTAATTTTGTTTTATAGCATAATGTGTGTCCGGGTGAGTTGAAACTAAGATGATAAACATCCTTTTGTATTAATTTTCAGTACCCGACACCCACAAAACTGAAAATTATCAGCGTCGTGTTGTATTTTATTTATTTTTAGATGTACAAACCGATCCTGTTGCAACACTTAAACGGGATTTTAAGCTGATTGCTGTGCTGTGTTGTGATGCATTAACTGCTTTGTCCTCACACAGAACCAACAAGAAAGGTGATCTTCTTTCACCAACTCAGGATTTTCTCTTCTCGTTGTCGTGCAAAATGCAGGCAGTAGCAGCCTAAACATCAAGTCATGCTTTTCTAAATTAAGAGGTGATGGATTATAAAATCATCTTTCAGCCTGTGACATCAGAGATGGTATTCTGTTTGTTTGGTCCAAACAAAAGCCAAAGTGCAAAAGTGTCTAATCTAATCACTTCCTGGCTCTGGATTTGTATTTGTCTGAATGAGGCTTCCTTCAGTGGAAGAGGTCACATAGTTGAACAATGTGCCTTATTCATTTTGTCTTCTGGATTTTGTAATTTAATATGTTTTTGTGATATATTCTACCCATGTGATGCTTTTATGCTCAGTTTCAGAGAGGCTGTCACAGCTCTTCAGGCATTTGTGGGGGAGTAGCTTGTGTTATTTTGTGTTGTTGTACTGAATCATAACCCGTTTCAGTGCGTATAGTGGTGCTGGAGTGAAATAACAAGACGTCACGATGCAGCTCTTTGTGTCTATGTCCCGTGAGTCATGTTAAATAAGATTTTGTTGGTGTGAGTCTTTGCCTATGTGCCAGAACAGGTTTTACAAGACAGAAACCACTGTCATGCTCCAAAGTGGACTGTACGTGCAAAAGGTCTGTGCAAAGACTTTGATGTTCTCGTGGCTCCAATCTGCAGAGCCATCATCCTGTCCTTATCAATATCAATTAGTTTTATTTATGAGCTGATCTTAGTCCACAAAATGTCAGAAAATAGTGAAATATCCTTTTTTTGTCTGGCCAAACACAAAAACATAGAAAGATATTCAGTTAAATTTATATAAAGTAGAGAAAAGGCTGCAGATCTGCACGTGATTAACCTGAACCAGATGATAAATGATAAACTGATCATCAAAATCTGCTTTTCTTTGGTCAGCTGACCAATCAATCGATCTGATAACTGTTTCAGCCGGCAGCTTATTTTGCTTCTCGGCATGGTTATGTTGCTTTCTAGTGTCAAAATGTTGGTGTTTGCATAACGCAGGTGGGGGGACAAAGCAACACTAGTCATCCTTGCTGTAACTAGCAAGCCTGTACAGGTCTGTTCCAGCTCACATGAAAGTATATCAGTATAATGTCATGTTTTTGAATTGCTGCGTAATTCAGTTCTCACAGACGAAGTAGTAAAGTAGTATACCTTTATGTATGGTGCATTGTTAAAGTGGTAAAACATCATTTGTAATAAGTTTAATTTGGGAAGCGTGCAGCTGTTGCAAAGGAATATCTCCGAGATATTATTTAAATGCAAAAACAAACAAAATAAACGTGAATTCATAATTTTTCTAACGAGGGGTGAACTTGCCAACAGTGGATTATTTTAACGGTGTCAGGTGTGAAAAAGATTCCAATTGAAACTGCAGCAAGGAGGAGCAATTTAAGCTTTAATCGGATGCTAATGAATTGGGAAAAATACAGTAAATGACAGTAAGTTTACATTACAGTATATGTCATATGTGAGTCATTTGTTAGCTTCCTAGAGTAAAGTGAACAATAGTCTACTTGTTTTTTTCATGAATCATCCTGAACCTTTTAGATATGTTCTAGTTGTTCTGCTGTCATGGGGGTAAATTTAGGATAAGACCTCTGGTTTCTGCTGAGGGTTAACTGAGGACAAGGTCATGTTTTAATAACAGTTCAGGTTTAGGTTACTGAAATGTAAAGTGCTGTGCGTGCTGCTGGTGGCGCAGACAGAGGCCCCCGGGGCGCAATTGTCGTTTCATCCCTTGAATGTCTGTCTGTTCACAGCAGCGTGGGAAGAAGAAAACACACACACACACACACACACACACACACACACACACAGACACACACAGACACAGACACACACAGACACAGGCAGAAAAGAAGAAGAAAACTTCAAATTCAAGATGACAGGAAGGAAGACAGTGAAAACACCTTAGAGCTGTGTTCAGTTTATATTTTGATGATCTCATATTGGCTGTAGCAATCATTGTGTGGTGCTCTTAGTTTTAAGGTATGATGGGGATAAGGCAGGTGATTTATATATTTTTATTATGAATCCTTGAGGGAAAATTGTCACGGCAGCAGCAAAATTCAAGCTGCAAGCTGGAGACAGAGGCATAAAAGGTATGAAGGGACATAATTAAAGCTGAGATGAATTTAAATAAATGCCCTTTTACAAATGAAAACCAGCAGATGAGAGAGATTAAAAGTTGACCACCCACGTCAGATTTCGTTTCACCCTCTGTCTCTCTCTCACACACACACACACACACACACACACACACACGTGCACGCGCGCACATACTGGCTTCATGTTTAGTCAAAGCGCCGCCCACACAAAGGCCTCTTTGCATCTGTCTTGTTCGTGTGGGACGGCTTTTCAGACATTGCCTCATGTGTTAAAGGTAGACTAACACATGCATATGAGTGATTGAGGTCTTACTGTGAGAAACAACCGAGGTTCCCGTCGCTGAAAGTGTCTGTTATCATACTGCGCCAAAGAAAATAACAATCAAAGGCAGAATTTGGCTAACATTTGATCTGCAGACTATGTAAATCTTGTGATTAACTAATGCTGCAGTAAACGTACAGGGCATATTTGACACCATGTTTGCATTTAATAATGAAACAAGATGTAGTCATCCAGCATCTTTCAGTGGTTTACATATGAGAAACAACCAATTCCAGGACATTTCGGTATTTAAAGGTGAATAAGTCAATTCTGTGCCACGGGGGCAACGGGGACAATTCAGTTTTCTGTACCAGCTGTGGACACATTTAGCAGCCTCTTTTTCTGATCTCTAACTGCTGTGTACGGACATGATTTGTATTTCCGCACGGAAACGGGTATTTCTCAATAGGAGCGTGCCGAGTGTGTGAACGTGTGTGTGTGTGTGTGTGCGTGTGCGTGCGCCTCCACGGAGACTTTGCACTAATCATGCAGACATGTTCATGAGTCAGCTGAAAGCGTCTGATATCATACTGCACCAAAGAAAATAGCATCAAAGAAAGAATTTGGACAACATTTTATCCGAAGTCTTAAACTTGTCAAACACATCAGGTCTAGAAAAATAATATAAAAGTATAAAAAGGGATAAAAACCCATTTGACCATTAGACTAGTATGATTAACAGCAACTGTCAGCTATCAAATGACTGATCTGAAGACAGATGACCTTATACTTGCATGAATGAGGCTTCTTTCATCCAGACTAAGAAGAAGATACACCCAGTGGGGTTCAAGAAGACTAAACAAACCAATGAATGCATTTCAGTTCTACATTAGAAGTGATCTGACTTGTTAAAATGGTGGTTTTTCTTCTTTCTCTTGCAGGGCTAAGGTGCAGGATGGGGAGCAAGAGTTTCACCGCAGGACTGCCAACCCGGTTTCCGCCACATTCACCCATCCTGACAGCCAGTGGGGACACCCCCTTAGAGAAGATCATCCGGTAGGAGTGTGCACTGCTGTAGTCACAGTCTGATCAGCAGCAGTAATGTTTAACTCCCAGACTACGCAGGTATATTGTTATGTATTTAGTTGTGCATCATGTGTGTGAGGTGACCAACCCCACTTGGTGTAATATATCCAGCATCTAGTTTTGTTTTATCAGTAAATATTAACCGTAACATGAAATGGCCCGTCAAGAGTGCAGCAATTGATCATGGCCTAAATATATAAAACCTGCACGCTTTAAAAAAAACAAAACAAAACAACAAACAAAAACAGCAATTAGGGTATGAAAAGGAGATCCTCCCACACAGCTTCTCAGTTTCTGTCCCAACGGGGTGGTGCAGTGACTGAAGGAAATGCTGCTTTCTTGTCTGAGCCCTTGATTATGATTTAAGTCGTATGTGAGAGAAAATGTCTTTGACAGCAATTTTCTTTTTTTTTTTTTTTTTTAAACAGTATGGGACCACATCCTCCACTCTCCAAATTCAGAGCAACCTCATTACGCCACAGATGCTGCCGTCGTTCGCCATGTATTATGCCAGAGGTGGATGATCTAATCAAATTGTACTTGTGACTTAGCCCAGAAACACCAAACTGTCACGAGCATGACCTTGCAAAGCGAAGTGATGTGGTTCCGTTGTGAACAAAGACGTCTGTGAGGGAGCGGCAAGACGGCTAATCAAAGTCTCTCATTGCATCGACGTTATGGGCAGTTGATCTAAATTCAAAAAAACATTTCCTCAAGCTGCACGTTAAACGACAGTCGTCCGTTACGTGAAGGCAGCCAATCCAAGCTTGATCCGCATATTTTCTCAGTGTTGGTCATTGTTTCCCTCTCTGCTGCAGCAATAATGCAACTTGTGCTGTAAGGTATTTACAACAGGAACATGCAATAACTGCATTATCTGCAGAAAATAATTAAACAAAATTGAAATTATGTTCATTTCCTTTTGCGAGGGAAAAATACCAACAGGAAACCGTGCCGCTAGTTTCAAGTCACGTGCAGTGATAAAAAAATTTTTTCCGAGGCTTCTGCAAAAAATAAACTGGATGTTGATTGTTTTGTTTTTTTTCTCCCCGCTGCAGCCGCCTTCAGACAAGCAAACAAACCATCCAAATTGCGAGCTTCTCATTAACACCTCAACCAGATCTTACGCCACATCCTCTCTCCCCCTCTCGTCTTTCCCCTCCCTTAGATGTCCTCGCTTGTCTAACGTTTTAGCCGTTTCGTCGACTCCCTGGTGCCGGGTTGTCTTGACAGTGAGTGCAGCCGCAGCAGCTCAGATTAATTAACTAGAGTGGAGTCCGTCCATCCATCACAAGGTCCTAATGATCAATACTGTAAGTGACGTGGTACAAAATGTGAGCGCTGACAGCAGGGGCTCATACGTTACCGTGTGTGTGTGTGTGTGTTTGGTGCTTTATACATCAGAGTGTCCCAGCAACAGAGGCTGCCAGCCACCGAGCCAAGAACTGTAAAACAACCGCTGATGCAGCATTTAGAAAAACTGTAGATGAAGGTGGATTAACACTGCATTAACGAGATACTGCAGGCTTTTCTTCTTAAGTGGAGTTGTATAAGTCACTTGTCCATAGTCCGCGTTATGCTATTGGCCGTCAGCACGCCCCCAGTTTGTAGAAACGGCAGGAGTGCTGGTATAGAACGTAAAGTGCTGTGCTGCTGTAGACGGGGTCAGCAGCAAGTGGTCCCATATTTTAACCATTAAAATAAAAATTATGTCATTTTAAGTGTACACTATATTGCCCTTCCGAACAGCCCTTTTCCAACAGGAAACTGAAGCTGTTCCGATCTCTTCAAATCCACCAGACTCCTTTTTCCGAAATAGCAGTTTTACCTTGCAGAACACAGGGAGCAGCTGGCCTATCTCTGCCCTGATCAGAAGGTTTGTTGCTGTAACTGTGGGACTTGAGCATTTCGAAGGTTTAGTTACGACACAAACTGACCGAACACTAAACAAACATCGCGTTCGCACACCAGTGGAGACCGACACGGGATGGAGGGCAAAAGGGCAACGCTTGGATACACAAGGGAAAATACTGGGACATTAAACTGGGAAGTACTGTTGTTTTTACACTTTGGATGGTGCACGAATTAAACAGACAACTCATAACATGTTAATTACTGCAGGGCGGCTGTTTCTCTCTGTTTCCAGCTCTTATGCTAAGCTAGGCTAACCGGCTGGCTGGCCCCAGCTGTGCTTGAAGGCACCTCTTTCCTCCAGAAATCCACAACCTCACTGAATTTCTTTGTACAGGCTGCAGTGTGGTGGGCGCGACCTTTTTATTAACAATGATTTTACAATTGGCGGCTCATACAGTGTAGTTTTGTGTTATGCAGGGAGCCTCCCTTCCACAGTGAGTCCAAACAGTAGGTTGCAGTGTTACTGCAGACACCAGTCTCCTGTGAGTGGTCAGTGTTCCTGATCTTATTTTACATTCTTTAAAAAAAAAAATGAATGAAAAACAGACCTGTAAAGGTTTTCCCAGTAATGCTGTTTTATTACAGTAACTCACTCTCTTCACTGAGGGTGCACGAGAGCTTGCATGTATCTGTTTGTGAGCGGCATGTCTTCCCTGTGCCCGGTCCAGACTTGGCCAAACACACATACACAAAATACAAAAGCAGATGTAAATGTTTCCTCTTAACAGTCTTCTGCAGAAAAGCCTCTATTCATTGACTTGTTTTGACAGCTGTGTGTGTGTGTATGTGTGTGTATGTGTGTGTTTGTGTGTGTGTGTGTGTGCGTGTGTGTGTGTGCAGATCTCAATTTGTGGTATTATGTCCCACCTCGTTCATTTTGGTTCCAGACTTGGCTTTTTCATCTCCACATCTTCTCTCCAGTCAGCAAATGAGCTCCATCTCCCGTGAAGAGCTGTAAAAGAAAGAGCCGATTAAATGAGAGTCGTGTATAAAGGTCTCTTACTCCGAGTGGAAAGTAATTTTTTTTTTTTTTTGTCCAGCTGCCTTTCGTTTAACATATTTCACTCATGTGTGTGTACAATAGGTCTTTTTTTACAAGTTCTAAAGACTACTAACTTTAACAATGGCTCCAGAGGTCAGCCAGTAGTGGCTTTTTAATGGCATTAACAGTTTGTTTGGTGTGGATCTTCATCTCTACTGTTACTAGCCCTTCCTTTTTCATTAATAAAACAATGGATTTATAATTTAAATACAACAAGACACTTTTCTAGAGCGAAATAGTAATGTTCACAAGTCACTGTGCACACCCATACGTACTCATCAGAAACAAAATCTAAAATGACAGCAAATCTGCTAACAATCAAGATGTCAGAACACGGAGTAGGTTAGGAACATGTCCTCTGGCCACCTCTCTCCGCTGCCTGCAGGTACTGCGGGCGAGAGGAGGGGCTGCTTTGTCTCAGCCAGCAATGAAGTTTACAAGAATTTGTCCTGATGACAACGTGGCCCTGAACCTGAAGCAGCCATTTTATTATTTATGCTTGTGCTCTTCCAACTCTTACGTGAGCTCCTGGTCACCGTTGCTGATCTGAAGGCGATCGGACCTCTCCAACAATTTAAATGCGTATCTCCTGTTTGTTTGTTTTATAATGACATGTCAGAGAGGTATGAGAGCATAAACGTATGTTGGAACGTTTTCAGCTTGTAAATTGTTTAAGATCACACATCTGAGTTAGAAAAAGCGAAATGATTTCTTTTTTAAATCCAAGCTGAAGTGACTGAAATGCAGCAAAAACCGATCCCAAAAGAGAAAAACAACAACAACTAGAATAAAAACTATAAAACAATACCAGGTTGTCAGCATTGTACCCTGTCTCTGACACTGATGTTTCATTAGGATTATGATCTCATCATTGTTGTTGTGGACAGCAGGAATTATTTCAGCACTGGATAATGAACCGTAAACCAAAGAAAATGCACATCATGAAAGAAAATCCTGACCCAGATCAGTTTTTCTCTCCAAGCTGCATCACGTACTGGTGTTCAGGTGCAGGAACATGAATTTTTTTAATATATCTGACTCCACTCAAAACACATTTAGGGGGTGGTCGTGAATTTCCAGCAGAGAAATAACTGCATGTAACAATAACTACACATGCACGATGCAAACAGATTTTTTTATGCGAGCTGTTGTTTTCAAACCTTTGATGAACAGACCACGTTCAGTTCAGTGTTCGGTGTGGTTTCTTGTTGCTGATGTGGGCGTTGTTTTTTTTTTTTTCCCCCCTTCTTCTTCTTCTTCATTTGATCATAAAGGATCTGTCTGTCGGTTTTAAATTTTGTCTCATTTTCTGGGTGCCATCACGCTCGCACGTGTTGCATCTAAGATGGGCTTTTGTGACGACGTAACAGTCGGTGTGATATTAAATGAGTCACATTGTGGTAGCTGTTTTAATATGCCTCCCACTTTTCACTTCTTAATTTAGAAGTCACATTAAAACTCACATATGTATCTGCGACTTAGCGTTTTTTTAGATTTAACTGTCTGTACATGTGGACTGTGTGAGCGGCAGCAACCCCTTCTAGCTGTCATAGCATCACATTAATAGCTGCCTGCACGTTTTTAAAGCCCCATAAGACCTCTGTGATATCTTGAAAAGTGCAAAACACTAAAAACTCAGTTTGTTATGTGCACCTAACTGCTATGAAACAAATCAGCACAACAGGCCGGCTTTGAATCCCATCTTCGTCAAAGTTGTAATAGTTTGTTTACTGTGCTCAGTGTTTACGTGTGGTGCTGCTGAAATGTATTTCTATACATATACACTATATATATACACACACACATTATGTAGTCTATGCAACTCGATTTAACACAAGTTTCATCGCTCAAAGCGACCATAATGTCATATCCTCTCTAAAACAGTCAGCACCTCGCTGAACATAATAACTTTTATAAAGGCGGGAGTTATAGATTTAGCAGAAAGTGCCTACTGCACACAGCTCATCCACACTAAGAGTGATATGCAGTGTGCTTGGGTGACTCACATGGCTAACTGTGAAAAAGAGGCTTGTCAAGAGGATTACTTGCTGCGCATGTCCCTCCTCTTCACCTTTGATCTCCAGCCAATACATACAGCTGGTGTTAAGTACCGTACTTAAACCTGCTTAATGCTAATGCAGGTCTCCACTTAATCAAAAGGGAAGACAAGACAAAACATCTAACTGTACGTCACTGTGGTTGATCTCCTTTCACCAATAATGAACAGACGTCCCATAGACTTGTTGTATGACCCCTGATCTTCAACCGCATTGCAATTTGTATTGAAATTCGCTGGCTGAATCCAGTGAGTCAGAGTCAGATAGGAGCTGCAGTGGCACAAATGTTATATAGAAGCAGGCCTGAGGGTAGAAATGTGGGGGGAAATAGGTTCTGATTAAAATAAACTGAATGAATATTAAAGTATGCACAGTGGCATTGCACAGTGATATCTGATACAGTGGACGGCGGCTGCAGTGAGTGACAGTCAGACAGGAGCTTCAGTGGCAATAAAATGATATGGATGCAGACCTGAAGATAGCAATGTGGGTAAAACTACAATTAAAACTGGCAAAAGATCAAAACAGATTAAACAGATTAATATAGTAGCATGCAATGCAGCTGTATAGCACGTGCAAGGGAGAAGCTGCCTGTTTGCATTGAACATTCATTTTTATATGAATGTATCTGTTACAGTGGAATGAAGGCCTTGTGACAACTACCACTACTCCTAATTCTTTATTATGAACACAATCTCCCTGACGTGACAATACAACCTGTGGCAAAACAGCTGCTAATGCTAATTAATCCAGCTGTTATTATGCATAGTTTCCCTAAATAGCTACAGATATGCAGTACAATTAAAGCTGCATACAAATGTCAGCAATGGGCTTGTGATGACTGAGCAAAGTGTTGGTTCTCGCAAACTGGAATGATAATGCAGCACTAGTGCTCCATGAGTGAAAAGGCATCAGCTTTAATGTTTGAACAATCTAATGGTTTATCACTTTACTGCAGGGATTATGTGTTTAATTACTTTGCTCTAAAATTAAACATTCTCGTAACCTTTGAATCTTTACTCCAAACTCATTCCTGCCTCGTTTACTTGAACTGCAGAGGAATGCTGCTCGGACATCTGCATTTTCCCAGTTTCTCTGATAAGCCGGTATTTTCCTAGTTTCCTTCATTAAATCCAGTTATGCACAAAGACAGGCGCAGTAAGAGATGAGCTGCTGCCACCGACGTGTAAACACCTCGCCGTGGTTACAAGCTTTTAAAACATCCCGTTGCTTTCTTCTCAATAAATTCACTCCGCTGTGTTTAAAGCTGAGCCAGGGGAGCTTAATGCAGATCCACTTTATCAGGCAGGGAAGACAAAGCAGCAAGTCATCCATCAGACTGTTTAATCCCATCCCTGCAGTAAATTATTCATCAGAGTTGTACGTCTTTGTGGTGAGGGAGAAACCGGATCGCCGGAGTCAACGGGCAGCTCTGTCTTGTATACAGACGTCGAACAGTTGTTTATTTTCAAAAGAGGTTGATTGAGGTTTTGGGTGGTACGTTGCAGGTGCCTTTTGGCTGTTTGATCTTGTTTTGAGCCTTTTGGTTGAATTAAAAAAAAAAAAAGTTAGATCACTAAAGAATTTCTGAAATATGTGTTTCCAAGTCCAGAGAACGCTATTTTGCTGCAGAAGCGCTGTTGTTGACACTGACACCTAATACCAATGCTGAATATTATCTATATATCATTTACATCTAATACTAAATGGATATCTAATACTGAAATTGACAATAAGAAATCAGAAAACCACTCAGAGTGGAATTGAAAGTCCTTTAACAGCGATGTGTTGAGTCTGAAACCAAGTGGTGCTCCACTTAAAAAGGTCAGCCGACTAATTCGTCTCCTCAGCTCTTAGCAGAATGATTAACTGCGTCACCAAAGCTAAGAAATTTGTCTGGCCTGTGGTCGGTGTAATGGCTACGGTGTAAAGAAAGAGAGTCTGGGTTATAAATGGAAGACCGTAATTTATCTTTTTTGCACTTCTTACGTGGTCTTTAATCACTGTGTCCACCTATAGGTCTTTAAGATAGATAAAGGCATTCATCCTCAGGGCAAGAGCCTGTCAGTTAGGAGAAAACTAGAGAGATTTGTCTTCAAAAAGACGTGTTTTATATCAGTATAATGTGTATCTACATGAGATAGGACTCCCAAAGACAACAGGATATATTTGTGTGTGTGTGTGTGTGTGTGTGTGTGTGTGTGTGTGTGTGTGTGTGTGTTATAATCTTCATCTTATCAAGTAATTTTTGTCCACTAGCTTTGTCAGGAAGTACCCGTGGCTCCAGAGCTGTACAACCTCTGGTGGTCTGGTGGACATTCATGCATTTGATCTGTGGCCCGGCTCCACCTACCTGCCCACTGTCCCCTGCTACCATATGTATTTCTATTATCATTGTTGTTACCGTGCTGATAACAGAAGCCATAGTTAGCATTCTGCTGTTCTACTGAACTTGCAACTACCGTCAGTTCCATCTTCATGCACGACTTGTATGTGTGCTGTATTTTCTCTCCCCCCCCCCCCCAACCGGTCAAGGCAGATGGCCGTCCACCTAGAGCCAGGATCTGCCCAACGTTTCTGCCTGTTAAAAGGAAGTTTTTGCTTGCCACTGCTGCCAAGCGCTTGCTCTTGGTGGAACTGTTGGGTGTAATACTAATGAGCGTTGTCCAGAATCGCTCTGTTTGCAAAGTACCCTGAGATGACCTTGGTTGTGAACTGGCACTTTGTAAGTAAAACTGAATTGAACTGAATAACAGAGCAGAAATTCTGAGTCATAATTATGTTATGCAGATAAGTAACCACAAATACACATGAAATATGCACTGAAAATGCTGCAGCCTTTGCAGGAGGCGGCACGCAGTTCACCGGCTTTGCATGTGCGGTTCCTGTTGATGATCTAAAAAGACAGTTTATAATAAAATAAACACAAGTGAAGGGAGTGGTCATTCGTGACCAGGAGTAGGGCAACAAAGAATGTCGCAACAAAAGAAAACATACAGAAACTCATCCGCAATCAGACCATCTCACTGGTGTGGAGTGTCTAAACTTTCCAGAACATCATCTGCTAAAATGTGTAAAAGTCTCCAAATGGCTCTCTGCCTCATCTTTTCCAGTGTTGCACAAAGCCATGGGGAGGAGGTCCTATTGTCTGTTGTGCAGCCAAAAGTGTGTGGCGCTTTCAGGCAAAGCTTCAAAGTAAAGTACTTTGCTTTAAACGGCTGAGACGGGGTCCATCATGACTAAACAAAGCGTGGTCAAATCAAAGTGACCCTAATTATAAGTCTCTGCAGGAAATCTGACAGTGTAAATTGTGTTTGTTTAAGCTATGGTTTCAGGGGTTTTAATTGATCCTGGTCCTGTTTAACTTGGCATTACGGATCAAAATACAAATATATAAATTCAGCAAGTTTAATTTAGGAAGTCCAGTGGGAATGAATAAGGAAAAATTAATAGAAATGTGAATGGCACGAATCAGATTTTAGCAGAAGTTGCATGTTTTTGAGGCTCTGCAGCGACTTCTTATAATGTGTCTCGATAATGTGTCACAATCAGTCCTCAACAGTAACCTACAGGTGCTAATTAGCTAACAGAAGCCTTCACCTCAGTTTGTCACAGTGAGGCGAGTGGATGTTTGGATGTTTGTTCAAACAAGCTCAGCAAAGAGTCAAATCTTCAGTGAACCTGCACCGCTGTGTTGCGCAGTTGCTCTGCCAGTCTGTGGCGCAGGCTTTGTGTTGTTGTGCGTGTCCATTTCCTCTTCAGCGGACGTGTACAGTGTCTGCACAGGTGACTCAGACAAAGTCTCAGTCGTAGTTCTTCATGTGTGAGCTCTCTTCAGGCCACGCGAGGCCAGCGGTTGTGCTTCATGTTCTACATTAGTAGTTTAATGTGCAGAGCAGGTTGTCTGTATGCGTAGCGTTGGATAAGTTGTTGTACTGAGACTTGTTTTAAACACTGATTTTTACTCTCGACAGAAAACTAAATACAGTTTTTATAAAATATTTTGTAATTTCATTGTGTTCTAATAGAAATTTGATTTTCACGTTTGTTCTTCCAGACATGCTACATGCATTTTGCAGGTCTAATCTATTTGCTCTCATTTCATGAAATTGTCTTCAAAAGAGGTTTTCATTTCACTTTAGCTGCACCACTGAGCCCAGGTTGTTTACAACATATGTACATGTAAATATGTGCCACTGCATACTGTTTGATTGTACAGTGAAAAGTGAAACGTAAATCAACTGCAGAGGCAAATCATTAATCAGCTGTCCCTGCTCTGTGTGTGTGTGTGTGTGTGTGTGTGTGTGTGTGTGTGTAGTTACTCAACAGTCTGATACAGAAACCTGAATGAAAGTCTGAAGTTGAGGCTGCAGTGACGCTGAGTGTTGTCCACAGATGTGGATTAAATACAAGTGTTGTAGTAAAGAAATCACATATTATCGTTTGCCAAATTGCTTTTTGTCTAGACTTGTTTTCATATTTGTAAAAGGCAGTAATTACAGGGTGTGTTTTTACTATAATCGGACAAACTTAAACTTTCCTCAGCACTGGAGACTTCACAGCAGACGCCTCATTCATTCATTCATTCATATTTAGTTTATTTTGCTACTATTTACTGCTACTATTTACTAATTTACTAAAAAATAATATACCTTAACCCAAACTACTTATACACACTAGAATAAAAATGATATTACCTGCCACTTTCTTAATAACATAAATACTTTTACTATTGCTCAGTGATTTCATAATATATGTTATTCCTCCATACGTTTCTTGAACTTATTCATATTTGAGCAACATTTTAAGTCACTGCCCAGGTATTTTACTCCATACACTGAAACAGACATCACCTTTAATGTGTTACTTGCTACATTAAAGAGATTTCCTCTCGTGATTCTCATCATTTGATCTTCATATCAAGCACTTCTGTAGATTTTCCAGCAATGGTCTGTTTAAGGCTTCACACATGAACTCTAAAAAGTTCATATGTCAGAAAAAACAGAAGCCATGCATTCATGTTGAAAGGCCGTAGTTCAGTAAACCATGAAGATAAAGGAGAACTATTATGCCCCTGAGCTCATTCAGTTTGATATTCTAGATATTTGTAATATGATGTTAAATGATCTGTAGACTGTTTTCACTCTAATCACAAAGGGATGAATGAATGAATGGATGGATGGATGAATTGCCAGATTTAGAAGTAAAGCAGAGGAAAGGAGGACACGCTTATAGTAACATAAGAGGATATTAAACAGCAGCTTGAAATCATTAAATAAAAAATCTTAGAACTTGACCGAAAAATGTTTAAAACCAATAAAACAGATCCGGATACATCAACACACAGTAGTAGTCCCATCAGATTTATAGAACGTTAATGCAAACGGGTCATTACTTTAGCAATATGCACTGTTTACATTATATTATATCTCACAGTCATATGACCTGTGGACAGTCTGAGGAACCCTGATACATTCGAGGTCCTGCTTGTTCCTTTTGTCAGCTTCGTTTTTAGGGAATTGAAATGTGTTTCCTACTCTGCAGCTTTGCAAACAGCACATTTTTATTTGTGGGCAATAAAAAACTGATGGTTTATTGTGTTGCACTGTGCGCCGTTCCAGCCTGTTGTATTTTATTTGCTCACAGTGGGCCTATAATACACTTAATGATGCCCCTTTACTACCTGAACTCCACTCAGTGCAGTGTGTCACCTTGCTTTTTCATATACCCAGCATTATTTTCCTGCATTCCCGATCGTTCCTGCTGCTTTCTGTGTCCATTTCCTGCATCCTAACAATGTTTTTTCCTCTTGTTCTAGTTGAGATGTTGCTGAGTCAGTCAGAGGTCATGACATCATCATCATGGGATGGGAAGGCTGGTGAGCGGTGACCACAGGCAGCGACAGAAGAGGTGGTGCCTGTGTGTCGTGGTTTGCAAGCTGCTGGTTCTTCACAAAAAAATATTGTGCTGTGGAGTTGCCTCAGGGAATAATTTACTGAAATGTTGAAAGGAAGAGCAAATTCAAGAGGTTTAAAAAGGCAGTAAGTAAGATTTTTATTGTCGCATTGCACCAAATGACCATAAAACACCTGCAGGTAGTTGATAAGTGTTGTTAATTGTCCAGGTGTTGAGGTTTTCTTGGCTTTCCAAACCAGCTTTCTGGCTTGTACGCTGTTGTCTCCACACCCAGTGAAGTCATGCTGTTGAAATCCCAGCTGGTGGTTTACACACAAGAAAAAGAATGTACCCTCTGAGGTCCTGAGCATATATTTGTTTTTATCTATGGTAACTTGATTTATATGGCGGGTAGAGACAGGCTGGGAAAATTAGCTGTAAAAGCCATTTTTGGATTTTCGCTCACTATCTCATTTATCTCTGTAGACTTTCATATATTTTTGTAAAATTTATTTATTATATGAACTATTTTACGATTTTCTAACAACTTTTTGTGAGAGGTTATCATTTAGATATCTTTTATAGGCGGCTGTGCTGACAAAATGATTGGCCTGAAGTCTAAGTTGGTTTCTGACGAAAACAGGATCTCATGTATGTGGAGCGACGACAGTTTAAAAGGCGCTAAACATAAGCAAAAATGGATGCAAAGAGAGAGCGACAACTACATTTACACGCTATGTTACCACAGGCAAACCACGGGCAGCCTGCAGCTTAAGATACTGAATAAAAACACTGGTAAATCATCACAAAACCTCATTTCTCTGTCAAGTTGAGGTCAAAAGCTCACATTGAGTAGAATTTTTTTTTTAATTCAGACAGATACATTTTTTCAGTGAAGCATCTTCTGGCCTGGAAAGATCAAAGGAATTTGTTCTTCCTCTCTGTGTGTTGTACATAATGCAACTTGCCTCTATCTTCATTAAACAAATCAATAAATCAGCATAACGTTTTAGTATCATTATGTTTAGTTTAATGTAGCAAATATGATTTTCTGAATAAACTATGTTCTTCATTTGTTTCACCTCCAGTCCAAAACCCCAAAACACTCAGTTTGATACCACATGAGACAAATAACAGCAGTAAATCTTCTCAGAAGGTACAACAGCAGAAAGTTTGACACTTTTGTTTGAAAGACGACTTTTATCGTAAATTGTTTTTTAAACATTTTTTGTGCTGACTTGTGTCCGAGAACTGTCAATGCACTGTAGCAGGCAAAGCATATAACAATGCAGCTATGTTCTTATTAGTAAAAGTAGATAAAAGCACACATAGCTAACTTTTTTAAAGTGAGTATAGGATAACTTGTTGTTTTCTGTGCATGTGTGGCAGCAGTTCATGCTGGGGTATAGGTTATTTAAATGCTAGGTTTATTTTCCTGCATCAGAGGCCACACATGGAGGCATTACGGCGACGCTCTGCTCTTCCTCAGACTTATCGCTACATGTGTGGCCCACAAAATGGCCGCTTGTGTGTGTGGGCACTGGGAGAGCTGCAAAATGGCATGACAAGTCCAGCTGCGATTAATTTGTGTGAATAAATGTGGAGCAACTGGCGATTGTTTGAAAGGAGAGATGTGACGTTTGACTACAGTTCTAAAAAAAAACCCCTAATGATTTGTTTTCAGATATTTACAAAAGTTTAGATTCTCATAAAAGGATCCCAACAATAAGACTTACATCAATGTATGTATCTACCTCTCTTATGGTGCTCTTTTTCGAAGCTGATGTTTATTTTAACAACTTTGGAAGTTTTATGGTTGATCAATAAACTGTTAATCATTAAACCTCTGGCTGAGTGCGACTGCTGAGTAACGCTGCTGCATTTTAAAACAGGTCATCATTTATGGGTTGAGCAAGTTTCATGACCCTCAGGCTGTAAAACCACGCTGTTAAATTTCAGAATGAGGTTATCAGTGGCAACATGCATCATTTTTGAAAGATTTACTTTTCCCAAACACATTCTTCCCTCCTGGAGGAGAGGTGATATTCTGTTTGTCCTGAGATGAACCAAAGTGTTCGACCTCAAAGTGACGACCACTTCAGAGTTGTTTATCGATGCTGCATCTGCAGGCACGGCTAACGCTTTCAACAGAGTGAGAGAGTGGGTACGAAATACCCGATTTTGGCCTCAGCTGGTCACTGAGACCATGCTCACAATAATGCTGATCTGTACTTTCATATTTTGTCTGCTTTCTTCAAAAAGCACTTGACAATGATCACACGCATGACGGTCAGGTGATCTATTTGAGAACCAACACAAATCCGTTGGGAACTTGTTCAGCAGAGACAAACAGGTCTTGTTCATTCTGTTTAAGTGCTTAAATATGCAGTAAACACTTTTTAGGACGTGCTTTTTTGGAAAAACAAGGTGCACTTTGGAAACATTAGCACCATTTTCAGTCTTAACCTGCATCACTGTGAACATTAATGTGAAGATGAGTGGACAAACAATGCTGATGACAAGCGTGGTGATGGTAAACAAAGTATCAAGTTGAAATGATGTGAACCTCCTGAATAATATGACAGCTGCAAAAAAACACACATGACCATTAGTTGGCAGATTTACTTTCAAACAAATATATGTTTTTTATTATCTGTTTGACTGTACATTGTTCATGTCATGTAGGGCTGCAAAACTGTTCCATTGTCTCTTGAACTTTGATCAAAAGACGTTTTATAAAGCCCCACAGTTCACATGGTAGAAAAACAAATACTGATGTGGAAATCTGCATGATAAATAAATCAAGGGAACAGATTAGTAAACTTTGCTGTCACATTCAGCTTCATGACCTCAACCCAGCTGGGTGTGTCACTAGCTGTGACAACTGCAAATTAAGAAACTAATGTTACTGTACATGTTGCTGTTAGATAATGAAAGTATTAAATGACATATCATGGCACTCTTGTTCTTGTTTACACCCAGCAGAATATAGCTGAACCTATGGACATTTGTTGATGGTGATGTTTTCCGGTCACATGATTGCAGAGGCACTCAGATCCTCAACTAAAAGGGACAGTTTAGGGTTTTTTTTGAGGTGGCCTTACGTGAGGTACTTGTATGAGGAAATGGCCTTTCTTTAGGTGGCTAAAATACATTTTGCTGCATGCTCTGTCACATGCATGCGGTATGCATTTTACCGCTGTAGGAGGTTGTTATGAAGCTAATTTCACTTTTGGATCACAATAAATCTCATTATCAGACACAAAAGTCAGTATTAAATTTTTTGACCATTATTTTATCTTTTTTCTTTTTGATCTTTTCTCCAACAATTATGAAAATACATTGAAAGTTTGAAGGGAAAATGTCTTTTTGGAGGAACTGCTGACAACTCAGGCACTTGAAAGCTGAAAAAGATCCTAAAGTAGACACTACCCTTTGGTCACAACTTAAAATGTGTTGATTTTATGATCTATTGGTATGATTTTCAATATAAAATCTCAAAAAAAAAAGTTATAGTTATAAAATAGAAATACTCCAGTACAACAACTACTAATTGTATTTCCTCCACTGGTTGATCCATGTACCCAGTTTACCAACATGTTAGCACATTTTAATCATCCATTTGTACAGACTGCCACCTAAATATATTTATTTTTTCCGCTATGCATCACCTGAGGGACTCCGTACAGTTACAAAGTGGGTCAAGCGACTGCGTGGGGAGAAAACATCCTGACCATTGGCAACAGCCTCAAAAAATGCTGAGAGAAGAATTTAAAATGCTGAAAAAAAAACCCCAAAGCAGACCATGTGTGTGTTAAGTGTTTGAAAGAGAGCGTGTGAACTAGGAAGAGAAGGACAAAGACCAAACAGGAAGGAGCATGTGTGTGAAAGAGAGCAAGAGAACAGAGTGAGTCAGGGAGAGAGAGAAAGAGGCGGGGTGATATATTTGTCTGCCTATAAAGCATCTCGTTGATGCCTCTCGTTCTGGATTTCAGGCCTGTCGTGTGAAGTTTAGCAGAAGTGAATCCTGATTGTAAGAAATGACGACAATATCCCCCAATAAAACATCTCAAAGCGAGGAAGCCGTCTGTTGATGGTGGGTTGAACAATGAACAATGAAACCACACTTCACCTTTCCGTAAAGTACATGTAGGACATCTTCACATATCTGCACTGAAGATCAGTTATCTCTGTCCACATGTAGTAAAATCTTTCTGTTCTTTGGGCAGTTATCACAGATTACTTGATTCATTCCTTGACAGTCATTTCTTCCATTAGTCAGTTGAGTTACTACCTCCTGCTTTTTCTACTGGCTCCTCAATTTTGTTTCTGATGAACAAAGGACTTTTTGTCTTCTGGCAGCAGGAGACAAATGACCAAAAGTGTATATTTACACTCTGTTAGCGTGACCCCGAAAACAAAAGTGCCATTTACTGTCTCTTAAGAAGGAAGCATGTATTGATTCCAATTTTAGTAGTCATTTAGACAGTAATTATTAATTTCTGAGCAAAGAATGGTATTGAATGTATTAGGATTGGGCTGATACTAATGTCTAATCAAATATCAAACAGTTGGTTTCTTAATTCTGTTTCTTTCTTCTCTGCACATTCATGTTTTTACTTTTTTTCTTTAGAAATGATTTTTCCATTCAAAAAAAACAGCTGTAAATCTTGTTTTGCTAATCTGCACTGGTTTAGGTTCTTACCTTGCTGCAATGAAGTGGAAGTGTAATTGAGGATGTGTCACTTCTCACCACACCCTTCAGAGACGCAACAGACTTTTGCCAAGAGAAACATTGCTTTTTATTCTCTTGTTAAAGCAGCAATTATAAATAATGGACAATGCACTTATTCATACTGTGACAGATAGATAGATTAAAGGGTTGGTACCATGGTAATAGTGAAGCTACAGCCTACAGCTGGTTATTGTAGCTTTGCATTAAGAGTGAAAACAGGGAATGGCTACCCCTCTCACAAACAGAAGATGCTACTTATAACTCTTCAACTTGCGCAAGATTCATGGTAATTATCAATATGAATCAATATGAAAGAATGCCTGTTTTCTGTACATCTATTAACATGTGGTAAACAGGAACTACTAGTACATAATTCAGTGTACTTCTAATGCTAGTCTGCAAAAGGTATAAATAAGTATTGGCTAAATATGGGCACAAATTGTAGCCTAGAGCTGACATAGCAACACTGTACTTCCTGTTTATACCCCCCCCCCCCACCAAACCTCCTAAATTATGGGAACTGTAGTACTGGGTGTAGTTGTCTCACTTTTGTCGTATGGGTCAGCCACAGTGTCAGACTTTGCAAACCCTGCTTTAAATAAAGCGATTAGCTCACAAAGAGTCATTTTTGTGCTCTTTTGGCCACCATCAAAAGTTTGGTCGTATATATTTTATGTAAAAGTTGAAGGTGGTTGATTTTAATAATTTGGTGCTAATCATTTGGAGACAAGGTAAATATTTGTCCATGTATTTCAGATCATGCCCTAGTACAGTTTGCAAGCTACAATTAGAAGGGACTGGAGTTGGCTGAGGGGCTGACGGGACAGTAGGGGTGCTAGTAATGCTAGGGACACTAAAATCACAGGCAGTAGGCCCACTGGGAGCACAAAGAACACTAGAAGCACTACAAACTTGAGTTGTGTGGGCTGCCAAAAACTAGAAGTCGGCCACCCCCCCAACAGCACACAAGGGGCACTTAAAACACTAGAAACACTAGGAACTAGGGTCGGACAGACCGCTGACAGGGAACCAGAAGTCAGCTGGACCCCCAACAGGACACTAAGAGCACTAGAAACACTGGGAGCACTAGGAGCAAGAGTTGGCCGGGGCGCCGACTCAACACTAGGTGGAGCACAAAGAGAACATGGAGCACTAGGAGAGCTAGGAGCACAAGGAACACAGGGAGAACTAGGAGAACTAGAAGCACTAGGAGCACTAGAAGCACTAGGAGCACTAGAAGCACAAGGAGCATGAGGAGCTGAGTCAGCTGGGGTGCCGACTCGATACTACGGGGACTAGGAGCACGAGGAGTACTAGGACAAGTAAGCCAGACCGCTGACTGAAGACAAGGAGCAGGAGGTGGCTGGACCGCCGACTGGAGACGAGGAGCAGGTATCAGTTGGGTGGAACAGGGGTGAGGGCAGCCCGAGAACCCCAACGGCAGAACTGTAGTGGCCTCTGATGGGGTCATGCAGTTGAGATGCTGGCTTGCTGGACTGCAGAGGTCGTCGAGAGGTGGAAACCTGAGGCACTGGAGAGCCGGAGAGCTGACGGGCTGGAGAGCTGTAAAGCTGGAAAGCAGGCTGCTAGCAGAGAGAGGTTAGCAGGCCGGACACTGGGAGGCAGGCTGCTAGCAGAGCAGAGGCTAGTGGGGTGGAGAATTGTGGACTGGAAAGTGGTGGGTCTAGGACTGGCTGACTGGAGGCTAGCTGACTAGCAATCCGTGGTGTTGCTAAAGTTCTTAGGCCAGCAAGGTAGGGAACTTCTTTACTGCGGTTGAGCAGCCACCTTTTTGCCAATCTGAGGGCTGCCTCCTTAATCTCAGTTGAAGAGGCCACTGTCTGCTGGGTCCGTTTTTTAGTAAGTCCATTCTGAGTATTGTGACACATGGAGGAACTGGAGGAGAGGTAGCTGACAGACACTAGAAGCGGTGATGGTTTAAACTGTTTATTTTGGGGGTTATAGGTAGGTAGGTGTTTAGGCTTATGGTAGGTGGAGGCAGGCAGGTTAACAAAAACAGGGAATCAGTCACAATGACCAAATCCAAAAAACTACAGGCGAAAAGCACAGTCCATGAACAGGCAACGATCAAAACAACAGAAATCGAAAAACACAAGGAACATGAGGAAACACACAAGGAAACTGGATCTACTCACACACAATCAGCGGACCAACGAAGAACAAATGAAATGACACGACTTAAATGGGGAGTGCGGACAAACAAGACAGTTAGTGAAATGAGAGAACTAATTAAACACAGGAAACAAGTACATGTTGACACACAAGGGAAAAACTTTTTCAAAATAAAACAGAAACTAACCAAAAGCACAGAAAAGTTGCACAAAGAAAACAAAAGCTCCAAACTAAATTCAAAACCATGACAGAAATGAGGATTCAAACTATTTTTCCCATTGCACTGGTGTATTTTAGGCGTAACATGATTAGCTTGAAGCTAGAGGCAGATGCTATATTCATTATTGTTAGTAAAAACTAAAAAATGTAATCAAGGTTCAAATAGATAGATACAGGTGTCATCGATGGAAGAGTGATGTGCAGGGATGGTGCACAGTCAAGAAAAAAAAATTCCTCACATTGAAAGGTCATGACCTTAATATATGATTAGATAAGGTCAATATGTAAAACAAATACACACATACACACACACACAGGTTTGTGAAAGTTGTTTTTTGCTGCAGAGGTGAAATAAAGTCAGGTGAAGTGCAAAGGGCTAAAAAGCGTTGAGTCATATGCTTTTGTTCTTAGTAAGACATCCGTTTCAGTAAGTGCTACAATTCTCTCACACAAAACAGTTTAACAGCTACCTTTTGTGTCTGAACGCTGGAAACACAATATTCTCAATAATGCATTTGATAACCTCAAAGGGAAAAGTCAGTGGCTGTACTCTGCTCAAGCTTAAAAAGTTGAGTTTACAAGAGACAAAAGAGAAACAACAGTTCAGCCTGCACTGATATTCAGAGTAATATACATGGGGTTTTTTTTATAAATAAAAGTGATTTTTTTTTTTGTTGAAAGAAAAACTGTGCATGAAAGAAAAATGCATTTGGTGGATTATATTAATATGAACATGCAAAAACAAAAGTCCCAGGTACCCACAGTTAACCCATTTCCCACTGTTAGATATCAGATTTAATCACACCCACAAATGCCATTGAGTGAGTCAACAGTTTGGGCACGTCGATGCTGCTCTTCAGTGTTGCAGGGCAGACTGGAACAATGTGTCTGTCTGTGGCTTTGGTTTGATCTGGTGGCCTAAACAGAGATTAGATGGGTAGAAACTAAGAAGGACAAGGTTCACTGACATTTTGAAGACATATATACACACACACACACACACACACACACACACACACACACAGAGTTGTGTAAATGTCATTCACACTTGCCATCAATGTCTAGGTCTAATAAACCACAGATACATTTTAGAGAAAAAGGTAGCTTCCTTAAGCTGCTGAAGACTTTTGACTTTAGTCTGGAATTGACCCTGATGTTCTGACTTCATTGATGGAGAGCGCTCACATTGTCTTTTAGGTCTCTCTGTCCAACTAGAACCAGACTACACAATCTCTCTGTCCCACTAGATACAGTCCACTCAGCCTCTCTGTCCCACTAGAACCAGTCTTTTAGGTCTCTCTGTCCCACTAGAACCAGTCTTTTAGGTCTCTCTGTCCAGCTAGAACCAGTCTTTTAGGTCTCTCTGTCCAGCTAGAACCAGACTACACAATCCCTCTGTCCCACTAGATACAGTCCCTTGTATCTCTCTGTCCCTCTAGAACCAGTCCCTGGGGACAGAGGGCTCTATATACATGTAACATAATTATTAGCTACCTAAATCATCATTAAACATGCTTTAGTACTGGCAACCAAAATTTGATGGTTCTAACTAGTGCTTTATGCACTAAAATGCATGTGCAACCATACTGGCTATCAGAACAGGGAACAACAAGACTAGACGCACAGACATAGTTTGAATTTTGCTGCAAGTTAAACTTCATAAATACAAAACATTTTGTTTTGTATCTATCTTAAATTTGACTATTTAATTTTGTTTTTTTAAAGATCTGGAGCTGTTTCAGTACCATCCACAATTTATTAAATCTTGTCTTCCAGCTGTAAGCAGATTCCCATGCGTGTTGCATTGTGTTGTGGTAGAATTTAATCCATCAGTAGCACAATCATAAATTGTTTGTTCACTCCTCTGTTTAGTACATGTACCATCTGCTTTGAGCACACTTCATTTTGTGACCTTTTCAGTGCAAACACCCTAAAAACTGGCCATCATTACTATTTAGCTTGGATTAGGAACGTGCCATTACCCTTGTTTAAAAGTAATTCATTTAATTTTCAGCTGATCTGAACCTCATACACACCAACCGCACTGATGACCTGTTTTAAGATATTGGAGATCCATTTTCCCCACTTTAGGGTTAATTAAGTCGAGAAACAAGTGAAAGTGACATTTTGCACCAGTTTTTCACTTGTTTTTCACTTGAGTCCAGGTGCACATGCAGACAGGTAGATGACCCAGGTGAGGCCACTGTAACACAATTCGCTGATAGCGATGAGTCACTGGAGTGTTTTTCACTGCAGACATGAGACGATAAGAGGAACATAAACACACATTCATCAAGATGTGCTTCACATGTACTCTGGAGTGTTTTTCTTCATTTTGCTGACTCACTTTTACTGTAAGCCTTTCTCTGTCTCTTAATACACATTTTAAAGTCTTAGAAAGCATTTACTTGCACAGCCCCACAGCGGTGACCTCATGCTACACTGTGACCAAACATTTCATCCATTAAAGTCATCACATTTTTTTTCCTGCTTGTCTTATCAAATCAGTTCGTTCCACCTTGACAACCTGTTTCAACAACAAAAACAACAATATTACCATTTATTGGACCCATTCATTCATTACTCTTGCACCTGCATGCTGACCCCCTGCTGGTGACTCACTGTATCTGTACTGCTTGGTAAATGTTTGTTTCATGGTTATCGTCTGTGACAGCCTAGTCAGACTGTTTCTGTTTGGTGGATTGATCCCTAAATTATCCATAGTAGGGATAACAAGTTTGGTTTGGAGTCAGTCAAAACAAAAGAAATGAATCTGTCTAATGTTAGATCATGTTCTCAACACATACAGTCTGCACTGCACCATTTCGCCCCCTCTGCTGTTGCATGCAAGCTCATATATTGCAATGGAAACAGATGAATAAGTCATAACGTACATAAAGAGGAGCTCAACAGAAGAGATGAAACAACAGCCACTGCGGATGATTGATGATGAGGAATCTGTAACCTTCTTCACTTTAAATGAGTACATGAAACAAATTGAAATGCCACCTCTCAATATTACTTTCTACATTGTTTTCTGCCATTTGAGGTTTGACTGACGCTAGTTTTATCTCCTAATAATTGTAATACACTAGTGGATGGAAACATGCATCAATTTTAATGTTCTTTTATGATTTTTTTCAGTTTGTTGGGTTAAAATTGGTGCTACATTTCAATGGATACCTGGCTGGCTGCCTGCAGCTGGATCTAACTACTGAGACAGACAGCATGCACGTGGGTTTACCCATGGAGACACTGATTTAACTGTTTAAGATGTTCAGCAGCTGTTGTGTTCATTTCCAGAATACAAGACGAAGCTTCAAACCACCACTACCTTCTGTGATTATGTGAAATAAACCAGGATTTTAACTGTAAACAGTTTTTGTCAGTAATTTTTATTTCAGGACATGAAAGACAACAGCAAACAGAGATGCAGAGCCTTCTCCACATTTCTATTGTCAGATTTCTTACATTTATATTTTTATCGTTTACTCAAAATCTCACATCAGTCTTGTTTTTATCTGCGGGCGAGCTGACTAATTGTGAAGTAACCGTGCCAAGCTGCAGTACAAAGTCTCGTCTTGTTTGCTGGATTATAATTACTGAACCAGACTGCAGTGTTCATCACAAAGACACTGTAACATAAACACAGAAAACAAATAGCCCAACAGATGATTTTTAAGGCTGTGATGACACCCGGCTGGAGATTAAACATGCACACAGGACCAAAAAAGAAACACTGCAGCTTAAACATAGAGCTTTATGTTTGTTTCCTTATGAGAAATTCTTTCATTTTTCTTTTATTTAAAAATACAGTTTGTAGATTGTGTATTGGTTGTCCTTTTGTTTGGATTTGTTTGCATTAATTAGTTATGCTTCACATGACAATGCAAACTACATAGAGGCTGTCTTATGTGTGTGAAGTTCTTTGCAGTGCCTCAGGCATCGGTGCAGAGAATACGCCCAGACATGTCTAAGAGCGACCTTGCCACACACACTTGCAGATACACACACGCACAATCGCATTTGAATCTACATGCTGTTGAGACACACACACACACACACACACACACACACACTGTATTTAAAGCCAGCTGCTCAGCTGGTTTACAGCCCAGATAAGACAGTCCTTGGTTCAGCCTCGCTTTGACACTGTGGACTCACTGTTCTGGTAAATTGAACAACAACAGACAAACTCAATGGCAACATGTAAGAATCCAGTAAAAATCAGACTGGCTTTTCCAATTAAAGATAAGCTTAAAGTTTCACTTCCCATATATTACAAAAAGCTGTTTTCTCACTCATTCTCAGTTCTGTTGAGGGCTTGTGCCATCACTCCACTATAGTGGAGGTGAACTGTACAGTTTTGGTAGAGCTTCTCTCTGCTGAACTGGTTGTGGCTGTTGATTTTCTTTTTTTTAATGCGATTTTTTGAGCAGCACATTTGCACTTTCTGGATGGAGTCAGAAATCTCACAGAAATCTCACAGATTTCTGGGAAAAGAAAACAAAAACCATCCGCACACTGCATGATGCTGACTAAACAACTGAACTGAAACCACCTGAAAATAAGGTTCTCTGTCTTGTATCAATCAATTCATCATCATTAGTGGTTGTGAAAGCCACTGACCAACCACTGAAGACTTTTTAGTAAGCCAGCCAGTCATCTCCCTCCATCTCCTGCAGTTTGAGAGGTACTTCACTCTCATCCCTTTCTATGTCTGCCACTCAGTTCGGACAAATGAGGTTCAGGTCAGGATTAATGAAGCTTAATCAATAGTCAAGAGTCATTTCTTTGTTAGAAGTACATAGGGTGCAATAAAATTATTGTGTCACTGCACCTATAACAAGAAAAAACATTGAATTTGGCCATCATACCCATAAAAGTAGTCACATTGTGCGAGAACACACTGCTCCCAGCCCTCCTGCCGCGCTTGGATCGCTCTTTTAACCTTGTAAAGCACTACTTGCGATTAAGTGTGTGTCATAGCTCATTAGTGTTACAGATGGTATGTATGGTCAAAGTTCAGAGCACTTGTAACTCTAGAGCGATCACGTAAAAGGGAAGTGCCAGGAAAAGAAAAAAGAGAAATAAGGTAAAAGTGGAACACATTTCCATTGACTTTCTACATTCACTAATGTACTTATGTAGACTGACTGCACACGAGAAAGCAGACAGCTGATCAACATCTTGCTTAAGGACTGAGGACATTAGTTATTTTTACAACATACATAAGTAGTTTTAGTTTTCACCCTGTATCCTCGCATTCACAGATTGTAATAAGTCTAAACATGGCTGCCTCCATGGAGTAAAATCTTCACGCTTTCCTGAGAAGTGTGAATAATGACTAGCAGACACGATGAATCAGCGTTTTAGATGTGCGGTAGTTTGTTAGACATCTCAACGCTTTCATGCGTGAATTATGAAAACTTCAGCCAGGACTTTTTTTTCCTATGGGTTTTTATTTTCCGTAGGGCATGAAAAAAAAGGATTTTTTTTTTTTTAAACCAAAAGGAATTTCAAGGAATTTTCCACATGTTCACTCAACTTAAGAAATATGCTGCTATAGTAATGTGAACATATGATGACATACTGTAACATTATTTAAACCATGTATATACAAGAAAATGGCTTTTGAATAGCTGTCCACTGTAGTGACCACTATGTGTGGAAGGGTTAAGAGGAAACATAAAGAGAGACGTAAGATTCAAAGAAACATCTTGAAAACTATTGGTATATGGTGTATAAAAAAGCAAATAGAAATCTGTTAACCATTAACAGAGACAACAGAGCTTTTATTAGTAAAACTGACAGCTAATTCTGCTGAACAGCCATTACCAGAAACAGACACTGCTTGAGGTGACTGTCTAATTTCTCTAAAAATGTGTTCCCTGTATTCCTCTCACCTTGTGCAATTTCCCTGTATTTCACCTTGTGCTTCCAGTGAAAGGGACTGAGATGTTGGTGAGGGAAACTTAGATGCATTTGAGGGAAATGCGATGTACACACAGTTTCTCATTGCTCCTCAGATTTGTTTGCAGTTTCCTGATAACGACAGGGGATGTTGAACAATAACAGTTTGCCATAATTAGCCAGTTCCTTGACACAGTCTTCTCTGAATAAACTATCACAATGGCATTTGACTGATCAGCAGCAGAATTGGTGATTCACACTAAAACAATGACGTGTGGCGTAGTAGGTCTGGAGGAGCATATTTCCAGGGATGATGGTGACTGGCTTTTTTTATTTTCACACCTAGTCATGAGTCAGCTGACGGAGGGGGTGATGTTAAGATGAGAACCGGAAAGACAAAAGAGAGAAGACAGAAGATGAACTATAGGAGAGTTACTGCAGAATAGCGAGGAACACTTTGGTTGGAACACTTTGATGATGAGTTCAATCATGTTTGAACATGCTTTGGGTGCTTTGGTTGCAGGTAAACAGTCCATGTGGACACTGGCTATCATCTGCTGATGAGTTAGCCTTTTAGTAGAGGACTTCCAGTGCTCTTCACAGATAGTCCTTGAGACACTTGCAGAATTGGACTTCCAGGGTGGTTTCAGAGTGTGGCAGCAGCGCTGGGTATGGTGTATCAATGCACAAGGAGTTTACCTAAAAGCAGAAGGTGGACAATTTAAATCAAGTTTGTTCTTTGTTTTAATAGGAGTAGCCATTTTGATTGCACCAGGTACTTACTTTTCAGGATGCACAGATGAAGACGTCTTGGTCTGGATATCTGTTAAACATTCATCCACATTTTCTGCAAAGGCTATAATTGGCGTTTGCTTATGAACACTGTGCAGGTTTTAGCATTGTACTTTGCTCCCTGTACAAGACATTGTTGTTACACTATTGATGCTCTTGTGAGTGTAGTGAAAAGTATTGTTAAGTAGAGCAGAGTTAAGAATGGCTTGTTAGGATGCTGTGGATAAAAGTGCCTCCACAAAAACCTGCATGGAGTTGTTTTTTTCTAAGTGAAGCCACAATTGTAAGTGCCTGAACATAATTTATAACCATAAATAGGTTTAATAATGCTGCAGTCAGTAGGAATGTAACTGTAACTGTTGAAAACACATGTGCAGCCAATGTGGATGTAATTGGTGAGATGCATTAGGAATGATGATTCAACTGGAATTATCCTTTAAATGTCTCTTACTGTGTCATTAGATCCCTCCCACTCCTTATTTTAGTAGATTAGTCATAATCCAACCTTATTTCTGAAAACATTTTTTTTTTCTTTTTATTGTTGACACCAGTGGTTAAACATGTTGTGCAGGACGCAAAGAAGAAGAGGTGAGGCATAGGAGGATGACTGGAGCTGCAGCACATGGCCACTTTGCATAAAAGGAAATCCATAATTCACAACCACATTTTAATGTTGTTTTCATTTTTCTCCAAACTAACACTGCACCTCCAAATGAAGGCTGGTCACCTGCCAAACTGGCTGTGACGGCTAAAGGATACAACTGAACACCCAATTTCAGAGTGCAGTTTATTCAGCGTGAAAGAAAATCTTGGTCATTTGCTACTTCAGGAGAATTAGTTTTCCAGTCTTGGCCACTTGCCATGCCATTTAACTGTTAGAAATGAAGAATTTCCACAGATGGACCGTTTGTTACAGCAGTTCAATGGAAAGTGAGTCGAATCCTGGCCTGACATGTGTGAAACCACATACACACATACAGACACACACACAAATGTGACACAATGTGCTATTTTGAAAGTAGCTGAGTAGATAAGATTTGCATTGGTGGTGTGGGACATACATTGTGGCAGCTGCAAATGTCAAATCTATTTTTGTTACTCTGTTGTTTTACACAAAGTCACATCCCATAAATGCATATTTCCTTATATAAATTATTATTAAAAATGAAAGCTGGAATAATGGCTTGTGAAAATGTGAATACCAATGAGAACATTTTAAATTAAAAGTTGAAATTAAATTTTGTCCACAGAATGGTCTCCTCACTTTGGTGTAGCAGTGAGTCTGCCACCACTAAGTAGAAAACTGGAATGCTGATAATATAAATAAAAGGTTTAATATTAAAAGTGTTTTTTCTCTGCATTGCCACTTGTTAAAGAAAAATACATTAGCTGGATGTTGAAACAACAATAAAAAATAAATAATGCATTGCTGCAAAAAGGATTTTGCAACTCGTGTCAAGCCACACATAAAGGGTTAAGAGTGAGCTCTGGTTAAAATGGAGAAGCTTGTCGCTGTGGAGCAAAGGAGGCGTGTACGTACATGAGCGCGCACACACACACACACACACACACACACACACACACACAGTGGTGAGGCTGCTTTTGCATCTGGGAACATGCTGTCTATCTTGTGCAGACACACCGGACATTAGGCGGACATGTTGAAATGCAAAACTGCACAGTCATACTCTCACTGACTGTCACTGTGTGTGATATCATTGGGAAGTGTTGCAACTGCCCTGAATAGGTGATTCTGCTTAACATGTGTATATTTGTTTACTCAGTTATTATTATTTGAAGTAAAAGTCCCAACTCACGCCCAGATGTCATGAACCTTAATTTAACATTAGACACTTGCAGGAGTACCAGGAACATTTGTCTGTGAAAATGAATAAATACTTAATAATTCATGGAAAGGCTGCTTTCAGATTTTTACCAATGAAGTTTCTTTAACATCAGAGCAAATGAGTGCCAAAAAGGAGCTGGGGAACTCTGATGTTTTGAAATGAGAACAGGAAGATAATTTGGTGTCAATGTCACCCGAAAATGCTGCAACACCCAACTTCTGACTCTGTGTACTTTTTGGTCAGTTTGGTGCAGGACATCAAAATGTTGGTGTGACCTCATTATTTAGGATTTAGCAGTCTGATTTAGGCATTTGGAGAATCATCTGAGTCTGATCTTGAATACTGTGTATATATGAACGATGATTGCAGGAACAGTGAAGCACTGAAAGTAGAAAGTAATAGTGTTTGTTATATGGTGGGCTACTTGGGTGGCCACAGGGACTGTTGATTCTTGTTTACAGCTCTAATCTCTGATTCTTTTGTATTCAACTGGATGGTATTTTAAAGTCCACCACACGAACTGGATTGCATTATGTTGGACAGGTACACGCATTGTACTGTATTTGTGCCTGTCTTGAGAAAGTGAGAAATGTCCTTTGCTCCAAATACAGTGTATATAATACAAGTAAGTTCACAGACACTCTGGAGGTAGAGACACCATTCGGAAATGAAAGGTTTTTCAAATGTAAAGAGAGAAATAATATGTCACCTTTCCCCATCAAAAATACAAAAAAAAAAACCCAAATAATTTGAAATAAATAAAACACAATTATTGGTTAAATCAGCACACCGCATGGTATTTATTACAGCAGCAAGTCCTTTCCTTTGGCAAAGCTCCTTTAAATCGTCCCTTTAGATCATTCCAGATGTTTGAGGTTGGCAGTCTAACTGAGCTAGTCCAACAAACTGAGTCAAGTCATAAGTTGGTCCAGTTGGATGTGCGGTTTGGATCGTTGCCTTGCTGAAATGTTAAATTCCTCTTCATCTTCAGCTTTCTAACAGAATGCAGCAGGTTTCCTACCAAAATATCTTGATATTTTGAGCTTTTCATTATCCTTTTTTTTTGTCTTGAAAAGTGTCCCTGGCCTAGCTGAAGAGAAGCAGCCCCAAAGCATGATGCTACCATCTTAACCCCATCACTTAAAATTATGGCTGAAAAGTCTTTTGGCACAATTTAGATGGGCCAGGCTGTGCTTGTTGCAACCCATCCCCATAGCTCAGACATGTGCAGAAGACAGGACATGAGTTTTGCATGTAATGATTGACAAAACCTGTCAAATATTCCTGTTCTCTATCCACAAACTTGTTGCTATTACTCTTTTTTATCCCTCTCCTGAGATCTCACAGTTTCTGTGGTAGCTCTTTGCAGCCCATGGGCTCTCCCAGCATGACTCAACCACAAACATTCAAGTAAAGCTGCAGCAACAACTGACTTAAATCTGGTTTGAATCATAATCTACGTTCATTGATGGCAGGTGCATGCTATTTACCTACAGGCATTTTGAATATGGTTGGTTAACTTTAAGCAGCCATCCTGTAAGGGTGTGCAGACTTATTCAGTGTATTTTTAATGTTCCTCTTTGTTTTTTCCCTGGTTTCTTGTTTGATATAAAGATTAAAGATGGAACAAGGCTGACATTTGTTGTTATTTTTGTCTTTACATTTAATAAATCTGCAATTTTATTAGGGTGTGTTGATTTTTTACCTTATTTCTGATCAAAAGACAGTTTGTGAATTGTTGACGCATCATTTTTACAGGTAAGGGGCTTTTGGACGGAGGTTTTCAATAAAACTGACGCAAGCCTGAAAGAAGGTCTAGCAATGCGCAGCACCCTCTCAGATTAAGGTTAGATTGGAGTAGATTATGGACCCAGCCGAGGTTCAAGGTCCAGGTTCAAGGTTAACTCTGAGTTTTGAGAAACTAAGTGGACCTGTGTGTTTGTTTTTCATCTGTGTCTTTGTACACAGAGCAGTGCAGGAGCAGCGGTATGGCTTTAAACTTCACAGACTGAATCTCAAAATGACCACAGACCATAGAGCACACAATCCCATACAATCACCCCCACAAAACACTTATTATTAACACTGACTCAAACCTCCACACAGTTTTAAAAACCTGGATTTTCTGTATTAATCTAAAAACATCAAATATCTTTGGCTAATATGAACTTGGTAGTGACTCAGACTCTGGACATCTCTTGTGCTCAGAAACATAGTAATTCTCAAAAGTGTCATTTGAGCCAGGAAGGGAGTGAGAGTAAGGATTTAATGGCTATGAATAAAAAAGAGAGAGACGCTGAAACAGTGCAGAAACACAACAGCCCAGCTGAATCTGATGCCTTGAAATACTTAAGACGATTACCTTAATATCAACTGAGTCCAATCTTTTGGACACATTTCACAACAAAGATTACACTGGTCAACACCAAATTTATTGTTTACGTTTTTTTAGCTGATTTAGGATAATTTTGATGTGCTGAATCCAAAAATCACATTGGTTTTGCTCAATCAGGTCTACTTTCTGAACTAAGCTACATATTTGTTTTTTGACGTTTTTGTTTACATGTATGGGTATTTTCACCTCATGTGATGCAAAATTCTTTTATATTTCTTGCAGTAAACGAATTCAGAAGATTTTGCATGTGCAACTTATGACTAATTGTTTTTTTTTTTAATATTACAAGTGAATAAAATGGCTTCGACTAGAAGATCTTGCAAAAATAAGCCTGACGTGTTCTGATACATCTGCGGTGAATACACCATTGTTCCTAACAGGAATCTAGTCACAAGTTTAATAAAGCGTGCTTACCATGCTTATTTTGGTATTAAACTTGGTGACCAGGATAAAGCTTGGGCGCCACACATGGTATGCAAGTCATGCACCGAGTATCTGCGTCAGTGGACCAAAGGCAAGAAGAGTTGTCTGAAGTTTGGAATTCCCATGGTTTGGAGGGAGCCGACAAACCATGTCACTGACTGCTACTTCTGCGCTATTGATGTGACTGGGATCAACAGAAAGAACCGAAACAGCCTCAAGTATCCTGATCTTGAATCAGCACGTCGTCCAAAACCTTTTTTGGATGAGAAATATTAACGAAAATCAACTGATAATGTCACAAAAATCAATCAATTTAGTCAGAAGATTGGATTTTTCAAAATCAAATTAGCATAAAAACCTGACCTGATTGAGAAAAATGGATGTCATTTTTGGATTCAGTGGTGCAAAATGGTCCTAATTCAGTTGAAAAAACATAGACAACTTACAACATTTTTTTTTTGTAACCCAGTGTTATATGACAGTCATTAAAAACAAAAAATCCCCAGTAATTGCAATGTTAGTGCACTGGTGTACAAGTCAGAGGCCGCAGTAGTGATGGTGGTTTGTTAACTCATAAACTGGCCTAATTTAACATTTAAGTGAGGGGTGTGGGTTTTCAAAGTATTTGTTAAATTTAATAAATTTAATTTAAAGTCTAACCTATAATAACAGTCTCTTATTTAACCACAGTTAAAATGGATATTGTGATTGCATTTTCCCTAAAGGAGAGAGAGACTGAAGTCTCAACATAGCCTACTTAGCCTACATATATGGTTATCATATATTTTACCATGATTTTCACACAGCCAATTAACTGACTGACCTTCAGGTTAACACCAAAACCAAAGGGTCTTTTTACATTATCAATTTGTGTATACAAAGCTAGCCTACCTCTGTCTCTGTCTCTATCTAACTAATAACACCCACAAAATCTCTGGTGTGTTTTATATGTGTACAAAAATAACCCAGCCAATCATGTGAGTCCACAGTGACAGGTACACAGAGTCATCACCCAATCATGTGGCCACATTGTTGGGTAGCTGAGTCACAGTGGCTAAATAGAGGCAGGACTCTAATTGGTTGGAAGAGTCCTGAGCCACCAGGCAACAGTTCCTCACTGGTAGAAACAGTGACCAATGACAAGTGAGAATCTTTGAGGATCCATATGAGAAGCAGTTTAGGAGGGAAAAAATGAATGTAGTAGAGGAAATTTCTGGCTTCAGCTAATATTAACTCGTGTTTAACAGTGTACTGACAGTTTATAAAGCATGTTGGTACATGTACAGGCATGAAAAAGAGTTCTTTCTTTCACAAAGTTATAAATATCCCAAACAAATAAGAGCCTAGTGCCTCCACTATAGGTATGATCTAATAAATTTACATGTTACATTACATTTACATGTTAATCAGGGCTAAAGCACCCTGGTTCCATTTGTGCCATGTGTCATTATGTTTGGATAAAATCTGTATGATTTGTAAGAAGATTTCATTCAAACTGTCTTAGCCACAAATCTGATTGTGGTTTTTCACTGTTGCTTTAATGAGGCAGAACAAAGACCAATGGCTCATTTTATTTACAGTTTATTAACTCAAAAGTTTTTTCCCCTTAGCTAATCAATTAGGATATTATTCAACCACTGATGAAGACATTAGCCTTTTTGAGCTTTTAACACATCTCGCAACCCTCATTAGCAAACGGAACAATCATTTAGCCTATGGGTTGGACACTGTCTTGGAGTTTGCCCTCTTGTCCCACACTCCGTCACTCACTGGCATGCTGGCCAAGGTCCTTGCACCTTAAATTTACAATCCTGTTTGACTAAAACTACCAACAGCCATAATTTTTATTGTAATCATGGCTATATTCTCCCTACCTCGTCTCCTTCCTTCTTTTCTTTGTCATTATTTGTTAGCCATCGCTGTTATAAACGTACCTCACCAAATCCTACATGAAGGACACCAGCCAAATTCCCAGTTAAACATAAACCTTCATATTGTCTTGTCTTTTTGTTCTGTATATTTTGTCTAATTGCCCAATGTCTTTTTGTTATTGCACCATGAAAAGGTAAAAAAAAAAAAATCAGTGAAGACAAATGAGATGCAGTTGAAATCTCCTGAAAAGTTAGTAAGTAGACCTTTAGTGAGATCATTTTGTCACATGACCCAGTGGTCAAAAATAATGTACTTTTGTAAGTATGACAAAGTTCTCCTACGTACCATTTCTCAACAATCCTATATTAAGAAAATGGGGTTATAAAGCTTGTATGACTGTCCACATAACTGCAGTGCTTCACATTCGCTCAGTAACGCACATTTGTGATTCATATAGGCTTCGTCAAGCCTCAGCCCTTAACAGCTCTGCCATAAACTTCTTTACTAATTGCCCTAGCCCAGCCTTTACCCACTTAGACAAGGACTTAGGGTGAAACCACAACCTGCCAATCACAACCCCACCTCTCCAACCTCCAAGCACTACCATGCTGTCCCAAATACATACATCTGAGAGTTCCTCAGTGGTGAATCTTAAAGTTTCAGCCTTCCTCTTGACTCCATAGGCACTTGCTTTTTTGCTGCCCACTTTCCTCCACACCAGATGGTGTTACATCTCTGTTTTTCAGAGGTTTTCATTTATAAAGTTTCCACTAAACAATTTGTGGTTTTGAATAAACACTGAGCTCTCATCCAGGCAGCTAATGACTGCCATATCCTGGCATTCTCCTCTCTGTTTAGTTTAGATTTTGGTGGTTAAAAATGAGAGTATGATGGGGATGTTATTAAATAGAATAAAAGGAAGAGTAAGAATTTTGCAAATTAATGCAGCTTAATGAGCAGATGTATTTGGATTGTACTGTCACTTAAGTTTAATTTTTGAATTTTGAATTGATGTGGTACACCAATCAGGCATAACATTATGACCACCTAATATTTTGTTGGTCCCCCTTTTGCTGCCAAAACAGCCCTGAACCATCGAGGCATGGACTCCACTAGACCCCTGAAGGTGTGCTGTGGTATCTGGCCCCAAGATGTAGCAGCAGATTCTTGAAGTCAATGTAAGTTGCGAGGTGGGGCCTCCATGGATCGGACTTGCTGGTCCAGCACATCCCACGGATGCTTGATTGGATTGAGATCTGGGGAATGTTGGAGGCCAAGTAAAAACCTCAAACTCGTTGTTGTGCTCTTCAAACCATTCCTGAACCATTTTTGCTCTGTGGCATGGCGCATTATCCTGCTGGAAGAGGCCACAGTCATCAGGGAATACTGTTTCCATGAAAGCGTGTACATAACATCTATATTTGTTGTATCCTGGTGCCATGTGTTCCCCAGGTAAGCGACGCACAGGCATCTGGCCATCCAGTGATGTAAAAGAAAACGTGATTCATCAGACCAGGCCACCTTTTTCCATTGCTGGTCCAGTTCTGATGCTCATGCGCCCATTGTTGGCGCTTTCAGTGCTGAACAGGATCAGCACGGGCACCCTGACTGGTCCACTGCTATGCAGCCCTATATGCAACAACCTGCACTGCACTGTATTCTGACACCTTTCTGTCAAAACCAGCATTAACTTCTTCAGCAATTTAAACAACAGTAGCTCATCTGTTGGATCAGACCACACGGGCTAGCCTTCACTCCCCATGTGCATCAATGAGCCTTGGCCGCCCATGACCCTGTGGCCGGTTCACTACTGTTCTTTCTTTGGACCACTTTTGGTAGATACTGACCACTGCAGACTGCTGCAGTTTTGGAGATGCTCTGACCTGGTCATCTAGCCATCACAATTTGGCCCTTGTCAGACTTGCTCAAATCCTTACACTTGCCCATTTTCCTGCTTCTAACACATCATTGCTGAATGCAAAATGTTCACTTGCTGCCTAATTTATCCCATCCACTAACAGGTGCCATGATGAAGAGATAATCAGTGTTATTCACTTCACCTGTCAGTGGTCATAATGTTAGGCCTGATAGGTGTATATACTAAGTACAAAGTACAAAACAAGCTTTGTAGTAATAGTGATATGGGCAGACAGAAGGACAATTGGGTAGTATAACATTAACATAGTATAACATTAGGTCAGTCAAGTGTTTGTCTGGAGTGCAGGAGGTGAACACACTGAGCTGCTTAACGCCTTACAAATGAAAGCTAGTCAAACTTAAGAAGGTGTATGATGAACTAAATTAATCACATTGAAAGCAAAGTAGTCACATTTGAGATGGTAAAATCATCTACTATTCATTAATGATCCAAAATAAACTGTTCATTTCTTCTATCTGGTTGCTTTTAACATTCTTAGGTTCAGTCTTCTCCTGCATCCTCATCCCAAAAGACCTTAGTATTATCCTTGCTTGTATTGTACCTATTCTATATGTACGTTGCTTTGGATAAAAGCCAAATGACATTGTAGAATTATAGACTTTATTGATCTGGGTGAAGTTCATGTTACAGCAGCACAGAAACAGGCTGAAAGGATATAAAACAAAAAAATAACATGTACACATTACAATACCACAAACACAAAGGTATTGTGTAAACACAAAAAACAATTTTTATAGCATTGTTTTCGTGTGTTTGGGGGATGGTTTGTATTCATAATATAACCAAACAACTTGAGGAGCAAGTCTTCGTTTATGCAGAATCCATAATTATGGATAGTAAAACCACCTCCCCATTAATGTGGAGACCCTTACACAGCTGAGAGTGTGACTTTAGTATTGATGTGCTGATGAGGTGGGGACACTACGGGAAATGTCTTATGGCTGCTGCTAAAGAAGTTTAAAAAAACAGAGATCATGGAAAATTGGTGGGTGGGGTGATTCGACATTGCTGTTATAAATCTGTGTCTGTGATCTCTCCCCAATAAGATAAATAAGAGATAACATCAGTTTCCAGTTTCAATGGAAAATCACACAGGCTGTTACTGGAAGTACTGGTACAACACATGTGAGCATTTCAGACTAATAAATGTACCTGCTACTAAACATACTACTGTTCAAAGGCTGCTCAGCTCAGTTAATGCGCAAAAGAAAAACTGAAATGAGGCGTATATTAGGTATATATTTCATTTATTTTTTTCAAGAGAGGATAAAATAATTTCTGGCTGACCTCAGAGAGCCGACATTACTGTATTCACATGCCAAATGTTGATACTGAACATACCTGTAAAACATGTATGTATTGTGTTGCAGAGATGTCTATTAAAGTTTGCATTCAACCCATCCGTGCATTAGTCTAGTTTGCTAATATTTGCAATTAGCACATGGTTTTATTCATCTTATTTGATTAAGGCTTGCTCGTAAAGCTAGCAGGGCTAAGCTAATCTAATAGGCCTCCTGTTGTAACCACACAGATGTGAGAGTGGAATCTCTCTTCTAAGGAATAAGTGTAGAATGCAAAATGTTTAACTTGTGCTTTAAGAGTTAAAGTTTCTCGACTTGTTTTACTCTTCTACTCAACATTATACATTGATTTCACAAAGGGAATAGGTAATTGTTGGAAAATTAGTAGTAGAATACATCATGTATGAGCAGGCATTGCTTACAGAAAATCTAAATTTACCGCATGAAATTCCAAGGAAGTTACAGACAAGCACACATGCACATGCACACGCTGTGCTGCCTATGTCACTGTGGAACTCACCCTAACCACGTCTATTACTCTAAGCCAAACTTGTGCCACTTACCCTAAAAATCAGCTTTTCCATTAACCGCAGACAAGTCTTTTGTCCATAATTGGACAAACTTTCTAAATGAACCGTTCTTTAGTCTGAATGTTAGAGTGAATATTGTTAGAACGTTTCTGGGAAGCGCAGGACAGATTAAGTCGGGAGATAAAGGATGCATGTTTATTCCTGTGCTTCCAGTGGGAATCAGAGGTAGCTCAGTTTCCAGGTACTTTCAGAGGGAAAACCTTTTAAGCTTGGTGCACAAAACATGAAACATGATGAACTCACATTATCAGAATCAAATTACATACTGAGATGTCTCATTAGCAAACCCTTGGCCCACCCAAGTCTGATGTTGTAAATTGTACTTGTGTTTGCCAGATCCTAGTTTCAGGCACGGTTTCTCCGCCTATTGGAACTAATATTGAAATCGAAACTGTGAAATCAGACAAAATCTATACAATAATGTAACACTTTCAAATTTGTATGTAAGTGATACTGCAGACCTTCCCATCATCTGATGACCTTTGTTGTCATGGTAACAAAACTAAACATGGGGTTAACGTTGTAAAATAGTTGGTTAAGTTTAGGAAAACAAAACATCCTTGTTAGAGCTCAGAAAAGATCATGATTTCTGTTAACCCTTTCACACGTAGTGGTCGCTACAGTGGACAGCTATTCAATAGCCATTTTCTTGTATATGCATGGGTTTTCTTGTATATGCACGGGTTGAACAGTGTTATATATACAAATTGAAGTTTTAAAAAAATGCCCCAAGAAAAATAAAAACACAGTTTTCATAATTTATGCATGAAAGAGTTAAAATAAGTATGTTAAGTATATGACTCAAGTTAAACTCATCACACACTCCACAGTAGCAGACCACAAGTATTCAGGAAGTTTGTTCCACAGGTGAGGAGCACAAAAACTAAAGGCTCCTTTACCTTGTTTGGCTTTTATCTTACGACCGCTTAATGTTCCTGTAAATCAGAGATAGATTTTGGTCTGAGACCATTAAGTGCCATATAGATAAGCAATAGTCATAAAGTCAATCTTTTGGCACACAGGAAGCCCATGCAGTGATTTAAGGACTGGTGGAATATTAACAAGTTATTTGGAAGACAAGGGTGTCACCGCAGACTAGACTTGCTGCTGCTTGATGCTGCATCATTTGTTCATGGGGTTAAGAGGCTGGACGGATGTGTCTGAATTTCCTCCACCACTTTATTTCCTCCCACGTGTCTCTGCTGTCTGACCCAGGACCGACAATGGCCACTGTTAGTTCAGTTGTACTTCATTCTTTCATTTATTATTTGTAAAGGGTTTTTGTACTTAAAGACTAAACTACAGTGTGTGACATTTTTAATATCTCTCTATTTTTATGTTTATTTTTAAGTTTTTGCCATTCTAAACCCGTCTGCTAAACAGAAAGTGACATTAACTGCCAACAGAAAGTGAAACTGCAGTCATTTCCACTAAATGGACTGCTTCTAAGGAAAACGTGTCACAGCGCCACACTCACTGTGACTAAGAGACATCTGGGAAGTAGAGTACTGGCTGAAAAAGACCGAGCCAAATGATAGAACGACTTACATTAGACACAAGATAAGTCAAGTTTCTGCATGTCGTAGAGCAGCTAGTTTATTCCTACTGGTTGAATTGGAATCAGAAGTTACACAACTGCCAGGTCCTTTCAAAGTGGGACGGGGAATTACATCGGTGCACAGCACAGTTAGGCCTAAGTATCAGACTTAACCTGAATGCAGAAAGAAATGTCATAGAACTGGTGAAAGACAAAATATATACAACATCATTTTTATATACAACATAATTTGATATCAGACAAAACTCTTTTTGCAGGAATAGGATGATATTGTGCATGTTTGGTGGTAGACTGATTTTCCAAATAATTCAATAACACAAAAGTGGAAAAATAAAGCAGAGTTTGAGTTTAAATGGTTTTCCACCAGCAGCTGTTAAACAAACAAAAAAGCATGAAACTGTTATCAGCTGTGTATGCGAGTTAATTTGTGCTTTGTGTTTTGTACTTTGTCACAGATTGTTTGTGTCAAATGCTGCACAGCCAGATCTTCCTCAAAGACCTTCTGAAACTCAGAGGAGGAACTTCATCAAGAACCAGCCACACTATCTTGGACTCCCCGTAGATATTACTGATTAACCTTAGCTTACACTTTGATTGGTGCACAGACAAAACAAAGGCGTGACTTAAAGCATGGTGTGATTACCAGTAAAAGGGGAGGGATCCATGAGGAAAGTACCTTAAGATTTTAAATGGGTTCGGAGTCAGGACAGTGTCAAGTGTATGCGTGTGAGATTTTGTTTGTGAGATTTTGTGTGTGTGTGTGTGTGTGTGTGATTGCGTGTCTGCAGGTTTGCCCTTTTAAGTCAGTGGAAACTAAACTAAGAGATTTCAACTGAACATCAGGTTTAATAGACATTAAATATCGCAATAATGAAGTTAGTGTGAGCCTCAGCCTCCCTCAACTTCGAGGAATAATTTCCTGTTCTGCTGTTATTGAGGGGGGCTGCATTCATGACATATGACTCACGTGCTGAATGACTCAAAAAAAGCCCTTGCACTCGGTCACTCATATGCCACACCAGCACAGGCTCATTTGAAGAGGCAATAGGAGAAGGAGGTTGGAGAGACAGCAACTAAAATACAGATTGTTTTTGCAATTATGCAATTTATTATTACCTTTTTTTATTATTATTACTGAAAATGACAAAGAGAAACAGACAGACTCACAGATGACAAGAAAGACAGTCAGACAGACAAGCAAAGATGACTCTCCTTACATTAATGCAATACATCGTTTGCCTTGGTTTCGCTCTGTGACACATATTTTCCATGACCCTCCAGGAGGCTTTTAGATGTGGTTGACCTGACTGTGAGACGGCGCTGCATCCACATCAAAACAGCTCCAACTGACACAATCATGTCTGCCATACCTGCAAAGCATGAAGCAAATAGCATCTTTTCATGGTTTTTAAAAAATATGCATATATATTTATTTTTACCTAATTTGACTGTAAATAGCAGGAAAGGCCATTGATAATTGTCTGGCTTACAGTAGTTTATACAAATGGTAAACCTAATGGAAATTTAGACAATTTGAACATAGGTCATTGTTTATTGTCTGCTGTCTACCAGTTTCCCTCATGCAATCCATTATGCACGCACAAGTTTTGTGGAATTTGTCCATATCCCTCTTACAGATTAAAACAGTGCCATGTTTTACACCTGCTTTCTCAGATGCTGAGCTGCAGCTATCTGCTGATGTGTAAAACGTGCCATAGTTTGTAAAATGTGTAAAACGTGCCGTAGTTTGCACAGACCAAAAGATGTTGCACAACTCTTGGTGGCTTTCGCCACCCTGATGTGGTGGTAAATTTCATGAACTACTGTAATAAATTAAAATGTAATGGCTGAATGGAAAGTATGAAAACAAAACAAAAATGTTTAAAATTACAGCACAAACTTGTGTTGAGAGACAGTTTACAGCCCAGCCAAACAAACCCATGTTGTATTAATAAAAAAGTCAATAATCTGACTTTTGATGATGCCATAAACCACCAACGTCTTATTTTATACTGCACTCGGTGCAAATAGTTTTCCACACAACAGGAAGGGCATGGCATAAAGAGTTGGTTACCTTGCTTAGATGTGTGCAGGCCATTGCTAGATGTTTATCTAACAACTGCGTCATGTTCCTGCTGCAGTGTTTATCACTGATCTGCTACATGCACAAAATGACCATGTCTTGTTTGGATGCATTTTTCTATTTTGGTGCATTTGGTGCAGAAAAGGGTGAGAACAACCTGTGTAAATCTAGACCTTTGACTACTAATCATTAGAGACCAATCAATGTTCTTTGAATGTGAAGCAGCAACAGGAAATGTTTTACAGTAGGAGTTTGTCTCAGCAGCATATATCCAGTTTTCCAGGTTGCAGGGGCAACTACTATCACAATCTCCACCAAACCAGAATATAAAACTGTTCTCAAACAATGCTGTTAATGATCTTGCAAACTTTTCACCTGTGTAGCATCACACATGAACATTTCATGATCATCCAAAATGGCACCCCGTGTTAAATTGTTTAACTTTAGGAAGTGCAGGACAGCAGTTTCACAAAGACTTCAGGGAGACTTCCACGTACTTCCACGCTGTATTGTTTTCACAGATGCTTCGACCTATTTACTGTATATCTGTAACCATTTCCTCAGAGAAGATTCGCTCAAAAATCACTCAAGTAGCCCAGTTACCACAGCTTGTGGTTGAGCATGAGTCATGAGTTGAATTCTGATGTATGAACTTACAACAGCTCACAACATGATGAACCTCACTTCCTCATTTGGACTGTCTTGGTTTCCATTTCTGGGAAATCAAGGTATCTAAGTGTGCACGGTGAGTATTAGCAACATGTTTTTCTCACTCTGGTGGAACTTTTCCTGTTTAGTTCCCTTTTCTGTTTTAAAGCTCCTTTTTTGAAATATAGTTCCAGTATGTTGTGAAGCAGGAAGGGCAAACCAGACTGACTTTCCCTACAAACTATAGGTGTGAAATAGAAAAACAAAAAAACACCATAAGAGTTGTCTGATCTGAGGCCTCCCAGTGCAGATCTGCAGACTGATGTATGGGCAGAGGTCAACACAAGGGGGCTGTTTTCACATTCATCTGCTGATTTCAAGATGTGTATGAATAAGCATTATTTTGTGATAGCAAAGTACTTTGGAGGTGTGATGAGGAGACTGTATAAACACAACTGGCTTTTCAGTGAAGCAGGTCACACTTTGTTAAAATGAAACAATTTAAAATGAATTGAAAATGAAATTTGCACATTAGTGGTGGTCTCTTTTTTTTTGTCAATGAGAGCGAGTGACTAATAGTGACTAATAAGTATATTTCATTTTAAGCAGACACAAAAACACCCATCTCAAGAGAATCTTGAAAATGTTTGGGTATCAGCGATTAGGTCAAAATGACTGCTTTGTTATGGTTAGAGGATGTCGTTGTCATGGTTACAATAATAACTATTTGCTCAGAGAACAATGCTGAGCAGTTTAAAAAAAACCCCAAAAATGCCTGCAGTGTTGGCGCGAAAACAGGAAGCAAACAGTGGTCTCCCATGTCAAACCGCTGCTCTTCTGACCCATCCAGCCCCCACGACCTCCTCCCTGTGTGGACTGCGTGGCTCTCTAATGACGTTGTGCCAGTGCGTGAGTGGTACCTGCTGGAAATGAATCAGCCACTGAACCCTATCATTTCTCTGGAACATTTGTGGCTCATTTCTCGGCTGAAATAAAAGGCTGATGGAGAGTCACTTGAGACAAAGCACCTATTTTCTAATGGGACTTGATTCTTTTACTAGTTTAGTCATATAGTGTTGCGCATATAGGTCATCTGAAATGAGTCAGTCTCTTACCAGTTTTCATATCCTTGTGAGGTCAGTCCTCGACTATTCGACTCATTGATCCAGATGACAGTAGCATGACTAAAAGCTTACAAAGCTTTTCGTCCAAGATATTTTAAAAGAGGAGCCTCAGTCATCATGTGCACCAGACAGACTGAAAAAGGAATCAGCAAAATTGAAGCTAGAAATATACCCACAGTGCAACACAATAGGGTATTTCACCATTACCTCCTTGGCTGGTGAATATCCATATTTAGGTTTTTTTTTGAACTTCACATCTACAGATGTTTTTCAGTTAGACTCAGTTTCTTTGAGTGTGCCTTTAAGAGTAAATCAACTAATCAGCTCTATGCATTTTACATCACTGTATATCTAAAATAAATAAAAGCCGTGTATTAAAATCTTATCAAGGATGTTGCACAAGCTTTTTAACTTTTCAGGTGTGTCTCACATCATTTTCTCCCCAGAGCTAAGCAAGAAAAAATCAATTTCACGAGTGTGAAGTTGTTTAGTTGCCTGAGGTGATGAGGCAGCTTTGATACCTTTGTTTTTGAAGATGTGAAACCTTTTGATTCTGAAACCTGTGGCAGAGTTTCTGCAACAGCGCCTGTTTTTTAACTTAAGTGGGATTTAAAAAGGTCTTTCAGCAGCCTCACAGAGATTAGATCTATTTGTCTGCGTGCCTGCTATAGAGTGCCTGCTGTTACAGTGAGTCAAGTGGCTGATGAAATATTACAGGGTGGCATGATGAGGCACATGGCAGGAGAGGAGGAAGTCTTGTGATGGGAAACCTTAACGTGTGTTGCAGCTAAACCACAGCTTCACATTTAGTCCGCATCCATCTAAAAAGCTGCCTGGTTACACGACTTTCACACTTTCCTTAGTCCGTCTTAACATTACCATAAAGACATTGTAATAATTCTACTTTATGTGGTAGAATTAAAAGTTAAAAATGGTTTCGGATAAACTTGTAGATGCAGCACATCTGGTTTTGATCTTGTTTGGCTCCCTTTCACTGAAAATCACTGAAATGCATCCAAACAGAGCAGCATTCTAACAGGAAAAGCTGCATTTTGCAACGGTATGCAGTGTCTTTGGCTGAGCCACATGTGTTGTTCTTACAGTGTCTTTATGATTCACAACAACATTTTACAGCATTTAGATAACTTGGGTGTGATGGAGGTTAAACTACCCCATGCATGGTGGAAACCTAATAGAAGCCCCATTACACTCTGTTTTGCAAAGCTATCAATGCTACGTGGAGTCATTTGTCCTCCATTAAACGCATATTTAAACCACTGCTTTCAGTGCCAGTTCAAAAGCTCCTAAGTAGCTGTACTTGTTTGCAGCTACAACCACGCCACTTGTCAGGAGCAGCACTCACCACACTTTTATCAGGGCTGCAGGCAAGATTTGATAAAATCTGAGGTAATGACACCAGGTCCTACCAATACAATTTCCTGTATGTCTTATTAAAGTATCAAATTATGTATATTTTACTTGGTGTGATATGTTTCAAACCTTTCTCCAGACTGCCAGGAATGCATTTAAGGAAACAATCATGTTTAATGTGTTTATTTTTAAATAGCTGTCATGCGCAGGTCATTTATTCTGAAATAAAATTTCAGGTTGATAAAACTACAGGGACATACAGGAGCACAACCTCAGTGTCCCCAGTGGTAGCTGCAGCAGTGCCACCACTATGAGTTTTAAAAAGTTGCTGCAAGTGAGATTAGACATCAGCCTTCAATGGTTTAATAGGAGCTGTCAGACAGTCACTGATCTGATGTCAGTTTTGATGTTTTTCCCATTTAACGTTTTCATCTTTGAGCTATTCAACCTTTCTTAAACCAAGGCGGAATAACAGCGTCTTTTGTCTGCGGAAATATCATGAGACAGAATAACACAGAATCTCGCTGTGAGTCACTGAATGACATGCCTACTCTGCTAACTGCCAGCGATTATATGTTGTGTGAGGCAAACCTGTCATTAACCCAGAGGGCATAGAGGCGGCAGCAGCAGCAGGCCTGAGCACCAAACCTCCCAGAGCAAAGTCAAAACTGCTTGTTTGGATTTGCAATACTCTGTACATGGTTGAGTGACACTAAAAAGGTAAAAACTAAATCTATTTTCACATAGAGATGTTTTCTTTTGATACTGTGAACTAATTTACAGGCATATCTGTGCCATATTTGTCAGATGTGAACTGACTGACTTCCTGAGCTGTGGGGAAGAACTTCTGCCCTTTTGCCCTCATAGACTCTCATGACATTTGTCACACTTGCTGCGCGTTACATTTACCGAGAAAAAAGTGGTGCAGGATATGAAGTAAGAGAAGGAAGATAAGAAGAGGTGCTCGTGACTGTGTGAACCAACTCGGAGCATGAAAGAGCTGATAAAGTTAACACTTCCAAAATGCTAAATATAGCAATAATATCCAGCCTGAAGAACAAAATCAAATATTGGCTCCATTCATGAAGCATGTGGTGATGAAAATGACAGGAAACCAAACAAACATAACAAGCTCGTTAAGAAAGCACCTCTGTGGGATCAACATGGGGATGTTTCAGTAGCAAGGACCACGCCAACAATGAGTTGCATTTGAACAATTTACTGACAAGATTAAGAGCTTAAGCCAGTTCTTTGGGTGTGCTGAGTTCGGGGAAGCTTTGGGTGGGAATCCGTCGTAGCACCCGGGCAAGATGGACCCACATAGGGCCCTACGGATAGAAAGAAAGGGGTGAAAGAGTGGAGAGAGGGTTAGGAGGGTGTTTATAAGGAAGTGACAAATTGAGGTGTGGTCCAGGTCATGGAAAAACGAAGGCAACAGGGTGGGGGTCTTTTACGGGAAAGGCATCGTCACCACTATCAAAGAATCAAACATAAACATAAGACACGTTTTACATACTTTAGCCTTTATTAAGAAGATCCAGAGAGGTTTTCCTGAGGAAGTTTCTCATCCTATAAAAGAGCTTTTCAAAAGACCAAAATTAGACGTCTAAGACTGTCAAATGACAATGCTGCTCTGTTGACAGTAGTTTTTTAGCAAAATAACATACATACAAATCACACTGTGAACTTGAAAGTTGGCCTTTTCAACCCCAACAACCAAAACTAAAGTGAGATCTCGTACAAACATTTCAGTCAAAGCAGAGATGCCCTGAAGAACAAAGTCTACATCATGTACTTAAAACCAGCTGTCTGCAGGCTTTGGGCCTGTGTGTAGCATTTCCTATTAGAGGAGCAGGGGTATGTTAGATGTTGGAGCTGTAAACAGGAAGTTACGTTGAGCACAAGAGAGCCAGCACAGGAAGTGTATCAGTCAATTTACCATTTCCAATAACTGAGGTCAGTTGTTGCCTTTCACAGTAAGTTGCAAGCTTACAAGCACAAAGGGCACTGAGCCTATACTAGACTTCCACTTAGACTAACAAAGGTAATGATGCACAGTTTGAATAGGAAGCAGATTAATCAGATGAAATCAGATATAACATTTCAGCCCTTCTTTATTTATATCCAGCTAATAATGATTTTTCACCTTTTATCAATTCTACTAACTAACAACAAGAGTAAATTGGGAATTTGAAAGATTAACGCACATTGGGTGTCATTAAACTTTTTAGTTTAAACTTCTTTTAAACTAAAAATGAGTATGCTCTCAGATTAATTTTTATGAAATTTTAAAAAATATATATACATAAGTACTTTTCTTGTATGAGCAATTCAATTTAATTCATCCATCCATCCATCCATCTTCTTCCGCTTATCCAGGACCGGGTCGCTGGGGCAGCAGCCTGAGCAGGGATGCCCAGACTTCCCTCTCCCTAGACACTTCCTCCAGCTTCTCCAGGAGGTCCCGCCAACGTGCCCCGACGAGACAATCCCTGGACAAAGAAACAATTCAATTCAATTCAGTTTTATTTATATAGCACCAATTCATAACCAAAGTCATCCCAGGATGTTTCACAGAGTGGGTCCAGACCACACTCATTACCAATAATTACGCCCGACTTCCGCCATGAGCAAGCACTTGGCGAGAGTGGCAAGGAAAAACTTCTTTTTAACAGGCAGAAACCTTGGGCAGATCCTGGTTCTAGGTGGACGGCAATCGGCCTTGACCGGTTGAGGGGAAAGAGAGAGAGAGAGAGAGAGAGAGAGAGAGAGAGAGACAGGAGGGGCGAGAGAGAATACACGTCACAGATAGAGATACAGGTGTACATAAAGATGAAATCGACAGAATCGTAGAGTCCTAACTATGGCGGCTGTTAGCAGTACAATAATGATAATAATACAATAATGATAACAAATGGCAGCGGAGGACAGGGGGCAGGCCGCAAGGGCGCACGTACTGTACACAGAAAATGTAAAGTATATTTGGCTTATGCTGCTAAATGATTTATGTGAGTATTATTCTTGACATATCCATAAAGTGTATTAGCTTGTAGTTGTTACTTTAATGCTACCAAAACCTACCTAAGACCCTCTCCACGCATACTGGCTTCTCTGAGGTACGGTAGGACTACACATATAATTTAATTCTATTTTGATATGTTTTGTCCTGATGTGTTATAAGCCCACTTTCCTTGTGCCCCACCACACCCCCCCCTTCCCAGCCACATGAAGTCCCAATTTAACCCCTGGTTGAGTGGGGAGGGATTTCATTTGGTTGTTTTAAATTAGTTCCCTTTTGGGCTGGTGTTTTGTGGTTTGGTTTGCCTGTCTCTGACATGCTTTGTCCCAGCCACATTCGCCCAGGACTGTTGTGATTATTCTCATGGTGGTCTCCTGTGCATATCACGTTCATTTGAGCTAAATTGCTTGAGTCTGTCTGCTCCCTTCCATCTCGCTTGTTTCCTTTGCTGTGGGTCGTTTTGGTTATATTTCCTTCACTTTGGTTCGCTTGTGGTCTGTCCCCACTTTAGTTCGGGATTTGTAAGAGCTCAACTCTGGAGCGGCTAGCATGATTTGCCTGGATGACGCTGGTGGGTATACACTGGTCTGAACTGCTGCAGAGCTGCATACCTGCTTCACTCAGGCTGATGTAAGACTGAGCCAAAGAGCTGCAACACTGCGCCTGACACTGCAGCGCTGCACACATAGCTCTATCTCTTTGATACAAGATGAACGCAGGCTCATATTCTGTATGTGCATGGACACCGCCTGAAGAGACAGAAGAGGAACTCTTTTTTTTTTGCAGCGCTCATCAAAGGGACGTCATGAATCACAGGAAGTGCTCTACATTTTAATGAGAAGACGTGAATAAAATTTTAAAAAGAGAAGAGCAGGGTCACATGATGTAAGCGTCTGCATAACGAAACGTGTCACCGAGAAAATATTGCATGAGAAACGCAAAAAACTAGCTGCCCTACAAAAACTACTTCAGCATGGGCCTTGCTCCCCTATTGAATGGGTGTTTGACTGTGTGTAATCAGCATTATTAGTAGTAGTACTTTAAGAATAACATGCTCTCACATACAAAAAATGTTAACCATACCCAGATATATACTGTATATACTGCTGTACACTGTAAACCCGGATAAGTTGATTGTACTTTAAACCATTTGTGTCAAGTGATTGCCTCAAATGGTTTAAGTTATTGACAGTAGCGAAAATTAATTTGTTTAAGTGTAGTCAACTTAAATGTACAATGGTCAGAATTTAACATTTTAAGTTATATACACTTAAATGGTTTAAGTAATCGACAATAGAAAAAAACTGTGGAGTCTACTTAAAAGTACAATAGTCAGAACTTAATATTATAAGTCAAATACATTTAAAATCCTAGTTTTATTAAAAATATGACTATATTAAAAATGAAAACATTTGAGATAAGAAAATTGCAATTAAATTCTTTTTTTGTCAATGACCACACAATCCAGTACATTTTATTTATTTTATTGAAGCACACAACAAAGCAACAAATATGTATTAACAATGATGTGATGTTGTGGTGATGCTGGGCTTGCAGCTCTGTTGTCCTCATAGATTCCCACTGGATTGTCCACGGAGTCTCCTTCATTAAGATTCCACATAATGCGAGAAACAAGACAAATAGAGGATAATCATCTTAACAGCAATTCGTCTACAATCAGCTGTATGGCTTTCTTTAATAATGATGATTTTTATAATTCACTGTGGTTTTATTTTAGGTAATTTCTAACAAGCTGTTAGAGCCATTTTTGTATGTGTTCATGTATAGGTTAAGGTCAATGAAACTTCATAAATGCTAATTATCATAACCCATCATCTCAAATAAACAAAACATAGGAGAAAGACAGATGCATCATCCCCAAGAATGACTGGACGTCCTCTCAGGACAAGGCGTCTAGTGGCTGTTGGCTCAGTGCTCTGCAAAGAGGTATAACACACACTTAAATGTAGAACAAAGAAATATATCTTATATCAGTTTATTTGTCCATACAGAGAAATACAACGAGGGAAGGTGAGAGAATTAGTTTTTGTAATAGGGATGAACCAACCATCAATATCATTACAAGAAAAAACAGAAATATCAACGCACCGTTGTCTGTTGTAGTAGGTCAGCTAACTGCTTGCCGATCCGACCTGTCTTCCTTTTGAAGATTTCCATCAAGCTTGGACACAAACCATCAGGAACACCAAAGAGTTCTTCTTTAAGATTTCTACCAACAACCCTGTAAAACTCCATTAAACCTGAAAAATATATAAAAACGTTTAAAAATAAGCTAAATTTTGATATTCAGGCAGAGTTACTTATAACACTAATAAACCTCTCTGAACATGTTGTCCAATGATGTATGTAACACAAATAAGAAAAACATTTAAAGGACACTTTCACAAACCTGGCTTTCAGTGAAAAGCGCTGGCCAGCGTTGGACCATCACTCCCCTCGTCTTGGTTTCTTTCTTCACCATCAGCATTGTTTTTTCCCACGTTTACCGCCGTTAATCGTTGCATCAGCCCGTCCCAGCGGGCTCACGTAATTCCCCATTTTGAATTTAAGACTGTTTATCAATCCCTAACAATCAAATGCTCATTATTCACCTACATCAACCTCAAATTTAGGCACATTCAAATGTACACGTTTCAAACTAGAAAAGTTCCAGCCGTTTCTAAATAGCAGTACTTGAATAGAGAAAACAACTAACTTAGTTCATGCAGAAAATGGTAACCTCTTTACTGCAGGCAAATGTCCATTAAAAGGGTCCAAAAACAGAAATTTGCAGACAGAAAATGTATTGTCCAAGGAGCATGCAGTGCAATGACCTTAAACTGCTCTGTGAAAATAAGAAAATGGCGCAACTTTCTCTGCATCCGCCAACGGTCAAGCACAGACTTGTTTTGAGTTTTCAGCCAATCACAACGGGGCAGCGCTGTGGCCGGAGGTAAAACTTGATCATTTAAGTTTGTTAAACTTACAAAAATGAGTACAACCAATGACTGCCTCATTCAGTCTTACATACTCAAACTCTTTAAGTAATGGAACAAAACTAATTTTTTAAAGTGGTATTTACTCAAACTGTTTGCATAGAAACAACTTCCAGGTTAACACTTTTCACCCTTTCCCCATTTTTCCCCTTTCCCCATTTTTCTTGTGGCCCACCAGTCCACAGTGTGCTCCCGCTTCTATACCGTGTATAACTGTATATTGATATTAGCAACTGAAGTATTAACTTGTGTTTAGCTCAACTTTTTAATGCAAATTTCAATCGACTCCTCAAAATTAGCTCGATAGCACGATACACAGCTAAAATGAATTATGGTGTTGAGGATGACTGCTGGGGCTCTACCTTCACCTCCCTGAATAATGCTGACAGGTCAGATAGAGCAGAAATCCATAATATTATGTCATGGGTGCGGTTAGCTGGTCCCAGATCCCATTTGATTGGACAGATTAATATACACATCTCTGTGTTTAAGATAAGTTATTATAAATTGTTTAACAGGAAGTGAAAATGAGGGATGGTTTGAAAAAAACTAAAATATTTTTTACATGCAATAAATAATATTTTCACCATTATTTGAATAGAAATGACTGAGAAATTAAACAGAGTTACTGCTTTGGTCATTTAACTGAAGAGTATTATTTAATAATGTAATCAGTTATTTTATTTATTTTTTAATTCAGGGTTTGTGGCTCTGGTATCTGCTGGATTTCACGTACCACAAGCCAAAATTTAAGAATTGCTTAATGACAGGAGCAGAGAGCAGTGTACCACAGGTCATAGTTCTAGTTGTAGCTTGAGTCATGGAAAAAAAAAAAAAAACAACACCAAATCAAAACCAAAAAAAAAAACTTTTTACACGCTAACACATCCACAATGCATCAAAAGAAGAAGCTGGACCCTTCATGTCACCGTGTCTTTAAAAGAGGCAGACATCTCACAGAGAATTATGATGTGATTGTCACATTTGCCATGGTATCTATCTCATCACCACGAAAAAAATAAATAAATAAATAAATTAAACCGTATTTAAAAAGCAGAACTACTATAAAAATCTCCTTTAAGAGTAAACCCTACTTTGTGGGTCAACTTCTCTTGTTTATAACTTTTTTTTGCATAACCGCGGCATTTTCAGATGATGTCAGTGGCTGAATTCATGTCTTTAAACATTTTTAAATATTTTAAATATTAAATATGGCTCGCTTTTTTTTAATTGGTTTTGTTTGAGGTATGGTGCTACGGAGCGACAGGGGAGAACAAAAATGTGCTTTTCCGAGATCTCACAAAAATGTGGGTAGATATTTAAAGAGAATACGTAACTCAAGGCGACGCTCCCGGCGTAAACACGGACCAGGCGGGATTGGTGGAATTCATCAGCCAACAACTGCAGGACTCTGGACAGCTCCGGTGGGAGAGGGCTACGCGTGGGAAAAGCCGATGAGGAGGAGAAGATGGATCCCGGAAGAGCCTAAACAACAACAATGACCAAAAGTTGATCGGAAGGTATTACATAGAGGCACTGATGCGTTTAGGATGGCTCCCTGGAGCCTGGGGAGGCGATCTTGGCCCTGAATATGGCTTGGTCAGAGGTTTTCATCGTTTCCTCCGTCCCACTCGCCCGGGCCACACCCTTCACATTTTCACGGAATGAGATGGCGCCGCCGGTTAAACATGGGGGCCCTTACCATTTAATTGACTTAACTGTCAACGGGTTGATTGAGGGTTGGTGGGGGGTTTCTGGACGCCAGCCCCCACCCGTGTGGTTGCATGAGATTCATCCGTGTACAGTTTTGTAACTTATTATGCTTTATATGTGTGTATGCGAGTGAGACAGGGGTAGGGACAGCTTGAAGGGGGGGGGGGGGGAGACAGGACAGACAGACAGAGAAAAGGGGGGGAGGAGGAGAAAAGAGGCCAAACTATGTGTAATTGCAATAATCTAATGCTGTATAAGGTGATATGTATTTACAGCTCTCCCTAATTGCTATGATAACTGTTAACAATCAATCCCGTGTAAAACCCCAGCCTGCAAGTTTGTTCATCAGTTTGGTTTGACAATTGAGACCAAATGAGGAGTTTAAAATACTAAAATTGCACATTATCTCTAAAATCACCTGATGACTTAAAAAAAAAAAAAAGCAAGTTATAATGCAGGGATGAGTTAAGAAAGTAGCATATACAGTGATATTGTTTGAAATACCAGATGTCAGCCTGCAGTCACATTGAACACACTAGGGATTATAATTTGTTCTTTAACACCTTAACATCAACAATTAAATAAGAGCTGCATCAGTGATGGGTGAATTTGTTATCGGCAACAGGAACACAACAGGGTCAAACCAACAGAAATGAAAGCTGCCGTCTTTTTCTTTTCAAAGCATATTAAAAAGTAAAACTCGTCCAGTCGACAAACCTGCGGCGGCGCACTTACAGGTACTACTCGGAAAATTAGAATATCCTGAAAAAGTGCATGCATTTCTGTAACTCAGCTTTAAAGGTGAAATGTACATATTATATAGACAAATAGTATGTGAATCAATATATTTCAAGCTTTTGATTTTGCTGATTAGGACTTGCAGCTTCAGAAAACCTCAAATTCAAAAACTCAGAAAATTAGAATATTGCTTGAAATCATAATCATAATCATAATCAGCAAAATTACAACAAACAAAATGCTTGAGATACCTCACTTTGCATGTAATGAGTCTATAAAATGTATTGGTTTCACCTTTTATGTTGGATTGCCTGAATAAAACAACTTTTACATGATATTCTAATTTTCCGAGTAGTACCTGTAATCCCCCCCCATCAAGGTTCAGTGCATGTCAGTGACAGACAGAACAACAGAAATATTAAACAATATATAATAAAACTTTCTGTTAGACCTGTTGATGACAGCTCTTAAGTTCAAAGGATGTCTATTTCAAACAGTAGATGACAGAAGAACCGGAGCAGGAACAGAGGATTATTTCAGTTTGCTCTGCATTTTTCACGTAATGCTGTAGATGGTTAAAGATTGTTTGTTCTCTCTGAAACGGCGTCATCTGCACCAGTCGCCTGTGGCTTTCTTGGACAACACTCCTTTGTCTGACAACATCTGCTGTAAGTGTCATGAGTATGGAAAAGTTATCAGCTATATATTTTGGCTTTGGTAAAATGGCCTCATTAGCCGCTGTTTCAATAGCAGGCTCCGTAGCCGACTAAGTTTTCCTCCGCACTTTCGCCATCATGCCCCGGAGAGCCTTCTCAACCGCCGATCTCTACAGGAGGGAGGTGCCTGGGAAATAATGTCATAGGAATGTCTTCATCAGCTAAGTCTGTTGCCTGGAGGCAGGCTAAAATAAAAGCCTTTGATAGCCTCGCTGGTGTGACACCATGGTCAAGAAATCCTTTCACGCAAATCCACCCAGCTGCCTGCTATTCGTCTTCACAGAAACCTGCCTCATCAACCTTTGAACCCACTCTGTTTCCCTTTCACTCTGTTCCTTTTTTTTCACGCAAACTTCTCTCGATTACACCAGCATCATCTCACAAACGTTTCTCGAGACCGTGAAAAAGTTTTGCGAGATCTCGTAAAAAGTGCACCTTTTTTCCTCCCATGTCCCTTCCAGGGCCCCGTAGGATTCAAACATAAGTGATCTGACATAAATAAGCTTGTGTAAATTAGTTAGTGTTTTCTTACAATTTGAAAAGGTTGTCAGAGAATATCCACCAACACTGGATCAAACATTTTTTCTGCTGAATACATCAGAAATTTCACATTTTTGGTGATGAGCCCTCATTTATTTATTAGAGAAGGGCAGCAGGAGCGCTGAACCACATATGTTAACATTAGACGACAGTACATTTTTAACACTAGTCTTCACCAGATACTGTAAAATCACTGTAAAAAACAACTCCTAGTAATACAATAAAAATATTTTGCCTTTTTAATAAGAAGCAATGCATACTGCAGCCTAAAACACAATCTATGTTTTCCTGTATAATTTGCATATCTCACTTTCATGTGTTGGTTTGTGGCTTTTCCCGTATGTCCCACATCTATGTATCGGCATCTTATTGCCATTTGAGTGGGTGTTTTCCCGCTAAGTGTTAAATAGCTTTTCCTGCTCGTGTTACCGTCCAGCTTTTCAGACCTCATGCAAAAACTTTACACTTTCCCTGCAGTGCATTTGCCTACTTTGTCTGCACACAAGTCAGACTTTTGCGCAGGTGAGACTCCGACTCCGACTTCTGTAGGGAGCTGACCCATGGTAAGGTGACATTTGCTGTCCATTTGCTGACACTTGTATTTCACACCTTACATAAGTGTTACGTGTGTTTGCTTTGTCACTGCTCACTTTTAGTTTCACATTGAATACAAACACCAGTCTCCTTGAGGGAAACACCTGGTTTTTCCAGGTACAGCTCAACAAGGAAACACAGTGAGGCAAAACACAAAGAGGTCTGCCGGTGAGTCAATGGCATAAATGCAGTGGAATAAAAAAAAACAACAATATTTAAAAGTGGAGTTAAAGCAACTTAAAACACCCAGAATTGTACTTGTCACAATGCCAACAAATACATTGATCCATATTTATCTGTTATGAATTGATATCAGCTAATAATACTGGTTATCAATACATCAGTCAGACAGTAGTTCACACTCGAACGGGTAGATTGCATCTCAGAATCATACATCTATTTTGCATTTCCGTGAGCCTTTCATAACGTCTGCTTTTTACATATCTGGTTGCGTCTGTTGTCAACAGATAATAAACAGGTGAGATCTGATACCTTTGTGATGCCGGCTCCTGTGTGCTGCTGGGGCAGCGTTAGCTCCATAATCCTCCCTGCTGAGCTGACGATGTTGGTACGCAGCGATCATCGCATGTTAAACCACGGGATATCCAGCAGATGATATCATCCATTGTGTCAGGATGGCTGAGGCGTTTGTCACAAGTCTGATGAGTCTCAATGAGGCACAGGGAAATGAGCGTCTGTGTATATATGGTGTGTGTGTGTGTGTGTGTGTGTGTGGGTGTAGGGAGGGGGGCGTCAATGCCATCAGTGGCACATCAGGTCTTACTGGATGGTCCTAGTCATCGCCACAGACTGTGATGTCTATTTGTGTGTATGCACGAGTAAGCAGTCGATATGTGGGAACTTCTGGACACGCCCGTGTGTCAGCTGTGTGCACATCGTGTATGTGTTATAAAGAAATTTCGAATACAGATCAGTTCAGTTGTCACAATTCATGCAGTGGTTAAACAGATTTTGTTTTCCCCATGGTTACAGCGTTCATACCGTGAAACCACGTGCCCTGTTTTCCCCTTTGATAAAATGTCAGAAACCAAAAGGAAAAAAATTTATAATTTACATTATTGTTTTAATAATCTTAGTTATTTCAGGACCTCATCTCCCAGAATTAAAGGCCCCATTCATGTTTCTAATAGACATGGTGACTCACACTAAGTTTGGATAAGTTAAAACTCTCTTTTTAATTATAAGTGCACCACTAATGGAAAAAAAGAAAATTAAGTTTAAAACTGGCCTTATCATAAGCCGAGTTTCATTGCCTAGCAGCATGTTTCCAAACAGCCAATCAATCTGCTTCATTTTTAACCATTTGCATGAAACCGTGACCTCGCTGCTCCTTTATGTGCATTAGAAATGCGAGGTCTGACTCTTTAAAAAGACTTCAGTTTGAGTCGTGTTATATACGGAGTTACTCACCAAAGAGAGTCTGGTTTTCATGTCACTTGAGTTGTCAAGTGAGTCACTTGGACTGTCATTTGAGAGACCAAGCTAGCTAACTTCTGTTTTGGTCTGACCCATCCATCACAGTTCACAAGTCACAGCTTTTAGAAGCTTTGAGTAATGTAAAGGAGCTCTAAGAGGAGTAGTAATTCAGAGCTGCTGGATGAGACATACCCAAAAGAAAAGGTTTAGTTTCATGTCCTGGTATTTGTACTGTCATGCAAGTAAAGAATCTCAACGCTTCCGACACAACTGGTAGCTCACACACAGAAACCAAGTCAATAGAGGAAGAGAATAGACTGGAGGTCTCTGACCACAGCATCCTGAATATGTCTCCTCTTGGCCCCAAACACAGCAAACACACACAGCACGCTGAGCTGCTGCACTGGCTCACATACGTGTGCAAGGAAATTATGTGTACACCTGGTTCCTGCTGTGTTGCACACACAGTAGGTAGTAGTACTACACTGGCTGCAGCTAAACCAGTGTAAACCACAAGTGCTACCATGATTAAAAGGTCTCACTGTGTAATTGTGGCCTAAGCTTTACTATAAACTGTATAAGCATGGGAGGCATCTCTGTCAGGACTTCCTGCTGGGAGCTGCTCCAACACTGGAATGATCAGAGCTGGAAACTGTTGAGCAACTTCTTTGTGACTAAAATGTACATCAGACTTTTACATAAGTGACAGAAACAGCCAATTCTCCATCTTCTCCTTAAGCAATGTGCTTAGAGTTCATATTTTGAAATACTTGGCCCAGGATTTTCGCTGCAGTAATCTGATTTTTACCACGAAATGATTTAGTAATATTCAGCAGTGCAATGTTTTACAACTATGTGTTGACCCTGCAGCCTGCTCCAAGACAAGATCTCCAGATCAGAAGATAATGCATTTGTGTCAGCTAATAGCTAATAAGCAAGTAAACTGAGTGTATGTGTAAGTGCATGCTTTTTTCTGGAAACCCCCCTTTTTAGCATTTATTAAGATTATACATAAATAAATGTTAAATAAAATGTTTTTATCGCACTATAACGCAGATGCAAGCAGATCTAAGTATTAATGTGTGTATTTGTTAACAGCTACAGGTCCTCCTTGGCCCATTAAGTGAAGGCTTGTGTATGAACAGTGAAGGAAAAAGTTATAATTGTTGATGAATACCTTACGTCTGCCTTTAACTACATTGTATAGTGTGTTATAAATGCATATATAGTGCTTTTAAATGCTGTAAGGGGTGCTGAAGACTAGCTAGAAAGCAAAAATGGGTTGTGGTTTAAAGGCCGCCCTCTTTGTGCTGCTTGGTAGTCTCGCTGTTGGTCAGTGTCATCGAGCGCTAATTATAGAACAGCGACAGTTTACTTTGATAAGTTTAAAGTTAAAATGATTGATCCATTATATGCCATTTAAAATATGACTTTAAAACATTTTAAATGGCTCTCTTTGGCCATAGCCTGTAAACCATGTGAAATTTATAAAACAGACCTTTATAGTGCACCAAAAAATAATTATGCAGTTTAGGTTCAGTTGGACTCACATAGCAGATCTGCTTTATGAAAATTAATTTAGAGTATTTGTCCTCTCACCTCGAAACCACAAAGGATTAAAATGGTTACTTCTCTCTTTCTCTGCAGATGGAGGAATCCACCCTGGATGGCTGCACTGACTCATAAGCATGTGTGCGAATGTGTGTGTATGTGCACGTAGTAGCCATTCATGTGCATGGCTGTATGTGCGTTAATGAGTATTGTGTGTGTGTGTGTGTGTGTGTGTGAGTGTCTGTCAGTGGAAGACATATAATTATCTGAGCATGTGTTTGTGCCAAGCTGTGGAAGGCACCGTACTTTCCGCGTCCTGCAGATGAGCACGAGCACACGCACGCATGCACGCACACACCCGCGCGCGCACACACACACACATACACACACACGTAGAGGACAAGCAGAAGAAAGAAACACGTGCAAGAATCTGCCTCAGACAGTAACTCAAACAAAAAAGCATCTGTTCTCATTTCACCTACATGAACGTTTAGGCCCAGAGTGCAACGACATGAAGTGACCTGTGAGGCCACTGAAGAAGAGGTTTGAATAAAGAAATCTGGCCTTCCTCCTACAATGCATTTAATGAATATTGTGTGTTAATATGTGAAAGTATTGTCATCCTTTACTTAAGATTTAAAACCACAACATAACAAAATATAAAACCCCTTAAAATATATCCTGAGAACACTGTAAAACATACAGAAGTCAAGTGCAAGCTACTAAAATATTCTAGTTTTTCATTTTCAGAACTTATAAACATGAAGTTTGACTCATTAAAATCAGTTAAAACTCCTTTTTTTGTTGTTACTTTTCACAATGAAAACAATGCCAGCCACTGTAAAAGGTCAGTCCTGAGCCCTGTACACTTAAGGTGACTGGAAGCGGCCTTGCATGTTGTGTTTGTACGAACCAGAGCAGAGTTACTGAGTCAACTTAGTGGTATGATGAATTTAAAATGTAGAAATACACAACAAGCAGTTACCTTTCTGACTTTAAGGTTGAATCGACTCTCAGACAAGTAAACAACATATTTGTGGTTGGGGTCATCTGAAGTAGTTTTAATTTTAGCTAGTTTAAATACTGATTGGTGGTTTAATCTGTAACAATGCATCTTGTCAAATGAAGTAGAGTTAAAAAGTGCATTGTTTCCTGAAAAGTAGTGGAGTGGAATACATGTACTTCTCACTTCTGAATACAATATGTTACAGCTGATAAATGCAAATCACTAGTGCAGTTTTATGTAAAAACATATAAGGGTTTTATTTGCAGTTGTTTAAAGCACTTGAAAGCAATAATTTCAGTATACAATAAACAACAAAACAAAGAGACATCATGTTGCTACAGTTACACCTGGTCATTTGGAGTTGTTCGGCATACGTGCACTGACAGTCTCCAACAGATGCATTTCTGTACAATTGCAGCAAAGCACAACACACACACATATACATCTCTGCCCCCCAAACTTCATGAGTTTTATATCTTTTTAACCTTGCGAATGACCAGACTGTGAGTATGAATTGTTTGTTTCCCTGTGAGCAGCTCATCACCTTTGACTTACTCTCCTGAAAAGCCTAAAAAAATAAATAAATAAAGCGGCTCCAACAGTGTTGATGTGAATCAGTAAAACAACCGTTCCTTGCACCGTAACACCTTCAGATGACAGGAGGTGAATCAGCACACTACCAGGTTTCCATATCAGTTTCAGAAGACGGTAATTATCTTTCAGTTTCCTTCCTGCCAGGCTCTCCTTGCACACTCCAGCTGTAATACAGTACTTTTAAATGAGGTCTTAGGTTTCACATGGCACAATATCAGAAATCAACGTGCAGTCACAGCGCTCTCGATGCTGCAGCGGAGGAAGAGCTGAGTGGATAAATTTAGTGGCACAGGAAGACAAGCCTGAGATGTTTGAATTTTCCACAGTGATGCTGTGTGTCACTAATCTGAAATGTTTCGTGGTATTTATTACATTTCTCTGAGCGGGAAAAGATTAGGATGGGGAGGAAACACAACTAGGAAAAGAAAGTAGTGTGGACAAACCTAAGGTTTTTAACTTAAGGTTTGCACTGAGTGAATGAAAAACGGATGAGAATGGGTGGATAGAGTGTTAAAGACAGGGACTGTATTTGTAAGGTTAGTAGAGACGTGCTGAGACTTAATGTGTTAAGCCCGGGTCACTAGACATATTGAACTGTATTAATGGTCACAATAATGCTTATTCGGTGTAATAAATGAGATGCCAAACACAAAACTTTACTTATATATTGTAATGATATCAGTATATATCTGCTCTAACGCTACATAGCCAGCAGCCATGGACAGATTGTGAGCTGACTGCCCCCGGACACAGACGTAATAAGGTCTAGATCCCCCCTCGTACCTACAAGTAAGACCCCCCCCCCACGATGTTACTTTGCACCTCTTTGCAGCTGGTGTGTATCTCTTTAGAATCATTTTGATACCTTTTGTGGTCATGTCGAGTCTCTCTGTAGCTGTTCTGCATTTCTTTGCAGTAGTTTCATGTCTGTGGTCAATTTGAGTCTCTTTTCCGCCACTGTGCCTCTCGTTGTTGTTGTGTTGTTGTTATTTGTGTTCTACTGTGGCTGTGGGACAAGTGCAGAGGCTCTGGTCCAGGGGCACTGGGCCCATTCAGTGATCCATCCATGACAAAAATGCCCTACTCTGGTAATGGGTGCCGATCAAACTCCATAATTTGTAACATTTATCATCTACTTTTGTACTGAAGCTGGTTATTCTGTTGCATTGAGCCACTGAAGTGACCCATGTCGTTACTTTTTCTATCATGCATGCATTAATAAATGTAATAAATGGCTTTCAGTAGGCTGCAGTTACTGAACAAACTGTAAGCCGTACTTTAAATAACTTGAACAGCCCATTTTAAACTGTTGAAACGTGAGATTAAACAGATGATAGTACAGCTGAAATAAGAGTTCAGGTATGATGAAAGGCAGGGACACACTTTGTCTGTAATGCATTTGTGTGGACACAACTGTGCAAACATCCAAACTTGGCTCCATCACGAACTCAGATGAATTTAAAACAAATGTCTGTTGTTGCTGCTCTGATTTTCTGCTGTTGTTTGCATAAGTTCACAGAGAGCAGGCGTTTCACTGTGTTGAAACTTATTTGCTTGAAAAACAACACTGTAACACTCACGACACGTTATCTTTCAGGCTGTTAACAGAGACTTGCATTTGAAGCAGACGAACTTCCACTCAAGACTTCCACTCAATGCGTCAAATGCATTAAGGGTAATTCCTCAAACTGAACTCATGCAGATCTCTGCCTGACTGTTTCATTACACTTTGCTTACTCTAACTGATGTCGCCAAGACTAAAAAAACAAATTACATTTCCATTTTTACTTCATTCAGGCTGTAGCAGACAGGAGTTTGTGATTGGATGTTACTGATGAAAAACAACATACTGTGTGGCAGAGAATCTGGTCACAAATCACTTGTACCATTTAAAAAACATTCTTTGGTTTACATTCACATTGCGTCCATGGACTTTAAAAACACAATGTTTGGTGCCAGCTGCTGTGTAGCGTAACGGGCAGCACACAGCAAACCCATTTGGGTATGTCTCATCCAGCGGCTCTGCAGTACTCTTTACCGGAGGTACATTTTCCACACCAAACAGTTTGTTTCTTTCTGTTGTAAACCTGAAGAACACGGTTTGAAATCACTTCCAGTTACGTAGAAATCTCACCAGTTTCTGAAAGAGTTATACTGTCTGCTTCAATCTGGTGCACTAATGACTCATTACTGCTCCTCGGGCCAGAGAGGGCTGTAAGTACTGTTGGAAAATAAACACAGACAAGCCGGACAAAGGTAAAAATCATTCTTTATCTGAAGATCTTTACTGGTGAGGATTAACTGGTCAGGTTAGCTGGTTAGCAACTTCCCCACCTCCACTAAAGAGCAGCGCACAGCCTTTCATACAAGAACTGGTATGATTTAATGAGCCCAGATGGTTAAATGATAACATAAACGTATTCAATCTGAAGTCTGTGAGACCACTGTTTGATATGAAACTGTTAGCTGAACAGTCAGTGACAAAACCCTCTAACTCTGCATGATTCAGCGTTTGGTTGTAGTCCAGACACATTCTCTCTGAGAGTGTTTAATGACCTGGCAAGCTTGATCAGACTTGGCTGAGTCTGACTCGCTGCGCTAATAAACAGATAACACGACCTTGTCAACAAACCAATAATTGCCAACTACATTCAGTCCGGCTGCTCATGTTAAATCCAGAGGCTGAAACAGAGAACGGTGGAAGTCGCTACTGTTTGATCAGCTGTTGCAGAAAAATGCATTGATGTAATAAAACTGAAGAGTAAAGGGTGAAATCATTCTGACTTAGTTCAGTTTACACATTAACAGGTCATAATGTCTATTGTGTATCAGCTGGTGTTTAATAAGTTGCAAAGTAGTCATGAAATACATGAACGAAACACTAATTTAAATGTTTGTAATATAGATGTTGAGAAATCTACTGTAAATTCCAATACATGTGTTTCAATGTTATTTCAACAGCAAGGATTGGTGCATTTACTTTAAGTACCTTTAAGGGATACTAATGGTATGTTAGCGGAGAACTACTGCAGCTAAAGGTTGACCTGAATAATGACACAGAAAACAAAATAGACACTTTAACATCTTATGCGATGCTCAGTCCAATGGGCTCCACCTCCACCAACATTTAGTTGTAGACGTCCGCAAAATACAATAGTTCATGGCTTTTGGTGATCTCTCGAGTCAGTTCCTGTGTCATTTGCACTCAGATGTTGAGAACACAATTTATTCCTGTGGTTAAAAATGCTGGAACATTGTCCGATAAAAATGTTGAATAAGAATCATGACTTTGGTCCGGTTGGTCACCACACAGGTCGCGAGTCTATTGCATGCTGGATCCTGACACGACAGGAGTGCAAGAAAACTTCAGGGGGGGCAAGATAAGGATTTTTTTTGCAGACTGCTTTAGCAACCCTGCGTCTGCCGAGTTTAAACGGGGGACTCATTATCTACAATATAAAAAACTTTGAAAGAAGCTAAAAAAAGTAAACAGGAAACTGTACAAGGCACATTTGAATTTCCTCAGGCGTGAATTAATATTGATGACTCAATTTCCTCTGCGGCGGAAAATGCGGAGTGCAAAATCCCCGCTCTTTGGTGGCATTGAAAAGGCTCAGAGACGGTCGAGGAAAAACACGGGTGAGAAAAACAAAAATTCTGGTATTTTAGAGTTCCTTAAAGGTGTTAACATATCATCTCTGTCAAAGGCAAGACAGTCTGAAATCGTATTCCTCAGTCGAGAAAGAGGAGGGAGTAAGGTAAAAATGTGTTCCCAATAAACAAAAAAGATTCTCAAAGTATGAACGATCCACCTCAGATTCATCGCTAAGGAAAATTGCTACGTCTGCTGGGTTTTCCAGAGGCTAAACCTGACGATGGTTCTAGCTGTCTGTACTGCCTTGCGAGTAGATTATCCGTCCAATCAGAAGGAACAGGAGACCCATGCAGAACAGCAAGGCGGTCTCCTGGTGGATGTGGGGCAGCGGGTTCAGATGGATCACAGCCTGTCTCCGTCTTCCCTGGAGCAGAATAAGAAATGAGAAATAGCGATGAGACATGTGCTCCAAAAATACACCATGGTTACACCGAACGACAAGACTGGGTGGAAACTAGGAAAACGGAAGTCTGATAGAAACGGTGGCTCTCTTAGTCACTGTTTAAACTTTCCATTCTCTCACAGCACGTAAGCAGGTTGTAATACGTGTAATGTGTTTGGCAAGCGTAATGCCACTCTGGATGACACATCGGCCACAGCTGGAGGTTAAATAACAAAGGCTACTTACGAAGGTTAGTGGGTGAAACAATATCGTAAGTGTTTCTATTTGCATAAACTCAACCATCACCTGACGAGCTTACAATTCAAAATGCACGACCCTGAAGTTATTTATGTCCAAACAAATGATTTGCATTGGCTTTTGCATGCTGCGCTTTCATCGCACAAGATGTGCGCATGTTGTCATGTACATCAAATGTTCAGGTAAGTACTCTGTGGTTCCTTGGATGATTTAAAATCAAAGAGGCATGTTCACATACTGTATGTTTACATCCTCAGGAAGCAGGTAAGTACAGTTCTGTACATCCTGCCACAACTCTTTTTACCCTCTCCGTCTCCAGGGGTGATTTCCTTATGACAGTAAGCGAATGAATGCATATGTGCAGCGTTTGTTTATGTGTTTGAATCTGTCTTAAAAGCTTCCGATTTCTGTGTCGTCACTGTAACCACGTTTACCGAGAAAGCACACATGAAAGGCAACATTTCATACAGAACTGTACTAACATGTAAAATGTTCCATGAGCCACCAAAGACAAATGTGAGTCAAACATTATTTTGCATTGTAAAGTAGAGAAACATACCACGGGAATAAGGACCAGTCTTTGGTAAAAGGTCTTGGATGATTTCATCTGGGTAATTTTGGAAATCACACTGCAAATCTGGGAAGCGACTTTATACAGCTGTTTTCACAGGTTGACGTTTAAACTGACCTTTAAGTATAAAAATGGTGGAATTCCCCTTTACAGATCAAGACTCATCCAGTACTAATGGCCTATGACAGCCGCGTTTGCAGAGAGTCGCTGTAAATCAAGCTGTGTTAGATTTCGCAAGGTGTTGTTCGAGACATCAATGAGTAATCATTCCCCGCTAACCGGTGCCATTCAGCCCTCAGGCATGTCTTGCACATAACAATACTCAAAGTAGAGAACTGAATTAATACGTAAAAGCACCTGCTGAAGTGCCCTTCCCACTGTACGCCTCAACTGTGTTTTCCTGTCTCTTTCTGTTTTAAACACTCTCTCTACGGTGATTCGGACACACTTGGCATGCTGTTGACTGACACAAGTGTTTTCTCTTCTGCTCTCCATCCCTGCAGTCGAAAGCTCTGCAACCTGGCCTCGGTCCAGTGCTCCTCCAGCAGCAGCAGCTTCCCACAAGTGAGAGATCTGCCAGGTGGTGAGAGGAGAAAGGACAATTCGCCCGGGGTGGATGCACACTGGGAAGTTTGGCCGAGAAGAAAACACCCTCCAAACACAACAAGTTGTCTGTTGCTGAGGAACGGTTGTCGGATGACTTGATCTGCTAACTTCTAAAAATAGTAAACCTTCATTGCTACATCTTTGATTTTGCTGATACTTTAATAACTTATCTTTACAACTCATTAGCTGCAGCTCAACCTGCTTCAAGGAATACAACAAAGGCTTCACAGAGATCTCTACTCATTAAATTAACCGGCTGTGTTTTTACTTTGCTATACTCTCACATATCTCCAGGATTTCACACCTGAGAGCTGCAGTAACATCCTTGGCTACTACTGCTTCCATAAATACAAGTTTAAAGAGGAACCCTTAGACTCTTACTGAAGCATTTACAAGAATAACTAAGGAATTTACAAGAGTAGGAATCAGTTTTTCCGCTGGTTGGATGTCCTGTTTTGGCACGAGGTCCCCTAAGTACAGCCCAGCCGGATGGACTGTACAATACCATCCAGACATCGACTGGCACAGAGTAAGCCGTTTGCCCCGGGGCGAGACTGTTCTCTGAAAAACAAGATCCTTACAGACGAGAGCAGCAGAGCAATATCAAAGCTGCGCAGTTTGATTCGGAAAGCGAGCCAGAAACCACAGAAACCATAATGCCAGAGGAGGAAACAGGTGAGGGGAAGACTACTTAACCCTGTGATGAACCGGTCTGCCTTAAATTCAACTTCTAACTCAGAGCTGACCGGAGAGCTGCCAGGATTACTAATTTGAGCAAAACCTCACCCTGATTTCCTGACAAAACTAGTTTCACCAGTTTGATAGATTAAGACTGTCCATTGACAGAGAAAGAAATCTATCTCTTAGATGCGTCGCATTGTGTAGAAGATCATCTAGAGCCTGTCTGCAAACTCCTGGGGTGCAGACAGGAGAAAGAAATCTATCTCTTAGATGCGTCGCATTGTGTAGAAGATCATCTAGAGCCTGTCTGCAAACTCCTGGGGTGCAGATAACAGGTAGAAACTGAGACTTTCGGGAACGTTCATGCAGACACCAAAGTTGATTCTCTGATTTGGTTTTATCAGTCATGACACGTCCTTCCTTGATTCTTCACATTCCAATCACATTACCCCTGATGAAAAGAAACGATATCGGTATGTACGAATCTCTAAGGGACGACGAGCATTGCTTAGCTCAGCACTGACATCCAATGACATACAGATGTTGCTGACCTTTCTCTGGTCTTCCTGTGCACCACTGTTGGTCTTGTTAGTTAAATTTTATGCAACTAAGCAACTAAGTATAGACAATTAGTGTGCATTAGTGTTGACTTGGCCACAGAGATTCAAGCCCAGCAGCTCAGTCTCTGGTGGCTGAAGCGACATCCAGGAGACAACCAATCGCATTTATTTGTATTCCTCCGCATACAGCAGTCCTTCTCTACTTCAACCCAATTAAAGAAAAGCACAAACTAAAGCAAAGGGAAGTTTAGATTCAACCACATCTCATTTTTTAAATGATATAACTTAAATGACGTATGGTTGCTCTAGAGATGAACCACTTTTTCTGGATGTTGTCAGCCATGTTGGCCAGCTAACTAACCAGCTAAATGAGCTGGAACTCATTTCTCACGTTAAAAACAGCTTTGGTGATCTCTGCACTTTTCCTGTAGCACCACCACACTAGCTCAACATTTGATTTGAACAATAATATCTATGACTCAATAACTGCAAAACTGATTACTTTCCCAACAGCCTTCAGCTGTACTTTGAGTTTAGTGCTAATTTGCACATGTTAGCATGTAGATATGCTAAACTAAAACGGTCAACATGCTGACACAAGCATTTGTTTCCAAGTACTTCCTCACAGACTCACGACTATCATTGATCAGAGGTTTAAATTGAATCCAACGAAGAAGAAAACCAAACTGGCTTATTTTTTGAAGAAAAAAAAACACATCTGGAAAAACACTTAATTCTGATATAATACATGTGATACTGTTTTTGTCTTTCATGGGATTTTTTTCCCTCCAGTAATCATCACCTTATGAATTTCCTAACTTTAAATCAACATTTGAGGAGACACCAGTTAAAGGAAACAGCTGAGACTCCAGAGACTGCCAGGCTCATTTAGCTGCAGCTAAAACTGAGCCTCGATTTCCCTGAACGTCATCAAGAGACTGTTGTGCTTGGCACCGGAGTGAACAGTGATTTTTGAGGGATTTGGTTTCATCCTCACAACCTAAACCTCTGCATAAATTAAGACTCCTGTGGGTGTCAAAGCTGCAGCTAACACCCGTTAGGTCAGCCTCCTCTTTCATTTGAAGCTCAAAAGTTTGTTGTTTGACATCAGAGATTAGAGCTTTGTTTTGGTCTTGAGCAGAACGTTGCAGTGCATCTTCAACTGAAGAGCAACTTTTGTGAAAACAGCAAAGGGCTGCAATTTTCCTTCAGTGATTTAGTTTCCTGGGTTACAGCGTTTCTGTGTTTTAGATATATAATTATGCTTTTCTGTTGTGAAAACTTTACAATTATTGTTATTAATGTTCATTTGCTTGCAGCAGCATTTATCGGGTTGCACATTAGAGCCTTGTCTCTCCTTAAAGCAGCTTTGGAAGACAGACACAATCCTTGTGGTTTTTGAGTTGGCAGAGTTTCTGTGCTCCCTCCTCACCTCACGAACCGCTGTCATGATTTAACTGTCAAGTTGGTCGGCAGTTTGTAGAGTGAGGGAAGAGACCACGCTGGCAGATTTATGGGTCTCGAGGCAAAAGGCAAACTTATTGAAAGCTTGTTTCACTATAACACGTTCAATTTGTGGATCCACCCATGTCTAGATACCAGACTATGTATCCAGAAAAGGGGATAATCAAGGAGTGATTCATACATATTAATTTTAACTTCAGATGCTCTGACCCAAAATGCAAAATGCAAAAGTCATGGCACTTGCTCAACTTCAAACATATAGCTAATGAAAGTGACGGAGAACCTGTCAAACGTAACAGGAGGATGTGGCATACCTGGGAGGAGCTGTGACTTTTTTTGTGGTTTAACACAACTGACGCATTTACATCTGACCAACATCTGTATACAACGTATCTCAAAACCTCTGGATCAGATCACAAGTGATCAGAACAATGTGCTACTTCATTGCATCTCTGCTGCACTACCATCTGGATTCATTTACATTAGTCAGAAGGTGCATGCTCCGAGTCTCTTAAACTGGTTTTAAGGATTTAAAGGAATAGTGTGTTAGTGTTAAATGAGAAGGTCAATACCACTCTTATGTCTGGGCATTAAGTGTGAAGCTAAAGCAGCTTACAGGCTACTAAAAGAGAAAGTGCAGTGATTAACTTTTTTGTGTTATCAGGAATGGGGGGAGTTGTACAAGCCACTCTGTTATTTTGGTGATATTGGTTGCATTTTGCAGAAGCAGAGTGTCAGACTTGGCTGTAATCAGAAGCAGATGTGCTCCTCAGCTGGGAAACAGCAGGCCGAGACACTGACACGAAGCCAAAACCAGTTTCACCAACCAATACTCTTGATGTTCATCCTTATAACTCAGGATTACAGAAAAGGAAATACACACACGTGCACACGCATAGACACACATGGGTAATCTTCTAATAGTTACCTCACTCAAACTCTTACCTCAAATAACCCCTTCCATCATCTGAGAATAGAAAACAACCTGCTGCCACAAATCATTTTCCTGCTGTGACTGCAACTCTGTAGGCTTCTTTGACGGGCACACACACACACACACACACACACACACACACACACACACACACATATGCAGGCACCACCCTGTGCACTCACACATACATCTGCACATAATAGTGCTTGTGTGATGCAATATGAGACCGGACTGATAACCATGCAAAAAAAAAAAAAAAAAAAGCAAAGAAATGAACACAAGAGGAAAGCCAAGTGGGCAGCCAGCCAATCAGCTTGCTAGATAATCAGTCAACCTGAACATTCAACAGTCAGTCAGTACACCAGTGAATCAAGTGAATCAGCCAGCCATAATACAAGTCATGCGCACGGTATCTGAAAATCTTTTTTAAAGAGCAGTGTTGATTACGACTGCATGTTTTATCCAAATTACAACAGGCTGAACTTCGTTTAAATGCATTTACTATTCTAATTGAATCTAATGTACTATATTTCCACTCTGGACTCGTGAATGCAAAAAGCATAAAAGACAAGTTAACTGGGATGAATCGTAAATCGGGGGTTTTAGGTGTCTGCACGTTCTTTTGTACTTAAATGAAAGGAAAACTACGGCTATGAAGAAGGGAGGAATTCTAAAACGGATGAAACTGAAGAATCAATGCAAAATCAGGTACAAGAAGGTGAACTACACGACTCTCCTTTCCTCCACTTCATATATTTTCCATATTTTTCAATTTGGATTTGGAAACTCATGATAAGACCTGTGGGCTTTAGGGGGGAAAAAAAAGAAAAATCTCTGATGCAAACGGGTTTCAAGTATCTCATCTTACTCTTCTCGTCTCTTTCTTTTCACAGTGGAAACATTGAGTCAGCCAGTTCCAAAAAGCTCATGTGATTTTGTTTGGTCACAACTTACTATGCCGCTTCTCAAAAATAGCACTCTAAACAAGGCTACACTTAAGCACATGCACGCACCAACACACACACTCACACACACAAACAATATAAACTGTTATATCATGTCTGTAAGCGTCTCACTCTCACCTCTCTCTGCTTCTAAGCAGCACAAACACTATAATTTAAAGGTTTAACCTCTTTTTTCTCAGGGGATTTCTTGTTGTGAGAGCATGCATAACAAGTTTAAACACAGGAATATGCAGTGTCACATTTCTGCACGTCAACATCTGTACAACCCCACACAACACATCCACCCACACACACAGAGGCTGCATTCATCATCCGACAGATGAACTTCATCACGTCATCTATGCCATTACTTATCTCATTTGCTTTTTTCCCCCTAAACATATGTTGTGGCTGCAAAAATATCCAAGCATGCTCAGCTCAGTGTTAACTTCCACTCAAAATCACACAGTCATCTTTCACACAAAATGCAGACAAGATGCTTTTACGCATGCCAGAAAAGAGTATATCACCAACCCTGCAGGAAATATATAACACGGGGTGCACACAGCCAGAGCATGTTGTAGTTGGACGCTACAATCAACACAAGAGAAATGAAGTGTGTGGTTCACGAGAAGAACTTTTCCTGTCAGAGGCACTCATTTCATTACAGCTAAAAGGTTTTTCCATGTTCAACCAGCACCAGAAACCGAAGTTGCAATGCAATATTGTACTCCTTATATTCCTCACGTCCGCATGAGTGATGCTATTAATTTATTAGAGAGTCAGCGGACATGCGTCTGCAGGTTCAGGATTTTGTCTTTTTCTGTGTCTAGGTTTAACTGTTGAAGCTGAAAATATTGCATACCGATCACATTTTGTGAGTAAAGCAGAACTTTGAGTCTCCACCACTCCGACGGCAAGTAGGCGCGAAACAGGAAATACTACAATGAATCAGTGTTAAGTCAGTGTTCCTGCACCCCACTGATGGAAACGGCAATGCTCGCTTAGCTCGAGGATAAACAGGGGTTAAAATACTATCTTTCTCCCGCTCTTTGTCTTTTCGCACACACACTCGAACACACATAAACAAAAACACAAGCAGCCAGTCAGCGACACCCGCCTGGTCCACAATGTTCCACAGAGTTATTTCTGTCTCCAGGACAAAGGGTTTTACCTCTTACTGAAAGATGACAGAGTGTGTGTTGGAGTTTGAGTGTGCATAACAGTGTGTGTGTGTGTGTGTGTGTGTGTGTGTGTGTGTGTGTGTGTGTGTTTTGGCAGGATAATTAGACCTTATGCTCTGCTCCCTGAGTGTGTGTGTGTGTGTGTGTGTGTGTGTGTGTGCGTGTGCGTGTGTGTGTTGGTTGTTTTTTTTTTTTTTTTTCTAACCACAGGGCTGAGCCGTAATGAATCTACACTGTCACGGACACCAGACTGACACACACAAACACGCACCATAGACACACCGCTGACACACACAAACACGCACCACACACACACACACACACACACACACACCATACCCAGCACGTTTACAGATGTTTGAAAACAAACGCACACATTGTGTAAATGTTTAACTGGCACACATAATCACGCACACATTGTGTAAATGTTTAACTGGACATGTGTGTGTGCGTGTGTGTGTGAGTGTGTGTGTGTGTGTGGGGGGGGGGGGATTAAATGAGGACAAAGAAGACTGAGTGAGTGAGAGAGAGAGAGAGGAAGACTGAAAAACAAATAATTAGTCTTCATTATATTGGCGATTACACGCCGCTGTACGTGTTTTCCTGGCAACTAATCAAGAACCTCAATATGGTTTGTATGTAAAAGTATTTTTGAAGAAGGCGCCTTGTTGACACCTCAAGCAATCCAATGAACCGAACCGAGAGATAATACCCGCGCGCGTGTGTGTGTGTGTGTGTGTGTGTGTCTGTTTGAGTGCATTCTCCGATGACCTAAGTCATTTTACAGCTTAAAATGATGCAGCTCATCCTCCCAGTCGACGCCTCCGGGCAATGAAACTGAACAAAGCTCTTCTGTCAACAGTGGCAATACGCTGGCAGCTCAGTCATGTAATGATAAGTTGGTGATAACGTGAGAAACTTGTCAGAGTGTGATGAAATAAAGATAAGCCCGTTGATCAATGCAATTAAAATATTATCAGGTTTTTTAATCAGGGGAGCATGGATATCTGGACCAGATAGCTGTCTGAGCATTTCACTAAATACCAAAATGTCAACCTCATGGTGCTAGAAAGAAAAATCAGGGGATCTCCACAGTCAGTGAGATTAATCCCCTGGGGATCATGAACGTCTTTACCAAATTTAAACACAACTGCTTGCTGCCTTTCTTTGTAAATCACTAGTCAAACTGCTCAATGTCTTATGCAGGAAGGGGTCCGCTAGTGAATCGCTTAATTCTAAAAAGGTCAACTGGGGTTCAAGATCACTACTTGTGCTTCCAGCCAGATGTGTTCGAGGGAGAATCCTGGAGACTGAATCACCCACATTTCAACCAAATATAGCCCAGGAGGACTTTTAGCCATACACGATTCGTTCACGAGTCACCTTTCCTGCTGGAGTAGCTTGATACTACTGAGAACACCTGGGAACTTCCTTTTGCTAAGAAGCTCTCAGATCTTTGAATCTGAGTCGGTTAGACGTCAGACATGTTAACAGACAGAACATCTCAAGACCACTGCTGGGACCAGAATAGAAAACTAATAGAGCTGCTATAGCTCCTAGTTATCCTGCCTGTTTTATTGCCTCACTGTACAAACTATAAGACAATGAAATGGGGGGGGGGGGCTGTTGTGGATGGTTCCCCTCAAGCCTGCAAGAGCGGTACTAACGGAGCAACATCTGTCTAGGAAGGGTGAGCTGGCAAGACAGGGTCACTGATGCTATCTAAAGTCACACACTGGGGTGTTGTTTGGTTCGGTGTAAAAAAAGCAAATCCGGCATTACAAGGGGTCTTTTGTACATAAGTACTGTGGGATCTCACGGCTCATGGTTGAAGTCACCGGTAGGAGTTTCCAGGAGAGCAACGGGAATGCTTTTGGTGGGAAGCTAGTGAGGGATTTTACAAGTGTCAGTCCTCATGCCATTGGTTCATTTTGTGCAGGCATTGTCAGATGGGGATTAAGATTCCAGGTGTTAATCATTCAATCACCTGTGCAATCTCAGCAAAACAAACTGCGGTTCACTGAATTTGTTTCAGCAGCAGCAACAACAACAGAAATCCTTCTTTGTATCCTGATGATTAAGTATCTGATTCAAATTTGGGAGAAAAAAAAAAAAAAAACATGAACTACATCTTGTGCTGCTGTGGTTATGAAACCATGTGTAACCATGCATGTGCACTTGTCCACAGCAACACCTGGCAAGAGAACAGGGAACAAGCCTTCACGTTCCTCTTTTCTCCAGCTCCTAAATGATCTGCAGCGTGTACAAACACCCATTCACATACTTTCTGGATCGTGTTTAAGGGTTTTCCCATGAAGACGTGCTTGTGCGCACATACACACACACACACACACTCATCTTCTCGTTCTCCCACAGCCTTCCTGGGTGTGTGGCGGAGCGCTGAGTCACAGCCTCAACACATCACATTCAAGCCTAATTCTCCAAATTCTTTCAGTTTTTCCTCTGCAGCTCTAGTCCCAGATGTGAGAAACAAACCAGCTTTGCTTTGGCACATACCTGATCCCAGATCAGATTTACGCATATGTCATGAGTTCAACTCTTACTGATATCAGTGTGCTGCTGTAAGCTGTGAATCACCTGATTTTCCCAGACTTCTGCGCCTAGCATGGTGAAATGTTCAAGGCATATGTTGACAGCATCATCCAGAAGGCAGATGAACAGGGTGACTGATCAAAACCAAAACCTGAAAGATGGATGAGTAACCCAGTACTGTTAATGACGGGTTTGAGAGTGATGTGATGACTGCTGGAACCACAAGTGCTCTCAAATAACATCCCTTAAGGGGTTTTATGGCTTTTTGGTTACATATTTGCATGTGTTAGAGGGGTGGGGGTGCAGAAACCACGGGGCAGAAAGGGTTAACTGTCTTCAGCTTTGATGCTCATTAGCACCCAGTAGGTTACACAGTGGGAGATAAGCATGTCAGACCTAATAGCCGTTAAGCTTTTGACACTGAGGGAGCATTTTAAGCACTTCTTTAAGATATAAGAGTCCTGTCACGCCTGTTCTTGACTTTTACTTTTTAATCCGTTTCTCTCTGATGAGATTAAAGTGAATTCAAACCAGCTCTGTTTTTCCCCCACTCCTTCTCTTCCTCTCTGGCTCAGTCAGCTCTTTGATAGTGTAGTAAATAAACTTGCAATGATGCAACATGCAGAAATGTTGCCAAGGAAACAGAAGCCAAGAGGAAATGAACTCTTATTGCAACTTTACAGCACACCCCGTCTGACTGACTGACGGCTAAACTGCACCATTCAGAGGATTTATATTCCCTGCAACAATGTGATTATCTCCTCACTAAGGCAATAATCAAACCACTGCAGCTGTCATTTCGCATCATAATCAGAGCTGATTAACTGAGGTGAAGTGGCCATCCATCTTTCAAAACGCTCTTTGTCAAGCGTTTTCTTGAATCTGCTCGTTTGTTTGGATTTTTAGTCGCACACATGTCTCTCGTGTTAGAAAAGGATGATACTCAGTGACTGGCCAACAGTTAAACATGCCCTAGGGGGTTTTCTTGTAAACTGACAAAAGTTATGTTTACATTTAGCGTTTTCCACCAACTACAGCCTCTCTATCAGATGTTCTGAATGAATTTCCCCCCTATGTCTGCAAACCCCATTTTATTTATTTTAAATCAAGCCATGTTTACTGTAGTCTTCTATGTGCTTGATCGCCACTGTGGATTAGCTGTACAGTGTGAAAACAAGGGAGGGAAGGTGCATCATAATCATACACAACCTCTCATGAAAAACATTTTGACTCCTCAGGGAACCTTCAAGTATAAAACTTTGCCGTAAATGGCTGCGAGTAGAAACCCCGGAAATGATTTGCTGTGTAGTTAATTATTCCAGCCATTATATAACGCCACCCAAATACAAAATTACACCTAATACTCACAAGTAGAACAACTTCCTGTTCTCGTCTGTCTGGGAGAACTAGAAACAGCGTTCACCAGCACCTCCATGTATATCAGTGCCTCAGTCAGCCTGCCAAGAAACAATCACTGCTGCTACTGGGGCTGAGCAAATAAGTGAGGCTTTTACAACATGAGCAGTCAGTGAGCCTCTCTGGGTCTCGCCACATTTAAAACACACTAAGATGTTTCACTAATCTTTGTTTTTGTTTCTTTCCCGCTGCTGGAAACTGGCTGAGGGCTCTGCAGAGGAGCACAGAGATGCTTTTTTTTCACCCCTTCAACAAGTGCACCCTGTGCTCGTCCACGGTTGATCATATGGCTGTTTTCTTGTTTTTTTGTTTTGGGGTTTTTTTAACTGCTTTGGTTGCTGAGGCATCTGGATTTTCTGCAGCTTCAGGCTGCCTGCTTGGTTATTTTCTGATCAAGGGTTATTTCGTTTCTCTCACCCCGAGCGCAGTGGAAATAACCAGATGGTCACAGGCTCCCTCAGATCACCCACGGCGTTACTTTAAGGGTATGTTTGTCCCAACCAACCCTCCCTTCCCCCCGCTACCCATACTAACGTATCTTACCCCAACCAAAAAACAAAAATGGACTACAAAAGTAAATTTGATAAAAGTCAATTACGTCTGTGAGCTAACTGCAGTCTTTGTCTGTCTGTGCATGATGTTCTAGTGCTCCACAAACGCGGTCGCTGATGATTAATCTCTATACCTAGAGCCCCTCTTGAAGACACGCAAGCACGCACGCAAACACTGTGTCTGTGATCACCGACCCTTACATGAACCAGTCTGTCGTAGTCATCTCCAATGCGCCGGAGCTCTCGTCCAATGGCCTCCATCTGCATGTCCCCTGCTGCGTTTTGTGACCACGTGCTAAAGGGACCGGGAGAGCTTCCTGAAACAGAGAAGGAGAAAACAAACATGCAGGTTTTGCTCTTTTAATATAGTCTTGGAACGATCGGAAGGATTAAAGCACCCGCACAGAGACAAAATGCATGCCGAGGTATTGAATATAATGGAAATATGACAGGTGACATTAACAGAAAGCAGAGATTAGCTAGACTCTGTTGATGTATTATGAGAGCTGTATGCAGTAATCCAAGATGGCGGCGGCAACATGACGACCTGCACTTCAGACTGTGGTTTTTGTTTGATAAACTTACCTCCGGTGTGCACATCCTGCTTTCCCACCAAAACATGCACAAATTCACAAAAAAAAGCACATTTGGATCATCAGCAAGATCCTCCCAGCAGCGACAGCTTGAGAGAACAAAATGCAAAGCAGAGTGAAATGCACCGTGAAATTAAAAACAAACAAACAAACAAAAGAGACACACAAAGTTTATTACGTTATATTTATGACAAGTCACCGTTATTCATACGGAGGAAAATGTATGGAATTTCCACGTTAAAGTCATAATATTAAATTTGTGTGTGTCTCACTACCATCATAACAACAGTGTGAGACAAATACTCCTCTACCAGCTGACCGGGTATGCAAACATGTGTGTATGCATATGTGGTTAATCAGCTATATTTACAGTCTGAACTACAATATGACTATGAAAGGCTCTGACCTCTTACTGACTCCACTTATGACTCAACATTGAACGCTGTTATGAAACCCAGACTTATTATTTCTAACATCCAATATTGAAGAGATTAACACGGCTGACAACATCCACGCGAGCGTTTATTATGGGATGCATGGGCACTGCGGTTGTGCAAGCTCGACTGTCCAGTTAGTGTTCGCTCAAAGTTCAGTACGCGAAACGCAAGTTGGTGCTATTTGAACCCTGGTGTGAAAATGCGTTTACCTGAAAAGGAACCTGACCTGACATTCAACCATCTCCAAACTTGTACGAGCACAGAGGAAGAGCACAGATGAATCAGTCATGTGGTGCTGAGGTCACATGTTGTTTCATCTGGGACCGACAGCCTGACCAAAAAGTGACTTTCAGGATGTACAGTCCTGATGCAGCAGGAGGTTTTTCAGCCTACCGCTATATGTGCAATAAGCTCGTTTTAGCTGACACATCTATGTAGCTCTGGTTAGCTCTGTAGCGCCGCTTAAATCCAATTGATTGATTCGTAAAAGTAAAGTTTAGGATTCATGACATAGTTGGACGACCAGACTGCTCTGCAACTGATCACAGGTTGGCGGTTCTATCCCCAGCTGCTTGGGCAAGACACTGAACCCTAAGTTGCTCCAGATGTGTGGGTTAGTGAATGAGAGGCTTATTGTAAAGTTACATCTCTGTTAGGACGGAACAGGATGTAATTTCCAGTTATCTATAACAGGAAATACTTTTTGAACACAAAAATGATGTGATGGCTCATAATTTATGTTTTGCTAATGCTGAGACAATGGTCCCATCTTGGATCGCTGAGTTTTCCATCAAACACTTAACTGGCCCCAAAGGACACATATCTTCAGATGAAAGGAGTCGTGATTTACCCAGAATAAATCAGGACTCCGCCTCAGACAGTCGATTATTAGTCAGTGTTGTGCAGTGTTTTAACTTATTTTCCCACTGAAGTTCATTTGTTAGATCGAAGCCTTGGGCCAAATCTATCTTTGCGCAGCCGGCCCCGAGGTTGTGTTATAATTCAAACTGTGGGAAGGCGAAGACCAAAATGCTTCAAAGTCTACCGTTCCCGCTCTGGCTGAGACTGAGGAAGCATGACTGTAGGTGTGATCTCCCTGCTGCAAGAGGAGGAAGTGTTGTGATGGGACAGCTGTAATCACGCTGTCAGGGAGCGACAACAACAAGATGATAAACTGATCCCCCATTAGCTGCTGCACTCGCTCTATCTCACGCTCTCACACACCGTCAGGCCAGCTTTCTTTTGTGCACTGAGGGAAATGTATGATATTTTGTACGAGTGTGTGTTTATTATCTCCTGTCTGCCCTATCTGATGGACGCAGCAGCCTGAATGAGAGGGGAAGAGTTTCTGTCTACATATCACAAAAGACCTGGAGGCCTATTTTGACTGCCACACACACACACACACACACGCACACACCGAGGCCTACTTTGACTGCCGTACTTAATGAATGACACAAACACACACGTGCGCTGTGGTCTGTTATGACTGGCTGCTGTAAAAGAGAAGAAAAGAGACACGTGCTAATCAGTGAAGCTAATCATAGCTATTATAAAAGGCAAACGTGCGGAGGTTTTAGTTTAACCCCCCCCGAGAGATTACTTTTTTTCAGTGACACAACGCTGCCATCTTTGTAAAAGAAGGTACAAATCCAGATAGATACCGCTGTGGTTCAAGCCGGGGTTTTAACAGAGGAGGAGGAGGAGGAGGGTGGGTTGCTTGCTTTGGAAAATCTGAGAAAAACAAATCAGTAAGCTCTTATCAGGATGCAGTTATAGTAGATATATTTGTCATCCGCTGCACCAACGCTGTGAGGGTATTTACTCTGTTTGGGTTTTTTTTTTTTTCCTTCTTCTTCTTCTTTCGTGCCAAACCTCAGCCTCATGCCACAGTTTTGTTTGTTACCGGGCAACAAGATAGGCAACTTTAGCCCACGGCCTGCCTTGCGTGCGTCTTGCTCTTGTTGTTCGGGTCTAAATAAACACAATAATAATAATAAACAGGAAGAAAAGGAAGAGAAAAAAAAAAAACATGGTCATAGCTGTGACCAATAAATACTCTTTCATTGCTTTTACCTCTTTAAGTGGAAGCGCACTGATTCCACACTTTCAATCCTATGTTTAAAAAAAAAAAACGTGAATAAAAATATAAATAATAATTTAAAACAGGGGGCGTACAGCCTGCTCTTCATCGCTGCTTGAGCCTTGAAGCTTGAGGCTACGGCTGAGGCCGCTCCTAGCATAACATGCCCACAACTCCAAGTTGCATTGTGGGTAATGTATGCATTACGTTAACCACGGGTTTTTCCAGCTGCAAGTTTTCAGCCGTGAGCAGATATCATTTTAATGGATAACTCATTGCAATATTCACAAAATGTTGGCGTGAAACTGTGAGCTTACTCATTTCCCCTTACCGTGAGGTTCAGTGACTTAATGCAGCAGTACAAAGGCTGACAAACACACGCACTCACACACAGCACTGGGTGGGGTCGGTTTAGCCAGACGACCCTTCCTCCTTCTCGTGAATGTGACTCAGCAGGATCCAAAACAAAGCAGTGAATCCAAAGCTGACCAAGCCCACTCGAGCACAACTCATTCACAGAGTAAGTGATGCCAACAGCAGGCACGCTGTCATGGAAAAGCATCACAAAGTGTGACATTATGTGTGTGCTGGCTCTAAATGAGACCATATGTCTCCACGACAGGAAGTACAGATGAAGGTAATCTCTTATTTAAAAGCACTGGTTGGGATTCGAGATTTGAATGATGTTGCTTTTGCACAAATACGATGAAATGCATCCTGTCTGTGGTTTGAGGGGGTTTTACACACTCAGAGGCTGTGGATTTAACACAACAAGAAGACAAGTAATACTACAATGGAATGAAAAAGATGATTCAGCTGAAATGGGCTTGGCAGCTCTGAGGAGTCATGCTAAGTTTTTCTGCGTCCTCATGTTTCAGTCTGACCTTGTAGGATTTCCCTCAGAGGGCCACTGGGGCGATTTACTTATCTGCGAGCGCATTCGCATGTTACAGAGGTGTGGAAAAAGACTCCCTCTTTCTCCCCTCATGAGTAAGATCTAGCGAGACGAGAGCACAATAACATCCTGAGAATGTCTTCTTTCATCTTTTTGCTATCCTTGTTAGCATTCATCAACACCTGCCTGCCCAAGCCCTCAAATCTTTGATAAAGGACGCTTTAGGGAGTTTGTGTCAGGCTCATATCTGGTTTCATATTTTAGTGAACACCCAAACAGCAGCAGCAGCAGCAGCAGCAGCAGCACATTTTCACTGTGAGAACAACCAGAGCAGCCTGGACTGGCTGGCCTCTAATCTACGTATCTGAGTGTGCGTTCATGCATTTGACACTCAGACACGGGCACTTGCTTTAAACCGCTAAAAGTAAATCAGACCGGTAGAGGTAAGCAGTGGGGAAAATGATTTCATACAGGTCTATAATGCATTATTGATTTCTGAGTTTATTGAGTGGATATCTTATTTTAGCTCCGACAGCAGCGGCAGCAAGGTGACAGCGCTGCCTTATGAATAAAGTGGGCATGACAATAAAAGGGTTTCATTATGGTGTTATATTAGTTTCCTTTATGAAAATTCCGTTTATTCGAGATATAGTTTCATTATGAAACCACTTGTACATCAGTATATTGTCTGCTGCTTGTCAGAGGACTCTGTAGTGAGACACTTCTTCCACCTGACTGTGCTCTGTATTGAGGGTTATTCGTCGGGGTTTTGTATGCAGAGCTCACCATGCTGCTGGTGCCTCCCCGGTCCTCCGCCGTGTGGCTCGGCCATGCGCCCTATGGCGTGTTGCATCACCTGGCCGGTGGGGCTCGGAGTCTGCGTGGCTTTGTCAGCCGTCATTCGCCTCGGGGAGTGCGGGGAGTTCGGCACCGAGTCGCCGTCGTAGGAGAAATATCCACTGGAGGGGCGGCGGGAGCGGTAGAATATCGACCTCGTCTGAAACACTACTAGGCTGTCGGGGGGGGTGATGGATCTCTTTCTGCGCCGGGACGGCGAGTCCGGCTCTCCTCCTCCGGTGGAGCAGGGGTGGCCAGAGTTGGTCTCGCCGCTGTTGTCTGAACTGGAGGTTTGCGCTGAGGCTCCAGCAGCACCGGCAGGTGGTGGGTCTCCTCCGCTGCCTTGTGCTGGCGTTACTGCGCTCGAGCCATCGGATCGGTGTGATGGTCTGTTGGATGAACAGAGCGGCACCGTCAACCTCGGCTTTCATCACTGCGGACAAACAGCCAACAGCCTCAGTCTTTGCTGCATGCGGAGCTGCGGCTGGATATATACCAGCGCCGGACTGCGCGTCAGGACTGGACCCCGTAGATTCAGCTTTTTCCTTTAGAGCTGCAGGATTTCTGGAATTTGAATCTGATTAATTTCAGAGGGAATGGAGTCGACGTGCCAGCAGTAAACTGGCCAACAGGCTCGTATTTTATGAAATGTGAGGCTATTCTCGCCCTCGTCCCACTGCAGCTGGCGGCCACCGAAGCGCGTTAAGTTGTGCTTTGAGTGTTTGCCTAGTTTATGTGAATGTGTTCCTGTTCAGACAGTGGCCCAGGTTTCCCGTACACACTGGCCACCCGGCGCGTCTCCATTGTTAGAGAAAAGTTGCTGATTGCAGCAGATCTTTGTTCGACATGTGGGGGAAAATGAGTTATCAAGGAAGCGGCTGGAGTAACTGCGTCACATGTGAAATGTGTCTGAGAGCCTCAGCGGACCAGAGTCAGTCTGACAATCTGTTTTTATTTTAAAGTAAATGATATTTCAGTTGGTTAAAACCGTTCTGCTTATTGACAGTTGACGAGAAATTTGTTAAATCAGAATAAAACATGCAGGTATTAATTTTGTGGATTCACCTCATTTCAGACCCAGACTTGCAGTAAGACCAGGACACCTTTCTCCATTTTCACGAGATTTCATTTAAATCTACAAACTGACTCTTTGCGTACATGTTGTGAAAGGGACTCCTCTTAATGATATTTTGTTGCAGCGCTTCCTGTTTTTCCAGACTTAACTACAGCTTCCGAAGTGCACGTATTCCCAGCGGTAACGTCCTACTTATGCGCCAGATTAAAACCAACAGGATTTTAGCATCAAAGCATCGAGCTTTGGTGTGAACAGTCATCCTCTTGCGTTTTACGCGTTCTTACTCACGGAGAAACATCGACAACAGACAACACAGGCGACAACCGGAGGCGACTCTCTGTCCTCCAGGCCAGTGTGAAAGGCCAACTCTCCCAGTGGGCTTCGGCGCAGACCCGAGAAAAGTATGAACGCGTCATGCGGCATGGCGACAGCGGGCAACAAAAAGTACCGCGAGCAGCCTGTCCACATAGGAAAAGCAGGTGGATTGAAGAAAAGGAAGCCCGCGACGCCGGCACCGGCAAAACTAGCAAACAAGTCGTTAGTTCGGCTGTCACGGCGCTAAACGTTTAACATGATCCCTTCAGCACGTCTGCACCGTCACTGTGAGACTGAAGAGGTGTGGTGAAAAGAGTCTCCGTGGGCGACGACTTTAAGGTTAAGCCTTTATGAGAATAAAGTGACATTTCAGATGACGCGGTACGGTTTCACTTTACTATTAAGATATAGATATTATATTATAATATTCAAAGCGCTGACACAGAAACGGTCTGCGCCTATTGGATCGCGCTTTCTCTAGCTTTCTGCTCCAGAGCCTAGTGCTGGAGCGCCACCTGGCAAGGCGCGCGCTCACAGAGCTCTCCAACCTGACAAAATGATCCTTTCCAGTCCGATAATTGCCTATAATTACAGGTGTTAATACCAGGAAAAACTAAAAGTGAACAAGCCCCACTGGGTCTTAAAAGTAGCACGTGAGGTAACAGATCAGCTCATACGGCGTCTTAAATTAAAAAGGTGGATGAACTCACTGACCTGAACCATAACAAGCGCAGACGCTCCCGCATTTAAGAAGAAAAACTCATCTGATCTGCGAGAGGGAAGCATCCTGTTGTCCAATAAGTTTTTATAGTGTCGGTGCATTTGTCTGACTTTAAACTACACACACTCAGGAGATTAAAGAAAACGCAGCATCCCTGAAACAAAGCGACACACAGCTTGACATTTAGAGCAAATGCAGCCTCCATCCCTGGTGAAATGCCGTTTTCGCTCAACTAGTGGGTTACGGGGTCAATAAAAGGAACTGAAGCCGGTGCGATGCGTCGCCAAATACGCCGGCAACATTGGGGAATCACTGCAAAACGCACAAGCATTCTCCCAAAACTCTTTGGATATCTGGAGTACCAGAGGGATGAGTGCGTAAGGAAGGAAATTAATTTCAGTTTAAGCTTAAAAACGCTGCTAATAAACAGCCAGGAGCGACAACTGCTGCAGTTTGACAGCTGACACACGGGAGCAGTGGTCTAAAGTAGAAAAACAACACACATATACAGCCGCACATACCTCCGCTCCCTCTCACCTGGACGGATGATGCATGTTAGTAGCGACACATCACCGCTGGCTCTGAAAGTGGCGCGATGACAAGTTGGCCGTAATGCAAACGCGCCTGAATGATATCAGTGTAAGTCCAAATAGGATCCCAGAGTCCAACGTGGGCAAAACATTAACTTCTGTTAAAAAAATAATGTAAATCCTTGAGTTTTATTAAGTTTCCTCTGGAGGGATGGCTGGTTAATGCGCCTCGTCCAAGTAGAAACTGCACTAGAGGGGGTACAAAAAAAACAAAAAACTCAAAAGAAACTGCGCTTTTGTCTTCCCCGTCCGTCCTCCGCGTTTCTCTCGACACTTAACACTCTCTACTCAGCCTTCAGCTCGCTCCTCCTTAAAACGGCCACCCCATGTGGGTGGAGCTCCGCTCGTCTCCCTTTAATCTGCCGCCCCCTGTCTCTCAAGAATGGCATTAAATACTCCAAATGTGTAATCTCTGTCTCTTTTTCATTCTAACCAGATTTCAATCTTATTATTAAATCCCAATAAAAGGGTTAAGTTTATTCCTGGACCTGTACCCTTATTTCTCTTATTATGGCCTCTGTACTGAATGCATCTCAGTATATCACTAAAACCTAATTTAAAAATGAAAATGGTCCCAAAAAAGCATTTATAAGTTGCAGGTAGATGCCTTGTGTCAGAATAAAATGGATGAGTGCACTAATTCCTTGCACTAGAACAATACTTAGAACGGTTAGACTTACCATCTGTAACATTTCTGCATTCAGATATCTAAAAACAGCAAGGTCTGTGTTACATTTGTCGTTGAGTTGTGTCCTTATATTGTCTAAAATGTTTCCAACAGTTTTCAAACTCAGACAAATTTGTAATTTTATTCAAAACACCGTTCGGTTATTCACTTCATTTGGTCACTTTACTTTCAATGGTGTCATCATGCCTTCTTTGCGCACGCATCACCACTGGGGCTAGAAGTTGTAAAATGACTTTTTGATCCAACTTTAAACTGTATATTTTAAACCAACGTAAACTACATCATGAATTGAAATATCATGTAAACTTACAGATTGTCTTGTAACCTGTGTTTCCCCTTATGCACAGTCTAAGAAAGCCAAATGTAAATTGGATTTGGGCATCAAGAAATGAACAATTTGCATGACGCTGTTGCCTACACTACGCTATGACTGCTGGCATGACTGTAGAAACCAGTATGGGCTAGGATTTCAACTATGAATTGTCCTAAGTACTTTGCCACATTTCTGTTTCTGGAGACAATCACGTTTGATTTCGCTCTGGTATGATTAAACGCCTCGGACTGTTCGTTTTTGCACTGTGTCATAACCCACTACTATGAAAGGACATTTATTCAAACATGGTTGTGACCAATGATGCACACCATGAATCATACTTTCACTTCTACCCAAAAACGTAATGTTTTCCTTTGGTTGCATACTCACTGGCCTCAGCGCGTGGTCCGGTCAGACATTTGTGACTTCTGTGGCCTCAGTTGGGAAGACTAACCTCACTTACACATCAGAATAATATTAATTTACCTTTGTCTCATACGTGTTTTGATTAAGATTACAGTATCTTACGGTTACGAGCATTCGTCATGTTAATATTTTTATTTCAGGGATAAATAGTTCAAACCAATCGCAGCACAACAGAAAGGGTCCAATACAAGTATCATGTGAATTTTGGAGACTTTATTGTTAAAGCCTTAAAAAAAATTATATGTCTAACATTAGGCTACTTACAAAAGAAATCAATGCATATTCAAAAATAATTGTCAAACAGTTGATTTGAATTAACTCCCTGCCTCTTGCTGGGCAGGTAGCCAATCATATTGTAGGGATAATGGGTGACCACCCACTGGATGGGAGTTATATGAAATAAACACAAAGCAGTGACTGCCTATAAATCACTTTGCAGAGGATGGTGGGCTTGGTTCTCACCACAAAGGTCATGTAGAGCTTTGCTGCAGGAGTAGTCATCAGTTCTCAGATGAGACCTTTTCTTCTGTTTAAGATATGTAGGTAGTCGGTGTAGCCTCAAGGCTTTGTGTGCGTTAATAAATAATAAGACCTGACAAAACATGTTTTAATTTTTATGAAAGGCGTTGTTAATGAGAGAGTATTCCACGTACAGGATGTCGTTACCAGATTTAAACCGGATTCTGTGATGCTGAGTCTGAGTGTGCGCAGTCCGGTTGAGACTAGAGTAGTGACGGACTCCTGGGAGCAGCAGGAAGATCCAAAATACACAACTGACAGCTGCAGGGGCACAGTGCAGGAGCAAGAGAGGAAACAGACACGCAGACACACACACGTAAGAACACACACACGAATCTATGCAGACAGACAAAAGGGCGAGACGATCAATATCATTTACACGCGTTCAATACTGATCAATTCCTCAGAGTGTGGGAAAGTGTTTGTGAATCCCAGTAAATATCTGGCTCGATTGATGTTAATTTGTATTTTGCTGCTTTTTGTTTGATGTTTTGCTTCCTGCAGCTGCGGGAGCTGGAGATTCGTCCAGTGTCACCATGATGGTGGCGATAAAGTCTTAGTTTTAGGTAATGCAAGGCTTTAATAGGGAGTCATGTAACAGCAGGACAGAGTCTTCACTATGTAACTTCTAATCTCCGCGAAGGTAATGTTACCCCCAAAACACTAATATCAATACCAGCTTGTAAGTTGTAAAAGAAAAATCTGCATCTGCAGGAAAATGAAAACTGAAATGAATTAAATGAATGAATGAAATTCAAACTGAGTGTGTCGCACAAATCTGGAGAACTACAGTGGTGATCAAAATGAGATCAAAATTTATGAACACTGGATTTTTTCAGAAATAGTGTAATCTTCATTGCTCAAAGGGAATTTTTGTTGTGGCTACACCATGCTACTGGAACAGTGTTTTACAAAATAACCAAGGCACAAACCTTTATTTTGCGGAAAACACAATGATCAAAATTAGAGAACAGCAATGACTGCAGCACGGAGAAGGATTACAACTAACATTTCTGAAGGTTACAGCAGTTCTCAATTAGTAGGAAGTGTACAGGCCCTTGGTTTGAATGACTTGAGCACATCTGCGGCCACAGGACATCACTAGTCTCTTACACTGCTCTGACGTGATGTGAGTCTCTTCCACAGTTCGGTGACTGTAGGGGGTTTATTAGCCATAACTTTGTCTCCAAGGATTTTCCAGAGGTTTTCTATTGGGTTTAGATCAGGACTCCGGGCTGGCCATTTCATTATTTCAATGCTTTCAGCTTCAAGGAACTACTTGACCCGTTTTGCTGAGTGAGGGGGCATTGTTCTGCATGAACATTGCTGGCTGATTGGGTGATAAACGCAGGGAAGGAGCCGCATGTTGTCGGAGAAGGTTCTGATAAACATTTGCATTCACTCTGCCATGCAGCTACATAAGAGGCCCAACTCCTGCTTCCTCCTCCTTGGACCCAAATAAATTAAGCTTGCTTTCATCACTAAAGTGAACTTTGGACCAGTTCCCCTCTGTCCACTCACTGCTCCTCAGCAAAGGTTAGTCAAGCCTTTTGATTCTTTCGGCTAATGAGAGGTTGGGTCACTGCACAGTGGGCTTACAGTCCAAATTCTGTTAAACATTGAGACACTGTATGACGACACAGACCCTTACCCTGTTCAGCACTGAACTGGTGAGCAATTCCAGTTGTAGCATTGAACCAATTGCCCATTGAGATTCTCCACATTTGTCTTTCGTGGACGACCGGCCTTCTTGTGGGACTTGAGTGAGTTTGTGATGTTGTAAAGATACAGTAATCTACAAATCACAGATTTGGAACAACCAGCTTCTCTTACTGTGGCCGAAAGGGTCATCACTTTGGCCTTCATCTGGACAATCTGCTGCCAGAGGGTTTAAGTCACTTTAGAACGGCTCACCATCTTGCAAAGTCAGTGAAAACGGAAAAGTTGGGCTGCCAGTTAAATAGTTTTTGTCAGATAATTAAGGAAATTAGCACCAGGTGCCAGATTAACACCAATAACTGGGAGGTTAAGGATCAATGTTCTTTTTCAAATATCTCATTAAAGTTTATATGTAACTCATGAAATATGCTGCTCTTTTACTCCTGTTTGGATTATTTCAAAGAGGACTGAGCAGTGACCTTGAAATTTAGGAAACTGTATGGTGTTCTCTGATTTTGATCCCCACTGTATATTTTACTTTTCTGGATCGAACAAGGGCAATTACACTCTGTCTAGACTGTTCAACACTTTGATCCAGTCGACTGAGACTGTTCATAGTGACAGATGACTCGTCTCCACTTCCTCATGTCAAAACATCCCAAATATGGTTGCTGTCATTTTGTGCTGTTGTGGTGTCCATCCCAATATACAGGCTATGGTCCAAACTGAAATATCTATTCATACTGTATGAAGAAGTTAAAGATGAAATGCCTGGAGATCAGTCATAGATATTGCATCTACTGTGCGCAGACAATGTCAACTAATGACTTCAGTGCCCCGCTGTAATAACGTTTGTTATTCCCGGAGTTTAAATTTTCACTTTGTCCAAGACTTTGCTTTATGACTAGACCTGCAAACAGGTGACATTTCCCTCGGCCTTGCTTGTACCTTGTGATTAGTCCTTTTCGACAAATGTTAGCATGCTATACAAGCTAAGCTAAGGCGGTGACCATGAGTCCACTCAAAAGCATGGTAGCATTTTAACCAAGAGTATGCTAGCATGCTAGACTTAGCGTTTGGCTCAGAGCACAGTATAAGCTATCGTGGCTGTGTACACATGTTGTATGTTGATGGTAATCATGGCAATCAGTACTTGATAATCATCACCATGCATGCATTGTTACCATAAGCATGTTAGCTTGCTCTTATTAGCATGGCTGTAGTCTGGCGTCTTATACTCTTTTAAATTGACAAACAATGACAAAATGTAAAATTCACAGCTGCGATGAAAGCATTTGCCGAGACAAAAGAAAAACAAGTCAAGTAACAATCATTAAGGAAAGAGTCAAGTTCATTTGATTCCTGCATGGACAGTGTGGACTGCACAAACTGGATTTGCGCACAGTTTCTGACACCATTATTTTGCTCACGCAGGCTGACCGAGAAGCATCGTGACTTCGGGTCGTGCACTTCGTCACTGTTATCGCTCCCCATCAACTAACACTTAGGCAGAGTTTACAGAGACGATGAGATAAGAAAGAGAGGGGGTTTGTGCACGGGTGATTTTATACAAGTGCATTTAAATATTTCCCGCTCTATAATGACGCTTGTGGTTGCCTGCGTTCTCCTCTGCAAATTTGCTTTAACAGGCAAATCACTGTTGGAGCCCGACACCGCTGGAACATCGAAACCTAGCAGAGTTTTATGGCATCATTCTGCACCCCTGAGGGAATTTACGGGTAATTACAGATTACTCACTACAGTAAGATGCCATTAACAGAATAGAGCATGAAGAGCTGTAAATTAGACTGTAGTGCAAATCCCATAATTTTGTGTGGCAACAAACAAACCGGTGGCTATACGGTAAGTCAACTATCACTGTCATGGTGATTAGCTAAACGGTGATGAACACTTCTTTTCTATTGACCTAGGAGACTCTTGTTCCCTAAACATTAGTTCCTTATTGGAAAACACAAGCTGCTTAACAGCTACATCCACAGACGTTGCTGGCAACCTTGGTGATAAACAATGTGAAGCCTGTTTTACTGAGCAGATTATGTGTAAAAGATAGATGTGAATCTCTACTGTTGACACGCCTGCGTCGCCTCGGGAGAGGCTTCATTATAGCATATTGACGGAGCTGTTAAAGTCAATGAAGCGTTAACAATGTGTGAGTCAGGCTGCTGGGCGCACACTGTTGACTGTGTGTGAAACAACTCGTTCACAATGATGGCCACATTCTCCACATAAGGAGCGAGTAATACAGCTCATATTAGTCAAACTTCTGTTTTTGCTCTCGGAAACAGTTATTTATTTATTTACCAGAAAATCAAAAGTTCAAGCACAATTGTGCTATAATGAAACGCTTAGAAAGAGGCTAAAATACACATAAATGTGAGTGTGGAGGGGTAAGACTATACACACGCTGCAAATTGTTCTGTATTGGTGATCAGTATGCTCCCACAACAGCTCTGCATCGACGTATCCTCAGATGCAACGTTTTTGGCCACAGCACTTTACATAAGCAACTTAAAATGTAAAAAAATGAGCACACAAATATGCAAAACATGGATTCTCCCTTCGCATGATCTATTTATCTTGCGAAACCAGCTGCCTTGCAAGGTAACCACGAAACAGTTTCCACCTAGATCCTGCAGGTCTCTGTCTTCTGCCTGTCCCTTAACGCCGTCATCTTCCCGTCCCTCACTCGAGCTGACAGAAACCTTTAGTGTCACCTCTTCAAGCTAAGCTAATCTTATAAACAACTGTCCATACAAACCAGTTTAGGGTCCTCTCTGTTGCCACCTACTGTTTAACTCCAGTCACCATTAATGTGACGACGCCTTCAACTCCATGATACTTATTTGCTCATTAAAGCCATGAGATCAGCCGATGTCTCCAGAAAAAGTTAGAAAGTGCACGTTAAGATTATTTTGTCAAACAACATTGTAGCTCAAATTATCAGCAATTAATTAGCAATTTATTAATTTTAAACCTAAAATACCCTGCAAATATAAATATTTGTGTTTATTAGCTTTTTACAATAGTAAACTTAAGTTTAAAGCTGTTGGATGCTGCAACTTCAAGTGCACTTTTGTTTTTTGACTTTTACTATGTTCACACTTTCTGACCATATAATGACCAAATTAAGGAAGTAATTAATATATTAATCTGTTAAAATAAGTTAATTGTTATTTGCAGCCATGTTAAATGACATAATCCAAAACCCAAATGTGTCAAATGATCAATAACAGAATGTATGCGCGTGTGTGCGTGCGTGTGTGTGTTGAACAGATATAGACTAATGGTCATTGAGTGCTAATGGAAAGCCAATTTCCCATGCAGTGGCGCATGACCTCCCCCACCCTCCCCTAATAAGACAATACTGACCACCTGGACCAGTATAGTGCTGTGTGTGGTGTGTGTGTGTGTGTCCATAGTAATATTGACTGACTGTAATGTGAGAGGTCAGGACACAATAGCACTGTGACTCTGAAGACCTAACACCATGCTGTGAGAGGTCACAGCTACGTGTCGCTATGTCTGTCTCTCTCTCTCACACACACACACACACATAAACACACACACTCCTCTTCTTCTGTATCACTTGTCCATCCTTGCTGTGCTCACACTGCAACTGATCGTTTTTCTCTTCACATGTGACTCAAGAGGTTGTTTTTTTTTGGGTTCTGATCTGGATCTTGTGCATGGATGTTAAGAGAATTACACCCATTGCTCCCATTTGTCATGGTTTCAGTGAAAAGTGGGTGATTATGAACAAATACTCAATTATTTGGTCTGTGCAGACATTCATAAAGGCAGCAATTGATCGTGGACACATCACATGCGAGCTTGAATGTAGAGAAAAGGGTCACACATGAAATACTTACTATATTCAAAGATTTGATTTTGCAAAAAGGCTCAGTGGTTTCCTAAAGCTGTCCTCTGTAGCACATCTCACTCAAACAGGAGTAAGTTCTGCCTTTCTTGGGGATTATTTTCAGACGCGGATTAATACGCAATTTGTGCCTGAAGGTCTTTTTCAACACACCTTTATAGTGATTGTGAGATTGACTCAAAACACGTCATTGAAATGTTTTGTATAATCTACGGTGTAGGTTTGTGTCACAGAGGAATGAGCTACAGTACACAGTGATTTGAAAACACAGATTTGTTATTTGGATCAATTCGTTATTTGTATCAGTCTTTTCCTAGGATGTAGAGTATCACCAGCAGTGTATCTTGGGAATTTATATGTTTCCCTTTAAAAGTTTGCATGTGTCTTGGAAAACAGCTGTGCAGCCCTTGAAAGATGAGCTTTATGAATGGACTTTCAAAGTATGACTGCTGCAATACTCCCTGAAAATAGAACAGAATAGAATAGAAGTACTTTATTAATCCCTAGAGGGAAATCTGGTTATTACAGCAGCACCACCAGTAATAACATAACAACAGAAATAACATTTAAAAAAAAGTACAAAAGATAAAAACTGAAAAAAAATAAATAAATATTTACAAATGCACATAAGTGCAAGAAGAACAGATGTGCAAAACTGAGCAATGTTGCGGGCCGTTAAAGCAGAACCCCTGCATTGTTTAGAAACTGGCAGTTGCATGATGGTTTTTCTTAATCATCAGCGAGTTAGAATAGCCTGACAGACTATGTTGCATTGTTTACTTATTTAAAACAAGCCCACTGCACAAACCAGATGAGGCTTATTTGAATGCATGGCACATTGTCCATTGTAACAAATCTAAACCAACTAATCTCTTCGTGTTTGCCTGTGTTTGTCTGTTTTTCACTCTCGCTGGCCCGTCTCTCGATCTTTATCTTTCAGTTTTGCCTGGAACCTTATTTATTTATTTCCATCTGGTACTCTACTGTGAAACTGGATAAGTTGCACTGACTGCAAAACATTGCTGCATGCTCGTGTGTGCTTGTTTGCTGTGCGTGTGTGTGTGTGTGTGTGTGTGTGTGTGTGTGTGTGTGTTCTCTGCTTGTTGATCAGTTCCAGCAGTCTGGTAGTGCAGTTGTTCTCACTTTGCTGTGATCAAACAGTAGTGACAGACACACTGCTGTGCACACGCACACAAACACAAGCACACACGTACACACAGACGCACACACCGCTCGTGTCATGCAGTTTGCTAATTAAATCCTGTACTGTGGTGTTGTCATGTTTGGGCTGGAGTCCATTCAGCACACTGTTTATCCTTCAGGTCCTGAACACAACAGACCTCGACGACCAGCGCTGACAAAGCCCGACAGAATGCCACCTCACATTTTCTGTTTTTTGCACTTGAACACACCACAGGGACTACAGCTGCAGCCATGCATGTGTTCCTTGTCTGAATCAGAGGGAATAAACAAAACTGTTCCTATCTGTTCTTGTCTATCACTAAATCATCATATCAAATCACTGATTCACTGCATGTGGCACTTATTTGATATCCAGATTTAGCCAAACGAGCACTGAAAAGGGACATGATATTATACTCTACATTTGGCCCCACACATACTATTTTAACTGCGAGCAGCTAGTACTACTAATAGACTGCTAGCTGATACATCCTGACATCTGTGGAATTACAGGGCAAACACTGAACTAGAAAATCACCAGTAATCAAATCAGTAAGACTGCAATAAAACAAAATTAAGTTTCCCTGTTTTACCTAATTGACCACGTATTGTGAGGTTATGCTAAAGCCAGTGAGATTGAAGGTAATGGTTGCTTCAAACAAGCAAACGCAGGCATTAAAAGCAGCATTTTGATTTTTCCAAAGAGATTAGAAGAAGTTACTGACTCCAACTGGCATCTCCAAGAAACTGCAGTGCACTATATTAACAAACACTAATGTCTTAATGGCTTGTTTTATGTTATTCATTACATCAAATAGCTTTTCTATTACTGCCAATCATTTCTCACATCGCGCCGTCACAGTTTAGAAATTTTAGGTCGCTGTGTGACACTGAGAAAATCAACATTCACTAGAGTCAACATTCAATTGTTATTGTTTTTTCAAACTTACATACCATAGTAATGATGTAATGATGCTGCCAGTCTGGACTGGTTTTGAGATGGCACTCCTCAGCCAATCCAGGTGGTGATGTCAGAGTGTTAGCAACAGTGTTAGCAACAGTTAATTCTCACTGCGTTTGAACTTAATTTATTTACTTTTTATTACCTTATGCATTTACTGTAATTCTACGTCCAACCTACGATATGAAGTTTTATCAGAATCAGTAATCGAGGTGCAATCGAGTCTACAGTTGAGGAGTCTGCACAGGAGGTATAGTGTGAGCAGCATGTTAGAAGAGAAGCAGCAGTGGCAGCACAATGCAAGATACCCACAGGCCAGGATACACACATCAAACAGAATAAAATAGACTTCAGGGGTAGGTTAGGTGGCCTCTGTAGGCAGCTGGGCTGATATAAAATGCATCTGCTCCCATATGAACTACAGGAAAATGCAGCTCGAAGACTTTCTGTGTACACTTCATTATGTTCAACCTTCTATTGCTTCTCAGCACTTTTATTCAATGTTTATATGCCCATGTGATAAAAAGGCCACTAGCTCAACCCTGCAACAAGATTTTCTCAGCTGCAGTTTGTCATCAATGAACATGGATGACAAAGGGTGCTTCAGACCATAGTTCAGACCATAGAAATTGCAATGAGATTGGAAAAACTTGCAGAGGCGTGAATTGGTTTATCTCAGCTTGACTCAAGCTGGCTGATGCTGTCTCCTGTGACTCAGCTAGGCAGGTTAACAGCAGCTGGTTTAAATTTTGCTTGTTTTGAATGCCAATAAACTTGTAGTGTAGTCAAGTCAGTTAAAATGTGTCAGGTGGTCAAATATGTATTGGACAGAGGAAAGAAAGAGTCAGCTCATAAGTTTATTTGACCCATGTCTGTATGCTTAAATGTTTCAATAGTTACTGAAATAAGATCTCAAACAAAACCTCAACCCTCTTATTTATGTTTTTGCCTTTTCATTAATACCAGAAATGCAACTGATGCAGGTAATTCACTGCCAATTATATTCAGCTACAAAAAAGCGTGAAAAGCCAGTAGGTAGAAAGGAAGTAGAGCTGGCTGTTGCTATGGAAACAACATATCATTTCATCTAGTTGTGCTGGTGTAAGCCAAGAGGGTTTCAGAACGTTGCAGATGACCTGAAGTTTCAAGTTGCAGAAAATTTGAAATATTAATGTTTAACAGTTTACAATGGACCCCTTGATTAGAGTGTTTCCTCAACTGGTTTCCAGCTTTGTGAACTTTACTCATGTGACGTGACTTTCAGCATGCATTCTGTGATGTTCATAATTGTTTTTTTCCCCTCCATGTCAATGAGATGATAAAGTTCAGGTTGTCTTTCAATCTGTACTAAAGTTACCACATCAAAAATGAAACAGAGTATAAAAACAGCAGAGGTATTAAATTGTTCACACAGTGGTCAGTTCACATGCAAATCTTCAAACTGACAGCGGTGCAGGACAGAAACACAATGAGCTGTGTTTTGCGAGCAGAGAGTCAATTTGGTTATTGGAAAAGAAAAGCGTGTGGTTAGTGAGTTACCTCAACAGCTCGGTGTGAACAGAGGAAATGGAAAAATAGACATGGTTTCTCTAATAGATGGTCTCTACAGTGCTTGGTGTGTGTTGGTCTCAACTGCCACATGAGGTCAAAGCAAAGAGCGGAAAAACACATGGTGAGATGCACACACACCTTTGTGTCGACATCATCACTTATCTGACTCAATAAGTGGAGAAAAATCAATGAGTATATCCATCTGAAAACATCTGTATCAGTTTGTCCTGAGCACTACATTTGTTTGGTGAAGCTTCAGTGCAACTTTCATCTAAGTCTGGATGTTTTAGATAAACGTTTGGTTGTGAAAACTTTATGAAACTGAAGAATAAAAGTTTGACCCCACCTCACAGTGGCTAAACCCATATTCGTAGTTATCGAGTTAATGTACATAATTAACACATTTTATGATATCTGAGTTTTTATCTCTCTAATTAAGTCAACATTTCAGCATTTCCACTGATGCAAACATCATGTTGTAATCTCATGCTACATCCAAATTACACCCAGATGTCACTAATAACATTAACAATGGCTCTGTTCTACTCAAGTGTCCCAGAAGGCTGCGACAGTGAGCCAACGTGCACAACACCGGGAGCCTGAAACAGGAAGCTAAAAGGAATTGGGCCGTCATAGATTCTATTATTCATACCTGTGTTTTTCCTATGGCAACATCTCAAAATGTCCTCCATGTTGGTTCTGTGTCACAGACCGTCAGGTTAGTGATTTGTCGGTCCGGAGTGTGTTCAGCTGTTGTTCAGTGATCCTGTTCTGAAAATACTAACCCACAAATTACCTGTTTCTGTTTGCAAACTAGCAGCTAAAGCGACTGTTCCAGGTCCAGTTTGTTACAGACAAAATCATGCACTTGGCATTAAAACAGCAACCTGTTCTTATTTAAATCTGCACAGATTATGATGCTAACTTTCCATTTTCTTTAAGCAATGGCTGCAGATTTCTTCTGTTCTTATTCGGCTGCTGCACATTTTTATCTTTGTCTCTTTATGCCCCTTCAGTTACTCTGATAGAGCCACCGTGCAGTGTAAAAAGGACTTTTTACCATCAAACATGAAATAATATGAATTAATGTCAACAAAATGTCCTCATCACAGTATTTTCTGGAATCTACACTCAAAATTCTGCTGCACGCCGTTTCAAAACCAAATCTGAAGCATGCATTTCTCTCATTTTCTTGCTCTGTTTCCCCTGCACAAACCCCCAACACATGCACATACTCATTTAACATGTGGGGAAAAATAAAACCCACCACAAGCTCCCTAAAAAAAACAAAACAAAATGTGATGATATTTCAGAGGCAGGATGCAGATATTTAGATGAAAGAAGCAGAGACAGTTAAATGTGCACTCGGTGTTTTCCCCCGTAGAGGGTCTGGTTGGGTTTTAGTCCCACATAAAGTGATGCAACAAATATATTACAGCATAAAACAAAAACTACATACAGCTCAGTTTGTTATGATCAGAAAGCAAAGTATGAATTAATATTATGCCCAACAATGAGTAAATGAGTAAAGTACAAAAAACACAACACTGCGATTTCTGAAATTTCCTCAGATGGATTGTTCAGGCGAACACGATGCAGCAAAGCAAGACCTTAATGGCTCAAAAGCCAAACTTCACTGCACCTCTTGACCCACGCAGGCGCAACTTGACCCGGCAGAAACCTGCGTGGTATGACAGATTAGATGAAGAGGAAGAGGCCTAAAGGTCTTGTTAAATGGCGAGTTATATTTCCCCTTGTAATGTTGTTGTAAGGGGTCTCCTAAAGTTGTCCATGGTTCTGACAAGTTCTTTAAGACAGTCACAGTATAGGTCAAGCACTGCTTGGAAAGTATGGTCGGTGAGCATTAGCTGAAGAAGCAGTGGCCTCCAGAAACTACTCACAGGGGTGGCAAGATGAGGACGCTGAAAAGCTTATTCACCCTTCAGGAATTAAGTCATGCTGTTTAAGTTCAATGGTGTAAAGGCAGTATACAGAGTGTAGTCTGATCATACTTGACCCACAAGCAGGGGCCCAGTGGGGAAGGGGCCAGCTTTTGTATGTGGGTAATACGGTTCCCACCTTGCAAAGACAGAAGGTGAGGGGAAGTTAGATTTGTTTAGATCACAGGTTACCAAAACTGCTGTGAGACATGTGACGTCTGTCTACAGGCCTCATTTTGCTTGCAAATGGGCAGATGAGCACAAAGGAACCAAAGACGTAAACACAACAACATGTCTTTTTATTTCAGGTTTAGACCTGAGAAAAGGTTTAGACCTGAGGCTGTGATCGGACCTTTGAAAGTACCAGATTGTGAACAATGATTAGAACTTTGAACTTTCTTTTTTCTGCAAACTTAAAACTCTGTGGGCAACAGCACTTGCCATAACACATTTTTAAGGTGGCTCTTATCTATTTATATTTACTGTTTCTAACTGTGGTAAAACGTACAGATGCACACATGTCAACACCATGTTCCATCATTGTGCCATGTCTACGTGTGTGTGCATTTGTCTGTGTGCTATTGTGTGTGTGTGTGTGTGTGTGTGTGTGTGAAGTTTCCATAGAGAACAGTAGGCTGACTCAAAATGAGAACTCAGGGTTTCCTCTTTGAGTCTCAGAGACAGAAGACGAGTGGAAAACTGGTTTCACACACAAACACACAAGCAAAAGCTCGATATTCTGCAAAACCATAATGGCACACGCACACACACAACAGAAAATAGACCCCGAAGATCTAGTACACATCAGCATGCACACAGTTACAACATGCTGTGCACACACTGAAGATGGGCACGTGTGAATATTGTATGTACATTGTGGAATAGACATAACATCACACCCACATACCTTTGTTAACAAGGTGCTGCAGGCACCGTTCAACAGCCAAAGCAAACTGCTCCAGGGCAACCATGCAGAAACACTCAGGGGGGGCTAAACAAACAGCAGGATTTCCACAAGAGGTCAAAATGCACAAGCACTTAGATGCACAAACGCCCAGCAGGGTATATGCATCACACTGCATAAGAGAAAAAAACTATGATTCAAAGCTTTGTAGTCAACAAACTTGAATGTAATGAGCTTAATTTTGTAGAAAACTTTAAATTTCTTCTTTTTAATTTAAAGACTCGAATAACAGATTTATTTTCTGACAACAGAGGAAAAAATAGGTCCTTTTAGCTACAAAGCAGACAAACAAAGCATTACTCTGTATGTGTTATACAAATACAACTGTAGAATAAATGGAATTAAACTGACACACGGAGCAGCATAAAGGCAGTGTACGTGATTTAAACTAGCAAAATAGCAGAAATGTGTTTTTCCTATAAATCCTGCATCTTCCTTGTTACTTTTTAGGTCTTCAGCACATTGGCTATGAGCATAAATGTATGTGCTGTCCACAAAACCATTCTGCATAAAGTTTAAGTTGCCATCGTCCTCGTTCTCTTGTGGTAAACATAAAAAAGCAGGTGAGAAAAGGCAACGGCCTGCAAGACAGAACTCTGCCACAACAAAGCAGCACACCTTTTACCTTTCTTTATGTGTTTGTTTGTTTTTCATCCGAGTTGTTTTTTTGCACACTGAGGTTTTAATATTTAAACACAAATCCCCTTTCACACTGTGGCTGTTTCAAAGAGCAAACCTGCCCCCTTTTCCTTTCTTTCTAATCAGCTCTTTTCCTATTTTGCCTTCTTTCCTGATTCTTAATTTTTCCCTCTTAGCTTCTAAAGCGCCAGTATGCAAAGATGCACGTGAGTGTGTGAGTGTGTGTGTGTGTGTGTGTGTGTGTGTGTGTACATCTACCTTAAGAAAACCAACTTGAGTTTTAGACCTCAGCAGTGTGGGCACTAAAAGTAAAGACATTTTTGCTGATCCCTGCTTTTGTACAGAGCATCAGATATCTGTTTGCGAGTTCATACTTTGTTAAAGGGCTAAGTCTAATATTAGGCTTAGATTAGGGTTAGGGTGAGGCTGAGGGTTGAGGTTGGGCATGCAGTTGTGAAGATTAAGGTTAGGGGGGTAAGGGGGAATGCATTATTTCAATGGGGGACCTCACAAGGATAGAAGTATAGATGTACGGGTGAGTGTGTGAGCTTGTGTGGGAGGATGGAGAAGAAAGATTGGAAAGTGTTGGTCTTAAAGGTGTGAAAAAGTGTTTGGTTTTCTTTACTGTGAATGGCTTTAAGAACGAGCATGAAACCAAAAAACACTGCTGCACGAGCATGCACACACAAGCACACACACCAGCACGCACACACACCAGCATGCACGCACGCACACGCACACGCACACACACACACACACACACGCCAGATCCCAAGAGCTGACACAGAATCCCTGAAGAGCACACATACACACACTTCTAAGAAAAAAATATGTGATCTGTTATGAGTGAGTGTGTGTGTGTGTGTGTGTGTGTGTGTGTGTGTAAATGGTATAATTCTGTGATGTGTGTGAGGCTGTTCTGAGAACTTGGTCTTAATATTACGACCGTCCCATTCCAATTTTTACAGATTATGTGTGTGTGTGTGTGCATGCGTGTGTGTGCGTGCGTGAACTCAAACTCCACAAGTTTTCAAGTGTGTAAATGTCACACTGCCTGATCAGGACACATGTAGCTCTGTACTGTCGACAAGACAAATGCCTTCATTGAAACGTGTGCAGGCAAATAAATAAGTAAGTGTGTTTCAGTCTGTTAGTGTAACTTTATTAAAATGCTGGGTTTGATACTCTATTACTTTTAATAAAATACTTTTTTAAAATCTATGTTGATGGTCTCTGGTGACCTGAACTGGCCAACAAAGCTGATTCTTATGATGATAATAAGTGATTATCTCTACAGGTTTTATTAAAATCAGTGAAGTGGTGTTTGAGATCGTTACACACACTGCTCATGGACGCACTCACAGCAGCATCCTATCGTGGTGTTACAATGCACCATTATCTCATGTCACAGCAAATTACATGTAAATTAACCAAACAGCACCTCTCTAGGGCAAATGAGTGTAATTTATTTGGAACATGGCAATCACACTCATTAATGTCCCTAATCGGCTGTGTAATTGCACTGAGTTGCATTCATGATACTGTGTTTAAAGGCAAAATACTGGAGAAAATGAACAACAGCAGAGGTTAGACTCCCTGAACATTCATAAATGTTTTTCCTGGGTTTCTTAAGCTTCAGATGACTGCTACAGAAACACTTACATCAAGAAATCGACTATTTAGTAAAATGTTATACTGGTTAAACTGTTAGATCTGGTGAAACAGCTCTCACAGAGCTTTTCTGGTGATATAATCCTCACTTTAAAGACATAAATTGATATTAAATCTCATCGAGACCATAAAACTATAGCACATAATGAGGAGGAGGGAGTTGCAGCAGCTATTACAATGATCTGGTACGATAACTGTCCTCTGCACCTGTGTGAACATGACTGGATGCTATGAGTCAGCTGACTTGAACTGAACGGCACATCTGTGAATGACCCGCAGATTGTAAAGCATAACCGGAGCAGGTGATGTCGTTCAGCTGTTACAATCGTGACGTTAGCACTAATGTTCTACTTTTAGCTAATGTTGGACTTGATTCAACAAGACACTTCATTGAGGCGCGCCGTGTTGGCTGGGGCGCTGGTTCGACAACTGTGTCTTCTTTTATTTCCATTATTTTTAACCTAAATCCTTTTTTTTTTTTTTACTATTGTCCGTTCATTTTATATAGTTTTATTAAGCACCATTTATAGCAGAAACACCACTTCTCCTTGTCCTTGTCCTCGTTTTGATGAGAATTATTTTCAGCCTTCCCACGGAGATCTGGTGTTTTCCAACATAAACAACGTGTGTCCACACTGTGGCCTCACTTGGCCTGAAAATGTGATTTATATGCCTCTCATGACTGTTTTTAATGAGATGAGCTGAATGACTTAGTTAACCTAATTACGGCGTTATATATCTCAGCTTATGCTGCGAACCACAAAACAAACCCAGTGGCTCCCCCGCCTCTTGTCTTCAATGTGAGAAAGATCTCATTTGTCCGACCTGCGATTGGTCAAGTCATGTATTCTGGTTTCAGCGGTCAACAAAGGTCACTTTCACATGTCAAGTGGAGCGGAGAGGCCTTGTGACTGAACGTGAAGACCGTTCTGCTACAGACAAGGACAGAGAGTTCAGTTTAGGACCAGACTTGCCGGACGCCACTGCTCACGCTTTTAGCCACTGTCCTTAAAACCCTGGACAAGTAGTTATTTAGGCATTAAGTCAATGGAGAGAGTCCACACCAGCAGTTTGCTGGAACATTGTCTGTTTGGATAAGCGAAGAGGATCAGCTTCAGCCAACCAAAAATCACAGCTAGTCATCTGCCAAAAGAAACCAGGCAGGAGTATCCCAGGGTGCCCTGGCCGCGTGCAACATATACTGTATATTCCAGATTTTAGGGGAAACAACGTAGTAGTGTGTTTAGAAACCACCAGTAAGTTGAGTCTTCTCTCTTTACACAATAACTATGGTGATACTTTTCATTCAAAAGAACGATTAAACCCTGTAATTGTCCCTTCTATAATTATTTTACACACTGTCACACTGCTGATGGAGAAACAGATGAGCAGTGTGAAGCAGTGTGGCAGAAATCAGTGCGCTGATATACTGTGTGATCCACTTATGGAGCAACACTACTCCAGACTGAACAACAGTACAGTGTGCATGTTGGGCAGCGCTGAAAATGTCTTGGAAATCAGAGCATATAAATGAGATAATCATAAAAACAGACATATAATTCATGAATATGGGGACATGTCAGAACTTGAGGATTCGTTGGGTTGGTACTCATCAAATACGGACACGCAGTCCAGGTTATCTTCTCTTTTTTTAAAAAAATGTCTTACTTGAAAATAACCATTTAAAATTAGATACAGCAAATCTAATTCAGTGTTTTCTATACACTGCATCTAATAGTTGGGGCAGTCCAGCACTGAGGGTCATCTTAGTTAAAGAATAAAGTTAAATGTGTGAAAATGCTGCATGTCTCATTGAAGTGAACCTCACTGAGATTCTGCACACTGTCAGGATATGGGTCCAAGGGTGAAGAGTCTACAAGGCTCTTAGGCTATCATAAGTCTAAAAACATAAATTTAGAGGACACAGAAGTAGGTGGCATCATACAGCATGTTCTTGGGGAACTTAGGAGGGTGAAGTGATCAAGAAAATAATCCTAGAGACCAAAAAACTCAATGAACTCATGTGATGCACTGTAAAAAGAGAAGATGTCCGAAGCTTAAAAAGTCATTAAACTCTGAGTATGACTTACAAACACAAGGTCATTCATTCCAGACACAGACTCATGAGCCTGCTCTTAACCTCAGAGTAACTGTAAGTCTAACACTGACTGCGAGGTTCTCTATACATTTTTGTAATGTGATCAAAAAAAAAAAAAAAAAAAAAAAAAAAAGAAAATTCAGTATGTTAAGTTACACTCTTATACTTTGCTCTGAAAGGCCTGGATAATATGGTAATGTTGAGAATGAGGGTAGTGGAATTCAAAATCTTGCATGAAACGCTGGGTTTATACATGAAATTGCAAACTAAACAAACTAAGTATATTATTTTGTTGTATTTTTGTATTAAATTTGCACTCTAAAAAAGTGCGTGATGTAGTTTTGATTGTGTACGCGTCTGATGTTACCTAAGGGTAAAGAAGGCCTCAAGAGCTGGAGGCATCGGTTTCACATGAATCTGGTGGTCTATACCCAGTTGACCCAAGTCCTTTGGACCAGACTTACTACTGGGGGCAGTGAGAAAGAAGAAGAGTCATTTATTAAAGATTTATGAGATTACTTTGAACTGGAAACTGGGGCACACAGGGAGGAGAAACGTGTTAAAAACAGTGGTCCAAACTACAGTCTCTCACAGACACCTGCAGAGATCCTGGTTTGCATTCCCAGTGGGGGTATCTTTGGCTTAGCTGTGTGTTTCAGCAAATATAATTGGGTCACCTGTGGTTGGTTGGTGCACATGGGGCAGGTGAAAGGAAGTCGCTGTCTGCATCCCTCTTAGGTTAACAGAGTGAAGCACAGTCCATAGACAGTGTGGTTTAAAAGAAGAGCCAGAATCATATTAGATGACACTTATTTCTGTGCAGTACTGTAAAAGTATGAACTGCTGTCTCATTTAACACAAAGATGGACAGATTAACTTCTTTCACAAGGGGACGATTTAAAACACTGAGAAAGTGATGTTGCGTCTTTAATATCAGTGTGACCACGCCCACCTAGCCTTGAGCTGCAGTCAGAGTTTACAGGTTATAATAATCCAGTCATGGCGAGACTGTTTATACCCATCCCGTCAAACCAATGAATGACCACTTCAAGCATGTAAGCATGGATGCTGCTACAGTAGGACTGTCTGGAAACTCTATTGCACCATTTTGGACAGTAGTGTTGGTGCAAACACGGCAGCTGAAAAACAGCAAAATGAGAAATGAAGGCGGATGATAAATAAATGCGATCAGAGAAGCGAGATAAAGGTTTCATGAGGGGAACATGAGAGTTTCTGGGTGTGTGTGGAAGTGTCTACATGTGTCCTTTTCATCTGTGCATTCTCGGGAGTATCTTGTGTTTCGTAGAGTGTTCGTCTTCCCACAGAGAAGTGTGTATGAGTGATGTGGTCACACACACACACACACACACACAAACACAAACACACACACACACACAGCGGCACTATGCACCTGGCTGCATAACAAATGCATGACAAAAGCTTATCAGTGAGTGAATCTACTGTAAACCAACAACGCAGGTGTCTGTGTGTGTGTGTGTGTGTGTGTGATCACGTTTCCTGGCTGACATCAGCCTTGTTGTTCTGTAGTTTAACATTGTTGATTTGTAATAGCCGTTTTACAATAGGTCCAATATACTGTTTATGTTTCTGGCCTGAAATAACAAGCTCTGAATATCTTTCAAATCAAATCATTTTCTTCCTAAAAAGAGAAGATATATTATTCTCTCTCGATATTACTGACAGGCTCGAAGCAGTAAGCATATAAACATTAAATGGGACAGTGTATCATACACTGCGCAAGTACAACACATGATAATGCAAAGGTCAATCTGATACTGATCTGCCGTATGAAAATGTGAACTCCAAACTTTTCTCACTTCCTGTATTTACAAGATAAAAATGGAACAGGGCGTAGAGAATCTGGCGGGAATGATTATAATTAAGCTGTTTGCACTGTTCATGTATAATGTATAAAAGCACATGCTCCCACACGGAGGCCATGTTTGAGTGCTCTGCTCTAGCATCACCTTGCCTTTGCCTCCCCCATGTGGAGTAGCAGCCTATAATCTCAGTGAATCCAGGATTCTGATGTATGCATTTTTGCATTGTACACACTGCACGGCTGCATTATTATATTTGTTCCCTGTGGACAGTAATAAGAGAAGAAGAGGAAGTCACATCATTATTAAAAGCTGTGTGGATTCTGTTAAAAATGTTCTTCTGGGATCTATTCAGGTTAGAGGAATTAGTTTGAACCTGAATATAAAGCAGGCGGAAAAACAGAGGGTTATTTTTGTGCGTGTGTATGTGTGTGCGTGCGTGTGTGTGTGTGTGCGTGCAGAAGCAGGGGAAGTCCTTTTCTCTTCAGTTTTTTTTTTTTTTTCTGTGTTCGGGGATGCCAACCTCAGAGGAAACCCCTCCTCTGCTTGCCGCCCACGCATCCACCTACACAGTGGAAACTTCTGTCTGAAAAACACACACACACACGCAGAGCAATCACACAAGCCGCCTGCAGAAGCTTTCAGGTAATGTAAAGCACCATACTGGAAGTCATGTGCTAATGGAGGAAATGGTGGCATTAAAAAGCTGGTCAAAACATTCCCTCATCAACTGAACCGTCTAACCAGAACTGAACAGACGTGGTTATGATTTGTGGTTTGTGTTGCAGCACTTGAACATTCTGTTTGGAAAAGATGCGCTAAATATCTGCACAATATCTATTTATACCAACCGCAGCAGTGCCGCTGGTGTTGTTTTTCACTTTTTGAGTCTGAGCGTCACGACGACAAAGTGTGCTCCTCGAGACGCCGACTGCAGCAGGGACGACCTGGAGGCCTTTGCCAGGTGTGGCAGATTTTTATCACTGTGATAAGATCACCTCCGTATGAGACGCAGTCACAGAACTCTACAGGTGTGCAGATGGAATCAAAATGAATACCTAGACGTGTGCTTGAATGTCCCTGACTGAACAGACTACAGCCTAATCTATCAGCAGCCTGAATAACAACTAATTACTGTAAGTCACTCCGGACATTATGGGTTATTCATGATACTGTGCCCGCCTCGCAGCTATTAACATACTTTTATACATATACGTGAACTCTGCAATAGATGTGTGCTGCAATCTGTGATAACGGTGTTAGTATTTTCCACAGGTTGTGGCTTTAGACCCCTGGGGATGGTTATTTGCAGATCTATGCAAAGCTAAAAACTACACTGTTACAAGTACAAAGTAGGGCTGGATACCAAACTGTTTTGCGGTCATGTAGGTACCTGATCAGAGTTCTCGCTTTAACACAGAACAGCACTGAATCTAAAAGAAGCCTCTACAGACAGAAAACATCAAGCAGTTACACCCTTTTCTTCTCCTTCAACCCACAGAAGTGCGTTGGGCTTCGATGAGAGCATCACATGTGGGTACAAAATCATCTGAGACACGCCACAACAAAAAAATTAGAATACATCCTCCTCTTTAACTTCTGCTGTCATTTTGCTCTTAAACTATAGATTTACTTATATCGTATGAATTCTTTCACTTAGAAACTACACAGCAACAGATGTTGCAGCGGCGGAACAATGCAGGGCTCCCTGTGTGGGTGCAGATACACTCAGAACGGGATGTTCTCTTTGGTGAACACACACACACACACACACTCCTCTAAGTAACACCACAACAAAACCCTTCATGACAAGGCTTTTGTCTCTGCAGTTATTAATCATAAAGGTCCAAATTCAAACCGACTCAACACAAACATCTTGACGATTTGTAGAGATCAACTCTTTCTTAATGAAACCAAAAGTTTCAATATTATTAGCTTGACAATATCTCACAATTCGGTAAAATCATGATGTGCAATCAGACTATTTAATCCATCCATCCATTTTCTGTAGCCGCTTTATCCTTTTGGTGCTGGAGCCTATCCCAGCGGTCACTGGGCGGGAGGACGAGCAAACTCAACACAGAAGGAACCCAGTCGGGAACTGAATCTGGGACCTTCCTGCTGTGAGGCGAAGTGCTAACCACCAAGCCTCTGCGCTCTGCCCACCACTATTTTATGATGACAGTTTAGAGGATTTTTAAGAAACGTTGTCACTTTTTACATGTTTTGAACCCGGTTTTGTTTTTTGGTTTCATTAAACAGTGTTTTAACGTCCTGGCAGTCCAGCTGGCAGGTACGCCATTTGATTTCGAATTTCTTTCTGTTTCTTTTTTTTTTGTCCCCTTTTCTTTTAATGCATGAAGCTGATACAGTACCTTATGGACTGAGCACATTGGGGCTGCACACATGAGTCTACTGCCCCCTAGTGGACAAAGACACTGACTTCACCCTATGTGGAGGATGATGAGGGAGACCAGCATCTTGTGGGGCTGACAAGTCTTTTTCAGGATCGGAGAGGACAATACACAGTGTCTGCACACACCGCCAGATCTGTAACACACATAAACAAGGAGAAGAAAAATAAAAAAAGTAGAACTACGCTATTAATCCTCTTGGGGAAATTCAGTATTCACACACACGGACACACTAAGCAAACGCTTAGAGAAAAAAAGTGGATGTGCAGGTAATTACTTTTAATTTCCTCTGTTAGATGGGACGTCAGCTGCATTCAGATCACTTCAGCTGATAAAGTTATTCAGAGGCGATAACGACAATGCAAGCAAAACAGTAAAAAGGAGGTCAAATGATCCACAGGAACTGATGTAAGAAACGTAAGAATATATCAGTACATACTTGATTAAAATCTGTAATCTTTTTTTTTTGCCGGACCTGTTTATGTTACTCAATCGGCTGCCTTTCTCTATCAAATAACCAGCATTAATCTGTTGTATTAAACCATTCAGAAGGCCATTACGTTGTTCTCATCATTCATATTTAGTGGACATTTGTAATTTCCTCCTTAATGACGCCTAAAAAAGAAAAAAAGACACTATTTAACAGGTGAGCTTTCAATCATACAACTGCTTAAACTAAGTGTCAGCATTAACTAAATATCTAAACGTTAGCTCTGTAAACATCACACCACTGCAGCTAAAATTATCTGCGTGTGACAACGTGTTCACTGTATCTGGCCTGTCATCAACAGGAAACCAAGTGAAACCAGAAAGGCAAAGTATATGCCTAAAAGCTGTTTCAAAAGCTGGTAGATGAATGTGAACCAATTATATACGGTGCTCATTAAATTCGGTGCATCTTACTTGTAAAGGTTAGGTGGCCTGATTCCACCTGGTGCATCGTTATTTTTAAATACTGAAAAACTACTGAACACACACTCGAACAAAACAGAAGAATAATCAATAAACAAAAAAATATAAAATAGGTGATCGTCTGATGATGATTTCTCCACGCCTCCATCATCCGGTATAGAGCTCTGGGTATTATCTCATCAACAGCACACTAAAGTTACCACCACAGATGATGAGCGGAGTGAATGCATTGCTGTTGCCCTTTGCTGCTGCACGGCGTCAAAACATCTTATTGTTTGCTTGTCATAAACACAACATCAGCACCGCAATGACAACAAACAGTGAGACAGAGAAAGATGTCCTTCCCGAGCACTAAATATGGATCTACCTAAATACAGCATGGCATAGTGGAATAAAATACAAAGTAAAGGAGAATAATGTAGTAGGAATACTTGGGTATATATAGCATAAATGTATTTCTGAATATTAGCAGGAGTCGCAGGAGGAAAAAATTATTTGTCCAAAAGAAAAAAAACCAAAACAGACAAACAAATAAAACACAAAAACAAAACAAAAAGTGTACACAGAGTTTCCAGTTTTGTTTTCCTTAACAAAAACACACCAGTTTCAGTTTCTTCACGGAGATAAATGTGAGGCCGATGTGTTTGGTGTGTTCACGGCAGCTCCCAGCACAGTAAAGTACTGCGCTGAATTAAATAAGTAAAATACTACGTTTCTGTTCAGGGACAAAATACTGTAGATTGTAATGCTGAATGCAATATAATGACAACAGACTGACTGCATGTGGAAAACTGCATATTTATGTTATTTGCATAGTTTATTAGTTAAGCATAGTCAGTTTATTTAGTAGCTGATTTGAAATGAAGTTTAAAAAGTTAATAATCCTTAGAGAACTCGTTGGTTACCTGTGGGCCCAAATGTGTGCTTACACCTGAGGGCTAGTGTTGGGCTAACGTTAGCTGGACCCGTTTACGACCTCAGCACCTGTACACACCTGAACGCAAAACGTAGCGTACGAATCTTAACGTCGTGTTTTACCTGTCTCCCCAACGGCAGAACACATCTGTAATAGATGTTTCGTGATCCTACAGATGTCTACTGTCTGGCTGGGGTGATAAAATGTTTGCCCAGCGCCAAACAAGACTTTAAATCTCAATATTTACAGAGAATGAACCATGACCGAGACGCTAGCTAACTCCGTCTCCATGTCCGCTGACGTCACTCACACGCTGTCTTGTTATTGGCTAATCTGCTCCAGCGTTCTAGAGTAAAACTCATTTAACTCAAAATTAAAAAATACAGTTTAATTTGGATCGCAGGTTGCCTCCATACAAAACATCCACACTGAGTGACTGAATGAATATAATTTTCTTTTTTTTTATAACAAAAAAACATTTATTTTCACATTTATGTTATGTATCATACACTTCCGTGGTCTTTCATGGTGTTTTAATTTGACTTTTATTGTAAAAGAGTTTAATGGTCACTGTATGAAACCACACAGTCAGAAAAAAAGTCTACTTTTTGAGTAAAAGACTCAAAAAGAGTAGAAATCTTGTAATCTAATTCAAAATACATCAAACTGCAGTGAATAAAACATGAAATATGAGCAGTTCAGAGTTTTTCTTCTACTGGCTTTCCAGGTATTTAGAAACTGCATGCGCCTCTCCATACCTATAAACACCTGTTTATAGGTTTTCTAATAAATTTAGATTATATTCACATAGATTATATGAAAGGGTTGAAGAATTTATTCATCCTATGATAAATAAAGGAAATTAATGGCAGAACAATGTGACAGATGTGTTAGTAAAGTACAATAAATTTTTGGATACTGCACAAAATGGTTTGTAAATAATGCTTTAAGGAAAATAGTGCGCTGCAGTCCTGACATAAGAAAGTTGCTTTGTCCTTGTTGAAAGGCCTCTTATGTTTTGGAATTAGTAAATCAGTTAAAAGAAAAACAATAATGTACAGAGATACACAACATATCACAGGAAAGGTGAATCATGACACAAATCAGAAAACTGAAGTCAAAAGATTGTTTTAGATGTTCGGTTTCAAATTCTGTTCTTCCAACATCCTTCTTTAATCACTGGATAAATATCACCTTTTCCAGATATTCAGAGACCAGCTCCAGTTGTGCAGACTAAAAAAACGGTTTTATATTGTTATAACTATGGGTAGTGTAATCTGAGGTTTTATCACATTCATCACAACCTTGATCTCGAAGAGAAATACGCACTATGGATCGTCAATGGCTGTTTGTCAGTCTGCAGTGTTTTGGTCTCATGCACCTGCCACTAAGACTTTTGCAATTTGATGCCACATATCAATGAATCACATTTCTCTGCTTCTACTGATTTGATAAACTAAACTAATAGCAGCCCAACACATAAATATAACTTGTGCACTGTATTACTTGTGTGAGGCCAGGTATTTAAATTTCTGTTCAATAAACAATTTTAAATAATTCAAGCAACACGTTGACATCTAGACTACTACTATAACCTTGTGTGCACAGTTTGTACATCTCAATATTCCTGCAGAGCTCACTCAAGCCTGTAAATGTTAACTAACTGATGATAAATTTGGGTTTTAATGAAGTGAGAAAGTCCTTGGTTTCTAGAGAACAAAATAAAATGTCATAAAAAACAAACAGAAGTCATTGTTAAGTAATTGTTTTTTTTAAAAAAAAAAGGCACAGCTTTGATTCTTTAAGGCACTGCTCTCGCCCAGTCTGAGATGAGCAGATGACACTTAAAAATAGCACCTTACTTTATTCTTTGTAAACCCATGTACCAGCAGTGGTGAGGTGCACATCCGTCAACATCTTGATCTTTTCTCATATGATATGATTTATATGCTGTGATGATATTTATATGATGCCCTGTTGAGCCGCAGCAGCAGTAGTGTGAGTGTGACTTAAACATGCAGCTGAGTTAGACTTGGACCTTCTACAGCGTCTAACTATCGTGCCAGCTGCTAGGACCACAGAGCTGAACATGAACGACGCCCCACAGAGGAAGAAGGTTGCTTCATAGTTTCCTGTCACGTCTACTAACCAACCTGCAGACACAGAAACAGGAAAAATGTGTTATAGCTCTGTGGAAAAAACACAAGCTCAGGTGGAGGATGTATTCATCCAACATTTTCATCCTTTTCAGTAAAGAAAATAAAACCAGCAGTTATTTGAACCCTGATCTCACTTCTTTATAATGTCAAGATGAATGTGAATGTTTACACCTTGAACTGACGCGTGTGTGTGTCAGGGTTACAATCATAGAGCTCTATGTATGTCAGTTCACATCTGTCATCAGAATTCATGTCCACATGCAATTCATGCTTATTATCGGTCAACATTAGCCCATTGCAGGCAAGCAGGTATCATATAGTTCCTGAGATGTTCTTTTATGGTATAATATGTATAAATAATACAATAAAATAGTCTACATTAAGAATGTTTAGCTGACGTATTCTGTTTCATTAAGTTATTTGTTTAAGAAAGTAGCCTTGGTACACAATCCACATAGAAAAGGTCTGTTTGCATTTCATCTCAAAAGTTAACTATATTGGTTGCCACAGACACACCATCAAGCACTGCAGCAGCAGCTGTCATATAAATTCATGAACACTCACCGCCAATTGGTGGGCTGACCAGGTAGGGGATGGCATGCAGGAAGTAGACCACACCCAGAGCGGATGTCAAGTAGGTGGAGCCCACGACATCAGAGGTCACCACCGGGATGAGCGCCACATACGCCCCGTCAAAGTAACCATACAGTACGGTAAATATGACCAGAAGGGAGAAGGAGTGAAGGAGGGGGATGAACATACAGCAGAGGCCCTCTATGCCAATCGCCACCACATAGCTCAGCATGCGATATCTCTTCAGACACCTAAAGGGAGGGAGATGTGTCAGTGCTGGGTTGAAATGGGTTGAAATTAAATATCTTACATACACACAAAAACGTAGAGCTTCAGCCCTTACTTACTGCCTGTCCGTGATCCATCCAAACGTGATGTTACCCACAATGCCGCTTACTCCAAATATAGACATGAGGAAGGCGGCCTGCTGGTTCCCCACACCCACGCTGAGGGCGTAAGGAACCAGGTAAACTACAGGAGCGCTGCAGCCATATGCCAGAAACAGGAGGGATACTGACAGAATCAGGAAGTTGGGGAACATGAGAAACCCAAACTCCTCCCTAGACTCCAGACAAAAACAGTGACCTCTGGTTGAAGTTTTTGTGTTCACTAAAGGCTCCTGAGGAGGGCTAATGGTTTCATCTAAGTGACAGGAATCTGTGTGGGTGAACCCTGAGTCTTCTGTCTTCAGATCCAGGTCAGCTGCCTTGTTGTTCAAGTTCATGGTTTCTACCAGTTTCAAGTCCTCGGTTGTGCTACCATTTGCTAGTCTAGTATCTGGGGGTTTGATCTCCCCTAGCATTGTCTCTGTTAGCTTGTTGCTAAATAAAATGCACTCAGCTATCTTTTGATCCTTTAAACTTGGATCAGGCAGGCTCGGGCTTGTTAGCAGTGCAATGTTGTCCTGGCCTAGTTTGGTGTTTTCATGTCCAAAGTTTCTGAGCGCTCCATTGGCAATGAGGAGCCCCTGAGTATCTTTTAAGTGACTTATTTCCAGCTGCTTTGGCTCCACTTTGCCGCAATCAGCAGATACTTGTTCGTTGTCTTTGGAATCCAGCACTGTTGTCATGCAATCTTTCTCCGGGTTTGCCATACTGTTCTCCCACAACCTTTAGATGGAGACAAACAAAAAAGAAGAAGAAGCACTGAAATTATTCAAGAAACTGAAATTATTATATTTGAGTTCTTAAATCATTAGTTTACTCTGGTGCCGGTGAAGCCAGTAGCAACTAGTGTCATGAGGAAGTTAGCTTAGCTTATTGGAAAGACTGGAAAGAGCTAACAGACAGCTAATTTTAGTAAAATTTGCTAAACTAAAAGTTGCAGTTTTTATTTACTGGTTTATGTATGGATTAAACAAATTGCATACCAGCGTTAATTGTTAAGCTTTACAGGTGTTGTTAAATGTATTTTTGAGCTCTTGATCTCATGGTAAGCTAGGCTAACCGGCTCCTGAGCAGTGGTATCGAACCATAAGAGATGAGAATCTGATTCTTGTCAAGAAAGTAAATAAACATATTTCCCAAATTTCCAAATATGCCTGTAAATACTCAGTTGAGAAAATCATTCGAGAGATATTTTTAAAATTGGATTATCATCAATAAAGTCCTCTGGTATGAGGATATATTGATCTTGACGATCGACTTGATGAAATCTAACTCCTGATGAAATAACTTTTACTTGCAGTAGAGGTGGAAAGAAATCTCAACTTGACAGACTTCTTCTGTTATCAGTACTCTCACAGCGGAGATGAGGAGTCACCTTTCGCCACCTGTTGGGTTTGGCGGCCTCATCAGGGAACCACAGACACACAGGTTGGAGACAAATCCTCCCAGGACGAGCAGAGCTCCTCTCCAGGAGTAATGCTCTATGAGCAGTTGTACGGCAGGAGCCAGGATGAAGGTCCCAATGCCACTACCTGGAGATGATGTTAAATTGGATGTGATGGGACGAAACGAGGCAAGGAGAGTAGAGGGGAAGGACAGGTAGAGGAACTTAAAAAGAGGCTAGAGAAAAGCACAGAAGAACAGCCAAAGAAGTCAGGAAAGTGGAAAAAAGTAATGAAGGAATAGAAGGGAGGACGGGAAAGTAAAGTATGAATGACAAGAAAACAAAGCAATAGGTAAGTAAAGAAGTCACTACCAGACAGGGCGATGCCATAGGCCAGAGCTTTCCTCTCACTGAAGTACCTCCCAACCATCGCTATGGCTGGTGTGTAGCTGAGAGCAAAGCCAAGACCTGCAGAGGATGGATAAAGGGGTTTGGAGTTTGGCAAAACCTGCCAAATGTTGCCAAATCTGAACTGAGCTGATGCACCCTGCTATACATGCATTACATCTCATTATTTTCATTGACTTGGCGGTCGCTTCTTGTCTAAAACAACTCAACAGTCGGTACGTTCAACTTCCATAGGAACAAGAAATATAATAAGACACTTTAGTTGAATCTTGCCATAAAAACAAACAGTCAGAGATTAAATATATATTCATTTAAAAAAGAAATCAGACATCAATATGTTTTTGCATAGGGTGAAGACAAACAAAGTGTCAAAGGGTCTGTCCCTGATATGTGCAGGGTTAGGCTGTATAATGAGGCACAGGTCTGAAAAGTAATTAAACCTAAAACACAAAAAGTAAAATGCAGACTATATTAAAGCTGAGCAAAACCTTTACTGGCTGTCAGATCTAAAGGCCTCTCACAACAACACAACAACAACAGCCTCTCTTTTGATGTAAACATCTATGTTCTCTGGGCTGTTGTGGGAAGAAAACAATAAGAAAAAAAGTAAATAAGACACAAACGCCAGAAAAAATAATAATATGAGCTAAGTGATGAGGTATTATTACATGTCCAACTGTTGACATGCTGGTTGAGGTTCAGCCCAAACTGTGTCTCTCTCTAACTGAGGGTGCTAGTTAGCATAGAGGCTCATAATGTCTGGCTAAACATACTTAAGCCACTTAAGCAAGGGAGGAGATTAAACCCAGAGAGACTATTATATAGTACTGCTCTTTGTCATCTAATCTTTCTCTGTCCTTCATCTTTGAGCTCTTGTTTTCAAGGAAATGTGCTTTATTGGTTAAATATGTTAAATACAGCATCACAGAATGGGAGGTTAGGTGTTTGCGTACCTGTGAGGACGCCCAGGCAAACGTACAAATGCTCCAGACTGGAGGCAAAGGAGCTGAGGACCAGACCGGCAGAAGACAGCAGACCTCCCAGCATCACTGTGGCTCTGCAGGAGAGATGGTTCCCGAGGAAACCGCCCAGAGGAGCTGGAAAACACAATTTGTGTCGATTACTCTGATTTGAGCCAACAGTCTCAATGCAGCTATTCACTCTTTGCATTATTTGTTTGATGTTTTGCCAGTTTTTACACCCTGTATTTTCTAATAGTTGGAATAATAAATAAATGTGAACTTGAATTTTTTGAAGTGCCTGTGCAGGTTTTCAGATTGTCTGTCACAATAATCTTATTTTTATTACAGTATTTTTCAGTCGGCATCTGGATCTGCATTGAAATACAGAAAATGTCTTTATATAATGCTTGCTTAGATATCATTGAAGCACTCCCTAAACTTGCATCAAACAGGCAAATGGGATTCTCTGCCATTTCAAGAAAGCTTTGCTTTACGGTGGTTGCTTTATGGCGGTCTTACCACAGAACATGGTGGTGGAGTCAATTAGACTGTGGATCCAGGCGGTGGTGGAGTAATCCTTCTCAAAGTGCAGCTGGAACTCCACAAAGAACATGGAAACACATCTGGATACAGAGACACAGGGATGGTCACAGTCTGGAGGCAGTTTCATCAGAAAAGGATCCTCTGCTGCACAGGAGCAGCCGAGACAAAACTTCAAGGAGAGGAGATCCAAGACAATAACACTTTGAATGAGGTGATAAACTGGTGACACTTGGTTTTGCAAGACTATTGTAAGTCACCCTTTATAACATCGTCAGATCATATTCATTAGATGGTCATTAAAGCATGCAGAAGATGAAAGCTGGAACCAAAGAGTAGATAAAAGATCTGCACTCAGTCTGGTCATCTTAACCTAACACTGTGTATGCAGGACAAGGCGATCAATGTCCAAATGACTTTACAGTCTTGACTGTACTTTACCGTGTGTTCGAACTCCAGTAACAATTATTAGATGACTTATAATGATAAACTTGATTGGTATAGACTTCTGTTAACAAGGTTACAGAGTGCTTTATGGAAAAAGGAGTAGATAAAAACAAAATTAGGATAAACTAAACATGGAATCCTAGCAACGCTTTAATGATCATAAATACTTTTCTATAAATAAATGAGAAATTTAAGTGATGCTACTTGTGTAGTTTGTCAGGTCTCAACAGGGAGAGTGTTTTTCAAGTCTAAGTAGGTGTCAACATCTTGTCAGAGAAGATTAACTACAGATAAACTACTGTTAAGCGTTGTTATCAGTCCGTTCATGTCCACAAATCTGAGGGTCCAGTCCTTTTTATGACCCTGATTGTCTGTTATGTAACCTCAGGGGACACTTGCAGGTCTAAGCACATCAGACGTTGTGTGAAAGTTGAGACAAGTGAGGAAGAGAAAGGCCAGACGCTCAACACTGCGTCTTTTTCAGAATGATTGCAAGGTCGAGAAGAATCCTGTTATCTTCGCTGGAGTTTCTTCAGACAAATGAGAAAATCAGAAAACCATAATGAAGAAATTTACGTCAGTTCACTTGTTTTTGTTTGTTTCATGACAGCATCCTCTTTCTTTGTTTGGCAGAGACTATGTGCTACAGTTTGTTGGAACAAGTAACCAACAAAACGATAGGTTAACCTGCATAATTGCTTGAATGTGATGCTTAAAATGTTATGTTATAGGTCTATTGTATGCACATTTTAATATATCTGTATATAACCTGCCTTAATTTCAATGCACGCATCTTAAAATGGCAGTGGCGTTGGAAATCTACTGTCAGCTAACAACATGCCGACTGTGCAGCGCTGGAAAATGGAAACATCTCAGCGTGAATTCAGAGTCTTAGTGGAAAAAAAATAAAATATTGCCACTGGCTTAAACAATAGGAGCTGAGTGGGGATGGAGTCTTGCCAGGTAATAACATAGAGGCCTTAATGAGCAAAGCTAAGAACATGAAGTCTTACTGAGAGCAGGTACGTGGCTGAACTGTATGCCACACAGTGCTGCAAATCCAGAAACTACAAATGTCTCTGTTCGCCCGAAGTTTAGCAGTTCAGCTGTATAAAAGATGCAATCTCACTGCTTGGTTTGACTGTTTGCAGTCATTTATTTCATTTAATAACCCTCTAACAGGGAAATACTAAAATGCTCACTTCCATTAAACCTCCACCAATCCTGCTGTTTTCAGGATTAAACGCAGATTAACAACTCTATGCTGTATTGTATTTATGCAGGTTTACCCAGAAGAGTGCTGCCGATGATGCTACTCCACAAACTAACACATGCATTCACCTGGTCACCGCCCGGATGCAGATGGTGGCGAGGAAGCAGCCAGCGACGACCATCCAACCCCAGCCTCCTTCCGGCGGGGTTGTGGCCCTCAATGCCTCTCTGTCTCCCTGGGGCTTCTCCTTCTTGGTGACTGCCATCGCTCCAGCCAATCACAAGGCAGATTTACACATGTATCCTCTCCCTATGTTCGAAAGGACCCTGGAGGTCAAATCTGCACTCCTCAATGTTCTCCTTTCGTCTCTAAATGTGCAGCACGTTTTCATTGGCTGGATTTGTAGAGTGTTTTAAAGCCGCAGTCACTTGATTGAAGCTCTTTCCTGTTTGCAACTTCCTCCTCCTCCTCCTCCTCCTCAGTCACTGTGAAAACGTGGAGAATACAACAGTTAAATATTAAACCCTGAATGTCTGCATCACAAAGAGTTAACGTTACTCTTCTGCCCATTCATCTGCTTTATATTTTGCTGTATGTTATATGAGATTACAATTTTTAAGGTCTTTTTGTTGAGTTGAATCAAAGCCGAAGCCAAGCTAGCTGCAGACTGGTGGCACATCTTCATTTTCAGATTCATCCTGCTACACGTGGGCTCACTGAACACGCGCAGCAACAGAAAAGTCGGTTGTACACTGACAGACTGAGCGCATGCATCTCTGCTATTGTTTTTCCCAATTCACACAAGCACAGAGCATAATAGCTGCTGAGTAACACGAGACAAGCCACGCTGAATTTCACATTTCCATGGGTGATTTTAAATCCCCACACTGCACAGAGAGACAACATACTGACAAACAATACACTGAACAGTAGGAGCTAATCACAGACAGCTTGTTTGGCACCTTTTGACCCCGCCCTTTTATTTCCATCTCAAAAAGCGAGTCCCACCACTTCTTGCTATTTTCACTGTTGTCATGCTGAAACAGGGCAGGATCACTATAGCAGCTGTAAAATGAACGCACGCTATGTGAGGTACTTAATCTCCCAAAGTAACAGAGGCGGTTCTAACCCCCGCACATCTTTTATAAAATCAGCACATCTGGCACTGGACCTGCATGTACTGTGTACAAGGTAAAAGGCCTGTATCGTGTGATTATTTGGCACCGAAGAAAGCATTTTGCAGACCGGGGTTGGGGAACATTTCGGAGCCGGGAATGGCCACAGTGGTTGAGTTAAATCAAGTCTGAGCAAAGCAGAGTGTTTTCAGATTTTAGGCACTTCCTTTAGCCTTTAGTAAACCATAGCAGATCATCAGAGCAGCAGCCATGTGATAATCTCATAAAACATTAGTTTATCACATGGCTGCTGTGTCTCATCTTCAACCACACAGCAGCCATGTGATAAACTAATGTTTTATGAGATTATCATGTGATAATCTCATTAAACATTAGTTTATCACATGGCTGCTGCTCTGATGATCTGCTATGGTTTACTAAAGGCTTAAATACTACTACTAATAATAATAATAACCTTATTTATAGTGCATCTTTCAGGAAATATTAAAAAGTACTTTGCAGTTGAAACAGTAAAAGAAATAAGTGCAATTATAATTCAATGTAAACAAAAAGAAGTAGTGTAACTTGAGTATTTATGTTAACACGGCGGTTTTCAGATTTCATGAATGAGGAGCCCTTATTGCAAGAGCCCACTCACCTTTTGCAACAAGGCGTGACTGATAGGAACTGACAATAGGTTCCCAGCTGAGTATCTCAGGTTACGTACAGGCTCATGGAGGACATGTGAGTTAAAACTGCAGTTGATGCACAGAGCCTGCAGACAGACTGACAGCTGTAAAATCTCAAAGGCAATATATGTAAATCAATTCAAGCCATGTGGTCTCGTTTCTAAAAGCTAAAAAGGCTTGGATGTTGGTTAAAAGAACATGACTGGAACTCAGCAGCAGGCCCAGGAGAGGGTGGAAGGGACTAAGCACTGAAAAAAGAAGACCTCGTGACCAGAGACGGGAAAATCTGGTAGGTTCGGCTTGAGAGAAACCATATGTTCTGCGAATGGACGGGGTTGAATTGAATCTCAGCGAGCAGCGAGCCAGAATATTGGAAAAGAGGCACTATAGACGACAATGAGCTCTGGGACCTGTGCAACTGCAGCGGTGATGGAGAAGGGTCATGCAGATCAGGGATTTCAAGTCTGTTGTCCATCTTGACGTCAGCGTTAGGAGGTCTGCATTTTCTAAATGAAAATGAAAGTGTGACGCCTCTCTGTTCACACTCTGCATCAACATCAGAGGTATTGGACACAAGAGGACGAAGAGGCGAGCAGAGCCGTGGTATAGCTACAACAGCCAGTGCTAAAGTTGAATGTGCGCGACCGTGAGTTAGCAACCGGCAGAGGGAGGTTAAACAACAATAGCAGCAAAGGATTAGCTAGCTGAAATCCTAGCCGTCTGGTAATAAGTGAAACCAAGAGGAAGACAGTTTGACGGTTGCACCATTTGCCTGCAAGTGTAAATGCTAAAAATCTGGCCGCCATCTTTCCATAAGAGCAGGTCAGAGGTCAGAGGTCAGCTGCAGTTTCCCTGGAACTGGCAGTGGTTTGGAGTGTTTGTGTAGAAATGAATCAATGGTTTAAATGCAACCTGGCTGTTTGTTTCTGATAATCATGCCCCAAGGTTAAACCCCACACTCTTGGTTCATCCCTCTTCACGTGTCTCAGATGCTTGTTGGGGCAAAGCAGCGGCTGTGAAGCGGCGCGTGTTTCCATTTGAAAAGCTCAGGCCTTCACACCAGCTGTGCTGTTTTTGCATTTCAGGTACTCGACCTGATATGGGCCAATGCAAAAGTCCCAACCAGGCCAAAATCCGAATAATCTTGTCAAACAAGCTGCGCGTGTCGATAAGAAAGTTGGAAAGAGCAGAGGCCTCAGTCAAAGAACAGGACGGCAAACTTTTAATCAGGAAATAAAACAATAAAAGAAATACAGACAAAGAGTAATACATAAAAGGCGAGTAAATATGAAGAACAATCATGTCTGTGCTGTTGAAACTCCGGTCCAAAGGTTTCTGGCAGCTTCTTTTGCTTGGTCATCTGTTGCTTGAAAAGTGTTATCTCGACAAGCTAACGGGTTATAAAGCTTGCGTTTGTGTGGTGTGTGTGTGTGTGTGTGTGTGTGTGTGCGTGTGAGTGTGTGTTGACTGACAGCTTGTGTGCGTCAACAACAGAGAGAGAATTCCCCTCCTGGAGCAAAGCAAACTGGCACTGAGCCACGAAAACAGCCGGGTTTACTCCGATCGACTGGGAGCTGTGAGAAAGCTGATAGTGCATTTGCTTTAATTCTGAACAGGTTCAATCTTAAAGTGTAAGGTTTGAAAACAAAGGCCGGAGAACACATTTGCACACAATACCTATTTTAAATCACATGCTTAATATGAATACTGCACACACTGACTGTAATAAGACTAAAAATGATAAGAGAATTGCTTTGTCTCCAAAATGTAACATTGGCAATGTGTGTATGCAAAGGCACAATTAATTTTTATATTTAGATCATTTATTCAGTCATTGAAAACATACTTTGAAGCTAAGCTGTGTTATTTCTGCACGTTTTAATGTTGTGGATGATGGAAGCATGCATCAGTATGTAATAAGTGTTAGTTTAAACTTAGTGCAATGTAATTCACTGGCTAAAATGTTTATTTGGTGTTTATTACCAAGAATAATGGAGAAATGGGGAGAGAGACAGAGCCTAAGACTGGAGAGACAGAGACACACAAAGCGCACCATCATGCAAAAACACACCAAGTGAACGGAAAGCGTGGCGTTGACTTACATCAGCTTCCACGCGGTTCCCTGCTCGTCCGTGTCACCGCTGCATGATCCAGCTGCTCGGCGAAGACGCGAACGGGCGATCGAAAGCAAAACAGAGCAACAAAGAAGCCGGACCCGCAGCTGACTCTCCCGCGAACACCGCCGAGGTGCTCTGCAACGCAACCGAGCCCGCAAAGTGAAGATAAAGAGGGGAGGGAGGGGGGAGGTGGAGATGTCCCGAAGTGTTCCCACAAAGGCGTCGACAGTGTCTTCACAGCAACTCGGTCCCTTTATTGTAATGTGCTCCTTATAATGCAACGTCTACACTCCAGCATCGTTACAAGCATGATGCAGATACCTTAAGCTAACCTGAGGATTTGAGATATCCACAGTGACTCCATCGAATAACTACATTGTTGTGGCATTCAGGCGCACTGGACCCTGATTTCACTAGTAGTAAGTAAATGTTGGATATGTAGCCTACAGCTGCAGTTTGGGGGGGGGGGGGGGGAAGGGAAACAACGATATTTTTCCTAATAAGAAATTTATTTTTAATGACAAACATGCAGTTTCTTATTTTAAAAGCCTAAATCACGTGGATGGCAGCAGTGACCCAACTCGTCCTCGAATAAACTGAATTACAGAAATCTGCAGCGCATATCCAGTTTAATGACTGAATGTTTGAAGAGCCACACATACTCGAGAGTTTCAGTGAGTTATCTTGGGTGTGGTTTTGACGATATTCAAGATAACACTTAAACCTTGCAGACATTTTGAAAAACCAGTTTCTACTGGTATGAATATTATTGTTAATATCTATAATTCAAATACAACAGCAAGACAATTCAACATTTAATCCAACCGCACTCCTGTCCTGTCCTGTCCTGTCCTGTCCGATGAAGCTGGCTACAGAGCTGAGGCTGAGATTAAACTGGTATTATCCAGATAACAATACTGTAGTGCTGCTGTAGAATCACTGTACATTGTGCATTCCAGCCAATTTTAACACATCACCCATTCATCTCACGGCCGGTGCCTTTGTGATTATTCTAGCTCAGATATTTTGCTGACTGATCTTATGACCGTTCACGGGCTTCTGTGTTGTCATAACAAACATTTACTCAAGCACAACACTTTGGTGGAATGCAGCGGTACCTGTAGTTTGGGTACAAATAAAAAGTGAATACTTATATTGTAATTCATTCTTCTCTACATTTATTTAACTGCTATACAACGTACACTACTCACAATAAGTTAGGGATATTGTGAGAGACTCAGTGGATGTCATACATACGGTGTTTGTTTCACTTCAGAGATTTTTGGGATAGGGAGGCAGTTGTATTGGGGTGACAGACACAGAACTACTGGCAGAGTTCGTGACAGACCCAGGAGTGGAGCCCCACGAGTGACAGACCGCAACGATGACCAGTACCTAAGGACCTATGCACTCAGACATCGTTATGCAACGGCCACACAGCTGCAGGCCCGTTTACGAGATGTGAGGGGTACTAGGGTTTCCAGACAAACCGTTCGCAACCGACTCCACCGCTTTGGCTTGAATGCCAGACGACCGTTGCAGGTGACTCCACTGACACCAAGACACCGCCGTGAACGTTTGCAGTGGGCACAAGACCATGTGACCTGGACAATGCAGCAGTGGTCTACCGTCCTGTTCACTGATGAGTGTCGGGTCACCTTGCACAGAAATGATGGTCGTCAGCGTTGCTGGAGAAGGCGAGGTGAGCGATACGCCGAGGTCAACATGGTCCCCAGGGTTCGCTTTGGTGGAGGAGGTGCAACAGTCTGGGCAGGCATCACCAGTCAGCGCAAAACAGGTTTGGTTATTGTAGATGGCTCAGTCACTGCACGTTCTTACCTCAGAGACATCATAGAACCCATCATCATCCCCCAATTCCACCAGCACACCCCCAACTTTCTGTTCATGGATGATAACGCTCCACCACATCGTGCCAGAATTGTCACAGCTCGACTTCAGGAAGTCGGAGTGCCTCATATGGTATGGCCAGCAATGTCCCCTGACCTGAACCCCATAGAGCACGTCTGGGACCAGCTGAAGCAGAGACTGGATGATCGTACCCCAACCGCACGTGACCTGGCAGAACTGCGTGTAGCACTTGTGGAAGAGTGGAACGCATTGCCTATTAAACTAATGAAAATGGTGTTTCTTCTCATTCATTCTTAGTAATATCAAAGGGAACTTATTTCATTAAAATTCAGACCAAATAGGAAAAGCACTCATGTAAATAACAATATCCCTAACTTATTGTGAGTAGTGTAATTACCCTCATGACCGCTGTACCATGACTCTAGTTTGATATTCTCTTGAGCTTATTGTTGAGGAAAGTCTCAAAAGTTGCTTGATTGATATCCGTTCCTATTGCCATGGATACTTGGGATATGTTTCAGCCCATCCCCTGAAGTACTAAATACACTTTAAACACCTTGTTGACTTATTTAAATGGACGATAACATCTCGCTGCCTCGCTGTCACGTCTTATTTTCATCCTTCTTCTGCAGGATGTCAAACTCAACAAATCTGATCTGTGTCAAATGATGTTTTTTTTGTAGATTATCCTCCTTTATTAGTCATTTTCATGCTTTCTGTTTTTATTTCTGCCTTCTAGTGTCATATGTGAGTAAAGAAACATCCAGAACACATGTATCATCCAGTTTTAGTTTAATTCCTTTTTAGAAAAAAAAAAAAAAGAATCTCTTCACTTCAGTACATACGCATTGCACAAGGCAGGAGGCCGTTTTGTTTTTCTCATTTTAATTGTCTTTTTTTTCTTTTTAACCCTTTCTGTTTTCAAACCAGAGTTAAAAGCAGCAGCAGAACTGTCGCCAAACAACCAGCACTGGGCTTCCCCAAACCTTCACACCCAGATCCAGATCACAAAAGGAGCTGACGTGAACAACCCGGCACTGAAATCTAGCAGACAGAAAACAGGCACCTGGACTGCGGCTAACGAGAGCGTCGATGTGAATTAAACGCTTGAAAGTGGCGAGGAAAGGTCTAATTCATCGCACCACATTTCCCCTTCAGTTCTCCATCACCATCCGGAGTATGAATGACTTCTTTCACAAAGTTATTGTTTTTAATCAAAGTAAAACAAACCTGAATTAAATTGAGATTAATGTAAAAGAAGCCAGCTGGTGGATTTAACACATATAGGCTCATAATGAATGCCGGACATTTAAGACAATCACAAATTAACTTGTACAAATGTGTCTAGACCTAATGAGGAAATCTCACCACTTATGTACCACAAAGAGGTTGAAACAGACTCGTAAAAGGTTTTACGAATACTGTTTATCGCAGCTCTGGTGAAGCTGTTGGCAGAGATGATACAGGCTGCAGAGGAAAGTGGTTTGTCTCAACGTGTCTTCTGTCTGCGCTGGGATTGTAAATGCCAGGTCGTGTTTGGGTAACCTGACCCTGAACAGTTGAAACAACTTTATCAACAGACAGATTGCTGGTGTAGAATAGATCATATTAATATTATTTACAAAATCTCTGTACAGTCAAATACACAAGGGTGAAAAGGTCTGTCCTGCCGGTCAAGCACTCCAGAAGACAGTTGAAAGGCCGGCTCACGCAACAGGATGTCTGACCAGATTAAGAGCGTCTGAGGAAGTCCTCAAAAGTTTGAGCAGAGTGGGGTGAAAAACATGAGTGGAGCCAAAGGTCAAGGAGGGTTGACTGCAACAAGGTGTTTACAGTTTGAAATCTGTCCTGAACTAACACTGCCAAAGATCATCACAAAGCTTTTTTTAGCCTTTTCTGCCAGGTCACTCATCGAAGAAGATAAAACAATGGGCTGCAATGACAGACCCATTATAAATAACTAACTACAGTACCACAGAGGATGAAATAAACGTGCTTGATGAGCTCATTTTGGTGCCTAATTTGGCCTAAAACATCCCATTGCGAGCAGCCTTGAATAGTGTTAACATGTAAATCAGCAGGACAAACTTCAAGAGGAGAAACTCTCTCCGTCAAGATTCAAACAGGATCCGTAAGAGGTGAAAACTAACAGGGTTGCATATTTTCTTAAAAAAAAACAAAAAAAACCAAAACATTTACAAACAAATCAAATCAACTCTGGTAGCTTTAGAGAAGAGGTGAGTGGGACACGAGAGATTCACGGATGAGTTACTGCATAGCCTGTTGGTTTGATTTCGCTAAGGATGACAAAACATTTGCCGTTCGGTGGGCGCTTCAAGCCAAAGCTCCTTACAGTACCGAGAGAAACACGCTGATCTGAGTAGAGGTGGTCCCAGTGGGAAATCAACCCCAGACGCAGTGTTAGTGAGGTTCAACGCCCAAACTCTAAAATCACAACTCAGACTGTTACCAAAGCAGACAGACACCCGTGTTGGTGACTCGTGAGCGGGGAAATCGCTGCTTAAAAAGCTCATTTGACTTTAAAAAATGACTGAACTCTTGCTCCACGCTGTCTCCGTGCTGTAGCGACAGAAAACATGTTCAACGCTTTATTTAAAAAAAGAAAAATAAACGTGTGATACTGCTTGTCGTCGCTGGAAACACAAACACCGCACGTGTCAAGAGTTTCATTTTCAGCGATGCAGCGGCGCATTAGTTAAAAACACTACGAGCACTTTAACTCGTGATCTTTCCGCGACAGTTTTAGATGTCGCAGTTACACCATCACCGAAAATTTAAAATGAACAACTTTAAAAACACGTCATCTATATCATGCAGAGACTGTTCCATTATAATGTTCCCGCTTGCGCCGCGTTTATCTGTTTCTAACAACGCGCTGACTGTAAAACTGGCTCCCGTACATTAATGCTCCCTTCACTTGAGCCTTCAGCTGGTTTGAGACAACAGGTTCTGCAAGGTTCTTAAAAAAAAAGGTACAACTCGCAATTACGCTCGTCAGTGCTAAATGCTGCAGGTCGCAACATGTTTGAAAAGGCTTCTTCAGCCTTTTTTGCGGGATCTACGTTTGAAGAATCACACTGGTTCTTTTGTGCCAACTAAAGACAAACAGGAAAAAGGGGATTTTCAAATCACGAGGGAAAAACACTTACATTGCCACTTGCTACTGGCCACAAAAAGGAAAAAAACAAAACAAAACAGGATAACAATGATAAAAAGACTTAACATTTTAAAAATGTTCCCAAACCAAACTGTTGCCCTAACATATAATGACAGTAAAGGCTGGGAAATTACTAAAGTCCAGTTAATTTTGAATTATCTGTCTGAATTACGATGTGGCTTTCCAAGTTTCGAAGCCATTAAAGTGGTTGTGGGGGTTAATGTTGTGCTACAACACAGTTAGGACTAGCAGGTGAAAACTGTGAATGCTGAACAGTTTGTTTACTGCACTGAATCTGTTACAGTACAATGACAAAAAAAACAAAAAAAGAGAGTGAAACCCGAACATAAAGATGCATCTGCACGCACAGTGTTACAGCGACACAAAGGTGAGAAACTGAAATTCAATCGCACGTGAACATGAAGGGCACAAACAAGGCGGCAACCAGGCTAACACACTGTGAAGGCAACTGATCGGGGTCGTTTGCAGTTTACAGGACGGGGTGGCACACGGTGACCAACAGCAGCCTGATTTTAAAGCTGAGCGGCACCGTACGGGTCGAGGCCACTGTTATTGTCCAAACACGAGTTGGAGCAAGGCAAATAAAACAAAACAAAACAAAACAAAAAAATAACAGAAACACCCGAAAAAGGGTATCTGCAGTGTCGTCACACCCGAAAACAAGCGGGATCGAACACATTGATCGGTCGGTGTTTTCAGAGGAAACGGTTGCAAAACTCCAAAACACTCGCACAGCATTTCAACACAGTTTTCGTTTAACACTTGCATAAGTGCCGACACTTGGGTTATGGAAGCCTATAGGCTGTTACGCTCCATGCATCCACAGTTAGAAATACTCATTTCTAATTCTGAGTTTGCACGAACCAATACAGGATCCGCTCTGTGAAGAGGGATCATTCGGTTACAGAATGACTTGTGTGCTGTTTATTTAAAAGGACCCTCATCTATTTTGACTCTGTTCAATCCATAATATCTGGTGGTGCAGGCTGAATTTCACAACAGCAACTGGGATTGCAAATGCCACAGCAACTGTTAGTGTATTGTGAGTTGCTGTGGATAAAACCAGCTTATAATTACGACTTCCTGACAACAACGTGGCGTTTTTACAAAATCACAACAGAAAAAAGGAACCGCATAGCAGCAAACGGTTAACTCGTCTGGGTCAAAGGGTAGTCCATGGGCACGTTAAGTAGATAACATTAGCTGATAAGGATTTGACCCTTTTTATACTGAGTGTGAATATTTTAAAAATTCAAGGTCCTGGTTGAGAAACTCCCCAGTGCTGAACTAATACTTGTAAATCAGGCTCAGAAACACGGACAACAAACCTAACCTGAAAGTGTTCATAGTGATGGTATGGAGGTATTTGACAGCATAAAGTACAGATTACAAAAACTAAGAGGTGGAGGTGAGTTACATTAAGAGTTATTCCACGTAGGGAAAGCGCACAGTCCCTGTGATGGAGAGTAAAGGCATGTAGACAGTGGTAGTAAATCTAAAATGCAGTGGAAATTACTGTGGATCACACAGGATTCCTGTGAAAAGTGGCACAAAGACTATGACTGCAGGCAGCTCTGGCGAGTGAGAGGGTTTTACTGCTGGGAGAAGAGACAAAGGCATGCAGACTGCACATCTGAGAGATGATGAATTAGGCTGTTTCTGCTCGTGCCTAAAGCGGGGGGGGGGGGGGGGGCAACAACTATGACATATCTTTGTGAAGGTGTAGGGTGACAAATCGCCAAATGCCATGCATAACAACTGCACTATTAGACAATTTAAACAGGCTAATCTGCAGAAGTGATTCTGCTGCGGGCAAATTAGCTTTAGTGTATTTCACGCGAGGTGCTAAAAGCAGGTTGGTCCTTCTTTTTCGTGCCAGGATTCACATGGAGCTAATCTGATCTCAAAATCAAAATGCAACATCTAAACAAGGCAGCGGGGTAGCAAAGGAGCAAGAGGGTGAAGAAACAGGTCTCTACCCAAACAGGGAAGGGCAAGAGAAAAGGAAAAGTGAGATGACTCCCTACAGATTTAAAACACCCTGCAGTATTTCACACCTGCCACTGAGCCAGACTGAACGGTAGTTGTAGTTATGCTAGTCAATGAAAATGACCGATGCAAACACAGCTGTAGCACTATCTGTCGGAAGACAATGTCTTGGTCCCATCGTCTAACACTGAAGTCACTATACACGTGTGGCAATATGGTGTTGTTTATGTTGTTCTGCATGTAGGCAGACGGAGGAGAGACAAACAAAGAAAAGCAAAGGCCATGCTCAGTGGAGCAACAGAAAGAACTGAAGACTGTTTTTCTGCTTCCCATCTGAGTTGAAGGAGGCAAGTGGCGTACGAATCCCGACAGGATTTGGCTTCAGTGCACTCCTCAGAAGACTGGAGCATGGTGGGCAACTTTTTGTGCAACAAACAGGCAACGAAACGCCCCCAAAAAAGCTTAGCTACTGCCACAAATGCCGCGCAGCCGCAGTTTGGAGCTGAACTGACCACTGCCGAGAGGCTCGGGCCGCGGCCGTCAGTCTGCGCTGTGACAGCTTCGGGCAGGAGGCGGGGCTGCTCGAATGATGTTTCTGTGGCGGCAAGAAGCCTCTGGTGACGAGTAACTTCCTGCAGACTGCACAGACTCCCGATCACAGGTAGTTGTTGCACAAACAGTTGCCTGGGGATCCACAGCCTCCAGGATGTAATGCTACAGTAGCTATTCACACAAACACACACACAGTAACAAAAAAAAAAAAAAAAAACCCCACAAAAAAAAAAAAAAATACTCTGCGCCTCTGTGCTTCCCGACACAGATCTGATTACAGGAATCAACAGAGGTGATTACAGGAAACCATAAATTAAAGATTACAATATTAAAACCTCTATGATAGGGGGGCTCTGTTTGGGAAATTTAGGAGATGAATGTTAGAGGTTAACATTATTTACAAGAGTTAAATTATTAAAATGGCTTTTCTCAGTTTCTGTGCCTCTCTCATAGTGTTCCTTTAGCGGCCTCTGGGGACGAGACCTTTCAGCAGCGTCACAGGTCGATGACGTCACAGCATCGAGAGTTGATGACATCACAGCGTGCAGGGGTGTATGACATCGTCTTGCCGAGGGGCCGATGATGTCGCGACCTAATGTTTCCGTCACGGGTCCTCGGGTGTCTTGAGCAGCTCCATCAGCGCCCCGACGGCCCCAAAATACCCCTAATGCAAACACAAACACACTGCACTGTATACACTGTTGTATGTGGTCTAACGTGCAGCCCAAACTGGATTCATAAAGCTGACAGCTCACCTCGTGCTCCAGGAAGAGGGCTCTCAGCTGTCCTTTAGACCAGAAGTCCATGGCGTAGGCTAGCAGTTTTGTGGACACCGTGTTGATACGAAGGAAGTTCCCGACAAACACCACCCGCTCGATTTTCTGGTGTGAAGAGAGGCGTCAAAAAAATAATCCGAATGAAAAAAGAGAAATCAAACACCTGCGTGCTATGTCGAACGTGCCATCGACAACCACATGAAAACTGGCTCACGTGCAGCCGAGGTCCTTGTTGTGTCGTGTCATTCCCTTTTCTCTCTACCTTATTTTCATGAAGTCTCACTGCTATTAACTCCAATAATGACAAACTATTCCCCTAAAATAATAATAATAATAATAATAATAATGATAATAATGATAATAAAAACAACTCCTTGAATTTACATTTGTACATAAATGCAACATCTCTTCCAAACCACACGGTGGCGCTGGAGAGCTGGTTAACTGGTTACGAGTCAGTCTTTTGCCACACTACTCACTTTTTTTTACATTGCTTTATCCAAAGTGACATAAAATAACTGCAGGCAATCATGTGGATATAACCAAAAAAAAAGAAGAATGACGGGAATACATCAGCTTCATCAAACAATCTGAATTGCTTCAAATGCGACACTTAGAAACAGAAAGAGACGGAAACAAACCAATGGCGATTACATCTGGTATTAAACTGAAAAGGCTTTCGAAAGTAAAATGAATCCAGAGTAAAACACAGTGTTTCATGGAAATATATCACTTGTTTAAAATATCTGAAGGTGTCCACAGTTGGTGGTGAATTTAGGGAATTGTGATCATAAACACAGTCAGGGAGGTGATGGTAACAAAGGTTATCTTCATGCTGTAAACTGTATTATGCAATTTAATCATCCTGACTGTGCACTAAGAACAAGGTGAGCGTGTACTTGTGTGTTTGCAAGTGTGTTAAAGCTTGGCTGGTCCTGTATCCTAATATACCAGTATAATACAGGCCTTATTTCTATCCAATTATCAGGTGACCCCCACCCACCTGTCCACAGACAGGAGGAAAACACTGGGAGGAAACACTCATTCCTCATGTGTATGTTTACTTTGCAGTTCTCTGATACGTTTAGATGCAGGGTGTGAGTGGAGGGGTACTGACGTGTTGGTGGACGTAGAGGGGTACTGGTTGGTTTCACCGTGCAGCCTCGCCACTAGATGAAACTACATCCCACACACCGCTAATTATTTGTTTAAAAAGTATCTTTACCAAACCAACCCTGTTCATTAATTCAGCGCAAACTATCTTTGAGTCTATACAGTTTGCGGACATGTACGCGTCCTCGCTGCAGCTCTGTGTGCAGTGATAGCCCTGTACAATGCTGCTTGATCGCCATGCCACAAGGCAACACTGTAAAGAAGCTCACGGCACACAGAAAGACTCCAGGCTGATCCCTCCCTACCAAAGCAGTGTGTGTTACTGTGTAAGTGTGTCTGTGTGTGTGTGTGTGTGTGTGTGTGTGTGTATACATACCTCGTTGACAGCACACATCCGTGCTATGGATCCTATGTTGTTTGTGATGGTGACCAGTGTGGCTCTGGCCAGGTCTTCCTTACTGATGCTGTCTCGCTTCTCTTTGCTCATCATGTGACCAAAACTGTGCGCACAGGTGAGAAACAGCTTGTAAATAAAATCATTTCACGCGTAAACATAAACACGCACACGCACTCTCTTCCATGAGCTCTTAAATGGAAAAGAGGAAACCAAACGAAATGTCACAACAACCTTCAGAACAACAGTAAACAAGAGTTGTTTGTCAGTGTGTGTATGTGTTTCAACAAATGACACCATGACAAGAAACAGTGATTATAATCTGTTTTTCACTTCATGCTTTACGGGTCAACCTTTGAACACATGGCTGCAGGTTTACTGTATACATGCTAAACCAAGATTAGCAAGTAAAACTGCGTGTGCGTGTGTGTGTGTACCATATGCTTACTATTACCAGTTAACTATTGTTTCACGCACTATCTGCTGGCATGTGTGCACTCATACAGAGCATGTGACTGACTGTCCACACACACACACACACACACATCAAAACCCTGTTAAGTCATTCTGGATAAATCACGCTCACACCTTCTATGTGGTGGGAGTAATTTGCGCATGAATGTGATTTCCCAGTGGAGATTTCAGCAAGTTCAAAAGCTGATTTCATCCACTTCGTGAAAACAGTTTAATAGCTTCCACCCAGTCTCTTCAGTAGCTGTATATTTTGATACTAAATCTTTACTTTAAGGCTGTAAACAAATCACCATTTTCTAAGTGGAGTCTCCAGTAAAGGCTGGGCAGTTTTCTTCAATACACCTCGCCCATAATTACAAGGAATGCATTATTCACAGTTAGAGTACAGCACGCCCCTCTCAATTCCATAACAAGTCTTGTAACACACATGTGAATGATGACATGATGAATGATGATTCCTGTGACATTTTAGTCTAGCTGTCTAGTCAGACAGTACAGTTGAGCAATAACATCCTGAGTGTCTCTCCTGACTGGCTGCTGTCAGCTGAAGTCCCAAACACACTGGATACAGGAAGTGTAGCTTGGGTCAGAAGCAGCTTTGCTGACTTCATCACAACAAGGCACGAGAGCAGGGTACAGAAACAAGTCGTTCTGTGCTGCTTCGTCACTCTTCCCCATGTACATTACAGTTACTGTTACAAGAGCAGGCTTGTAAAACTTTACAGCCAGCCGAGCCAATATCCTGCATTCCTCCGCATACAAAGACACAGTTAAAAGAAATGCAATTGTTCGCCTGGCATGATGCGGCTCAACTGGTTCCAGTTCTGATTTGGGGGCAACAAATTCACAACAATTCGAACTAGAATTATAGCCTGTGGTTATCATCCATATCTGCCCAGGCCTATTTCCTCATTTTTATTATTAGACGTATTATTGTGAAATCCAGTATTTTCACCGAGGGGATTCCCTCAACATCTTCTCAAGATATTGTGTTCACAATAAAGTTGTGATTCAAGCAGGTGCACAACCTTTTAGCATTCAGAGGATTCAGTGTCTTGCTGAGGTGAACCGTTGCAACATTGTGGACCTTCAGGTGGCAAAGCCCTCGTCAGACTCACCTGGACGCCACAGCGGAGCCCTGCAGGCCGAAGCGCTCGTAGTCTCCTCCGTAGATATCTTTCACCAGTTTGTCCACATTGGTAGAGTCGCCCTTGCTGGCCATTTCCAATGCCTCCTCAAACGTCTCACAGCCTGTCAGCAGGCAACAAAGGCCCAGGAATGTACCACCTCCCAAACTGAAAGAAGAAAAATCAGGAGACAGAGTGTCAGGGAGACAATAACAGAGGGAAACACGTAAAAGAGGACAGAGAGGATGTTATGACAGAAGACTGGAGAAGAAATGAAGGAGTCGACGCCGTATGGAGGTAATGACGAAAGATTACTTCTGTCCTCAGCTCTAAAATCTTTTCCTTGAACCACAGTCTTTTATACCAACATCCACTGATCTCTCACCTTTGAACAAACTTTAATTTGTTTGTCATGAGATGTAAAAGCAGCCAGCAGCAAAGATGTGTTGGTTTCAACTGTAAAATGTTGTAAAGGGGAGAAGTAAAAGGGAGAAGAAATAATATGGAACTGAACAAATGAATATGGGACAATGTGTCTGAAGTGATACAAATGAGTTATATTAATAATGAACAAAGTGACATTACAAGTTTAGCCTGTGCTCCCGATGAGGGAGCAAAGTTATGGAGAGGTTGGAGCAAAATGATTATGTAAATGTAAAGATAGCACAAGATAAAGAGGGGGAATAAAAAGTAAGAAAGGCAAAAAAGTAAAGAATAAAGACACACACACACACACACACACACACACACACACACACACACTTCACACCTGACAAACCCTTCCCCAAGCTGACCTCAACACTTGCACCCACCACCATCTAAGTTTGGTTTGATCGTGCCTTTTCCTCTTCCTGGAGCAGTCTGACTTACACCCACAACACATACACACGCGCGCGCGCACACACACACACACACACACACACACCACAACAACACACACACACCAAATGGCTGACTGAATTGTGGCTGGTTCAGTTGAACTCAGCTGAACTGAGCAGCTTGTTTGACTAAAATCTAAAATATAATACACAACAACTCTGAGAGGGAAATTCTTTTCCTTTCAGGTTTTTTGCAATAGTTCAATATCTAATCGCGATCTAATCCTACTGTTACGTAAGTCCTAAGGTACACAGAGTGAACGAAGATAAAGAACGGCTGGAATTTAAATGACAGACTCCGGCGTATCGGGCGGATCTACTGAAGCTATAAAAAGTATTCAGCCACCATCACCTTTTGCACATATTCATTCACGCAAAACAACGTCAGGTTAAAACCTCACTGTCTTATTAACAGTTTAGTGTTTGCATTGTTTTTAAGGTTTGAACTCTCAAACTGACAACACTGTGCAAAATGTATCCGTGACAAGGTTCCCCTTACATTTCCCAACGCTAAAAGATTTGTACATATGATGCTTTAGCTGCGTTTGCCACAAAGTAATGATGTGTTAAAAGGATCCTGACATATCCTAGTTACAGTTTAGGTGTGTGTGTGTCTGTCACCAAACACACACACACACCTAAAAATTCAAAGTGTCAAAACCAGCCAGCAGTCATTCATTTGCAATGACATCTTGACAGCAGCATGTAGCGCTATATATCAGTGCCAAAAGAAACGAGTTTAAGTTGAGCAGAGAGGAACTTTATGCAAATTAGCGACAACGCCTATGAAACAGCTGCCTACTGCAGGGTGAGATCTGATTTTTCCCACAGCGACTCTAGCTCCAAACTGACAATGGAAGAGAAATTGATAATTGCGGTCTCCTGTTTCCTGTTTTGCTGTACCATTCTTTATTGTTTTATGTGAGATAAACAAAAAACATGACACATGGCTGAAGTGTCGCTGCGGCTCATGAACTATTGGTGGGAGTGCTCAGTCAGACGTTTGGTCCCTACTGTGTATTGTTTCTGGTTCTCTTGCACCACCAACGATAACGCTTAACTTATTAGCTTTTTCCATAAAAAAGTATTTTTTCCACTCTCTGGTTACATTTTTGATTATAAAACCTGTTTTCTATCCTCCTCACCTGGTCCCAGTCACCCGTTTGTAGTTGTTCTCTGAATACACAGCCAGTATAGAGACCCCAGAGCCGATATTGACAAGCAGCATGGGGAATGGGTTGTCCAAGGTGCAGGGTTTCTTCACACAGCTCTGGGTGTCTGATGGGTTCTGGAAGTAGTAGCACTCTGGGTGTCCATTGAAGCCCACCCGGTCAACATACAGCAGCCCATGGATCAGACAGTCCAGCTCGTCAAGCTTCAGCAGCTCCAAGTCAGCCATCTGCAGCACAAGTGAGAGGACTGTATTTCAGCAGCTAAACACTATCAGAGGGGTTTTAACTGTTCAAGATGATTCAAGTTTAAATATTATCACATTCATGGGCAGCATCAATTCGTCCGTTTTATGAGGTTAACATGACTTTCAAAGCACTTAAAGACCTGGGTATGCACACCATCCTCAGTGAGGTTCATGCTGCAGTGTCCGGGGAGAGTTCATTGATCCTACTGCACTGCAGAGAGGGTCAATGAACTCAGGTAAACAAGCGCTGAGATATCAGACGCACTGACATGAGGTCATGTTAAACAGTCACCAGAAATGGACGGATAGCATCAGCCAGCTGCAAAGACAACAATTGTTCAAATCACAGATTATGATATTATTATATTATAAACTGTAACTGTGGGAACTTTAATTCTGAATGCTGCACATATGACAGAGCTGTTACATGGCCTCGTCAGCATGATAAGTAACTGGGGCTGCAACTACATTAATAATTAATAATTAATGTGCTTTCTCTTTAAGTCAATTGAAAAGAGTGATAAAGGTATGCTGTTGATTCTACAGCTGTTGACCTCTTATCAGCTCTGTCAGTAATCTTGACATTATTAACTTAAATTTTCCCTGGCCATATACTCACCGTTCTGAAGTCATTCTCAAACTTGTAAGCGCCTCCTCCGGTGGCGCAGAGCGTTGTGTGCAGGCTGGAAAAGTTCTTGTCGTGGCCCATCTGGATAAAACGGGGCATGGCCTGTGTTGGGAAGCGAATGAAGTGCAGGTTCCCCGTCCTGCCGCACATGGTCAGGTTCCTCAGCTCCAGGTGGACGTCACGGACACCTGTTTTACCTGAGTGATGGACAGAGAACTTTTAATTGATTGATTTGAAAAAGTCTTTGTGTTGTGGTGTTGTTGTTCAGTTTTAGAACTTTAGGACGTGAACAAAACATCCACTCAAGCTTATGATGAGTTAGCATCATGAGCTTAGCAGCTAGCAAGTATAAAATATATCCTGGTATCCTCTTGTGCTCTTGATCTGACTATCCCAGCCTTTCATGCACGAGTTAAACAGATGCAAGTATGTGGGTGTGACCACATGCGTCTATGTGTGTAAGACGACATACCATAGGCCACGTTTGAGGTGAGGTAGCGGCGGATGGACTTGAGGTTTTCCACTTCCTCCTGTTCTTCCTCTGCAGTTATGTCAACGGGCTCAAAGTACACCAACTTGACCAAGGTCCCACCAATGTCCATCCCAAACCACGGGAATGCTACAGATCAAAAAAGAGAAAACTGTAATCATCCCCTTTATGTTTAAAGATGACTTTTCTGAGGCATTTCTGATTTACTGGATTAAACAGTGACAGGACAAAACTCTGGATTTGAACAATGCTCAACATCCTCACCATCTGTTTCACTTCATTCTTTCAGGGAGCACAAAGTCATTCACAGGCCAAAACTGATTAAACCCCAGAAACGTTAGAAATAACAGTTTCACAGTTCTTCACTTTGTTATAGTACAGCCAGAGACATAATTATACTAAAGCCAACAGTAATATAATGAAACAAACTAAATGTGACAACATCATTAAAGCACATCATTTTATTATTTCAGCAGCAACTTGTCATAAAACACTATTACCGAACGACGATACAGCACAGAGAGGGGTGTAGAGAGGAAACAGGTCAGGATAGTCAGTTTGGTAGAACATTGAGTTCAGCAAAGAAAAAAACACCACAGCACAATATGAGCACTGTTGCCAAGGAAACCCCCCCCCCCATCGTCTCCTTTTCTTTCTGTCTCTCTCTCACACACACAGACACTTCAGCCTCCTCCTATTTTCTCTTTCATTTGTCTCTGCGTCTCTCAGCCTCTATCGCAGCCTCATACACAGTCGTCTATCTGTCTTTCTTCTTCTCTCCACCTCAGACGCTAACTACATCACGCTCTCCCATTTGGTTTCTTCTCTTTCCTTCCTCTCACTGCTCTTCCTGTCTTTTGCTGGCGTCTTGTCTCTCGATCAATTTAATTCGATTCAAGTAAGATTTACTGGCACGGCTGGAAGAGGAGACTGATACAGCAAGACGTTTTTAATGCATCGCAAAGCGACAACCATCCAGTATTTAACTGAGAGGTACTTCTGCCGTTCTTAGTTGTTCAGTTCAATTCAGTCGGCTTTATTTGCATGATAGTTTGAGCTTAAACGGTTAGCTGGTAGATAGACAATCTATTGCAAACTGCTCTTACACTGCGGTTTGCTGCTTTTATCTGGTTTCATCACTGATGTCGTTGAATTGATATCTTTTAGTTCGTGACAGTAAGTCAGGCAACACAAGGACCTTGAAGATATCTTCTTAGCCTGGACATTGTGATGGGCATTTTTTAACTTTTAGTCATTAATCAAGAACATAATCAGCAGATTGATCAGTTTTGTAAAAAGAATCTTAGAAAAACAAAATAAATGTCTCCATTTTTATTTTTACATACTTGTAGAGAAACAGTACGATCGCTTTGACTTTAATTCTGAATTTGATGCTGCTTATGTGTCTACCAACAAATCAAAAAGGTTTCCGAACTGGACGGAGGGAACAACATCTTTGAAAATGAAACAAAATACCAGCAGTGATTGTATTTTACTTCTTTTCTCATTGTGTATATGTTGCTATTTTTAGCAGCCACCTGTATTGATCTTCGTCTTCTCTTTACATTGGCAGCTAAACAAATACCAAAGATCTGGTTTAACAGTATCAAATGTTTGAAGACTGTGTGCTCATTACTTGTAACAGTCCTGGTGCGACAATAAGGTTACTGAGGGTCAAATCAGAGAGGGCCTCCCAGCATTCAGCTGCTCTTTGAAACATTAACAGTTTGCTTTTGTTGCACAAAACAGAGGTGAACAGACAATCCGTTTATAATCCAAAACAATAAAAACCCTGTGAAGCTGTTTAAGAGCACTGTCAGACTTACCTAATTTGGTTGGTACTTTTGGACTTTTTAGTTTGGTCAGAACAAAAATTACAGGCCTGAAACCGTTTCTGGTCCAGATCGGTTCATCTCTAATGTGAAAACCTGAAAAATTCTGGTGAGCTATCAAGTGAAAAGGAAAAACAATGCAACAGAACTAAATAAGGTGCGTCCACACATGGGGAGAAAACGAGAAGTGTTTTATTGAAAACTTTATGGAAAAAAACTGTCACTGAACTGTCAAAATCACTGTCTACAAACCAATCAAACGCATGTTCTGGTAGGTGCTGCATATGTAGGTGATGATGACAGGTTGGACATACGTAATGTGTTGAATCTGAATTGTTACAGGAAGACAAAAAGCAGTGAGCCAAAAGACTGTAACATCTCAGTGCTTCAAATGTCAACAACCATAACTTCCTTTCCATGCTGGCTAACTTTAAAGTTATTGCCTGTCATAAATGAAGGCCATGCGGTTCAAGATTTTGGACTATCTGACTGGACTTTGGCTCACTGAATGATCAGATGTCTGGTAGATGTCTAACCAATTTAAATATCTACCTCTCCAACGGGGGAGAACCTTATGCTAACTCTACAGCGAAGCAACTGGAAAAATATCTGGTAAAAATTCATCAGTGTTGTGAAAAACTGCAGAAAAATAGTCTAAAATCAGCAATGACGATCAGGAGATGTGACTATTTCACAACAGACCGTTTAAGGGAACAATGTGATTCTTGACTTATTGAGACAAAGTCCACTTTGAATTATTTGAGTTTGGGTGTTCAGGTCATGAGTGAACCACATGCAAACATGTACTTTATGCATTTGTCAGTTTCACATGGTGGTAGAAATTGTAGCATATACTTGGCTGTCTCCGCTCTAACATGGTAACATTTATATAACATGTAATTAGGATAGGCACTGGTGCCATAAACTGTACTTGCACCAAGTTAAAGCTTCAAGTGCTGGACTGAACTTGACCCCTCAATTTAACATTTATTGTCAATTGTATCGCATGTGATATGACACTTTCTGTGGCGATTCAGAGCAGTGAATGCTCACATGGCACCAGTTTTGGAGTTTGCTATTCTTAAGGTTTGTTTAATTTACAAAACACCTGACAAGAAGATACAATCAGACACAAAATCCTACATTTTGGGGGGTTCAAATTGTGTGTATTATATGCTCACGTGTTCATGGCACTTTGAGCACTTGAGATCTATGGTACTCGGTAACTGAAGACAACTGTGTTGCTGATTCTGCTGCGTAGCTGCTCATGCTACTGCTGTAGCATCACCAGGTAACATGTAGAAGTGTGTGAAGGTCTCTGCACCTGCTTCAGTGGTTGATGCTTGGTTATTTTCAGCAGAAGTCACCCATCACCTCATTTGTTGTTGGTTGACTTTTAGTTACCGTCCCCTCTCACCTACTGACCTGCTCCAATGTCTGTAAACATGGACTGAGGAGTATAGATTTTGCAGTGCATGGTCAAATGGTAGCAAACAGCTTTTTGAAAACAGATGTTTCTGAAATAACAACAACCTGATGTTGTTGTGTGTGTTTTAGATTTCATATTTTCCACTTGTGACAGCATTAATCTCAGGTACATGACTCAAACCACCAACTGTAAAAATATGTGAAATAAGGAAAATGAAAAATGAAAAATGAATTTCTTGATGAGGTGAGTGACTTCATGCTTAAGCAACAACAAGTAATGCTTAACAACAAGCAACAAAGCTAGGGCACAACTGTGTAATATGATCTACCTCTCTGATATAATGAAAAGTCACTGCAAGCAAAAGCAACACTATTAGAGACCGGCCAAAGTACGTAACAGTGCTTGCTTTAATGAGTGACAGTCACATTTTCTTCCACAGCCTGGGCCAAAAACATACTCACAACCGGCACATGACATGATGAAAGTCATGAAAGTTTCACTTTGCACTACCACAGACGTGGCTTGTTGCCTAAAATAAACAAATATTATATTACTTACTAGAAAATAGTCTTTTGTTTTAATGTGACTGACCTCACATTAAACCCTTTATACATGTTTGTAACAAGGAAATGCATGTTTCTCTTCCTAGAAGTTAATGTTGTCAGAGTGGAAATTTCTGCCTTTATATTCACTGTAACTGTATTACACTGAAACCAACACTAGTAAGGAAGATGTGTCTTCAGTGGGCGTGAAAAATATATCATCATACCCTTAATCAATAACCAGTTGTTGACAAATGGAAATGTCAAAATTTTGTAAATCCCTGCTACAAATGTTTTGACACTGGTCTTATGTTTCTTCAACATTATTATTTATTTATTCATTGTTATATAGGCTTTTGCTAACTAGACATAGAAATGCTCCTCAGAAAGTAACCTGTCTGTGTGCGTGATGAGTAGTCTGTGCTGTCACAGGTTGTAGGCGATGGGAAAATTCAGATGTTGACATTAATGTCACATGGACCTAAGAATGGATTGGGTTTTAGAGTTGTTGCTAAAACATTGGGCTATTTTTACCCCTCTTTAAGGGAGTTGTGTGTTGCAACAGTCATTTTCATTATTGCTTAATCTGTTGAAAAGTCCCCAGAGCCCAAGTGACATCCTAATATTGCATCTTTGGTCCTTTGGTCTTCGGCCTTAAATGACAAAGAAATGCAACATCATACTCTTTGCAGCTTTAGACATAGGAAATAGTTGACAGAAAATGAAAAGGAACAAAGGTCCCTCTCTAGACCTAAACCAGGGATGTTGCAATTTCATGGTCAGTCACAAAACTCTAGGTCACCAGGACAGCCCCAGCTGGGAAGTTGGGCCAAAAAGCCCACGAGACAATATGCATCTGTATAAATATCAAAGGTCTAGAGACTGTAAAGCCAAGCTGTGATGCAGCGGGTGTAAATTCAACATGCAGACATATTATGTACATATATAACAGAAATATTAAAGTAGTCAATGCTTTGGCATTATTTTGGTTAGTTGTTGGTTTGACTGAAAGCAGACCGGCATTCATTATAAAATATACTAAAACATTTGTAGTGTTTTTACTTCATAATCAAGGACGTTCTGCAGGGACAAATGTGCTGAGCAAACATTAATTTACAGCCATAACATTTCCTGATAGCATCAATCACAGCTTGTGATTCGAGATAGCAAACAGTTCTCCTTTCTGAGGGGGGATCCCTTATGATTATTATTATATTAATATTGTGAAACACTTGAGCATAAAAATGTAAATAATACGTAGTATTTTTCTCTGTGGCATGTATCATGGCAATATTTTTTGTTTTGGGGCACAAAGAGTTTTTTCCGACAATAAAATTTGTGAAAAAAGTTATATAGGATTACAGTGGCCCTCTCTGCATGTGAAAGCTGTGTAGCTGATAGTTGGTACTCACTGTCGTTCACAGGTGTACTCTGAATCTAGTCTGTAAATTCTTTGGCTTTGTCATTAGTCTACTTGACATTTATTGACTGCATCCTTCCCATGTTCATTACCTTGGGTGGTGGAAAAACAACAAACACTGAGGACAAAACTGATACATGATGCCCGGGGACACATTACCCCTTCCCTGTAACCTGGCTGTCAGCGATGTCAAGAAACACGGCCGTGCTAACTGAAAAGACATAACGGGAATACAATGCACTGCCCTACATTCTTCCTTTCATTTATTCACTGGAGCCCGGTGGCTAAATTCGTGCATAGATCTTCTACAGAAAAACCCTGGAACTATGATGGAGCGGGTGCTTTAGCAATTAATGTCAACGTTTTCTCGACCAAGGCATTTAAATACTTCCCCATCCATCCACCCACACACAGCCATCAAGTGTTCCTGCCCAAAGACCATCAGTGAAGTTTTGCTGAATAACAGGTTTGTCAACCCACAAACATTTAAAATTAAGTATAATTTCCCCCTTTTCCTGTGTCCTATATTCCTCAGTCGCAATTTAAAAGGCACGCGCACACACACGCGCACACACACACAGTGTCCAGCCAAAGGTTAGTGTGACAAGGGGGGGTGACGAGAGATTTGTGTCCATGTAGGTGAAAGGTCTCTGGCCTGACACACCTCTATCTTGCACTCCCAATGTGGTGGTACTGTAGGCACATGTGTATGTGAGCTTGTGCACAGTCTGACATGAACTACAAAGTACGAATGACCTCATAAATGTATTTTTCCCTGACTCTTACGGTTCAGGTTTTTAACATGACCTCAGGGATTACTGGCAACAACACCTTTCTATTAATTTTCCTATTGCTTAACCTTTAATCTCAGGTTACACAGAGAGCTTAGTGTGTGTGTGTGTGTGTGTCTAAATTGCACAGGGCGCACAGAACAGGAACACTTGCATGGCACGTTTATGCGATAAGACAAGAAAATACAGCTGAACACTGTGTGTATACAGTGGATACAATAACATACACTCATTACTTTCAAAACATCACAGGAAGTTTTGTCCTCCATTGTCCTTATCACTATCATTCAGTGTTTCATTGTTACTGTCTGTCCACATCTCTGCACATGCTTTTTAACTAAGAATTATGATTCTGATTATAATGACAACTTTACTACAAGTACCACTCACAGTACTACATTATGAGTAGTCGCTCGCTCGTCTTATATCTATTTCTAATTTTTGAATGCCATAGGAATCAAACAGGTGCAGGTAACAGTTATTTTCAATGTCGATTAATCTGCTAATTATTTAATTAGACCACGACTGATACGTTTGTAAATGACACTGAATGGCTTTTTCTGTAAGATTTAAGGAAATAGTTAAAAACACACAAAACAACATAATATGTTTGCAGTTTCCTAAATCCCTGCTTTACCCAAAGATAAAGATGTTGATCCAAACAAACTTACATTTCCTAGACGTTTCAACTTCAAGTCATACACTGTGTGCAAACCCCACATCGACTACAAATACTACTGCAACTGTAACCATTAAAGCAGCATGGTTGCTATATACCCACTACCAGCACTGGCACAGCTATGACTACTGAGTTTATGTACAGTACAACAAACAAGGCTTTATCTAAAGGAGTCTACAACGCCAAAGAGCAGGCAGGTTGACATGACACTGACATATAGTGAAAGACAATTTCATACTTCTGATGCTGTCTGGTAAAAGGATATATCAGGTTGAAGTTGCAGACAGAACATGAGGTCAAAAGAAGTTTTTTAGAAAGGCTGAACATGTAGGGCATTGCACAGTTTCACATAGAACAAGAAGTTTCAGGTTTTTTTTTAATCCAACCTCGCCTACCCCTGCAGCCCAACACCCCACAAACTAGCATCAGCAGCCACCGCCTAGTCTCAATAGTAGTCGCTGTGAAACCTTTTCTGAGACACAAGTAAGTTTGTTTTTCCCTTCCAGTCAAAACACTGAGACACCCAAAATGGTTGTAGTCAAAATTTCTCTGAAACTGAGACCAAACGTTGCAGACTGTGCATCAATCTGACTATCTGGCACATTCAGGTTTGTTGAAAAGGCAAAAACAGCTGTTGGCCTTGCAAATACAACACATTAGTGCTGTTATTACAGCTGATAATACTGTGCATTTGCACAATGATTAAATCTGAAATTTACTCCTTCCAACCTTTCCTTTTTTTGTGAGCACCTCTAAATACTACATTGATAACAATTTAGCCTGCTGCTTAACTGCTGAGCTTTCTGTTTTTATTTTCAGGAGACCCCACACAGTCGGTGTGATGTGACACAGACACACAAGCAGCCAGCGGTCTGCAACACGCAGAAAAACCAGGCATACCATGAAGTTAGTGAAGAAAAAGAGAAAGTTTCCTGTACATTGTTCCACAACCATGCCCAATTTGATTACCCACCCATCCTATTCTACGTATTGCTGACCACACCCATACACCCAAAAGCCCATACAAAATGACTTATAGTGCCTGAGCCAAAATGCCCACAAACTAGTTTTGTTTAAACACAAAGAATTAAATAAATATAGTTATATATAATGATCCTATGCACTAGAGACGCTGTATGTAAAAATGTGAAGCACTGTATAGTATGAGAGAGCCCATGGATTCATGTAAATTTCTGTGGACCAGGAAAATCCTGCTACAATACCAACCACACTGATAAGCAAGACGGACTCTGCATTCATCTTAACATTGCACTGAACATAAAGGTAAACATTGATGGATTAAACACCAGCGGCAATCCTGGTCTCATTGATGTTCTCTGGACAGCTTCCCGATAGCTAGGCACGTTATTAAGAGTTGACCATAAAAGTATAGCCCAGGGTATTTTCTGTCTGATTAACATATTGGTGGTGTTGAATGGAAAGTTATACAGGTTAAAAACACACACACACACAAGTAATGAAGATAGAGAATGATCTTGTTGGTTAAAATAGAGGCAATTCTCTTACAGCAGACAATCAATAATAATTGCTGCCAAGTTGCTTCTGGTGTAAACAAGGGCTACTACTACGGCAGTGTTACCAAAAAGGAACCCTGATCCGACGCCACCTCAAACACAGAGTAGAAAAGAATCTGAGGACAAAAGTGAAAAATCACATCCCGAGGGGAATACATTCCAGGGTCGGCCCTCGGTAGGGAAAAGCTTAGAGAGTTATCCGGGTTTATCAGAACGACTGGCCTCCATCCAACAATAACTCAGTCATAAAGCAGAGGAGCTCTGACCGGACATTTCAAAGTTTACTGATGAGATGTCCCCTTAATTACGTAATGTGGGCCAATTCTAGTGCTGGCCCTCTCAGGCTACTTAGCATCATGGCAATGCACAGCACAAAACAGATGCATTATGAGGTGCATGGTTAGTGCAACATCACACTTCTCCAGCAATTTGTCCACCTGTAATTACACGACTGCATTATGACTACATTGTGTTATTTAGCTTTTCATCACACAAGTGTAACTTAGGAATGAAATAGCTCATCTCACTATGAGATACGCAATCCAGAGTACATAGTGCACATCTACAGTAGAGTGTCTAACCGGCTGTCGATGTGTCTTCACTCTCTAAAGACGTTCTTGTGCATTTTAGCACATGGTGATCCTGTTTTTTGTTGCTGTGTTGGATATTTAGTTTTCTTTTTTGTTTATTCAAAGAATAACCATTGATAGCAAAACTACTTAGTCAATGCTTAAGTTAATATTAGACTGCAAACTACAAATTTTTAAATTATTCTATGATATTCAACAGATTGCACAATTTTACAGGCTGAATTCTATGAGCTCCTGACTCAAGGGAATGGGAGCAGAAAAGGTTATGTCCTGTGCATCTCTGAAATGATATACAGCGTGACATTTCAAGAGAAAACTCACGTGCCTGTCTGTGAGGGATGGAAGTAATAAAAGTTATATGGTGAAAAGTTGGGAATTGAAAAGTACAGCAGTTAACAACAGAGCACATTGCAAATGGTTTAACTAATGCTTGTCACACTGTGTGACAAGAGTACTTTTGTATGAATATGATCTTATAGTTGTCAAAAGTATGTCTGATCTACACAAAATGGTATGGAGAAATTATATTGTCAAAATATATTGACTAGGCCTACTTCTGATTATTTGTGCAAAGTGTAAGTGCAGTTTAGAAAATTACCATAATTACCATTAAGTAGATACCAAAAGTGATGCCCACCATGGCACCCCCCTTCTTCCTCTGTCTCGCCCTTCTCTCTGTTTCTCCCTACGCTCGCTCTCTCTCTCTCTCTCTTTCTGTCCCTCCCTAACACAATTACCGATAGATATAAGGAATGCTGAAAAGATGACTTAGCAACAAGGCCCCTACACTTGCAGCTGGTCTCTCTGCAAACATTTCCAAGAATGAGAGCAAATTTAACCATTACAGCCACACTAAGCCACAACAAATCAGGAGGCTGCAGCCCTGAAAATGAGCTGTGAGGTGAAATGTCACTGAAATTCACTGCCATGCACATCCTAACAGCTGCCTGCAAAAGCATGATTTTGAACAGTATTTTTGGCTTGCGTCAGGTGTTTTCACTTATGTGTAAATAATAATATATGAGGATATTCAAATTAGGAAACTAAAGATTTGAGTGATTTCTTTTTTGCAAAAACATTAAGTGAGACTTCAAAGAGAAATAGAGATATTTAACTCATTTTATAAGTTTCATAGGCCTTAAGACACAAAACAACTCACACTTACCAGGTTTCTTTTCACTTATAAACTTCATAATGAGGCAAAATATCAGGTTCCAGGTGCAAATGAAAAATAAACAACAAAAATTTAAAAAACAGTATTAAACAAGCTTTTAAGAAGAAAACTACTAGGCCTCAGTCAGTCTTGGATAGCTTAGGAGACTAAACACACTGAAGAAAAGCGCACTTTTCTACATTCTGCCTTAAAACTCCAAAGTTTCCTGGATGATCTTTACTCACATCATCCGAAACACTCAGTAAATAAGGGGGCGGGTTCCCGGCACATTCACCCTGCCTTCTGAAGACAAGAGTCGGCTGTCGATTGGCTGAGGGAAGCCAAGCCCACTTATCAGGAGCTTTTTCACCACCGGGAAATTGACCAATCACAGCGCACCAAATGCAACCTGAGGGTTCATACAAACAAGAGGGGGTCTCCCTGACGACGACAGGCTGGAAGAATGAGCAGCTCTACCAGCGACACTAGCCAGCTAATCTAATCAAAAGGATGAGACTTGAAGTGACAGTGCTGGAATGTAAAACACACATTATCCACGAAACTCTAATATCAGTTAATAAAAAAAAGCAGTGAGCGGAGCAAGCACGCGGGTTGTCAGAGGTTGTTGCTGTCTAATTGCAACACGGCATGGTTGTGCAAACTCCGGCTAAACGGTATTAAACAGCCGGGTTTGCTTAAACACACACTACATAATGTTACCAACAAGACACTTGACACCATGTGCACAATTTAACGATAATGGCAAACAAATCTGGTTTCCCCCGATCTGGTTGACACTTACGAGGTCTGCTCCGTCTCACCGACTCCGTCCTCCTCCGTAGCCTGCACCTCTTGGCCGGGGACCCGTTGCACTCCGCATCGTCCCCGTGGTGCAGATGATGCATGTTGTCAAACGTGCTGCTGTTGGGTCCGGTGTTCGACCCGTATGCATTGCTACTGCAACAACTGCCGTTAGCAGCAACAGCGACGTGGCCGTGAAATCCCCTCTGGCTCTGTCCGTTGTTGACGTGAAAGGGTCCCGACGCTCCTTTCTTGTCCATCATTGACTTGGCTTTATCCATGGCAGCAGTTAGCCTAGCCTAGCCTAGCTTAGCTTAGCATCTGCCGCAACGGAAAATGTATTAGTTCGACCGCTAGCAAAGAGAAACCCGGCTACTAGCTTCGCTAGCTAATGTTAGCCCCGCTGCTTGCAAGCTCGTGAGTCAGTCGCGCGACCAGCTAACGTTAGACCTTATTCTTTCTCGTAATTTAACGTTTTTTACCGTAAAACATTTACCTCGATTTTGACATAAAATTTCAATTTAATGTTGTTTAAAATGGAAATACAGACAGTCGCTAAAATACAATGTTTCCTTTGAGGTCACTCGCGGTCATTTCCCCACATTGAGATTCTGGCAGGCGCAGCAGCAGCCGGTGTGTGTGTGTTGGTGGACGGCTACGTCACACCAGCTCTTCCCCGAGGCCCGAACCCGTTCACCTCCTCCGACCGGTTTTCTTTTCTCTGCAGTAATATTACTCTGTAATACTACACTTTAACACAACGAAACGCATGCAAGGGTTCGTCCTGTGTCGCCTGCAGTACAACAATGAGCCGCGATTGATCCCCGCTGGAATATTAAACAACGTCCAAAGAGACACAGTACCAGTCCGTGCAGCTGTGGGCGCTTTATTTATAATAGTCGCTGGTCGCTGTCATCCTCGTTCCCCGCAGTCCTCTGCACGCGTGATGATGCGGCCAGTCAATATATCAGTAACGCAAATGAACTGTAATAACACTGTAGTTGCGTGCAAAAGCAAAGCCAGCTACCGACACGTGGGTCTGTCAGGAACAGCTTCTGATAACAAGTTTATCATGCAGAACATTTTTGTATTGTTGTATCTATTTTTGTAGTCTGGGATGTGCAAAAAGATGTAAAAATAAAATAAAATAAAACGTAATGATATTACAAAAAAAGAGTCCCATACTTATTTATGTGTAGTCACGCTGAGGTGGAGATTTATTTTAAAAGAAACCCTAGATGTGATTTCTTAAATCAAAAAACGCATTAGATAGCGAGCGCAGTTAAGTCAAGATACAAAGGTCAAGCAACACCGTTGAGCAACACCAAGAGAAAACAATCAGGTAGAACCAGGAGGACCACAATGTTTGTTGCTTTCTTGGCAATTACTTTACAATATAAATCTCGATTTTCAAATGATGCACAGGCATCTGCTGGTATAGGTGCCGGTGATTAAAGACTAACGTTTATATCACTACAAATGAATCACACAGGGAAACTAATTACGTTTAAATACTTAATGTGGATATTGCAGTGTAGTTACGTAAAGTGATCATTTAAAAGCCAAACGTGACCATAAGGTGCTTAAATGGTCGTTACTAAGTACGAAAGCCTCAATTGCAGTTGGTAAGATAGTGAATATATACACTGAGGAATACCATGACCATTAAAAAGTATCACAAAGACTGAAAAAATGCACCATAATGATAAATATAACCTCCTCAACATTACAATTTAAAGTATCAAGGGGATCAATGCAGACATGACCTCAGTCACTCATATCATCATACAATATGGAAGATAAACGAATACCTTTATTTCCATAATGTCAGTTACTTTGGAGAAAGCCATAAATGTGAAGACTATGGATGAAGAACACTGTTTAGCGGTTTTAAAATGCTGCCATCTTTTGGTAATTAACCGTGTTGCACTAAGAGCCATTTTGGCTCTCTCAGTAATTAAAAGAAATGTGAAACATTTCTGCATAGACTGGCATCTGCGGCACAGTAAAAGTCTGTCTCCTGTCTGTGGATCAGGAGCATTACTTGACATTTTGAACCATAGGATTGTGGTCATAGTAATAATAAATTAACCTGGTAACCTAGACTTGGTAAGAATCAGGTCAACTTTGTATATAAATCCCTTTGATTGGATTGAGTTCAGTGATTAACCAGCCAATTAGTCTTACCCCACTGTGCTTTAAATGCACAAACACAAATAAATGTTGTTTAACAATATTTAGTCTTGGGAAATGATTTCATTTTATTGTTTAGAACTTTAGCGAGACCAGATTGTGATGCTTTGATAATTGTAATTCAGCTGCCTGATGCCATGACAAAAACTGATTTTTATTCAATACACAACAAGGAATATCTGAAACTGATTTTACACATCACAGTTAAAAGGACGAGCTAAACATTTTGGGAAAAATGCTTTTATTCATGCTCTCATCCTCAGAGTTAGATGATCTGTACCACTCTCATGTCCATTCATCAGAAGAGTAAAAAAGGGGAAACAGCCTGCTGCGCCAGGCTCAGAAGAAGTCACTGGGCCGGGCCAAGAAATAGTCTGCCGCATAATCCCCTGTAAAATCCACAATTTGTAAATTTTACACTTGGATTTTTGTGCAGATTAACCTAACGAGACATAATGGGTTTATTTGTGAGCTTCAGAGTCACTGGCAGGCAGATTTATTTACGCTGATAGGAGCTTGGGTAGCTGTTTTTATTGTTTATTCTAAACTGATCTATCTTTCTTCTGGTTCTAGCTTCATATTTAATGGACAAATAATGAGACAGGTATTGATCTTCTCATTTAACTCTCTGTGAGACAGCGAGTAGGCACTATTTCCCCAAACTATTCCTTTAACATTAACCACTTAGTGATAATAATTGATACCCGTAGAAAAAAAAATCCTCAAGATTAGTATATTACATTATTTCTACTCACAAAATGAGCCCTGTGTGTGCTACATTAGATCATTATTATATAACAGTCTCTGACTGTTTGGATCGTGTCTCCTTCTGCAGACTTCTGCATTCATTTCTGTTGACTTTTCAGAGTAAAGTCCATCTTGTTGCAAAGTCTGAGAGATTAGGTGTCAAGAGGAGAGGTGAGCAAACTCACCTCTCTCTTTTATCATTTACTGACTCTACCAAGGAAGTTCAGTCCCATCCCAACTGTACGCCTTGCCAGTCTTTTCAATATTCAATGTGTCTATAATGCTCATCAGGCAACTGACAGAGTGTTCGCTACTGAACAGCTTGTCTTTTGGCACATTCCTGTGATATGGCCGGGAGAGGTCTGTGTTGACTGTCCCTGGATGTAAGGACACACACACCACCTGGAAGAATCAGAAACAAGTCCATCAGACTTCTAAAAAAATGTGTGTGGCACCACGTTTACATGCATGTGGAAGGCGCATATGTTTTCATGGTATTTTATGGTTACACTAAAACCTACCTTTGGTCGGCTGCGTCCCAGCTCTATAGACAGGTTTCTGGTGGCCATGTTGAGAGCTGCTTTTGACACTCTGTAGCTGTACCAACCGCCTAGACCTGAGAGAACATGGGAAGCATGGAGGAACACAAATGAATCACACCATGCAACACATGCATGTAAACACCATCATTTTCCCACAGTTTGCATGCACCAACAACACAAAGCCTACCATTGTCGCCAATGGATCCCACTTTGGCGGTGATGTTGATGATGATGCCACTGTGCTGCTTGGCTTTCTCTGCAGGCTGCTGACCGAAACCACCTCCACCCTTCTGAAGGAGGGGGGCAAAGTACTTGGCCATGACCAGAGGACCCACTGTATTGGTCGTCAGGGTGGAAATGATTCCCTGTTAGCATAGGTGGTGGGAGTTTGGGGGAGCTTTATGTTCTGATTATTTCCACAAAGCCTTAAATGCATGAATACGTGCAGGGCTGAACAAGAATTAAATAATGGCAATAACAGAATAACAGAAACCTTAATTTTTCTTTAATCTGACCTTTTTTATTTGGAACCAGAAAATACTTTTACTCAAGTACTTAAAGACAGATTTGTACTTGTACTTCACTTGACTGCTTTACCTGAGCAGAAACATCTCTCAGGCTGGTTTCTCCTTTTCCGGAGGGGTGAAGCATCGCCGAGGAGTTGACGATCAGATCCAGCCGACCGAAGCTCCCCTTAACATGTTCAGCAGCCCCGCGGATGTCCTCTTCTCGGTTCACGTCCAGCCTGAGGACCGTCAGTCTGCCAGGGTGTTGGTCGGCCAGTCCCCGCAGCTCGGCCGCTCCGCCTGGGTTCCGACATGTCGCTATCACAGCCGCCGGGGTTTTGCTTTTTAGAATATTTTTGCAGAATTCAAGCCCCAGTCCTCTGCTGGCCCCTTGAATGAGTGCGATGGGGGCAGCCATGACAGTTAAGTGACATTAACACTGGGGCTGAATGCAGAGAAGTAGTGTTTGCTGCCTTCAAGTTCACCTGAAAAGTCGTAATTTCATAAATTCGAGGCTACATAGCAAAAATATTTAATTGCAATTGATTTTAGAGATTTCACGGATATCGGTATTTTTTTAATCAGTGGCAGCGCTGAACATGTGTGGTGAAATCAAAATTTCGACTCTTTAATAAACCCTAGAAAAGGAGGGAAACGAGGTGAACATGAAGGCAGCACGTTTCACAACAAGCAAAGAACGCCCTCTGTAGGTCATCACTAAGGCACTTACACAACTCCTGCACATGGACGTGTCGACTTTGTTTTCTGCGTGCATAATATTAGATAATACAGTGTATCACAACTTTTAAGTATAACACAAACAATATAACACGGTCTAACCTGTTGTTATTACACTATAGGTTTAAACATTCTTTATTCTTTTGCAACGGCTCGATCCTCCACTCCAGTAGGTGGCGGCAATTTGTCCAACCACCAATAAATCCGGGATAATAGCTTTTCAGAGGGTCTCTGGTTTATGTAAAACGAACCAAATTAAAAACTAAATATACACCACATATTTTGTCATGCTATATATTTTACAACAGTACATATAGAATATGTAGGAATTTAAATGTTTAAACGACTGAATAAACCCAGTAAAGCTGAAATCCGAAGAAGTGCTCGGTTGCCTAGCGACCGGTGGAGGTGTAGCGTCAGCTAGCTTGCTACAGGATGTGCTAACGCATGGATTATGCTCATTAAAACATCATATAAATGCCACTCAAAAGAAAAGGACCTCTGCAACTTGTCCAGAGGGAAGTGGATGACATCAAAAAACAGGTTTGTCACGTTTGTTTGGCGCTTGCTTGTGTGTTTCTCGTATTGATGTTTAAACTGCTCTGAGTTTGGGACTGACATACAGGAGCAGGGAAGCTAACTTTTATTAAGACCTTTACAGTTGTGCCTTGTGCTAGCATAAATAAAAACGAATACATATTCCTCATTCGCCACTTTCTCAGCAAAAACACCGAGCAGTAATTGAGTGATTTTCTACAACGAAGTCCAATTTTATCCACACAGTTAGCCTCTTGTTTCCTTACTTTTGTTTCAGTGAGCAACGTAAACAGTTGACCTGCAGTTTTGTAGTCGACGAAAACATTTAGAGCAGGGGTGTCAAACTTACGGCCCGCGGGCCAGATCAGGCCCGCAAACGGGTTTAATCCGGCCCGCGAGATGATTTGAAGTTTAAATTAGCTGCGATTTTTCAATGAAAGAAACAGCTGTTCTAAATGTGTCCACTGGGTGTCGCAATAGCAATTATGTTAAGCAGAGTATTTTGTTCAATCCCAGATAGGCTGTGACTTAAAGTTGTATGCCTTTGTAGATAGAGTAGATAGTAGATCGATATGAGACAAAGTTTAAGTTCCAATCACTGAGGCATTGTGTTCTTGAAATTGCACCAATTTTTTCCTCAGAATTTTCAACTAATTTGAAGTGTTTTGTAAAGAGCATTATTTGTGATGTGTTCAGAATGTGCTTGTACTATTTTGGAAAAGTAAAGTAAAGTAAACCAAAGGAAATAAATCTGAAGTTGTTATTTTTAAGTTATTATTTTTAAGATATTATGCCATGATTTTACTGGTCCGGCCCACTTGGGAATAGATTTTCCTCCATGTGGCCCCTGACCTAAAATGAGTTTGACATCCCTGATTTAGAGTATAGAACACATTTGAGCTATGTATTGAACAGCACTGAATCATCAAAGAATAGGTCACTAGCCCGCAGAGTATACAAATGCAATCCACCCTCGCTTGCACGCTGGTGCCTCTATTCACTGTCAATGAATCTCGTTCTTCTAATCCAGGTTGACATTCTGGTGAAGGATGTGCAAAATAAGGATGGAACCACTGAAGAGGCATTTCGGAGGTAAACAGGGCCACAGATTAAACTATTCTTACTTACTAAAACTCCAACTACCACCAATATTCTCATTCTGATTAGCATTGAAACTTTTGAAGGGGCTTCACTCTGCTTTTATCTCTATTTCTTTTATTTCATACTCCAGGGTTCTTGTTAATTTTACATGTCACATGTCACTTTTGGGTTGGCTGTAATCTAAACGTCTTATTTCAAACAGATGTCAAGAACTGCAGTTGTCGGCAGAGAAGACACTAAAGACACTGAGGAACCTGACCAAGGTTGTGCTGTACTACTAGTAAACTTACTGCATGGTTTATTTTTTTGTTTTTAAAAACACTAAATTGACATCATACTTTGTTTCTTGATATTTTAGGCTGATGAGCTGGCTCCAGTGGGAAACTATGATCAGAGGAAGCAGGAGGAAGAAAGACGTCTGCAGAATATCTTGGAGCGTATAAACACGCTTTCTCTGCAGCTTTCACCACCAGGACCCAGTGCTGCTGCAGGGTCAGTGACCTGTGTCTTTACTATAAAAACTGATATGATAGCAGTAATCTATGATTCCTTTGTTATGTACATACACTGGCTTAATTATTTATTCACATATTTCTTGTTGCAATGGCTCAACTTCCCCAAAACAACTGAATGTGTACTCCTTTGTAAAGACGTTGCCCACACACAGAAATATCAGTTTAAATTTGTCACAACCAGCACATTTCAACTTCGAAGGTTAGTGAGTCATAAGGTTGTAACGAAGAAGAACATTAGAGAGTAAACTTCATCCTAATGTTGAAAATATCTCTTGACATTGTCATGTTTTTGATCTACAGAGATGTTTCAAAGGAGGATAGTGAGGACAATGATGATGATGATGATGAAGATGATGAAGACAGTGATGATGATGATGATGCTGACAATGATAAAGGCCGAGCTGTGAAACCGCCCCCTCAGTCAGGCCCTCGCGTCTACACAGTCCTCAGTGATTTTAAAGGAGAGCAGGAGGGTGATCTGTCTGTCCAGGTGAAGTACTTCCTGTTTCAGAAACATACATACAGGCTTCATGTCAGCACTATGCAGGAAGACCTATAGAAGACCTTAAGAGTTCAGTTTCCCTGCTACTACCAAAAGTTCTTATCAAGGGTTGTACTATCTACTGAAAACAGAGGTAGAAAATCAGAAACGAAAAATACAAAAGTATCAAATCAAGTGGCGTGAATTCAAATGATAGTGCTTTCAAAGTATAGGGACAGACGATTACCAGGTTTATGTTTTATAATAAGCATGGTCCAGATTAAGTGTTCAGTTGTGTTTTCCAGGTTTGTCCTTTATTCTTGCCCCTCAGAAATAGCATTTTATTACATTACTCATCAGGAGAGGGTGCTCTTGCCCTCCAAATCACATGTCCACAGTCCTGCAGGTACAATGAAAGTTAAAGAGATGGAGTATTTCTTTCAGTTGTGAGCTGCATATTTATTAAAGTACAAGCCGGGAAAGGCTGTTTGCTAGTAATTCATGAATAATGAAGTGACTTGTTTGTTTCCCTACTGTTTTCAGAGGGGGGACGTATTGAGGATTATCAGGATGACAGCAGATGGATGGTGGCTGGCTCAGGATAGTAAAGGCAACAGAGGAGTGGTTCCAAAAACCTACCTGAAGGTACACAACATGCTAAATATCCGGTTAAATATGAATGTAGACATTAAAATATAACTTGGTGCATTTTGAAGATTCTTTAAGCCTTTGCAGCATTATTCTAATTTGAACCAACGGCACTTCAGTAACAAGTCTGCTACTGTAGTTCCTTCAATATTTGTTGTCTCCTCTATTTCCACACACTAAGCACAGTTTGTACAGAAGCACACAGGGTACAGACATTGTAAACTGCTCTTTGTTAATCATATCCTCACAAAAGCCCATATATATTAATATATATTTAACCTTGTGTTGTTAATTTTTAATCTAAGTGACTTTAGTGTGTTACTGTAGAGATCTTTGGTCTTAAAATCCCCCACTTTTCAGACTGGCTCTGGTGTTGATGATGAAGACGATGAAGAGGACGACGATGAAAAGGACGATGATGACAGCGAGGACGAGGGCTCAGATGAGGAGGAAGAGCAAGATGATGAAGAAATGGCTGATGACGCGGAGAAACAGAGGTTCTACGTTTTGTAGATTTTGAGTGTTGTGGTCAAAATGATCCTTGCCAGCTCTTTATCTGCATGATTATCAGTCCATTTAAATTCTTCTGTTCTCAACAGTGGTGCTGCTCATTCCAACTGGGGCGCAGTCAGAAAGGCTTTGACTGAGGTAAGTATGTACAAACTCTGCAAATACTGCACGTGATGCAGTTGCTGATTTTACATTTAACAAATATTAAATTCACAGTTTTGAATTGTATATGTATATATGTGTATGTAAGTATGTATGTATGTATTTATATATATGTGTGTGCTTGACAGATTGATGCTACGGATGTGCTCTCTGCCATGGGGGCTATACCTTCAGGATTCAGACCATCAACTCTCAATAAACTGCTCGTGGAGGAAGGTCATTACACACACACACACACACAAAAGATGAAGAAGAGGGAACTACAGTGCTTGTGTGCTAATAAATACAGTGTGATTCAAATTTAAAGTAACAGTTTTAATCTTTGTCCAGGTGTAAAATACAAAGGAAGTCACTATATCCAGCCTGAGCTCAGCCAATCACAGCTTTCCTTCAGTGACCTCTTCCTGGACCCAGACACTGGCAGGGTGAGAAGGTCCCACTGTGTGTGCGCGTCTTCTTCAGCGTATCTGTGATGAATTAAAAAAAAAAAGATGTTTTCAGATTTCTCACACTGCAAAGCACCCAGTCAGAACAAGCCTGTTCTGTCTCGCAGGTTCGTGCTCGGCAGGTCAGGATTTGTGTTTGTTTCACTTTGTGGAGCTGCAGGATGATTCCTACTCCGGGAGTCGGAGTTCAGGTCCTCAGCAGACACATCCGTCTCTGTGCCTTTAATGGAACTGAGGTGCTGTTATCTCTGTTGTACACACAGTTTTATTCATATGCTGTTCTTCTTTACTTTCCCCAAGTATCTGCAGTGAGAAAGCAATTAAATTAGTACCGTAGACATTATTAATCAATGAAAAACTGCAGTTATGTTTTGTCAGCTCATACATATCTCAGACAACTCATTACTTTATAACAGGGCATGATATATTCTTTTTTCAGACTAGACATTGTTCTATCCCAGACTTTTGTTTTTATAAATGAACTGTACTTGCGTTTCAGGTGTTGAGTAACATCCACACAGTGAGGGCAACCTACAACTCCAAAAGTCCCAAGACCTGGAGCTTCTCTCCAAGGGTTTGTTTACAGCATTGCTGTTTTCCTCTGTTGTCTGGTCAGCCGATGTGATCAAACTTCTTATTGCAATTATACCCTAATTGCTATTACTGAGATGCAATGCCTGTGTTTAATGCTAAATATAAACCTGAAATCCAGCGTATGACCATGTTTGCTCCAGATGGCAGGTATCCTGCCCACCCTACTAGATGGGGAGTGTTTCCTACGCTGCAACTTTGCATCTCCTGATCTCGGGATCCTCTTTGAACTGGGAGTCACCTTTATACGGAATGTAAGGGCAAACACATACATACAGATAGCACAGTTCACATGTGATGAGATTAAGCTGGAGCAGATAAGATGCATAGAATCAAACAGGAAATGGAAAACCACAGTGAGACTCGGTGACCGATCCTCTGCGTGTGTGTGTTTTAGTCCACAGGTGAGAGAGGGGACCTGAGCTGCGGATGGGCTTTCCTCAAACTGACCGATGACACTGGAAATCCAATCCCTAACAGGTACATTCACATAAACACCAGGCAAGTATATTAACTCATACTGTGTTCACACTATCTGTGTGGATTAACAATGTACGCGCGGTGTGATCGGAACGTTTGGTGACGGCTTTTATGACGAGGATAAACTGCACTGATTTAAATTGTGCTTCCATCCACTCCACAGGTAGTCACCCTGAGCAGCATATTGCTGCTGAGTGGTGTAAGCATAAAAAGCACCTTCTGAAATACTTACTGGACCTCCTTTACTCTGTCAAAATTGTGATCCATCAACATGAATTTCATTTTGGGGCAGAGGAAGAAGTCACAGGGAGCCAGGACTCTCCTGGGGATGGATTCTCTTCACTCTGCATTTAATACTGAACACTGATGGCTAATCTGTTCTAACCTGTGTGCAGGACCTACGAGCTGCCAGTGAACGGTGGTACTCCCTATGAGAAAGATGTTGCAGTGGAAGCCTTCGTCACTAGGGCGTGTAAGAAGAAAGAGCTGTACACTCGGATGCATAACATGAAAGAGAAAATAAACACTGTTTTTGTGAAGTGGGATAATCAGTTGCTCTCTACCTAAAAACTTTATTTATTCTTTAATTTTTAAATACAATAAAAAACCACAAGAGAAGTTAAAACCTCTTCTCTCTTCCCAGCTCCAGCTGGTGTTTTCCAGCAGATGCTTCAGGCCAGGCGGCAGCCCAAACTCATTGTTAAGTTGAAATCAGTCAACAATCGGACCAGAACGCAGCTCAGGTGGGTGCATCGGCACAAAAACAACACCACTGAGCAGAGTGGCTTGTACGATCCTGTTAAGTAACGGTAAATCATTCATAAATTTATTTGGAGACCTTCATAGTTCACCTGTGTATATTAATATGACAACATATGCTTTGCTGTATATTTTATATACAGTGTCCTCCCAGACACTCTGCTGCACTGCTTGAGCTGCGTCCACCTGCTGGCTCTACACCGACAGCTGCTAGCTGACACACTACTGATGGACAGGCCTACCATGCAGAATGCAGGTAACTTACACCTTCAATACCTCTCATTGAAATTGGACGCTTCCTTTGAATAACTGTGTTTACATAAAATGTCTCTCTGCCTCAGATCTGATATGCAGTCCGATACTCTCGACCTTTCCTGTGCTGCTGGACCAACCAGACTTGCTGGATGCTCTCAGGGTCAGTAGTGAGTGAGAAAGTGCAGTACTCACAGGGTTAGGAGCTTTTTAAACTGTGTGGCTCACCTAAACCTGTTAGTAACAAAAACGCACATTTAAAATATTGGACTTGGAAACAACATTAGCTGCTTAGAATTTAAATGAATGTATGTAACTGTTGTCTTCTTTCAGAGTGCTTGGCTGGATGCTGACACCAACATGAGCAGAGCGCAGAAGGTCAGTGTGTGTGTGTGTGTGTGTGTGTGTATATTCGGGTGTGCAATATTGACATCGACCTGTAGATGATGCTGATGGTACGAGCAACATTTTGGCTTTTCTCTGCTAAGAACTTCTGATGTGTTTTGTGGATTGCGAGGGCATCTCTTAATGCGGAATGTGCATACCGGTCAGGCAGCCTGCTGATCAGCCGTGTATATAACCTTTCATTCTCTTCTTTTGTGTCTTCCAGAGAGACCTGTCCTATTTAAAACAGGAGTTCCTTAAAGTCTACACGTCGTCCGTGTACTTCCTCCTTCACTCGCCATCGCTGCCCTGTCATCGCTGGGCAGACCCGCCCTCAGAGGAGCAGCGAGCCAGAGTCATCTATGCCACCCTGGATTCTCTCAAACGCACCCAGCACACCTCTGGCCAATCCGGAGGCCCAGAGGTCTTTGTTGACCCCATGCACCAGCATCTCGCCTTTGATGTCACAGAGCTGACCTTTGACCTCCTCCATGCGGCACGGTAACGTTACATCACATCACCGTCATTTATATAGAAAAATGAAATGGAGGGTGTTCTAGACATTACAAGCCTATGCCATACATGTGCCATTAATACATTTTGGAACTGAAAGGAAAGGCTGCTGATATTCTATATTTTTGTTACTGTCAATAAATCCCAGAAACACAGCAAGACAGTTTTCAGCAGCCGTTACTTAGCAGGAGTGAAAAGTGTTTTTGTTTGACTTATACACATCTGGTGCTCTAGTTTACAGCACCAGGTTCAGGCATGTGAGATTTATTTAAAATAAAGTAAAGAGTCTTTGTATCCATTGTAATTAAGGAACATGTCAACCTGTGTAGCAATGTGGCCCACTTGTGTTTTTCTCTGGAGGTCTGTGACTCCCAGGAATAAACTCAAATCTCCAAACAGGACTAAACAAACGCTAACATATAATATAAATTAACCATTAAGTGAACATAAGCTACTATTACCACCAACAGACTCCTTTCCTCTACTCAGAATTGTGACATTAAGTACAATGTTTTCCGTTTTGAGAAAATGCTAGCACAAAGCTTACATACCCACGTAACATGCAGCACATATACATAAAGGGATCTTCATGTACTTTGTACACGAGGCCTGATTATGGCTCATGAGCCCTGATCTGATCAACGCAAATATGGACAAAGCCGACATTATCATCCATCTTTAATGAAGTCAAGTTTACCCTGCTCCTCTCAAAGTAAACACTAAAACAGGTTACAGTAATACAAGGGGAACGCTTTGTACTGATACCCAAACATGTTTCTGTGATAAAACAGCCAATAGTCACATTGTTAGCCTGTTTTGATATTTCTATTTATTGCCAAATGTTGTTCTGTTTTTTTATTAAATGTTCTATTAAAATCATGACCTGTTTCCACATCTCACATACCTCTTTTTTTCAACTCTGTCATCTCACTGGTCACAGAGCTGCCCCATTCATCTCCACCCACTAGTTCAACATTGGTTGTGTGTGTGTGTGTGTGTGTGTAGTGTAGAGTTACAGGGCACAACAGTTAATAATTAGTCCTCTGTCGTCTTTTTATAGCCAGGTATAAAAGAACGTGAGCAGTGAGAGGCTGGGAACAGTCTGGGAGCAGACAGGCTGCGAGAGTCTGTCAGTTGTTGTGGTTTCAGATCTAAAGTAACACGATTAAGATGAATCATAGCAATGACACATCATTTCTTATTTCGTAACTACATTTATGGAAACTGGAGTCTAGCAGCCAAGATCTTTGAAAGGCTTATTGGTTACACTGAACTTTCATACATCAGTATCTCATTTACTGCCAAAGGCATCAATCGTAAATGCAAAATTCACAATAACATGGGTCGATCTTGGGTCAGGATTAGGCTTAAATAAGTGTAGTATTAAAAAGGTGTTGAGCAACAGTATTTAAATAGACAGATTATTTTCACTGATAAAGATGTCAAAGAATGCTTCTTTGAACTCGCCGCACTTAAAAAGACTGTTTAGACACGCTACAACTTCTCCGTGTAGCCCCTAGGTCTTTCACAGATGTGGCGGAAACAAGTCAGCCAGCTGAGTTGTCTTTCCGAACTTTATTCTTGCAAGAAGGGATTCAGTCAGGACGGAGCACGCGGCAGTGTAATGAGGAATCCAACGAAACAGAGAAGACACACATCATTTATACAGGGTTCCGTCGCGTCATATCACACTCTCGCTACGCAGAAGTTAGTTACTGCTACGCAGTTCAAACATAGTTCATATAAAAAACAGGATGTATGTAGCGGGTGAGATGCACATGTTCTGTCTGTTTGATAATCGAGACAAGACATGAGACGGGAAGAGATACGAGACAAGGTGGTCACAGTCAGGACATTCTGTCCAGTCGCACTTCTCTTTCTCTCATCCCACATACAGAGGCCAAAAGGTCAAGCGTAACATAGGGCACATAATGGGGTAAGCAAGGTTAAAAGTAGCTGAATCTTAGCATATAACAAAGATAATCTTCTACACAGATCAAACAGAAGAGATCTAACGTGTTAATCTGTGAGCAGTGGTGCTTGCAGCCGCAACCAGGCTAGCATTTTTCCTGTTTTCAGTCTAAGCTAACTGGCTGCTCTGACATCATTTATTCTCTGACATCCCCTCAAACTTTAACACCACAAGCCATTTCTTCTGACTATAACCCTTAAATTAACACATTTAGCCCACAAATTAACCATCAACCAAGAGCTGAGTAATAAAAGCCTTCAGTATCTCATATCCAGAACGGTGTGTGCACAGTGTGCACGGTCTTCGGTGCAGTGTTAGCTTGTGAATAATGAAGATCCTGTATTTCCACATTCCAGTGCTGTTGCTGTGGTGATGGTGCCCGTGGTGACCAAAGAGCGTTGTTTAGTGTTGAAAAAACAGGGTAACCATTGGGGTGGTAGTAATAGAATATCTAAAGGCAGCAATAAACAAAAGGGGAGAAACCCTTTGAGAAGTTACCTGCAGAATTACTTCACTGATGTTGCTTCAATCACATGGAGACATGTTGACACAGAACCAGGGAGCAGATTTGTTTATTGCCTGTTACCAATAAGGATTTTACTGATACATATGGCACCACATAAACATGGAATAACTGCTAATGATGCTACTTATCAAAAAGATTAATTAATTAAAGTTTCTGTCTAACCTCTGACCAACACAAGCCCCGTCTCCAAACACAATTAGCTTTGCTCTAAACCATTAGCATTAGCATCAGTCTTACAAATGACACTTTTACTTTTTCATCATCGGTTAGTCCAGGTGTATTGTGCGTTTTGTCGACTTTGGCTTAAAATCAATTATTTTGTCTTACCAAGACGGACGTACTTTGTTTAAAAGCACACACAGTTTGAACAAAAAGGGATTTACTTGTAACAGTCTGTAACTGACTAACAATGAGATTAATGATCTGAATGAATAATTGAGTATTTTTAATTAACTCGACTCGACTTTATTAGGTAAATCAACAATAAATCGGGGCATGTTTTCCCAAAGGGGAATTGATTTGCACTGTGGGCACTAAAAAAATGTATGCAATTAAAAAAAAACAACCTACAGTATGCAAAAAATAAACATTCTTATGTAATAAAAACCACAAGAGCATTAACAAACACACTGCACATACACAAACACACACACACACACAGCTCTGTGGTTTACTGATCTATTGCCTTATTTGCTAGAATAATTCTATTTATTTAATTAAAAAAACATAATTTGAATAAGTTGGAGGCCTGTGTATTCTGTCCCTGTTGCAGTGCACCTATAATAGATAGAAGTTGATTGAGAATACGTTCTAAGAATGTGCAGGAACAGAACTTGGCCATGTAGGTGAGGACAGTACAGTAATTTAAAGGCAAACTGAAAGGTGATCCACCTGCAAATCACCAAATATTGACCATTATTGTGTGTCGTGGAATGATACTGAGCCTCAGACAGAAAACCTCATTGTAAACGTGACGGCTATTATCACCTGGAAACGTTGAAACCTTCTCACCCACTTCTCTTTGTGCCCCTGGAGGACTGTTGTGTCTGAGGAGCAGGAAGAAGGCGAAGAAGACAGGGGCAGCAATGCAGGCTAAGACCAGTTGAACCGGAAAAGTGGGAGTTTCCAGGGAATAGTTATAGGCCAGGAAAGATGATCCAGGAAGCAAAGAGATGTTTTTTCCCCTCTGTTTAATAAGGAAACATCTACCCATTGCAACACACATTATGGGAAGAAAATTAAAAAAATACACACAACATAAAAGGAAAAAAGACAAAAAGTACTTAAAGTATTATTCATCTTTCACACAGAGCTTTCTTTCATTCTAGTTTTTACTTTCCAAATTACTGTAACACAGTTCCAACCAAAAAGACCCATCTGTATTCTTATAAGCAGGTACCATCAGAACTCCAACCTACATCTTCTGTGCGGTATTAATGCAGTTTCATAGTTGCTTTGCAGCAGCCCAACAGGCTGTAAACACAGCAACTGTACCTTATTTGCACATCCAGCAGCCACCATTAGCATTCATCTGGAGCCTTGTGTGAATTCACCCGTTGAGATTAAGTGAAACATTCACTCTCTTTTAGCAGTGTTGTTCTCCATCAACTCCTCAGCTGCTAAATGCTCGACTGCATTCCCCTGCCTGTTGCAAACTTTGTCATTTGATGCTATGGAGGTAGCATATTGGGTTTCTCATTGTCAATTGCCACCTACTTCATCTGATAAGACAACACACGAGTGCGGTGATAGTAAATCAAAAACCGTAATACTCAAACAAGCTAAAGGACACGAAGACGATGTGCAGAGCTGAGGGGAGCTGCAGAGTCGTGATACTTTTCTGGATGTTCATCTCTATGAACAACACCCACATGTCATTTAATACAGTTTTCATATGAAAATATTTTAGTGCTGCTTTAAAGATGCAAAATTATTGAGATGATGCTGACCTCTCGGCTGAATCTCCATCTGTCCAGAATGCCCTGTCCATACTGTCCATACTGAATTTCCCTTCAATAAGGCGAATTTCTCATTTCCAAATTAACAACAGTGAGGATTTCGTCTCAGGCATGTAGGATGTTCAGTTTTGGCGGGGTTTGTTTTCTTCCAGGTCAGAGGTCGGGTTCAGCTTCAGAGCAGACCCCCCTGGAGCTAGCAGGAGTAAACAAAAAGGGTTGAACCTGTTTCCTCAAGTTGAAGTGCAATTTGTTCGACCCTCTTGCTGTCCTGCTAACCTCAAGGTCAGAGCTCACAGTGTGGTGGAATTAGGCCCCGACATATTTTAATTTCCTAATTTTTCTTACCGGTGTGGATGAAAATGTGTGGTTTTGTCAAACACAATGCATTCTTTATCATTGTTTCTGCATGTGTGTGTTACAGTGCAGAACTATACCTGACACTGACAAATAGCTATTGTATTTTGACAGAACTGGCAGGGGTTCCCAAGCATTTGTGTGTGTGTGAGAGCGTGTGCATGTATGTGTATGTGGAGAGTATGGTCTGTAACCAGACCCATAACTAAGTAGCTAGCGTGTCTCTCTTAACACTGGCCAAACACTGCATGTTGGCTGCCTAGCGAGTGTAACCCTGTTTCTGTGTGTATGTGTGTGTCTGGTGGTTAGGAAAAAAGCTGGACATAGCAAGATACTTTCACATTTCATTTCATGAGGAGATAACCTTAACCATTAAACCTCTAATTAATAAATAAAAAGTTAATAAACAAGCTTTCAAGAAAGTAAACTGAATGTGAATTTAGCATCGACCTCTTCCTTGGAGCTATTTAGAAGGTGTTCATCCAAATTGAATTATAAATATTATGCAAATCAAGATGTTTAGATATCTGAAATACAGTAGTCATGAGAGGTTTGTAGAATATATTCTCAACTACACTTCAAAGCTCTATTTTAGTGTCTTTGAGCTAATTATTTTGGTTTATGGCTTGTTACTAATTGTTTTCAGACAAATCAGGCAGCTGCTTTTAGCTAAAAAGCTCAGGCAAACCCAAAATATGCTACCCACCCACCACCAAATTGCACATAGTCAAACTTACCAACTAGTCAGTCAACATAGTGAAGTATTTAGTGACTAAGCTGACAAATATTGGAGTTGGCCAAACCCAAACCAGAGAAAAGAGAGAATACTGGCACTGAATTCATCAGGTGGACACAAACGCACCACCAATGAATGTTAATGATCATATTCATTTTTAAGCTCATTAATAATTTTTTGGGTAATTTGCAAGCTGTTATAACTGCTATGTTGTCACCCTATGAGGTTGTCAGTGCAGCTTTTATGATATTGCGGTGCTCATTCATGTATGTGGTATTTATTCAGTGTAATTGTGAAGAATCCCTCATGTTAGAAACATTTAATACTGCATCAGAAGACCAAACCACATTAAAAAAAGCCTCAAGCTTATTTCAGGAGATGTTGTCATTGGACTTCTGGCACTGAAGGCCTCTATGTTATCCTTCCAAATAAACTTAATGACAACAGTAAATATAACATCACCTATGAACTAACTTCTTTCACTCCTTCTCCATTTTACTCTTACTATGCTTTTAAACAGTACATGTAGTAGCTACAGTGAACTCAAATCTCTCTGTGTTTGTGTCAGGATGACTGGATCACTAGATCACCTTTAGCTTTGTATCAACAGGGGAGAGGTCTCCAAACACACTTCAGTGACCTTAGCAGTGGCTAACAGATCAACAGGTTGACTGAGGGTGTGTCAACATCTCCAGAACAAAGCAAGTTTCTCTCTCTCGGAAAGGGACAAAGCCCCACATGGACAACATGAAAGCTACTCTCTCAGAATGACTCAGTGCAAAACATTTAAATTATACGGTGCCTTTTAATGGCCAGTTAGGTAAGTACGTCATTAGCGGAAAATCACAAGATACAGTCCTTAAGAAAGCAGGCCTTATTTGAATGGTGTTTGTCATGCAATATCTATTAGGGTGCAGTTACCCAATAAAGAAACATGCATGCAGAGCTTAAACATGATATTCAGGTGAATGAGACATTTCTACCATTAAAACTGTGTGAAATTTGACCCTTTAGCTTCAAGTAATTTGTGACTCACACATCTGAAACCAGTGTCGTGTGCCTTAATATTAGCATGAAACCCAAAATTTCACAAGTATGAAACTGACACGTTAAATAAAAAAATCATTGAATTTAAACTTGAGTAAGACTGTTACAGTGTCAGTGGTTTAAGGTATACAACCCCCTTTTTGAGTTTGAATCACTCATTTTACAGTAGCTGTACCCTACTGACCTGATTTGTGATAAGAAGTAAAAGGCATAGAAACTCAAATCTCACACAGGGAAATAAAAAAAAAAGGTGTCACAGCAGCACCTACACAGTCTGACTGACAGGTGATCTCTGTGCAGGGTAGATGAAACACGTGGTGATCATTCAGTAACACAGATGAAAATTCAAGCATGTGCACGCGTGTTGATATTTACCTTGCCACAACACAGCAGACTGATTGATATTCAACTCAAGACAAAGATAAAAGAAATACTTTGAGTCGTTCTGCACAATAGCTTTTGTATATTGTGCTGAGTTTTAATCCTTCAGCCTGGAAACCATCACACTGTGTTTGACAGTTTGACTGAGTGACACACTCAGAGACAAAAGCGCAATGCGACACACAGCTGAAACACTGTGACTCACAGCTTGATGTTTGACAAAGTTCCCAATAAACAAAATACAATTTTAGTTTCATCTTAAAAGAAGGAGCTTGACATTTAATCACAGTCATTTCCTTTTGTACCATGATTAACATGTCCGTATGATGAATACGAAGCTACTGTGAACATAGCCGGCATGGATCTGCCCGACCCTAACCAAATACACCAACCGGCATCTCTAAAGGTTGCTGACATGTCTTATATATATGTTTAAAGTGTTAAACTCAATGATTTGGTAAGGTGGTTTATATGCCAGAGTATTTCTTGGCTGGGATCAGTAACTTCTCAGTTGCTCTGTACTTTGCATAAATTATTTTCTGGTATTTTCAGGTGGAAAAAAACATGTTGTAACAAGTGATAAATCAAATCCTAGCCACTTCCGACCTCTTTCTCTGCTTGCCCTCTGTTTGCGTTCTTGTTCACTAAAGACAACTTCATCTACATTTCTGTCCATGTTTGCCCATCCATATCTTCCTCTGGACTGATTCCTTGTTCTGTATCGCTCATCTTAATGTGCTCTCTGCATTATCTTATCTAAACATCTTGAAATGGATTTTAAAAAGAGTGTCATGACAGCAAGTCTGAATTAAAATGGCTTTTAGTTAATGTAAAGGCAGCGAGAGCACATGCTTCAATACATGGAGAGCCCTTACTTAACATCTTACATGATGAATCTATCTCATCATTACATTTAAAATCACACAAAACACCTCATGAAAAACTTTGTGTTGTTATATTATTTTTACTGTCATAACACTTCAGCTAGTATCATAAACCACATTAGCTTAAAGTTGTTCATATGATATTCCACCAGAAGCTGCTGAAGGCACGGATGTTGCTTTGTGAATGTGATATCTCAGGAACACCTGACGGGAATCCCTTTAAGTTTGGCACAGATATTCAGACAAACTGATTAGGTTTTGGTGGTCAAAGGTCAATGTCATGGCAACCTTAAATTCTTTTAAACACAGTTTATCAGGATCACCCAAAGGAAATTTTATTACATCTGCTTAAAACATTCATTTAGACTCAAGGGTGAAAGAGGTCAGAGGTCAAGGTCGCTGTGACCTCATGAAACACATTTCTTTTTGCCTCTTGAACGTGATAGGTCAAAAACATGTGACACATTATTGTTGGCCTAATTATAACAAAATTTCACATAAAGTTCTGATGGGATAAAACGAGGAGATGATAGCGTTTTATAATATATTATTTGAATGTACACAGACATGGGTGTCAACTGCAACTTGACCAGCTGCATTAGGCTTACAACCACAGGGTGCTAATTCTAGTTTTAGTTACCTTTCAGTCTGTTCACATGTTGGCAATGCTGAGCAATTAATGCTTCATATCTTACTTGGAACATCTTTGAAATGCATTTTTCATTGCTCCCAAATGCCATTGCTGCTTTCGAACGACCTTTGATTGGATAATTTGAAGCTCAGTGGCTTGACTACAAATTGCAGATTACAGATAGCATCAAATTTTAACTAAAGAACCAAACTACAGATTTGAATTATTGTGAAACCAAAATAAAAGCTAAGCTAACATTACATTATAATAAAGAGGGAGTGCATTTATCTGAGGACAGGTAAAGTTACAGGATGCTTTTATTTGTTAACCATGACCACAGTGATGACGTTTACCTGCAACTCCTGCATTAGTTGCTTCACAATCACTTTTTTGTGTGCATGTAAACGGGTCGTTGCCATTTATAGAGATGCACACAAACACTAAAGAATATGAGGGCAGACACACACACACACGTAAGAACTGCACACAGAAGACACACACACACACACCCACACAGATGCACAGGCACATTTGCACACACACACACACAGGCTAGAGTCATCCTCCTGCTGCACAAACAAAGCCAAAAAGCACCTGTTAAACTGGTCGTTTCAACCAGTGGAATGGATGGCTAGGTGGAGGAGACTTAGTGGGAGGTGCAGGACAAGAGAGAGAGAGAGAGGGTGTGAGAGACGGTCTTTAAAAAGCGGATTAAAACAGGTTGTACATCTCATTCTAGAGGAAATCAAGCACACACACACACACACACAGCGTTTTGGACTATGGCTTCCACCACATCGGGTGATGTTCTGCCCACAGGCGGCAGGATCTTTACCTCCGTTCCTGATGTGTTCTTCATCCCTGAATTTGTGAGTTTCTCATCTGTTCATTGTAGTTTTGCTTTTCTTGATGTTTCTTTTCACCTTTGTTTTTCCTCTTTTCCTTATCTCTTTTAGTCTCTTCATTTTTACTCTGCTAACCCAGGTAAATCATAGGTCCTGTTCCTTTATTCCTTTTACCTGTTCTCTCTTGCACATCCTCCTGTTTCAGCCCTAATTTGCTTGGGTCAGCATCATTTAGATTCTTTTAATTGGCTCTCCACCCGCCTTCTCAATATAGCATTGCATTGTATGCTGATCAACAGCCATCAGCATGGTCTCATCTAAAAGCATAAATGGATAAGCCAGTTGTTAATGAGGTTAGAACCCTGTCACTTCAACTCATTTTTACTCTTTTTATTATTGGATATAAATATTGACACAGAATAAAAACACATTATTATGTCAATCAGAAAACTTGACTTTATATATAAAGTTGTTTCCAGGGGTCTAATTATTTCCAGGGTGAAAAATGCATTCTGTCATAGCAACAGGAAAACAGCAACTTCAACATGTTTTGGCAACAAAAAGTTCAGCATCAGGTGAATATATTTATTTAACTGTAAGTAGTCAACAGTTAGGCCTACCTCACAGCAATGGGACAAATAACAAAACTTTAGTGGCAGTCTAAGAGTATTTAAAAAGGACCTATTTAGATTAAAGGAACAATATTTGACATGGAATGGTTTGGAACAATGGACAACATCTGAAATAGAACTGTTTGCAACAACGTATTAATATTTGGTACGGAACTGTTTAGAACATTAGTAGCAATATTTGAAATGGAACTATTTGCAACAGTGGAACAACATTTGAAATGGAACTGTTTGCAACAATGTAACAGTGCTGATATACAACAATTTGAAACAATGAAACAAAAGTTGAAAAGAAAACAATTTAGAACATTGTATCAATACTTGAAATGGAACTATTTGCAACAATGAAGCAATATTTGGAATGAAACAAAGTCAGAACAATGAAACATTTTTGTTTTGCTTCTTAAAGCAGATTGGTATAGCACTCTAAAGTTGTTTGTTAATCAATTAAACTGCAGTAAATTGTTTCTGTTTTATTTTTGTTAAGCATCAGTATTATTTAAATTGTGGCCAACAACTTGTCTTCCATCATCTAATTTGCTAACATAACTCCATTATTAATAGAGGTTCAATATGACTATAAATGCCAAATCTCTTTAGGGGAGCACTTTATAGACAGAGCAAAGTTTGGGATGCCCCTGTCTTAGTGTAAACCCTTCTAACCAAGATATGGTAGTTCAATAAAATCTGTCCTAAAGGGGCCTCTATCATTGCTGTGCAGGTGGAATAAGAAACAATTCTCTACTTGGGTCAATCTAAAGTCAGTATTTCATTGAAGGAATTTAACACATACAAGTTATGTTTAAAAAATAACCAGTCAGAGACTGTATATAGTAATAGTATCTCTGTGTTTTCTGCACTGAAGATTAAATCTATGTGACATAGGTGGAAAAACAGCTTTAGTTGCAAAAGGAGATGTAAATCTAAACCAACCTTGCTGGCTTAGGTCTTTTTTCTGGCTGACAGCCGGCACACCTTTTTATTGAAATAACCTGCTGCTCAGGTATGGAAATGTACTGGTCATGGTTACTACTATGGTCAGAGCTGGTGCTGAAAATCTAAACCATAATGGATGTCACAAGGGCAGGGATGGGCTTGGCAGCTTTTTTTTGGCTGCTGTCCAGTGTCCTTTTCCTGGAATAAAACTGAGTGATGGAGACATTTCAAACTGGAGAGTTTAGTTGTACAAATCAGCAGGAGAACATTGATGGAAATGTGGCGTTGCTATTCCAAACCGTCATCTTTTAGCAGTCACACGACACAAACACCAACACTTTATGGAAATGAATTCAGCGCTTGAGACCAAAAGTAGGAAATGATGCAGCCCTTCACACAGAAACCCCATCTCCTCTCTGTGTGAAATTCAAAACTACTACATGAAAGAGTGAATGAATGAATGATGGGGATGGACTAGGCTGCAAGCAATGGGACAATAAGTATATAGCTGTTTGAGTTGGCAACAATTTCAGTTATAAATAGTCATAAAATTTACTGTAGGTCAGGTTCAGCTAATTTAAGGAACTAATCCACGGAAAATCAACGTCTTGACTGAGGGCAGCAGCTGATAAGCTTGGATTTACAACATTTGCAAAGAATTCCACATACAGTAGCATAAATAGCCTTTTGTTGGCGATGAAAGGATCATTTTGAGCACATGAATTGACCAAGAAAATACTTTTTGTCTTTGACGTGACGTTGTTGTAACTTCTGTGAACCCCAACCTGACTTGAGCTGCTTTCTTCCACGCTAGGAACAAGCTGCAAACATTTCGGAGCCACCAGGCGGAGGGAATGTGACACTTCAAAACTAGATTTTTAGTGGAACTTTAATGGCCTTTGGGCCAGTTCCCTTTTACCTGGAATGAAAGGGATATGAATGGATAATGTTCCTCCAGTATGGCAAAAGATAAGTCTGATATTGAATAATAGAGCTGAGGCTTATGCAATATTTGCTGATAGCAATACATGTGATAGCTTAAAGTAATGTTTTCACTTTCTCAGAGTGAGAGTCTTGGACATGAGGTGACTTGTTACATAGACATAACACTGAGAGAGTGAGCCAGCTACTTTTTCATCACTTAATATCACTGACCTGCTTTTATAAGACAGAAGTTGCCTTTTACATGTACATAGATCATTTTCTGTTTTAAAAGTGGAGATGAAACAACGTTTTGAGAGCGTGGAGCTTCCTTGTGTTTTTTCAAGTGGAACGGGGAAGGCAGACACTCAGACAGGTTATAACTTTCGGCGGAGTTTGAGTTGAACCTTGAAAAGTTGGTGTGTCTCAACAAAAATAGAGAGTTGGACGCTCTCCTTCAGTTACTTTGTCACTCCTGTTACTGGAGCAGGCAGTCATACCGTTTGACTGCAGGGAGTAAGAAGATGAGGAACAGGATGCTAGCAAGTAAACTAACAAACTGTACTGTATTGTTCTCCGTGGCTAATAGCTGAAGATTGATTGATGGTTCAATGACTTCATTGTGTAACGTGGACAAATTTGTATAAAAACCAAATAAATTTACATAAAAATCTAATCAAGTGTGCAGAGTTTTCAAAATAAAATACCGAGAAGAATCTAAGACGGTCTCTTCATCATAACATCTGTCATAAAGTGTCAATGAAGCGTTGGAACAAGTCATACTTTGAAGGACATTTCTAACTTAACGTAAGCTACTCAGTGGGGATTTCAGGAGGCTGAATGAATTTATTGGTATTCAGGGCGTGGCACATTCCTTTCATCAGCCTGAATGTTTGTTTCTGAGGTGAAAAAAAAAAAAAATCATAGCAGCTTGATCATGAATAGACTGTCCTGGCTTTGAACTTGCTGGATTTACACAGCTGGAAACCTGGATTCACTGCATTTGTGTGTCAATTTACCAAAAAAACCAAAATAGTTTCCACAGTGATGGTTAGATATCAACTGGTTGATGTGACCCTGGAAATGAATTGACCCATTTTTTTTAAAGTTAAAAGGTAGCAATACTATTTTTTTTGTCCAGCTGTACAGTTGCTGGGTGGTTTATGGTTGTCTCGCCTGTCTAAGGTTTGCTAATAGAGATAAGTCTTCCACATAGTATATCAAACTAACCACAAAACCAAGCCTGTTGTTTAAATTCCACACTCCAACCATATCAATCAGTACAAGGAGCTGTTAAGATAAACCTGAACGTCTGTGGCGAAACCGCACTGCTCCCGTGAAAAGTACAATAGTAAAAAAAGGGAAAAGGGGTCTTTTGTTGTGTTTCTCAGAGTAAATGTATAGAGTTTCCTTCCTTATGTTCTCTGCATGTGCTAATCCCTCATCTGATAGGCAGAAGGGTTTACTTGCGGCAGGAGTTGTGGGAAACGCTCCTCTGTTTGGATCTAAATATGGCCCCTGCAGACGTTTGCTCCAGCTCTACTCCTGATACTTGAGGGCTTATTGCTGATTGATTGAACTGTAGTGACCTGTGTGTAGCTCTTAACAACCCAACTGGAGAAAATCAAAGCATGGACACGATAGACCCTCTTCACAGCAAACATTTCCTTTACTTTTACCTGACAAAGCAGCTGGAGATTGTGCTTGTGGCCAAACCACGCTGGTTTGGACCAATCAGCATCCTATGAGGAACTACTTGCAGCTTCAGGTGTGGTTTGATTAAGAAGTGGTTGTGAAAACAACATTTGCAGCTCTTAGAGAGGTCCGGATTCTGGTATAGCATCAGTTATATCAGTAACACAAAGTATTTTCCATTAAAAGAAGGGCAAAGAAGGACACTGAAAGCGTTTCCTGATAGAAAAGATGCTTTAACTCTTCAACTGGCTTCGACAAGTACTCTCCTACTTGTCGTTTAGATCATTCGTCTGATTTGTTGCATGTTGGCATGTGATAGACATCCTGTAAGTGCCTGCCCTTTTCACTATCAGTGGAAGACTTGATTGATTGAAAGTTGATTGTAAAACACTGCCTCACACATCAGGGTCATTTCAGCGTGTCACTGAAGGAAACACACAGGGGGTGCTAACAAGATACAGTGACTCCTTTTTACTCCAGTGTCCCAGTTAGCCATGACACTGTGCCAGCGTGCATAATACCAGGAAACTGATGCCGCTTAATGGAATTCAGCCATGGGAAATTTTAATAGTTACATGTGCTTTTTCGTTTTGTGACTCTCATGAAAAGAGGCATTCAAAGATCGTCTTTTATTCTGCAATTAGAAGTAAAGGACAACAAGAGTGGTGTGAAAATCAGAAAAAAGGTTTAAAAACTGTTTTCCATTGTACCTACGGTGAAGCATTTGCCTCTTATCTATTAACAGATGCAAAGGTTCGTGATCTGAATGCCAAAGGTTCTTTCAAGCAGAATGTTTGTCAAAGGAGGGAAAGACTGTGAAAAGACACAACAAAGTGCCAACATTGTGTGTGTGTGTGTGTGTGTGTGTGGCTGTGTTATTGAAAGGTAGCCCTAATTGTAGCTATAAGATATTTTCCTAATAACAAACTTCTGCATGACAAAGCGAAAACAACATTAAAAGTCCTCGTCCTCGACTTTGTCGTTCACTCCTTTCTCTCACAGCGCTGTTTTCAGCTGCATCAGGCGGTTTGTTCTGTGCAAAAGCTCTAAACACCGACTGTTCAGCACTGACAGACACAGCTCACCACACAACAAACAGGCGAATGAAATGTAGAAAGTGAATATTCGACATGAAACAACTGCACAACAGCCGACAAGCTAAATTTCAAATCCATCGCTCTCCTTCTGCATCTTTCTCTTTTCCCTCACCTCGCCCCCTCCCTCCCTCCACTGTGGGAACCTGCAGGTGTTTGGAGGCTTGGTGTGGATCCTGGTGGCATCCACTCGTGTTGTACCGGACAACCCTCTGGGCTGGGTGATGTTCGTCTCCGTCTTCTGCTTTGTTGGGACGACGCTCTGGTTCTTCATCTTCCTCTGCGGAGCCAATCAAAGCAGCATCTGGCCCGCCCTGGTGAGACACGCCCACCAACTGCTGAATGGCTCATTTGCATAAATAATTAACCTTGGATACATAGGTGGCCAAAAGTATGTGGACGCCTGAACATTATGCAATTAGCTCTTAACTCATTAGACACACTGGATTCTACTGAAGTGAATGCTAACATTGGTAGCTCTCATTGTTCTTCATACCACTAATGAGCAATTTGAGGTAGATCGCTGTTAAATAAGCACTGTGGGAACTTAATAAATGAAGTTGAGACACTGGTGGAAAGATAATTACGATGGCCAGAAACGATCGGGGGTACATTTCTTTAAAGCCTCCATTCTGTTCATATTTCACCCCTCTCTTCTTCCTCTCCCCTTCGCTCTTCTTGCCTCTTTTTGTCCCTCTCTCCCTCTCCACCTCCCGGCTGCAGGATGTGGGATATCACTTTTTGGCGGTGGTTTTCTACCTCAGTGCGTCAGTGGACCTGGCGTACATCACCATTCTCCGAGGGTTGAGTTTGTCGATTATTCAAAGTGATGAAATTCTCAAAATCTACCGACTGGACATTTCTGCAGTGGTACGTCAATAACACACACCAACACATTCTAGCTACTACAATATTATGGTATGCTGTAACTCAGTTAAACTTTTTGTGCTTGGTCCAACCTCATTCATAGTTCATTTAAGTGTTTGATATTGTTTTTTCAGGCAAAGTAACTTAATAAGTTACGTGCTAACTCTTTCATAATGTTTTTATCCAGTTTCCAAATATATTCTGTGTTAGTGGTTCCAGCTTCACTTTGGGCTAAAGCTATATCATTATTAGAGAGGAGTCTGTAATGCCAAAGATGACGGTTGTAAGACACATATCCTGCCCCTTCGCACCTGTGGCACCCAGGACTTATAATACCTCTGTCTGTGTGCGCGTGATTTCAGGTGATGTCCTACGTGGCCACTCTTCTCTACTTCCTCCACGCCATTTTCTCTGCCATCCGATGGAAGAGAGCCTAATAAAACGTGACGCCAACTCAATCACAAACCAAGAACAAGAATCTGACCAAGAGGAGAAGAAATAACCAAATAACCAGCTGAGCTGTCATAGGACTGAGCACGAGATGACCTTTCTGTTTTTGTTGTTTTTATTTACACACCGGGGTGAACCAAAGTGCCAAAACATGAATGAAGGAGTGAATAGAAAATGAGCTGGTGATTGGACAGGCCCGCACATTAATATCCCATAATTTGTTTAATCAGAGGGGAAGCAGTTTGGCCGTAGACAAGGCAAGAGAATTGGATTAAATTGAAACGTGTTTGTAAGAAACAAATGTTGTAAGATGAAGGAGGATGTGTGTAAATAACTAATTAAACCACAAATCTAATAAAATACTTAGGAACAGGTCAGATGTTATGATAAATTTATGAGGACATCCAAAAAAGTTTAAGCTTTAAACTTTAAGATTTTACCCAAATTACGCACAGACACATAAAAAAACAACATATTTACCTTATTTTCCTCTTAATCAAGCTGTCGTCACTTTTCAGTTGTTGATTACTTTTTAAACCTAGCTTTGCAACACGTTTAGCGCAACACAATTAAATAAAATGCACCCGGAGCCAGACAGGGACGCGGGCGAATAAAACACTATCTGCATGATTCGAAATCACTGTTGGCAATCGAGTGATTTGAGTTAACCAGCGTATCCGTTAAAGTTCATTTCCAGGTATTTACTTCACTGCCTTGTGAAGCACTGGCAGACATTAGCTGAGCTGGTCAAATATGAAAAATCAGTGGATTGCCTCTTTAAATGGTGTCACGAGAAGGATCACGTGGACTTGACGTCCGGTTAATTAAGTGTGCTAAAAACCGTTCAGCATTGGATGGGAAAGAAGATAACATTATTAATTAAACTTATTAATAGTTAGACTACAGAGCATGCATCCCTGAGCAGGGCGTAATTAAGGTGTCATTAATCGTCAGTGACTTTACTGCACAGGTAAAATGACCAGGAAGGGTTCACAGTCCAGCGAACACAGAACATTTCTACAAATCAAAGAGACATTAAAGCATTTCATTTAAACTGCATACTAAACATTCAATGGTAGAGCCTATTGTTAGTGTAGCACCATATATTTATATTTCTAATGAATCCTAAGATGCATGTTCAATTTACTTGGAATGTCTATGAGACTGGAGAGAGGACGACCTGTTATTTCCTGCATGTTTTCTCCATGTTTACAGTGAACAACAGATGCATAGAAATGGATAAATGACTCCTTCCTCTTCGCCATCAAAAGTCTTTTTTTTTAAAATTCAGTTTTAATGCTGTAGCTTTTATTTTTGGTTTTGTTCTGTTTGAAACACTCAGTTCGATGTGTCCACACGATTTATTGTTTTGCTTTTTATGAAAACTTCCAAGACGATGACGATTGATGATGTAAATACTTAGATGATTTCACTTTGCAGGTATTTTTGGAATCTATGATAATAAACTAATTGGACATTCAAACACTGTGGCTTTGATGTTCTTGGCTTTTTCATGTCCATTGGCTGTCGTGGGATGAGCTTAAACATGAGCTTTCCTGCATCATTAAAACTGACAATAGACTCAATTTCTCATTTTTAACTGTTTAAAAATGTAAAAATGATAATTTGCCGTTGATTACAGTAGGTTTCAGTCCATAAAATAGTCTTTTAAACACATCATGTACATGTCAACAGTGCTTCACACATTTACCCTACATACAAATGTTTAACTGCTTTACTGTATTTGCATTTTGTTGCAAGTAGTTAGTCTTGGATCTGCAGGAAATGCAGCACAGCTGGTTTTGACATGACTTGTTCCTGTAATAGTGTATATACAGTTAATACTAATCCACTATGTTGTGCGAACTATCACTATAAGACGTCACTCTTTACAAAGGCAGTGTTGGGTTAATGAACCTGCACAGTGACGTATTGTCTTGTTCAGCTCTCTGAACCTGACTGACTGCCCTGTCAGTTAAGCGGTGTTAATATTACAAAGCCTCAGGACACAAGTTTTCTGGGATAGCGCACCTGATTCGATCAGGTTTCAAGTCAACAGTGCTGTGGTTATTACAAACCCACCAAACCGCAAACTGTTATAATTTACATTTGTATTTAACATCCAACTGTTGAATTAAGTCCAATATTTATTATCTTTTTAGCTCTGGCGCTTGTTTCAGGGAGATATGTCCCCTTTAAGTGATTGAGAGCTCCTCTATATCCAACAGGTGGGCTCTAATTTTGTCTGTGCTCTGTTGGTGCTGGGCTGTGGTGATGCAGTGGGTTTTATCAGTGCTTTTTTTGGCTGTGCCCTGTGGCTAGTTAGTTATGGCCTAAGGGCAGCGCGAGTGATGGAAACAGTCGAGTTGGGAGCCATGAAACCAAAACAATGAGCTAAAAGATGCTAAAGCACTCCGAAAGCTGAGTGGGGCTGATTGTGATTCCCTGTGGGTTTGTGATCAGGTGTGACCCCAATTCATGTTACACATTTGATCTGGTGTTAATATAAAAATGTTGATTAATCCAGCTTTAAAGTAAAGCCACATGGCTGCTGAAGTCTTTATTTAACTCCTGCTCCAGCCTCTGTGTGCAATGCAAACACAGGCTGCAAGCACTCAGCTAACACAATGTAAAGATAGTAAAGTTAACCTATAGTCAGTGAGCTGTTTCTTGGTCCGACAGCAGTAATGTCGATGTTTCAGCCACACAGATTTAACAGTAGCCACAGGGCACAAAATTCCTCTTTTGGTTGTTTTAAAAAAAACCCTTCACAGGTCACCAGCTCACATCAAACAGCAGGTACCCTTGGGTGCTGTAAGATAAAGGGTGGTGCAAGGAGCTGTTGTGGGAAGGGATCTCTCACCCACAATAGCAGAACGGGTTTGTCCGCTAACTTAGCTCGCCTATAAGAGTCAGAAACACCTGCTGCTGCTTGGTTAGTTCAGGAGAGAGGGCAGCTCACTCGCTGTTGACTCGGCACCGGGAGAAGGAACAGGCAGAGATGGCTGCAACCACTGCTCAGCCAATGGGGAATCTGCCCAGTGGACTGGGGATCTGCACCACGGCCCCGGACATATTTTACCTGCCTGAACTGGTGAGTGGACGATGACAGGGGCCAGACTGACTGACTTCAAGGTCAGTTACTCTGGAAGTGTCGTTTTGGAAGTCTGGAGTTTTTAGTATTTTAAATTTTTTTTTTAGTCTTCCTGATTTCATTTAAACTAATAAGCTTTTGAAATTCAACAAATAGTGCGTCATTTTGTCATGGCAACAATGAGCCGAAGCTCAGTCATCGAAGCTGAGTCATCCACTCCTACAAAATGATGCATACGATACATAAAATTACTATTAATCATAGAAATTTAAAGACACTGTATTAACCTGTTAAAAGATTAGGCTCTACAGTTGAAGCGTGAGCAAGTAATGAGCTTTTTTACCCCAAACGTTTTCAAATGGGAGCTAGTTTTAGTTTGAATTTCTATGCTAAAGCTCATGCCAGCATAATGCGTCAACTTCACGACGTAGTTTCACATGCCAGCCTCTAAAGATGACCAGAAGCTGTTTGAATTTATATTTACCTGCGTGATTGTGAACACATTTTTGGAGCGCTGTGAAAAAGTGGGCATTTTGTTGAAATGGGAGATGATGACACATATTCCCCGTCTATGGGAGGAGCACCTGCGTCTCTTCACGTCTCACGTTTCACTCATATTGTGTCTGAGAAAATCTAATCTAAGAAAGAAATGCGGCCACTTCTTCTTCTCCCTGAATGATGACAAAAGACTGCTCATATGACCGCCGGGAAAAATAACAGCGGCGCGGCGCTGTTTTGGTTCATGTGTCTCATAAGTCGACTGGAGTGTGTCAGTTTAGCTTTTATTTATCAAGGGAAGGGTTGTTATGAGAATGCACTGCAATGCTCTGCTTCATCTGTGCAGCAGCTTCATGGTTTATAAGTTACATCCTGTTTCTCATTTTAGTTTAGTTCATTTCCTTTAGACGTGAATTGGGGAAAAAGTTAAGTTGTGTCACCAAGGAAATCAAGACAGCAGGTAGACTGCTTTGACTTGATGTGGATTGGTAAAATGTGCGGTGTTTTCTTATTAACAAGTGTATGAAAAAAAACAAAATTTGTTTTTTATTTTTCTTTTTCTTTTCATCAGCGAGTTTTTCTGCGCCCGAAGTCATTGGTCTTTGATCGTTGTTCGAGGTTCTCATCGGCACTGTTTGGCGACTGCAGGCTAGGTTTCTTTACCGTATCAACCTATAGATCACGTAAACTGAAGCCTGGTGTTTTCACAACACACGTAATTAATGAAAAGACACGTTTTGGGGAAAATAAAACTTTTCTGGCTTGAGGCTTTCTGTAACTTCTCCTCTGTTTAGTTTAGCGACTGAAAATTAAAAACAATATGTAATTTCAAATAATTCAAAATGAGCACTAAAAAGACATTCAGCAGCTGCACCACAGAGTGTATGTTACCTTTAAAGTGACTCTTTTTTATGGTTTCACAGTTTGCTTAAGGAAAATTTAGGTAATTTCAATCAGGAATCAGTTCTCATAATGTCTAGAGTCAAAGAGACGTTAAACATTGGTTAAATGATGACAGAGCCAATGAATAGATAGATAAGGACCAGACTGTGTTCACTTTCAGATGCTCGTGGCACAGTCTAACGATTTAAATTCCTGAGAGTTCAGACTACAGGGATGTGGTTAGCACTCTATCTAAAGTAACCTGGCAGAGTAAACACCACCCATATGTAAAGAAAGACAAATGTTTGTTTAGTCAACATATAGAGAGAAGTGGCTCATGAGAAAAGGGAGCTGCGGACTTTAATGGGGCTACACAGAGACTTGTAATGAATGCAAATCCAGTGATTACTACAGCATTTGATCCGTGTGTAGCTGTATAAATTGGCCTCCATCCAGGCGATGTTTAATCAAAAACACAGGTGACCTATCAAACCCAGTCCAAGTCAAAATAGCGGTAGCGAAGCATGCCTAAACAGCAGAAAGAGCCGTCACTGTCTGTCTTTTCACCAGCTGTCAGGACAGAAAAACTGTTTCAAGAGGTTTCATCAGAATCAGAGTCACGCTGAGGAGCATATTCCCCTCGCACACTTCGTTTATTTCCAACAGCACAAACATTCTTCCTTATGCTGCATCTTTCCATTCGTCCACTACTAAACTATCATGGTGCAGGTGGCTTTCACAGACGAATCTCTTCTACTGGTGGTGGGATTATGTGTCTTCATGGAAATGCTCATTTTTAGGATTGTAGGATTCAAAGGCTTTCTGTCATAAAGGGACCCCGAAACAGCGAAATCAAAGATGCGGTAATGATGGAGAAAATAATAGAGTTGAGAGGAAAAGAACATTAACTAATAAATAGTTTCTAAAAAAGATGAATCTGTGCGAAACATGAGTTCCAGACTGTATTGCTTTTAACATAAACAATAATCAACAATAATCTAGAATAAAGTCTTTCAAAACATTTTAGAATATTCAGGTTGTAGCCGAGGTAGTAGTTTGACATTCATGGTACTCAGAGGATGAACCCTTCTGAGTTGTGATTCTCTCACTTTTCATCTGCCATGTCCATTAAACTGTAGGAGGTAAAGGTTTCTTTAGCAAACACAAATACCCGTGATGACCTCCGTCCCCCCTTTCTCATCCACCTTTGCAGGTTTTTGGTGGTTTGGTGTGGATCCTGGTGGCGTCGACCCACGTGGACCCACCGAACCCTCTGGGCTGGGTGATGTTTGTCTCTGTCTTCTGCTTCGTCATGACCTTCCTCTGGATGATCATCTTCGTCGCCGGAGGCCACAAGAACAGCTCTGGCTGGGCCGCCGCTGTAAGACCTGAGAGAGAGAAACCGATCAGAATGAATGAAACAGGAAAATATATAACAAATGTAATATCATTTAATCTGTGTTTTGTGTGTGTGTGTGCTCAGGACTTTGCTTACCACGGCCTGGCAGCCTTTTTCTACCTCAGCGCGGGCGTGGCTCTGGCTAATGTCACCTTTACCAAGAGAGCAGGGACATTAAGAATCTACCAGATTGACATCGCCGCTGTGGTGAGAACTGATTAAAGTGCAGTCACATTTCACCTGCACAGTATTCAGTGAAAAAACAACCTTACAGCACTTAAAAAGCAATCAACTATAATGGTGCTACTGTGGTGTTTAAAGGAACCACACTCCTGTCTGTATGAAGTTAATGTCTAGCTAGCTAGTTTAGCTTAGCACAACGGCTGGACATAGGGGGAAAACAGCTAACAGTTCCCTTACCAGAATTCACTAATCAAAACTTTTTTGTTTACTCAGGTTAACTGCTTTACTCTATTTCCAGTCTTGTATGCTAAGCTAAGCTAACTGGCTAGCGGCTTTATGTACCATATTGTACCCAATAGGCATGATGGTTTTTAAACTGGCCCTGGACCTAACTCAAATCAGCCTTAACCTTATAGTAGAACTATCTGTATCTGTAGTCATGTCTCATATATATATAGGTTCTACTTGTATTTATGAATGATCATAGAAATATTACAGATATACTGCAGGCAGCAGTGTGTCTCTATGATCCTTATGCTCGTGTGGCTACATGTTGCTACTTGTCACTTTGACCGTGAAGCTAACTCTACTCTAATCGAGTGTACAGACTACAGGATAGTACAGAATTTAAAGAATATTACAGACGTTGACTATCGGCAAAGACTCAAATAAGCGTTTTTGTTTGTGTTTCAGGTTTTTGCCTACTTAGCCACACTCCTCTACTTCATCCACACCATCCTCTCCTCCATCCGATGGAAAAACTTCTGAAAAGCGACGCTGAATCACACACCCGTGTGTCCAAGAAGGACTGTGCATCCTCTCTGTGTGTGTGTACGTGTGTTTGTGTGGGAAAGAGAGAGCAAGAGAGAGAGTAAGGTGGATTGATCCACAACTGACATCAACCTGGTCAGATTCATGATGACTGTTCAAAGCTTCATTTTAAATAATATAATATATATAATGATATTATTCACATTAAATAATATTAAGTGAAGGCTGAGTGGGTGGGGATTTTACTGTCATTCTGTTGCTCACGAGTTCAACATAAGGAATATATATTTGTTTTCACCACATCAATGTTAGACAGTGATCATTTATTACAAGTCTTTTTTTTAGGAATATGATGTAAATGTAATCATAGCAGGCTGAGAATGTAATCATAGCAGGCTGAGAAACATCACAAATTATTACCAGTTCAAATAATAATGAATATTTGATGTTTTTTGTTTCATGTTACCACCTATATTTAGCCTTAAACAAGTATTTTTACTGGATTTTTACCATGAGAATAAATAAACAGGTATTTTTTTTCCGTTGCATGTATTTTAAAGTGAACAATTAAAAAAAAAAAAAAGCTGAGTTGGTGAGATCAATGATTAGTTGGTTCCTGATGATTTAATAAAGGAGCGACCACCATGGAGGCATGATGACGCTAATACAGAGAAATATAACTTCAGCTCCGTGTAACGCAGCATCATGACGTTAACAGGAAGGACGAAGGAACTGGAAGACGTAATTCAACATTTTGAATACATGTTTATTTGTTCTCTTGAGCTACAGCCAGCAGCCAGCCAGTTAGCTTAGCTTAGCACAAAGACAGGAAGCAGGAAGGGGGAAACGGCTGAACTCTTCCGTCCAAACGGTCGCCTCTTGCCGCCATCTTCCTTCCCTTTGTGATTTCTGATCAGCCTGACGGGTGTTTATTATACGCTGCAAAATACGCTGCTGATTTTCAGATTTTCCAAAAACACCGCAAATGATGGAGAAGTGTATTTTTTAGGCATGAGGCATGAAATTTGTATAGTTTTACCATTTTTAAAACAGCTGTGAAGAAGACCGAGTCTCTGTTTCATTTGCTGCACATCCTGCATGAAACATGTCAACAAAGGCACTCCACCATGTTGCACTTCAGTTTGTATTAAGTCGAGTATTGAGTTTTCATTGCCAGTTTTAAATCACTTGCTGGTATGAGCTGCAGCCTTCAGTGCTGCTGTTAGTCTCAGCCACACATGTAACAGGTTTCAATATAAAGTCGATAAGCATGAACCGTCCTGAGACTAAGCAGAATCACACCACAGACTTAACTGCACTAAAAGGGCTGAAGGCAAGAGCTCCAGTGGTGCAATCGGTCTGCATGCGGTACTTATAAGTCAGTACACTGCAGAGCAATGCCGACGTTGTGCGGTTGGTGAAGCCTCACCTGGAGCATTTCTGTAATATAATGATAAATGTTGTGGTTATACAAATAAAACCTACTAAGTCTACCTTTTCATTTAATGAACATCTGAAACACATTCAGCATTTTCATCCTTTTGCTCCTTCTCTGCACACGCACAGGGAGTCGAATACTCGATCAGCAACAATCAGCCCGGGCTGCCCTGTGATGGCTGAGATTACAATAAGTCAAAAGTGGCAGTGCATATGTCTTTGGGTGTCTTTAATAACTGTATCAGTAGCATTTATAGTATCCCAAAAAGCTTATTGTGGAGCCTGAGATGTAAGTAAGTTTGAACCATTGGAAACAGACGTTTTATTCCTGATTGTCACACATTAATAATCTAGTTTCCCGCCCTTGCTCTTTATTTTAAACTGCGTACACAGAAAAGACTCTCGAATCGGATGTTCCTCCCAAGTCCCTCAGAAAGTCTTCTAACCGTGAAGAATACAAATCAACAGAAATATATTTATGTATATGTATAATGATAATCAAACTTGTAATCTTTCTATAATGTAGGAGGGACGAGGCCTCCCTGCTTTACAGATACAACACACATCATTTCAGGCAGACTGAATACGCTGATATACAGGTCTGTACTTTATTTTATCGGTACATACACATGAATGACAAGGTGTAAGATGAAAGGAAACACTGATATTGTCTTTTACTATGTTTCAAACAGCATGTGTTTTGTTTGGGAGACAACTGTAACTCTCACGGAAAAACGTTCTTACTTTACACATATTTTCAGCCCAAAGCCTAGAATTTAACCCTCGATCTGATGCTCCTGGCCTCCATCCGTCCAAACATCTGTCTTGTGGTCCAAACCAGTCACCACTCCCACACTACCAGATGGTGCGCTTGACACCAGCCCAGATCGAGCGTTTGTATCCCTGTGCGGCTCGCACGTCGTCCCAGTGCAGGCGGGTGTTGGGGATCTCGTCCTCGGGCTCCGGGTCGGGTCGCACGCCATTTTCAGGACTCGCCACCACCATGGGCAGCGGGCCTCGCTGGGACTGATACTCGACAACGTGGAGCTGCTTCTTGTTGGCCAGCTTCTGGTGGGTTTCCTGCAGTGAGGAAGCAGTAAAACAGGCGAGTGAGAGACGTTCCTGAGGGTCCGAGCTAAGAAGGAAAACACCTAGTTCCTTCTTCTGCTTTAGTTTTTCAAAAAGGTTCAAGAGACGGTCCTTTCCCAGTAGCAGTAGTAACTTATTCCAACAAAGATCCCGCTAATTTATAAATACGACCTCACCTGGTTGGCTAACCCAGAGAAGAGGGCCCTGGTGATGTTGAGCAGATTGACAGATCCTTCTACTTTACAGTACATGTTCTGAACGCCGATCAGCCTGCACAGAGTGATGACCGCCCGGTGGCAGTGCAGACCATAACCTGCACGACAGAGCAATATAAAGTCTTGTTTCATGGTACATACAGGGTCATTGTGCTTTTCTTTCTCGTTACATTGCATATTTCGGAATTGAAACAATAAGCTGATGATCAGCAGATTGAGACGTACCTTCGTTTTGTTTCTTCATGCGCAGCGTTGTCCTCTTAAACTTGGACTCAATGTCGTGATAAACTGTTGGAGGAAAACAGCTTAATTACACTCGCTGGATGTAAACAAAAGAGAGAGAAACAGAAGCCAAACAGAAAAATAATTAACAGACAAAACGACTTAAAAAAAAAAGACGTCTCATTAGTTTCATGTGTTTTGTGCCATTTCCAAGTCAAAGCACTTGTGTTTTGTTTTGCATATTTCCTCCTGCTCTCCCTCAGGTCTTGTGTTTCTCTACCTGCCCACCAGATGTCCTTCCACCTGCCAGCGTCTCCTGCTCACTGCAGCAGCTGCGCCTAATAAGTTATTCAGACACACGCGGTTCCCCGAGCGCGAGCTGTGTGCTGCCTGAGTGACGCCTGAGAAAACTGTACAAATCTGTAGCCTCAGGCTAAAACCTTGTTCTCGTGTCACCCCACTCTTGAAACACCTCACTGGCTGCCGTCCCTGCATCCTCCTAGATATTCAGCTGGAGTTCGATACACTTAATGAATTAAGGTTTTGTACTTGGACGCTGCAACAACACTGGAGGCAGGAATTACGGAGGGGAGGAACGGAGGAGACGCAGTAAAAGAAAAAGAACATTTGGTGCTCAGAGGACACATCCTGCTGGGTGAAGAAATCTAAAATGCAAAACTAAATGTCAAACACACACATATGCACACACCCACACTCTCACACACATACACACACAGCGAGGGAGCTGAACATTTGCTGTGGCTGCAGGAGGTCCAGGTTCATTCTGAAGAGTACGTGTGTGTCTTTTATGCGACGTGTGACTCACAGATCCAAACAGCGACAAAGTCACAGTAGATCAGGAAAAAAGGTCTGTCTCACACACACACACACACACACACACACACTTTTACCTCAGTAACTGTGTGTATCTTCACTGATTGTCAATCTCTAAAAGCTCAGCTAAAAACAAAAAGCTAAAGCGGTCTGAATGTTGAAACGCTACATCAAACAGACTGGAAACTGGGTTTTTTTGTTGTTCTGTTCCTCCAGCAAAGGAGGAAACCGCCCAAACTCAGAGCCAAACAAACACGCTGCCACAGTCAAATGTATTCAAATTCATTTTGGATTTGTGTTGTTCATTTTATTTCCACCGAGGAGCACATGAATATTCACAGAGCGACCCCGGTCCTCGGAGAGTGGGAACAGTGGTGCCAACAACAAATACAACAACAACTGGAAGGTCAGCAGAGCGCCAACATCTGCCGGATCTGAACAATCCTCCAACTCACAAACCTCCAGCTTCGCACATCATTTCCATTTAGGAAAAAAACAAAACTGTTGATCGTGCGGTGGAAGAAATCCCAGATCTGGACCGCCACCAAAACCCAAGTGGTTGCTGGCCTGCAGGCAAACTGGACGCTGGATTTCAACTTTCTCCGATACGTGAGTGTCAAAAACACAGATGGGTTCACCATCGAGCAGCCTTTTCTGGCAAAGGTGACGGAGGGATTATTACAAAAATGAACTAGAAGCTCTCTGACGAAGAAGTAAACAAACAACCAATCACATGACGGCCCAGACAGGTTGCAGATGGTCGCACGGTAAGAGCTGGCACGTGGAGGTATATTTCTTTTCCTGTGAATTAAATATACCACAGCTTTGAGCTCAAACTGGGTGGAAATAGACAATCACACACACACACACACACACACGCACACACACACGCACACACACTTCTCGTCTGGTCTCGGGCCAAAGCAGGAAGCTAACTTTCTCCTCCGGTGGGCGCGGTGCTGGCCCATGACTCACACGCATTAATCTTTGCCGGCTTGGCTCTCCAGCATTAGCAGAAGCAGCCAATTGATGTTTTACAATAAGAAAGTACGAACGGCGCATTTTTGACACGGATATCTTTCTTCACGTCGCCTGCACGAGTACAAGTATTTAATATGAGGGGACAGTGCTGGACGAGAGGGGAAAGGAAGACAGGGATGGGGTGGAAGAGCAGCAGCAGTTGACGGTGTGAAGGAGAGGAAGCGGTAGAAGGAGGGAAACCAGAGGGGTGGAAGTAACAGAGAAGTGGGGGAGGCTATTTCAGGCGCCACCTGCTTCTGGAAGTAAAGTCCCATTCATGTGACGCACAGTTGGAGCGCTTCTACAGCTCCGATCAGCATGAAACTCAATCTTCAGTGCAAGCCGTAAACAACTGCATTAGAGAATATCTGCAGCTCGGATAAAGACAGACAAAAGTGAAAGGCTGGGCGGGCGATACATCAGCCTAAATGCAGGAAAGCAGGCTGAACGTTGGTGAAGGTCTTCTCAGCCCGTTTCAGATCGTCGGTCCAGTCTTACACAGCTTTTATCATGAGCGACGAGAAGGTAACTATGACTCCCAAGATGCATTTCAGTTAATCTGCAGCCTAAAGCTAAAAACACCTCAGTGTGATTTTGGGTGAGGACGAAGAACAGTGGCTGCTTCTCCATAGCAACCGCAGCTGAGGCTTATGTGCACTGTAGCACCATCAAAACCCAAATGTGATTCATTAGAAGCAAATCTGAAATAACTAAAACCCGTCGCCGTGATGCGACAGTCCCACGTGTCACGGAGCAGTGGCTCTTCTCGCTCTGCAAGTAAATAAATGAATGAATGTTGGAGAGGTGGTGACAAAAGGTGCACGGTCACTTACTGGTGTGGTTGTTGTATCGTTCTATGTAGTACAGGTAGTGGATGGCTCTGTTCTTGGCCTGTAGGTCACAGTTACATGGCGAACACACAGGAGAGTTGTTATTTTGTTATCATAACTGGCGTTTCAGTTGTGCACCTGTGACTGTAACTGTAAACCAAATTGGTATTAAAAGGGTTAAATATTATTATGTCACTGTATATCTTCAGCTGATACAAATATGTTGTGATTTAATGAACTGTAATGTGGTTTAATCACAATCTTTGTGCATTACAGAAAAGCTGAACTCTGGGTTCCAGCTCACGCCGGTGATTAAGGGTCCCATTATCGTCAAAATGCCATTAAAGTAGCAGAACATCTATTAAAAAGATATTTCTGTCAAAGCCTGAACGCTGTTTCCACTGGTGAATTAACAGTTTTACTCCTCTAAATTCAAAATATAAAAAATCCAACACTTATTGACATTAGAAATTGACGAGAATATGAAAACACAAATAGATTAAATCGTTATTTTACTTATTAATAAACAGGTCTTACCTTCCTCAGAGCTGTGTTTCTGTCTGCTGCTTTCCCCAAAGCAAACCCTGGTGCAGGAGGACAGTGGGATTGGAAACATGTCAGAGCAGTGATTTCAAGATGCTGCCAATTAAAGCCAGATTTGATAATTATATATGTTTGTAAATCAAAGTTATTAATAGTAAAAGTATATGCTCAAAGTCGGCAGCAGCTGGGAGCGTTTGTTTCTCTTAATACGTCATTTCGAACTTGGTCTCAGAGTCGAGGTCCAGGTTCTAAGCGAGCGCCGAACCTGCGGCTCCGTTGCCGTTTCCCACGGCGACCAAACAGCTGATGGACCTCTTCCTGCCCTCCTTGGCCGTCATGTTGAACACGCTCTTCACCTGCAAAACAACAGAGAGTAACAGTGAGCAACGCTAAAGAAGGCTGTTGGCCATCATGGTGAACCCACTCATGTTATAACTATTAACTCAACCGTGTGTGTGTGTGCGTGTGTGTGTGTGTGTGTGTGTGTGTGTGTGTGTGTGTGTGTGTGTGGTGACAAATGAACATGTCTAAACATTCACACGCTTTGAATATAGCCACGGTCATGTTTCATCACTGATTTGACATGATACACTTTGACTTCATAATAATATCATAATAATCACAAATTGTTATTAAAAGATAAGGATATTAAGCCTTTATTGGTCCCACAAAGGAGACATTTAGGTGTTAAAAGGACAAAGAAAGTACAGGTAAATACAGAAATTAAAAATAATATTTAAAAAGTGGTATACACAATAAGAAATGTGTCTTTGTGTGTGTGGTAACACAACAGGCTGCACAGTGGGTGCATGTGTGCGTCAGTGTGTGTTATCAATGCAGACAAGAACGCTCGTCCAGATTTAAGTGACTTTCATGGATCTGTTGCTCAGCAGAGCACACATACACGCATAAACACACACACCGAAGCAGTTCAACTATCTGCAATTGGTGTTTGAAAGCAGCAGGGGGCAGCCTTGACACACCACAGAGAGGAGGACGGAGCGGAGAGAAGGTGAGGTTGGAGTCGAGCAGAGAGGAGAGATCCGAGAGAGAGAGACGTGGGCGAAGGAGGAGATACAAAGGTCAGAGGGACGAACAGGTGAGAACTGAGATGCAGAGGTGGAAAAAGACGAGTAGGAGGAGGTGAGGAAGGAGAGGAAAGGAGGAAAATTGGAGTTAAGGTGCAGGTGGGATGGAGGAAAGAGGGGAGCAAAGCAAAAGTGAAGGAGGGTACAGGGAAAGGAAGATTTGAGGAAAGGAAATGAGGATTTGTTTCGTATTATAAATAATAAAGAGGATGAGGAAGAAGTGAAGCAGAGGAAGCAAAGAGAGGAAACAAGGAAAGGAAGAAAGAAAGAAAGGAACACAGAGGCACAACAGTGCATGTATAAAAAACCCTGTGTTGTGTGTGTGTGTGTGTGTGCGTGTGTGTGTGCGTGTGTGATGTCTTGATAACAGATGAACAAACTGCTCATCAACTAGCCGAAGATGATTAGAGCGCGCACACGCACGCGCACGCACGCACACACGCACACACACACACACACACACACACCGAGCTGTTGAATGTCACAGTGATAAATAAAAGTAGCCTGTTATACTCATGAGCTAATTAAGCTGAGTTAATTAAGCTAATTACAGCTCTGATTAGAAGATATTTTTATGTCGGTCTTGTCTTTTGAGTGAAAACTCACATTTAATATGAGTTTGAAGTATTTAAAGGGCCCCCGTGGAGTTTTTTCTTGTAAACAAACAAAAAAAGTTTGTATTTGTTTTATTAAATATGATAATATATATCACACAGGCAGCACATTTCTCATTTGCTCCACTGTTCACATAAAAATAGTCACTGGCGCAGCTTCAAGTGATAAGAAACTTAATCATCTGAAGTTCACGGTGACAATTATCAAGTTAATGAGAACACAAGATGATATTCACAACAAGAAGCAGGTAATGGAAACAATATGAAGTCCTGTACAACCTAATGTGATTCAATAAAGAAGCTCTGCGTGAAACATTATCTCTGACTTGCTGCTTTACTGTGGCGGCGTGTTAGTGGGCGGGCCTTTGTCTTTGTGCCGATATCTGTTTAGTGGATATGGAAGGAACGAAATATTGTTGAGCTGCGGCTTCTGGTGGCGGTGCTGCACTGAACTCGGCTCCATTGTTAGATGCCGTATTTCCACCTGACGCGCATCTATAATTCTGCACAAATACAGGAACATCCAGTGTGTGTTTACTAAGATGCGGGATAAACAAGTGAAGAAACACATTCAATAACACCCATCATGAAATATTTATTCTGTAGAGAGGGAGCAAGCATGGCTTTATTAGATTTTAAAGCTTCTGCTGCTCATATTATGTGTGTGTGTGTTTGTTTGTGTTTGTAAAAGAGAGAGGGAGAAGGAAAATAGTAAAAGAATCCAAGAAGAGCAAAGATAAAGTGTGAGAGAGGAGAAACAAAAACCAGGGAGTGGATGTGGCAGCCAGAGGCTCAATAATTAAACACGTTCATTTTACACACTGACAATAAAGCTAGCAGAAAAAGCCAAAAGCACATAAAGAGCTGAAACTCCATCGTCTCCCCGCGGGACCACAAACGTCTGCCAAAGCCAATTTTCAGCTGAGCATCTCGGGTCTGTCCACTGTTCGACAGCCGGCGCGTTCTCCGGCCGCCAGCCGCTGCACTGGGACCTTTCCTCATTCTGGTTTGTCCGAAAGGCCAATTAAGTTAGGGCAGTTTACAAAAACCTGTGCATAAATGTCTTCCAACGAGACCTAGAACACCGCAGCAACGTGCCAACGTCTCATCCTGCCAACAACAAGGAACGGCCTGACCCCGTGAATGAACCTCCCGCCGCGTGTTTTCCAACGACGTGCCATCACACAGCTCACCTCGACGCTTTCATCCCCGCCGGAGAGCAAAGGCGACAAAGCGGCGTTGGGTTTTCGAGTGAGGGGCAACTTCAAAGTCAAGATCTGCCTTCAGCTTCACTAGTTACGCAACGGGCATTTCAGTAAAGGGTTTATCATTTGACTGCGGGGCCACGGCACGAGGATTGGGGTCAGGGTAGCTGCAAACGCCGAAACACTGCAAACACAACCCTGTAGGACGCACGCAGATGGTCCACGCATTACTCTACCATAACTAAAGATGCATTCAGGATCTAAATAAAGTAAATACTATGTGTTTTTGCGGCTTAAATCCAAAATATGCACATGCACACATTTTTCTTATGAACAGCAGGAAAGGAAAGCTGCCTCGTATCCTCTCTTGCTGGCAAGCGTGAGCTTTTGCGTACGTGGTTTAGTTGATAAGGAAAGTCTGCAGAGATCCGAAACAGATGGGATCTTAAAAACACTGTTTTTGTAAATCAAAATTCAACAAGTTATTAATTCTCATGTTCCAGCGCGACTTGTAGCTCCTTTCAGCGCGTTTTCTATTAGGAGCGGGGGTAAGAACTCCCCAGCGATGTTCGGCTTTTGGCCTTACAGTCGTCATTTTTCGGCAAAGATGCAGCAGTTTCTGGCCGAGCGTCAGCGGTGGAGCAGATGGGCCGAGTTTTTCCTCCGCCGGATGAGCGACAGCATGGCGGTGGGAGGACGCTTCGAGCTTGCTCTCACTTCTGGTTCATGTCTTATTTTCTCAATCTGTTGCTGCACGTCTCCCTCGCTGGATCTGCCTGCGCGCTGCAGCGCAGGGGAGGAGTTTTCGCCGCGTGGAAGCAGCAGGCGCCGCGAGAGCACGAACCTCCGCCGACGCTTAGCAATTCAGTGACTTTCACTTCTTGACTCTTTACACTGATCTTGACGCTGAATAGCATAAAGAGTTTATTTACTTCTGCACAACTGAAAACATTTCCCCTGTGCGCGACGATCCTTGTTGATTTATTATTACATCTGACAACATGTTTTATCTTTTACCTATTATTTTGTATTATACCCTCTAAATTCACACGACCTGCACCCTGTTTACCCTCTTTTGACCATATGATAACACATTTCCACAGTCAGTCCCTGTCTACTGGCTGCACAATGCAACTTTGAACTGACTTCAATGCAAGAAGATACAAGGCGCAGCACCCTCCTCCTCGTGCATCATTGAATATACGGCCCTCGGTGTGTGTGTGTGACATCATCCTTATTGTTATTTTTCATAATAACCTCATACTCCATGCAGCACAGGCAGCATCATCTTACTCTCCATACCTGCTGATATTTTACTTACACTCTTGTAAAACTCTGCTTAATTGTCGGTCATGTGATCTTGGCGCGTTTGTGGCACTTGTGATGCGTTGACAGCTGCGCGGATAAGGCTGACGAGGGTGGATGTGAAATACAGGAGCCAGGTTTACCGAATACAGCGCAGTATTAACAGAATCTACAGAAAATCTGCAAAAGCGAACACAAATTCACAATTTCTGTGCAAACAGAGGAAGTTAAGTGCATCGAAATCAACATTTTTTGGTGACTAATTCTTCATTTAAGTGCCATTAAACTGTCACAGGAGACAGGAGACAAGTTGGGAATTCATGTTTGTTTCATTTATTGTTGCGGGAAGGCTACGGTTTCCTCATTGCTCCACACAGATCTTTAATGAAACAGAAGCATTAGCGGACGTCTAAGTCACGAGCTCCACGTACTTCATGATTAATTCACTAAGCCACTTTCCATCGCACAGTTGCATTTTGCCTTTGTCGACCCTCCGACTTTTCCACCGCGGCCAAAAACAAAAAAGGGATGAAATGCGTAGTAATGTTCTTGAAATTTGGTGACAAGTGAGATTTGAACTTCTGCAAACTTGAAATTAGGACTTGGAACCACATCTCGGTGCTCATTTCAAAGTTTTGGAAAGAACGAACTCGTATTTATCTACTGGCTGATATTTCTAATCCAGATCACCGTCAGATGAAGTTCTCGGAGAAGTGTCAGAGGGAAACGCTGCAGACTAACAGACTGCACATAATAAAATCTGGTGAAAACAAATTGTTACATTAATAATCGGTTTGTTTTCATCGTAAAGGAGCTTTTGAAAATTCAGTTTTGCTTAGAAAAAAAGGCCTGAGAGACAGCAAAAGATTGAAAAAGCTGTTTCACATAACTAAACAAGCATCACGTGGCCCAAGAAACCATGTATCAGTCATGTACATGACTCAGAGGTGTCTGTGTGTGTTCCTGCGTTGTGTCTGAAACGTGTGTGAACAGTTAGATGAGTTGAAACTCTATCTTATGACAGAGCTCACACGTTTGCTCAGATTAGACTCCTCACATTTATTTTAAATTGCTGCGTTTGGCTGCGATTCGTGCTCAATAAATGAAAGTTTACAGTCTGTGAGGAATCAGCTCCTATTGTGATTTCAACAGATCAGCATCGCTTTCATTAAAACGTCGTCGCTGGAACCTAAAATGGGTTTTGTGTGTGTGTAATTTAGTATCGCAATGCCAATGCATCTACATCTACATCTACATGCCGCCATCAAAACAAACACAAGTAGTGCCTCTTATAATGTGAATTTCACTTTGGATATTAGGTTTCGTACGTGCCTCAGTGAGCCCCTGTTAAAAGACGACGTTTAATCCAATTTGAAGTTCTCATCCGAGCCAGACGCTTGTTTACTTTCAGCAAAACTTTCAAGGTTGTTGACTTCAGGGAGAGGGAAAAAAAGGCGAACCCCCCCCCCCCCCGGTACGACACTGACAGCGCTCCATCTCTGTTAATGAAACCACCGAGTCCTGTCCAAGTGGCTGCTGTACCTGGAGAGCGGCCATGAACATCACTTCTCTCTCTGTCACTCTAACTCCCTTTTCTTTTCTCCTACCTCGGCTCTCGCTCATCCCCCACTCTGTTTTTCATCTCTCTAAAGCTCCGGCTGGTTGTAGCTCTTGCTGAGACTGTGCCGCAGGCCTGCACGTTCACCTAGATGGGCTTTTTCCTACCGGTGTACTGTAGGCTTACTGGTTTTAATAAATGATACATTACAAAACACATTTTAGAAGTAAACATTGAAGATGATGCAGTGGATATTGGTCATTTTGGAGCAATTATGTGGCCCTGAATGTGGAAAATTGTCAAAAAACAGTTTTTATACATTAATGCCTGACCTCTAGTAGGAACTGCCTGTGTTGTCTTTTATAAAAGACAAAAAATAAAGTCATTTGGTAATATTTTGCTATCTGCACTCGACCGATGGTGTTGAAATAGTCAAAACAATGACCAGCCGTAAGTGTTCACAGTAAATATACTGAAAATCATCAATGGCTGCAGGTAACAGACACCTAAAGCAAAGTTAAAACTAATTTGCAGCCAAAAATCATCTTTTCCTTACTCAAGCATTGCAGGGAAGTTTAAAAGCTAAGTAGTAGATGTGGATGTAAGAATGTAGTTATTAGAGTGAGTTGGGTTAATTTACATTATGTATTTAAACTCTTTACTTTCACTTTCCTCATCTCTCTCACCTCCCCACTTCCGAAATCACTACCGCGACTTTTCCATCATCTCCCTCACCCTGCCTGCCCCCACCCTCTTTCCCCTCTTCCTCCCATCCTCCCCTCCCCTCTTCCTCCCCTCTCTCCTCCTGTTGGATGTGTTCACTAATGGCATGCCAACGTCATCGTCCTTGGGAGACAAGCCTTTTATTCCAGTAAGCCTTTTTCATTTCATTAGGCCTGAATTTATAGTGGCGCGTGGCACACACAACCAGGCACACACACACACACGCGTACACACACACACCCACGCACACACTGGATATATTTATAGAGGGAGATGGCACCATAAAAGCGTCCGTGAGTTTCCAGGGGGAAGCCTAATGTCTGTGACACCACTCTTAATTATGCAGGCAGGAGGGCTGGGGAAGACTATTAATGTGACACACACACACACACACACACAGAGTTGCATCTGTACAGACAGTGTGCAACAGAGAGTCTCTGTACAGAATATGAATTTACCTAAATGTGTGCACTGTGCGCGTTTCTGTGTGCTGTACATATGCATCTGGGCCTTACAGCACGGAACAACAGAGCATACATGTGCGTGTGTGTGCATGTGTGCGTGTGTGCGTGTGTGTGACCTTGCTGTATTACCCCCATTAGTTTAGTAGGGTCCATTAGTGCTAATTGAATTAAGGTAAAATACTGAACGACAGACAGAGACTCTAAATGAACTGGGTCTGTCCATACAGCTTATCTTATCTCTCACACACACACACACACACACACACACACACACACACACACACACAAGCTTTGTATTTAATCTTTCTAGGTTAGGTACAGCAGCTTGTGGGTTTCAGTGTGCCCTGGCTGTGGCCTCAGCTGGATGGCTGGATGACGGTTTTTGTTTGCAGCAGCGTGATGACACCCTTACCCTTTCGCACATTTCACTTTCATTTAAAATCCAATGAGGTGAGCTGTTTTACGAGAAGCGTGTCCGCCTTTTTAAATTTCTCTTCAGGTCTAACATCTAAGCCTCGGATGAGCTGTTCGCTGTCAAAACTGTTTGGGTTTGACGAACGATTTTTATTTGCTTTGCGTCAAACGGCAACTGCTATTGTGACTTTTTCTGAAATTACGCTGCTCGGCCTCAGGAGGAACAGAAGACACAGGTCAAAACTGAGCATTTAAATAAGCATCCCATCTCCCCACACCGCAGCCGCAACATGACATAAAAATGTAACGCTCAACCGGAGCTGGCCTCCGCTCGGCGAATTTGCCTCCAACACCATCCATGTGTACACGCCACACTGGATTTTCCACCATTTGGAGTTTCCTGAAAACAGTTTGCCCCTCTGAGGCTTTCTGCATCATTATTCTGTACAGTGTGATTTAGTTAGACCACTGACCGGGCCGCGCGGTGTTCAGGCTGCAGAGATGCTATCTGACGCGGAGCTGACCATCCAAAATCAAAAAAAAAAGGATTTTTATTTAACCATAAATATTAATTCTATTCATTTAAAATGGACTAATGTGCTAATTTTATGATTTATGTATGTTTTTAGTCAATATTTGGAGTTGTTTTCTTAATATCTTAATCAGTTTCCAATGTAGCAAACTAGTTTTATATGCTGACTGACAGGAAATGCCTGTGTTAGCATAAGGATAACAAATCACATACATCAAGATAAAACCTGCGATGCACCGTTCTGGTTGTAAACGTTGACCCGCGTTGACAACAACAGCTGCTGAGAATTCAAACCGACATGCCTGAGTGTGTGGTTTGTTTAGTTAGAGAGAGAGAGAGAGAGACAGAGAGAGACTCACCTCGATGACACGTGAATCAAAGTCCTCATAGGTTTCTGAAAAGAGACAGAAAGGGAGACATTAAGATAAAACTAAATGCGATGAGCTTGCCGTCGACTACAACACTTCACATACGTAAAAGAAGCTAGGAATAGGTCTCCGTGGATGCTTCACACACATCTTCGTCTCCTCTCTAGCCGGCACAGTTTCAAGGTTGGCGACGCCGGTTCGGCATCAGACCGCATGCCTTTCTGTTTCTGAGTAACGGCTAACGCAGAACATGTGGTGTCACAGTTTTGTCCTAATTAGCGTTTGGATGAGTCCAAAAATGTGCTTTGTAAGATCACAGTGACCTTTGACCACTAAATTTAGAGAATAAGACCCAAAAAAACGTCGCAGCTGTCACTGGCGTGGAAAAAGCTTTCACACACAAACATACTTCAGTGTCCGCACGCACGCACACTCGCAGACACTTTAAACAGATTAAACCGGGCTCCTGCTAGCGTAACAAATACCCAGAAGCCCTTGCAGCAGTGTAACGAGTTGACACTTTTCATTGTCGGCGACCTCTGAAGGATGTTACTCTCCCAACAGCAGCCTGTTCACTTCTAACCAATTAACAACAAACAAAGGAGAGCTGACTCAAAGGCACCGAGGAGAGGAGCAGACACACACACACGCACACACACACACACACACACACACACACACACACACACACACCTCTCAGCTGGGACATTAGCTCACCATCTGCAGGAAACTAAACCTGATCAGAGAGAGAAGCAACATAGTTACAGCTCTCTGAATAGCGCATTCACCGGGCCCGGTGTGTATTTGTGTGCGGATGAGAGCGACAGAGTGTGTGTAAAAGAGAGCGTTTGTACATTTAGGAGACGGAGAGAGTGCAAGTGCATTTCGCGGTGTGGAGGCTTGTTAGCGCGGCGAAATGAGAAAGGAAGTATCAAGGGGAAATGAGAGAAGGAGGAAGCTGGGGAGGATGTAAGAGAAACAGCGAGACGGAGGCGAACGAAGCAAGTAAGATGTGCTTTGTGACGACAGCTTGTCCCTCGTCGTCCGGTAGTTTGAGGTAAACGGGCTGAAGTCAATTACAAAAGAGAGGACCAAAGGTTAAAGCACGTAATGAGGCTGAGAACAGGAGACCGGCGGCTCCGTCAGTCAATCAGCTGTGCTCCTCAGGGCTTGCGGTGAAGAGTTGATTAGCCCGCCGAAGCACCTTTATGGGGCTTCCGTTTACAATACAGCGTTACCTTCAACCTTAAGTTTAAAGTCTTGCTATAAACCCTCCGTGGCAAACATTTATAAGCCTCCGCTGATGCCTGGAAGAATTAAATAGTCTCTATTGTCCCTGAGGGGGCAATCTGTTGTACAGCTGACAGTCGATTAAAACACAAAGGCAGATATATGGACACGAAACAGCAGGAGAAACCCACACGTGTAGCTAATGGCGGTTGTATGTTGTGCACACCTGAATGAAACGGAGCCGTCGTGATTGATTTTAGTCACCCCTGCTGCTCTTTACGGGCCCCCCTGGGGGTAATAGGGCAGAATATACGGTTTAAATACACTGTGCCATTCATGGGAAATTAGCCTCAGACTTCGGTCCTCGCTGCGTAATCTTTCCATCCAGAAATCCATACTAACTGAGTGAATGATTAATAAACTCACACAAACTGACTAACACACTAAACCGTGTTTATGGAACAATAAGACTTCTGATATCGACCCCTGGACTAATAATAAATGACTGAACAACATAACGTGACCTCCTCTGTATGCATACGGTGACCATCAGCCACCCAGAGCAGAAGATAATGCATACTTTGATGCATTTTCAAGAAGCATAACCTTCCTCTCAACCATGCACCCGAGTTAGCACACAGTTTATTAATCTATGCGCACTTGCACACTAAATATGGTATATCACAAAAAAAATAAAACTGCAGTGAATGCAAATGGGACGCAATCTATAAGCATGGACTGCTGCACCCGCAAACTCATTGACCGCTCGGCTTTGATGCTAACCTGCTCCCAGTGCTAATGCTAGCAGTCGATGTTTATAATGTTTACGGTCAACGTGTTGGTTTAGCATGCTAGCAAGCTAACGTTTGCTCATTAACGCGAAGCTTCTTGATCATAAACTGAAGTTTTTGACACTTCTTACTGGACGATAACGACGGACCAAGATGGAAAGTCTGGTGTCCGAACAAAGCCTCATCCACCTGTCATCAAGGCGTTCCAGTCTGAACCAAAGCGGCGGACTGATTGACTGGGGGGCCATGTTTTAGAGAACAGCCAAGTCATTTAGGTGTGTCTCGTCCAAGAATGGAGACGAAAGTGTGTGTGGAACAGTTAAACAGGGGAGGTGATGTAGAGGGAAATGAAGGAGAGGGGAAGAAACTGGATGAGAGATGGATGGAAAGAAAGACTGAGTGTAAAACTGAGAGGAAGTGAAGAGGGGCAGAGAAAGAGTGAGACCGAGAGCGAGAGAGAGAGAGAGAGAGAGAGATGTCTTTCTAAATTAGGAACTCGTCCCACTTGACAGTTTGGTCACATTCCCATCTTCATCAGTCCTAATGGGCCACCATACTGGCCTGTCACTCTCTTCTTCTCCAACACACTCCTGACAGCAAATACCCTGAGTTATTCCTCTGTCGCTCCAACCATCTCCTTCCTTTTCCATCACCACAGTCGTCTGCAGCTGGTCTGATCAGCTGAACATCTTGACTTGAGACATGCAGCACAAATCCAGTGTTTCAAACACGCTCGCACAAACTGTTTACGCGTTTCAGCGCTGCGGTGAGCGCTTACCTCCGTTTGGTCCGGGGTCAGGGGGGCCGAGGCTGACGCCCCCCCACGAGTTTCCCGTCCATCCTCTTTCCCTCTTCACCTTCATCTTCCTCCGCCTCTCCCACTCGTCCCGCTGACGCACTGCAGGAAGACACGGCGGACATATTTGGGACGGAAACCACGGCTGGCTTCAAAGAGCACGGCATGACGAACATCAAACAGGCGCCATTTGTCACTGTCAAACCGACTGGTTGTGTCCCGTTAACAAATAAGATCAGAGCGGGGGCAAACTGGCAGCTTCTCTCACACACTTCTGATCCCTCCGTTTCCACAACTGAACGTTGAAGAGACCTTTGTGTTTTCTCTGAGTGGCTACGAGAAGACTCCAAGCCAGTAAACATGTATGTTAGCAATGCTGGATTTAAAATATTTGTGGAGAAGGTAGCTTTGTGATGTGCGTTGTGAAAGGAAATGCCCTTCACCCATCAGACCTTGAGGATCGACACAATGACTTGCAAATTGCACTTTTGCTTTGCTATACAGAACAAAAATGCTGAAAATAGGTTTTTCCCATCATCCTGTCAGTCTTTTAACCAGCAACCACTGCGGCCGATTCCTGTTTTACACAGCAACTTAGCAGAAAAAGCGGAAAACAGATCGCAAACTCGCGGCAGTGGCGATTTTATTTAGAGTACCGAGTTCTGCCTGTATCTCCTGCTGCTCAGCCTCGCCTCGTCGGGTCACAGTCCGCAGGACCCCGTCCTTTGTCACTGGAGCGTTGAGGCCAGGCCACAGAAAACCACCGCGACCTGTGGGTTAAAGACACAGAGCAGGGAAATGTCAAACACAAGGCAGGAGGACTTGCAACAGAAGAAAGAAGCACAACAGTACAGCAATAAGGAATGAACAGAGATAGTAGATAATTAAACAAGTGGATAATCTAATAAAACTCAGTGTATTAGTCTTAAAAACCTGGATTGAAAGGTGACAGGCCACATTTAAATTTCTGGTTTCTGGAATTTTAGATACGTCTTGTGTTTACTTTTATGATATGTTTGCTTTAAACGTTATTCAGTTCGATGAAAAGTGAGTGTGACGCCATGACAGCGTCCAGGATATCACGTGGAGACGAGTCTGAAGAAACTCCGAAGAGGTTCTTCAACAAGCTGGATTCATGTGTTTTACTGCGAAGCTGGATTATTTAGGTCCTTCACGGCAACACAGACAGATGAGTGGGGATCGTGAAGCAGTAATTTAGAGGCATTTAGTTAAAGTGAGAGCAAAGGGAAGAAGAGACAGGCTGACAGGACCCTGACACAGACGCTGGGGCTGAATGAAGACGGATCGTTCGGCTTGGAAGAAAAGCGACAGGCAGAGTGAATGAAGGGTAATTCCTCTTCACAGCGGAGCGGCGTAATAAATTAATAACGTTGACTAATGAATATTGTAGAGTGTCTGTCGGCACAGTAGCAGGTGATTTTACAGGAGAGGAGGAGCTATTTTCTAAAAGAGACCCTCAGAGCGCGTCCTGCAAAAGACTGTCCTCGTCTCGAAGTGCCTGACTGTGAACTGGAGCCTGGAACAGGTGAGAAAAACCTTTGCAGAGAATAAAAGAAAGACAGACAGACGGCCGACAAACACAGACAGATGATGCCTCAACCTTCTCCGAGCTTCTGTCCCCGGTTCAGGTCTTTCTTCAGTTTGCGTTTGGTTCTCTTTCCTCGGCCCTTTCTGGCTCCTGCGCCCGACTCCGCCAACACGCCTTTCCACAACTCATCCGCCGTCACTGTAAAAACACAAACGCTCGAATGAAAGAGCAGACAATTCGTCCAAGGCTCTGAAAACTACAGAAAGAGACTGATTCCTTAAGTCATGTCAAAGGCAGCTGATTCAAAACCAGATTTACTCTTGGAGTCTTAATGCCACTTTCTTTCTTCTGACGGGGCGTCCTCAGTTTCCATTTACTCACCTGCTACACCTTCACAGCATGAGTGAACATGATTCAAGAAGGCTATGAATGTTATTTCTTTGGAATAACGCAGCTGAATTTAAGCTTCCCACTAAAAGCCCGGCTGTTGTGAGGAGGTAAGGGCCAGGAATAAAGATGTCCAACATGTGACATATGGTACCTAAATTGAAATACAATAAACTCTGAGTGTTTGCAAAGACCTGGCTCCTAAAACAGGACCTGCAGTAAATCCAAGGATTAAGACTTATGTGAAGAAAACACTGTATATCAGTGAAAAAGCTGGATGGTAAATGTAAATACAACCCAAACGTCTGGTGAGAAACTATTTAATAATTCTTGATCTGAGCCCAGGTAGAGAGTCAATGTAACCTGACGGGTTTATAAGAGTGTGTGTGGGTGTACTGGTCTGGATATATTAATGAGATAACATTGCAGACATGTTGACGGACACAAAACGTGTAAATTGTTTGATAAAAGCTCTTTTAACTGTGAATTGAAAAGATTTTCAGAGAGAGCCAGCGAGCGATCGAGGCAGACCGAGACTGAGGAAAGCAAGTGAGAGAGTCACCAAACTGACATGTTGCTCAAACAGGCGAACATCCACCCGCATCTGCTAACGGGAAAATCTGATCAAACACACACACACACACCATGTGGTTGGTGGAACCCTGATCTCAACACCACATTGTCATAAAAAGCAAAAGAGAACGTTTAAAAAGAAGGACAAAGCAAAAATAAGGTGTGAGACAGGAAGTATAGGGGTGTGGTTTGATGCACGTGAGCAGCGGCGCTCACAGCACCCTGGTCCAACTGATTTCAGTTTACAAGAACTTAAAATGATTACTGCAATTACCTTAAGTGAGTCCTTTGGGGTTTATATATACTACAAATTCCTTTATAAAATGGCAAAAAGCAATAATAAACTAAACTTAGCCTACTAAATAAAGGACAGTAGATTTATGAAGCTAAGTTTTTATGTTTAATTCTTTTAAAATATAAACTCTGGAGTCTTTGCCGGTCGCCTGATAACCTTGAGGCTATGGCAAGTCTCCAGGAAGTCACTGTGAGCAGCAGCTGGTCACATAGTACAGCAGCTGTGAGCAGCAACTCACCAGAAGCCGCAGAAATACATTTACATTTCCTGTTTGTGTACAGATTAAATAAACAAGACACAGCATGTACAGCATGTCTGCAGTCAGGTTTTCAACATTTGGAAAGAGCTAGTCTCACTGTTGCTCGCTGCTTCCTGTCTCTATGCTGTCTAGCTAAACTAAGTTAAGCTAAGCTAAGCTAGTTGTAGTTAGTAACTCCTGGCGCCAACTCTTCTCGACTTAGAAAGGGGCTCAATGTGATATCACCCACACACACAACATCCAAGTAACAACAAAATGTTTTTGTAGCATCTGCAATTTAAAGCAGTAAACAGTAAATTATCAATAACAGAAGGGATTTTGGAATTAACAATTTAATATACTATTCTCATATACATACACTTGTTGAAGAAGCTGCTATGTCTTGTTTGCTGCCATGCTGTCGCAGGGAACAGTGGAAGTGCAGGGTTTCTTTGGAGAGAAGCAGTCGAGGCTCGACTCGCCAGCTGGGATGCATGAGCTGCTCCCCCTAAGGTACGGAGTGATGCTGCGCCTGAAAGTGAGACACATCCATCAAATGAACGAGAGATGGGTAAAATTGCATTACGTAAATTACACGATACTAGGCTTAACATATAAATACACAGCGACGAATGCACACAAACAGAACATACTTCATCAAGATAACAGGTGCTTTAACTTGATAAATTTAGGTTACACAGTCACATAAATCACCACACTAATGTCGACTTTTGCTAAACATGTTGCTTTATACGTAAAGCCGTATCAGCCACCTCCAGGGTTCCCTCTTGGCTCCTACAGTTTTCTATACATTAATATGTTTACAGAAGAGGAAAACGGGAAGGTAAAAGCTGATAAAAGTTGAGATTTGGCTTAAACAAAGCGGTTTTCAGCTCTTTTAGTTTGTTGTAACTATGCCGAATAAAAACATAAATTCATCCATTGTAAATTTTGTCTTAAATTATTTTCTTAGAGGCGTCTACACATAGTAATAAGCATGGCGACGTTAAATCGCTACAATTTTAAATGAAGTTTGGTGACGTACAATACGCAAGTAATTTTACGGCTACTCGGCGAAGACTTGAATTTATGTTGTTAACCGACAGAAGCGTTACTACTATTTCCATGCGTTAGAGCATTATACCGTTAAATTAATAGTTTAACGATAAATTACGATGGGAGAGTACGGACACACGCGGAGGACACTGACACAATTGCAACAACTTTCGTTTGTATACGTCTACTGTTAAATGCCCTACATTTAGTTATCCTTAGCTGCATTAATAAGCAGTTATACATATGTAAGACTGTGTTGGACGTTACAGTTATTTGCCTAGACGCGCCCGATTTTGACAGCCCCGCAGAAACGACCAGCTTGTCCCGGGTCAGTAGACAGAGCCGACCACAACCAAGCAGTCAACACTTCTAAACATAAACACAGTAAACACACTCCGACAAACACACTGAGCTGTTTTAACGAAGCTGCGGAGGACAAGAAAGAGAAATAGTTTACCTCCGACAGTGATGCGGAGGGCACAGCACACCCGAATGGACGCCGCCATGTTGGAGTTATGAGGGGTCCTTCAGAGGACAACAAGGCGTCTGGGATTATGCCTGTTGACAAATGTGAGAAGTCAGAGGATCTGTTTTAAACTTTATTGTTCTTAAAACAAACACACTTTTTTACCGTTGCATTTGTAAGCGGTAGTCCAGCACTGCGTACAAATGGTGCTACTATACTACTACTACCGCTATTACGGCTTATAATAATGTTAGTGGTATTTTGTCCAGATCGATTCCTAATATTGCGTTGTCTCACTTCACGCTGGTAACACTGAGGAGTTAATAGAAATGATTAACTATGGGAGTAAATAAGTATACTATGATTATAGATCATTTTGTAAAAAAAAAAAAAAAAAAGTAAAAGAAAAAGATTTATTGTAACTGTGACGTTAAAGCAGTAAAAACAGTTTTGTAAATTAAAAACAGTACAAACTGAAGACCCTAGAAGAAATATAAAATGAGACAGTTCACTCAGTGAATGGAGTTTCATTAAACAAAATCTGCAGTGTTAAGCTAATTGTAAACCTTTTGGATCAGGTGAAAATGACACAGTATACTAAGATGGACAACTAAATAGCACAAAAACACAACAGAGCAAATATCCTTCTACTCAGTGCTGACCTTCCCCCCCTTTTAATTCTCTCATCCACCTCCGTTTTCATTCATTTTCTCATTTTCATTTCCTGTCAAACAACGCTGAAGATGACTTCCTGCTCTTTGTTAAACCGCTGTTACAGCTCACACTGGCTCAAACGGATAAGCATCAACATCAATGAACACACACACAATCAAACACACACACACACACACACACACACACACACACACACACACACACACACACTTTCTTTCATCTCAGTATCTGTCATTTCTGTTTCCTTACTTTATATTGATTGTGTTGCTTGAATTTGATCCTGCTAATTTATCAAAACTGAACCGTCTTTGCTTTTTAAACTGTTTGTAAGCATATTTGAGTTGCATCATTTACACGAAAAACGCTCCGTTTCAACAGGAATGACATGTTTGTGCCTTGCTGATGAGCTCTCAGTTCCGGGAGGAGAAAAATCAGAAGAAAAACAAATTAAGGGAGATTTTTTTTAGGAGGCTGTCTCTTGATTGGCTGCATATGTGAAACCCCACAGCTTCTTGGTTTTTCCCATTTCTTCTGATATTAATTATCACATCAAGAGCAGAGGAAACAAGATGATTATGATGTGGAGAAGAGGCAGGAGAAAGGTGAAGGAGATGAGGGAGGAGGTGGAGGAGAGACGGGAAGAAGGTATGAGTGGGAACAGCGAGGGGAGAGGGTGGGGGAATTAAATACTGTTTACAGATGGTAATAAAATAGAAGTAGAAGTGTGTGTCACTCACCCAAACAGCTTTAATTACATTTGGAAAATACTGAACCATGAGTAAAAACATCCCAGCGGATGAAGAAATCAGCACCCAGTGTTTTACTAGTATGTACATACGGGTCTGTGTATTAATGTAATAAAACATAGTGCTTGAATTTATAATGATTATTTGTTTGTTAGAATAGAATAATTAGAATTATGCTCCATTTTATATATGTATTGATATCAAGATGCAGTTTAGCAGCTAACCAGAAGAGCAAAAAGTAGTAAAATGCAGAATAGAGTGCATATGTTTAGCAGAAACTGTATGGAATATCAATATACTGAGATATTAACAGTATTTAGTAAAAATACACTTAGATACAGTGAACATGAACAAAAAGATATGCATTAGTTTGTGATGTTTGTGTGTGTACATGTAGCACATGCACTAAAGAGAAGGCATTTACAGAAGAGACACTACTATGAACTCTGATACGCTGTAAACAAGCTAGATTAAGTATAGACAATATAAATGTAAAAGAATACTGTACAGGTATGTGGATGTGCAGCACATTCTGTGCATACCTTAATTTAAGTGGTAGTTAATGAAATAGATTAAAGAAAGATTAAATAAGTTGTTTAACTACATTAACCATTCACATGGTTTCACAAGTTAAAATCCAAGAAATCACATCACAGGAAAAATCACATGAGCACAGAAAAACCAGAAGAACATAGGCCTCCTCTGCAAAATGCAGCCTCAAGATCAGATTAGATAATAATACATCTGTTGGTTAATGGCCCCCATCATTTAACTGTAGTAGTGCTTACAGTTTTGCCAAACAGTTGTGCAAGCCATTAAATGATCTCAAACTAATTGCCACAACCTGGATTTTTGAGGCCCTTGGGAGTTTTGGGGGATTGGGGCTCTGAGCCAGATGCCTGCTTTGAGCTGGTCTTAGGTCTTTAGTAGATGTTTAAGTGGGTAAATAATCCAGTAACTATGTGTGCATCTCAAAAGAGAAACAGGGAGCACTCCTGAGACACAAACATCATATGACAGTTTGTTTGTTCACGTGTGAATGGGGTGAAAGCCACCACATATACACTTACACAGCTACACAGCTGTCTCTGAGCACGTGAGGCAGGCCACCAATCAGCACCTCAGGCCTTTGGACATGATTGCCTGAGTGACTGGCGATTATCCACTGCGTGCGTCTCAATTTCACCTTATTCAAGATAATTTCCTCAATATTACAGCCCTTCTTCCCAATACAGTAGAGTGCTGCAATCAAAAACCTGCTGAAGAAAGAGAGAACAGCCGCCCAGCTGTGTGACAGCAGGAGGTGGGAGTTGCTCTTGAAAGAATCAATGCCTTTTTCTACGGTAACTTTTCTCCAAAATAATTGCCCCATAATGACAGCTTCATCCAGGGTTTTATGTAAAAGAGTGAGTCACTTTTCTCGGCTTTGTACAGCACGGAGCGGAGGAGTGAAGAGTGGGAAAATATTTTTTTTGAGGTAAACACAGTGGTGGTGCTGCTGGAGTTCAGTGCTATTCAAGTCAAAAGTAAGAGAAGTTTGTCTTAGAAACACAGCAGTGCAGCTCACTAAGAAAATGTTGGTGATGCAGTTTAGTTTCTGCACTGTCTGAGTGGGCTGCGTCATGCCAGAGGGGTCAACTGTGTGTCTGTTACTTGGAATATGAGGTCGTATTATATATAAATGTTAAGTATGCAAAGTTGGACTTGGTTATTTCGGGCATCCGCGATCCTGGATGTGAAAGTCAGTTCATTTTGAAGATAGACAATGTCAGGTGATTGGCAGTTGAAACATGTCCGAGGCTGAATCACGAGTGCAGAAGATCAATACTGTCTCCAACAAACGCAGCGAAGTTTGCAGCCGTGCGAGCAGCGCTGGTGAGGCTGCGCTTGGTGTTCCTATAAGCTAAAAGTCACCGTGCCAACAACCACACACTGACCGTGCAAGCATGCAGCTGATTAGCAGCACTGACATGTAACTTAATCTCAATCTTGGTTTAGCACTTTAGCAGGCTAACATTTGCTAATCATCTGATGGGGTTTTATTAGTTTTAGACTTAAACTAAATTAATTATATAACATTTTAAAAGACTGGTGGTGGTTTTGGAAGAAAGTGAGGAGATTCACCAAAGTTACTGTAATTCGTCCTGAGACATCCATCAAGTAGTAGTTTGGATACGGCAGTGGAGGACTTAATGACATTACTATCCCTGTGGATTCTAGCATGGCTAAAATCTCAGTGAGTAAAGTCAGCCACTAATCCTAGGCTTTTCTGAGAGATTGCTCTGATTACTTATCTTAAAACTTCATTCTATAACGCTGGATGTCGACAAAAGAGCTGTAGACACCTGACACACCCTGGACTAAATAAATAGTTCTGCAAATCTCGATTGTGGGTTCATTTTGGGCGTTTTTCGCAGGCAGGTGATATTGTTTTGTTCCCACTTCAAACAAGAAATCAATGCAGGTAATCCAAATATGAGAGAATGTTAAAACAAGGGAAGGAGAATATTTTTTTTAAAAAGCTTTTATAGTAGTGCTTAAATAATCAAAAAGCCAATGTGTTTTAAGCTCTGTAGCTCTTCACCAGGGCTTTCAAACCACAGTGTTTTGCTACACCTCTGATTTTAGCCTTTGATCTCCACGCCTCTGTTTAGTTGTTAAGCATTCATCATTAAATGAGCCTGCGCATCTACAGAGGTGTTTTCAATTATTCTGGCTGGTTAGAGCTCTGGGCTCTGGTTCAAGTTGGACGGAGTGATGCGCCTAATGAGAAAGATAAGGGATAAGTTGTCCCACCCCAACAGGAAAACAAACAGGAGCAATTTGTACGTGCCCACACTGTCCCGAGAAGAGGTCTAATCAAGCCAGTCAAGTAAAACCACCTGTGTGGGTGAGCCTGAATCTGTTTAACCTGTTTCTCCCAACTGAAGGCGGAAAGTTGATTTTGAAACACGGCACTATAGTTGTAATAAAAGCCACTGTTCCTGAATTGGCCCGAACTGTTCAAGTTTAAATCTCTCTCCCACTCTCCCGCTGCAGTGAGACGCACATACAAGACCTTCAATGGCCAGTGTTACACCTCGTTATATCACGCTATCCTCACGCTCTAGTTGTTACGCTTGATCTCCACATTTTCCATAAAACACAGAAGTGTCTTTGGCTTGAAGTAAGACCTCATATCACCTCTACCTGCTGATTTATTATCTCTGTCTCCTCTATACACTCCACTGCTCTCTTATCTGGAACTTAAACAGCACCTCCACCTCTCTCCTCGGCTCTTATTGCTTTTCTGTAGCACTTCCTTTTCTCACGAGATCGTTCCTCTCCAGATTCGATTAAATGATCTGTTGTCTTTGAACTGTAACCCTGACCCCACAGCGCCTCGATTGTGAATATTTGTGCTTTCAAGGTAGTGCATAATTGGTCCTAATCAAAGTATTGTTACAGTTAAGGTTCACATCTGCTAGCTTTCCTGCTTTGCACTTTGTTTTCTAACTCTATATCTGCTGGTACCAGTATAAAACGCGGTGTACACCGATCAGCAGCCTTTTTCACACCACTGTTGTTCACATGCAGTTTGCAATTAGCAAAAATATGTTCTTGGACTAATATAGTAGCAACATTTAATCTAAACACAGCTGCAGTATGTTTATACCCTGAACTGAGATCACTTGTTTGTGTTATTGTCAGGTTTGCCTGCAGTGGTCATTTTTCAACAGGACAGTGAGAAATTGCGTATTAAAATGCAGATTTTTAGCAAGTCAGTTACACATTTGCACATTGGCACTAAACACAAAATGCAGGAGTTAAGTTATAAACATTGTGGGGGATGAAAAGTTAAAGTTAAAGGCAATTTGTTTTGCGGGGGACAAGGATATCTGTACCACATTACATGGCAATCTAATTTCTACCTCATGGTGATGCACGAGGATCTTCAAAGTCCGCAGGATTCGTCTGCTCGAGAACATGTGTGTGCAAGATTTCATGGCAATTCTCCAGCAAGTACCACGCCGCCAGCTACAGGTAAAAACCAAAGACTGAATGTACTTGGCACTGGTTGGGATTCATGTGCTCGGATTTAAAAGAATGCAGTCGTAGCGTAGAGGTGCTGGTGGGCCGTATGCCTTTACAATCTAGATCAGCCCATCCATGACAAACACAAACACACACACACATACACACACACACACCACTTTTGACCCTCTTTTTATGTAATATGAACAGCTTGATGAAGACAAAGGTGCGAGATAGAAAGAGAGAAGAGAGAAGAAATCCCCCAATCATCTGTCTTCTGCAGGTGGCTTTGGAGATTAAAGGTAGGCTACACATCCATCACGCTGCCTGCCAAAGACTCTCCCTCTCTCTCTCCCTACGAGTCAGGAGTCAGGAGTCAGGAGATGGACAGACTTTTTGTCAGTTAGTGTGTGTGTGTGTGTGAGAGAGAAAGAGTAATTCACTGTTAGAAAAAGGTCCAGAAAAGTAACTGACCGGAGTTAAAAACGTAAAATCTCAATAGCAGCAGAATAAAACACAGAACAACTGAAAGAAACAGAGTGAAGCCTTATAAATACGACAATCCATTTAAAAGCTTTTTTAAAATAAAGCATTGACTCAGCTGACCTGAGGAGGAGGCTGCTCCACGATGCCGGAGCTAAACCTGTAAAAGCACAGCTCTGTTTTGAGCCTTGGCCACAGAACATTTAGCAGCTGGTGGTCAGCGGGTCTGAGAGGTGCCAGATCAGAAACATATGGGACTGAGTAGAGAGAAACGTGGGAATGAGAGACAGAGGGTATGATGGCATTCGCAGTGAAGTTAATAGACATGCAGATGAGTCCTTTGATTGGAGGAGTTATTCTGAAGTTCTTCATCACCAGTGAGTTTTACACTTTGGGTTCAATCTATCCAGCGTCAACAACCCTTTTCCAGCACACACACAGGCACACACACGCACAAAAACACTTCGTGATACTTGGCCAGCAGACAATGTTTGGTAATAGCTGGCGAACATGGTGCATTGATCCGCTGCAGGTACAGAAACCTTCTGCTGGAGCTGTCAGAGACCAAAATCAATTTAAAAGCCTAGCAAATATTCAACATGCATTCATGAGGTGGCCAGAAACGCAGGAAAAATAATGCTAGTGTTGCTCCAAGTCTGCTGGATGTCTAATCAATCAACTGTTTGCATTATGTTAACCAGAATTTCCCAATGATTGCATTGTTGTGTCGACAGGTTAACTAGATTCTTCTTCCTTTTTAAAAGCCCAACAGAAAACCCCAAACTCCTCTTTCCTCGTGTGGAGAAACTGTGCAAATGTCCACTCCACCAAACAAAACGACCATCGTTGGAGCACTGGACTGGTTTCAAACAGCCCATCAATGTCAAAAGCATCATTTCTTGTGTGGGAATGAAAAGGAAAAAGAGGAGGAGTGTTAAAAACAAATGACCAAAACAGAAAGTGTGTCACAGCAATCATATACAGAGCAGGAAAATAAGACTTTCGACAACTAAATTGCATGCCATCATGTTGTGACTGGCTGATTACTTGGTATACAGTAAATATATTATAAATGCCCATAGAACTGAACTAAAATCAAGAAGTGATTCAGCAGAGTGAGCCCAAAGCAGCAGGAGAGAAGCAAACAGTTAGAAACGAGTGGAAGGCTTCTCCCAGCGGCGCTGCCTTTAGGTCATCTTAACCTGACGTGGATCGATACCGTAACTCCCTGCTGTCTCCTCTCTGACACCTCCTCCACCTACTCCTCCTCCTCCTTCTTGCGCAGACAGGGATGGGACAGGGGGAGGTGACACCACACCTGGCTTTGACTGTATCAACCAATAACTGTCACAAAATCCCTCCTCTCTCTGCTTTAATCTCCTCGTTTCAGCAGATATTTGGGGAGAACGGTCCGGCAGCTGCTCTGAGTCCTTTGCACTTTGCACGCTTTTATGCTACCACTGTATGCTAACACCAAACTGCTGGCAAACAAAGATAGCATTTAGCAGCTGGAGTCACAAAAGTTGTCATGTGGTTTAATGCAGCGTTGGGTGTAAAATGGACAATAGTTTGATGACTTCTTACAGAGATAACGTTTGAGAGAATTCACAACGGAAAGCCCAATTTTCTGCTATTGAGGGAGCAGCAGTGAGGACAATAGATAGGAGTTTTAATTCCCTTCCAAGCACATATTCTGTGAATTGTGAAATTACCCTACTTGTGTTTAGACTCAGACACTTTTGTTTGTCTGCAATTTCGGGTTTTCCTTGCTTTTGTCATCTCCTTTTCTGGCAATTTGGGGTTTTCATTTTACAAGGCACAAAACGATAATTACAATAATTGCTACTGAAATTCACCCATCTCCACGGGAAACAGCACCCCTTTCCCCCTCTTTTCTTGTTTTTATAGCTGTCTCCAGAAGAAAATGCTCAACATTTCCGACACAGAGTGTGAATTATGCAGCCACTTCAGCATCAGATAAAACATTTACCGTGTGAGATATTGTGTAACAGTAATTGTGGTAGAGGCCTCAGAGCAAAGGGGAGGCTGTGGTGTTGTCTGTGCAAGGACAGATGAAGGTAAAAGGTGGAAAGAATTAGGAGATAAACAATAAGGGGTGAGTGCTGAGGCTGAGGAGGAGGAATAAATGGGTGAAAGAGATGTTGGACGAATGCCTATACGTTGGCAGAACTTGACTTAAGAACGGCTAATTTAAATATTAATGCCTCAACCTCAATCTTTCACCTCCTGACTGGGTGTAAAACATGTTGTGACAGAACGCTCCTCGGCCTGTTTCTGCAGCTTAGCACTGTAGAGTCTACAGCATCCTGTGGACAGCTAAAGGAAAGGCATGGATGGGAAAAAAATGGATTTAATCCTTCTGAAGAGAAACTGTCACTTTATTTCTTTTGAGGCAATTGCAAAAGAAAGAATCTGGAAGACTCATAACAGATAAGATCGTCTATTTCACGCGTCCTTTGTCAGGGTGTTTGCACAAGCAGACCGCACGCGGTGTGGCACCTACAGAAAATGGCCCTGCCTCACATTTAGTCCACCCCAGGCGCCACGTCATCGCATTTTCTTGCACATTGGGCCGCCGTCGAGGGCACTTAAAGTCGGAACCATCTGGTGTCCGGTTGTCTGAGACGTAAAAACACACACATTGGACATGAACCTTTTCAAAACAAATTATTTTGATGTGTTAAAACATGTGTTTCACTTTTAAAACAGCTTTTGTAATATTAACAGTGACAAATAGATGCTAACAAGTGGAGTTTTTACATTTTTCAGTCAGTCTAGTGATGTGTTACAACATGCGTCAGTCTGTCATCATAGATCTCTTAAAGGACGTCCAGCCACAGGTTGGGTTCGTGATGTTTTCTTTGACAGGGCGTCTCTGCGACTTCCAGTCCAAATGTAGACAGAATGACACCACATGCAGGTTTTTCCTGCTGCTACGGTGACACCGAATGTTTCATCAATCTATAACACGGAGTCAGTCCTTGAGAACGGACCATCAGGTAAGAATCAAAAGGGTGAAATCCACTGTGGAAGCTGGTCAGGCAGAGATTTTCTGCTCTCTGACTACAGCCTGACAAAATGCACCGCAGTGCGTTGCAGCCGTTAAACTGCATATCACAAAGCTGAATCGTTCCCATATCAGATACCAAAAAGCATTTTGGGAAAAGCAGGCAATCATAAACTTCCTTAGACGCAAATGAGGCGGATTAACATGTAACATTTCATCATAAAACCACGAATGCAATCGCATGCATCACTGAGCGATATCTCACAGAGCAAGACAGCCGGAGGGAGGTTTTCCTCTTTAAGTAAATGGTCTGGGTATTGTAAGTTGGTGACAGCAGGCTTGACAGGCTATCTGATAACGTTGTTATTTAGCAGGGAATCGGTACAGAAGTGGTGGGTAGAAAAAAAAAAAACATTACCGTTGCCAGAAGGAGTAGGTGAAAGGAATAAGAGAAAGACGGATAGGGAGGAAGAGTGGAAACGATGAAATTCAACTGTACTTAGACAATTTGCTCGAGGGAGGCAGAGGAGGGAGGATACGGAGAAAGAAAAAAGTGTAGGAGAGTAACGGAGACTCAAAGAGGAAGAGAGCTGGAGAGAGACAACGACATACAGGGGAGAAAAAACAAAACCGAAGCGGAAATGAAAAAATACAGGAGCGGAGAGAAAGAGCTCTGAAAGCCAGCAAGAGATGTGTGTGTGTGTGTGTTTATGTGTGAGTGAGTGTGCACACTGGCCCGTATGTGTCTTTATTTGACATGAACAAAGGAGATGGGAAGAAAATGGGAGGAAAGCGGAGGATAAAATGAGTTTTGAATGGAAACGTGTCAGGTGAGGTGAGCAAAGGAAGGAAGGGAGGGAGCGGGGGAGGTAAAGGAAGGGAAACAAACGTGGGAGGGAAGAATCAAGGAGACACTAGGTAGAGGAAATGGAGGGTAGGGTATAAGGAAATTTCAAGGAAGACAATTGCCGGAAAAGTAGAAGAAAGGAGTAGAATTAGACAATTATGGAGGAGAGGAAGCATTAAGGAGGCAGGAGGGAGCAGTGAGGTCAAGGAACAGGCAAGCACAATGCAGAAGAGCAGCGTGGTAGGATGGAGAAGGATGAAGGGGCAAAGTAGTAAATTGGGAAAAGTAGATGAATGAAGGAAGGCAAAACTGCGATTATAATGAATATGAATAATGAATGATGAATGATTTGCAAAAGGTGGATGAGAGGGTAAAAAAGAAGAAAGGGATTAAGGCTTTTAAGGGGAAAGGGAACAAAGGATGGAAGGTAAGGAGGAAGAAAAGGAAGAAAGGGGATGGGGGAATTTTAAGTACATAAGTATAGAGTGAGCTGCAGAGACCCCACAGTATCATCAGGCAGGGGTGACCCGACAACCTAAAGAGAAACAGAGAGAGATTAAACATCAATGAAATGACAGGATGATGAAAAGGCACGCAGAGAAGGAGAAAAGCTAAAAGGAGGAAGTGTGTGAGTGTGTCTCAGGCAGCAGGAACAGGAGCTAATGAGACATAAAGAAAGAAAGAGAGAAAGAGAGAGAGCGGGTGAAAGCACGAGGAGAAAAACATACAGACACCCGCAGAGAACAAAGGAAGGATGAGAGAGAAAAGAAAGGGAATCACTAAGTCGTAACATTAACAGGACGAAAAACCGCGACGCAAAGAAGAACAAGTAACCTATAGAGAAGGGAAGCTGGAAGGATGGAAGGTAATGACGGTAGTTATTTCATGGTGGATCACAGCGGGTCTGTGGAAACCCCCACACTGTGCTTCAACACTTTCTGAATTTAGGTTTTAGTTTTCTATAGTTTCATGTTACAAAAGAGAGTCACATCACCTTCGTTCCTCTCTGGACAAATAATCAATACCTGCCCGTGCGATCTAACTTGTTAGTTATAAAGAAACAATAATATTGTGTCATTTTCAGGACAGACTAGAACTAAAGCTTTGTTCAATATGAATTCCTTTGGGCTATGATGATTTTAGTCCAACTCACCTTCATTGCAGTGATAGTTTAATTTGACATTTAAGTATATTCAATATTTAACCTCACCTGAACCTCATCTCGCTACCTTTCCTCTGGACATCTGTTCATTGTGTACAATTTGTCTGTTTCTGCCAGCTTCTCTTAATGTCAGAGACACCGTGTCATCTTTCGCAGTGGTAAAAGGAGACAAGCCGGGCAGCCAAAACCGAAGGCGGCATCACATTTTCACCTGCAGAGATGATGATGAGCTGGTCATGACCGGGATTATTCATCATTACACACTCTGTCTGACATGGCGATGACACAGTGAGACACTGCTTGAACTCATATAAAAGGTCCTACTTAATGCAGTTACATCACAGTCTGGACAGGTTTAGTTTGCTTGCAACAAACATGAGGACTATTCATTTTTCAGAAAATTGCCTTACTGGTCTATCACCGATGGACAAGCACACCTGTGGGCAGTTTTGGCAATTGCACAATAATGCTTGAGCCATTATTATGTAAATTTGAAATATATCGTAAGCCTGTGGAATTTCATGTGTTAGCCCTGCAATCCTAACCCTTAATTGCTTTAACTTCACGACCAGCCCCCCTGAAGACAGTATAAGGACAGTATAAGTATAATTAAATTTACTTCTCCCCTAATGCCCAGTTGTTTGCCCTCTTTTTTTTTTTTTTTAAATACTGTTAACCCTTTTTTATTATTTAAAAAAATAAAAAAGGTTTTTGTGGAAATAGGAAATGCTACTTTTTGTCTCAATTAGCTGTGTGTCTGTCAGCTGGCAGGCTGAGCACCAGCAGGGAACCTAGAGACAAAACAAACAGAGAGTGTGCAGATAGCTGTAGTGAAGAATATGTTTCCATGCTGTTAACGTGCCAAAGCTTAGCTCACAAGCTAATGTTAGCAGTGTGCTTTTCCCTAGTATATGTGTGTTGCACTGATGTGTTCATGTTGGTAAACTGTAGCAGGATGGCTATAAGGTTGTTGTGCAAAGGGATTTAATGGGCTTTATGGAAACAAGTTATCCATATCAGTATGTGTATGTGCAGGTGTGTGTTAGCAGGCAAAAACTGAATTATTGATATAAAATTACATAGTTGGACATTAAAGATACTCAGTGTGCAAATTTGATAATTACTTTAATCCAAAGATAAGTCCAACACATGTGTGTGGAACCTCAGTTGCTTGCATCCACACTAAATGTTATAGCATGTGACAGGCATCTGTGCAGCATCACAAGTTAGAACACAAGTTAACACAGCACGGCTCAGCACGGCACGGCTCTGGAAGGCAGCCTAACACCCTGCAGTCATGCAAAAGCTGTTGCCATTTAGGCCGAGTGAGAAATGTGTTTTTTAAATGATTGCCATTCCATTATTCATTTAACCAGCATTCTGCACTTATTACACTTGTTGAATAATGTAAGCTAATAAATAATTTACTGTATGAGATAAAAATGGCTCCAGTTTTAACTGTGGGTTCACAATTAGCTGAGAGCGCGAGTAGCAGACAATGCAAGAGTGGAGAGAAAACGAGAGAGAGAGACCTTTGTTAGAAAATGAGGTGGTAAAATATGGATTTAACCACGCAGAATAATAAAGTTGTGATTTACGTTGGTTTTTAACGACAGCGACGGTGACAAAGTGAAAAACAGATTGATGCTGAGAGAGAGAAAGAGATAGAGCCTGGGAGGAAATCTGGATTAAGAGTCAGTCTATGTTTAACAGCTACTCCAAGATCACTCTGTGCATATGCGTTTGTGGCTGAAGTGCAAAGTCACAGACATTTGACCGTTTCATCTCTGTATAGAAGCCACAGACTGTGCTTCTCGTGAGTTAGCATACAGTGTTTTTATAAAATACAAAAATATCACTATATATATTGTTCGTTATTGTGCAAACAGCTTATTCCTACCTATGTTTTTCATGAATTGTTTGGTGGAAACCTCTTATAAGCATACTAATTATGAAGGTTCAAAGTAAGTAACAGCAACAAAGCCTGCATAAGCAGTAGGTTCACTTGATTGGTATGGTATTGATCACTTGAAGTATGTAGCATGAGTGAACTTATTTGTTTGTACCAAACCATGATAATTTGTTAAACCTATGGTTGGTCTGAAAGTTCATAAGCCTGTTTGCCAACTTTTAACATTACCGTGACAACACATCAGAGGAAGCAGCCCGGTAGCTTGTCACCCAAGCCAGGCAGCAGAGCCATCGCAAATGTTGAAATGCAAGTGATGGGGGACGCAGGAAATACAGTTTTGAAGTTTCAGAGCAACAAATTAGACAGCAGTTGAAAGTGATGCAGCCACAGTGAAATACGACCAGCAGTGATTCCTCCCAGTGCACACAAGCAGGCAGACAGACCCCAACACACACACGCACACACTTAATTGAATTATTCGAGATACTCAAACACTCATAACATTGCACAACAGCACCGCATCCCAGCTATATTTTTAATCTGGTCATGGCCAAAGCGGATCAATACTGAATGCAGAGAGGACACGTCATATTTCTCTGTTCATCCAGAATGACTCACGCAGCATAAACCCGCAGTCTTTTTAAACATCCTGTTTGTGATGCATGGCTTAAATCCAACAGTTAATGGCCAGTGAGCTACAGCGGAGAATGTTTTACAGCCATCATTTCCGTTTAGCGGAAACACTTTCCACTTCCAATAGGAGCACTTTGTCCTCAGGAGACATGCTGCGTCCTTAGTGTGATCTCCTCAGATGACATACTATCCTTTCCTCGAGTCAGGACAGCTCTTCTGAGATAGGTGTAATGTACAAGAATCAAGGTTCAAAGCAGAGGAAGGGAATTTTAAACTTTCAAACAATTCCTGTCTGCAGCATCTGTAACACTGGAGTTTGGGATTATATTTATTACAGTTAAACTATTCTAACTTCGGACTGAAAATGCGGATTCATCTGCCAACTTGTAGATGTAGCAAGCAAATTCAAAACTGGATGACTCATGTGTATCATCACGATATCCTCGAGAAAAATGGAAAACAGGGCCTTTACAATGCACTAATGTTGTGTTGAAGGGACGTTTAATCTGTGAATTTCCCACCAAGCTTTCCAATTTCAGGAAAGGATAATGAAATTCACTGAACTCATCGCTCCTGCAGATCCACGTGTATAAGGTCAAGATCTTGCAATTCGTCCTTTCTCAGTGCTTTGAAAATGTATTTAAAATCTTGCGCTACGGTTTCCATTACTGCCTCTGTTTCTCCTGACAGGAGGGAGATTGCATCTTTTAAAGTAAGTGGGAGGAATAAGAAAGATAAGAAAGAAGTTCAAATAAATGGAGGTTGTTTATTTGTTGTTTGTTGTTTTTATTGAAATGTCTGAAACTGTATTTAAAAAAATATATAATATACCTATGATCATTTTCTAACTTTAACCCCCATGGTTATTGTTGTAACCATGGCAACGAAGGTCTCCTCATAACTGTTCCTTAGTACTTATTTTGACTCTGACCATGATCTTCCATTTAACTTTCATTTAACACCGAACTTGTCTTTGTATCAAGCCAAACCTTATCCGCAGGGTTGTTATGAGGAGCATCAGATAGAGAAACTGGAATTATGTATTTTGTAATTTCATTTGGAGGTCATACTGAATGAATGCAATGCCATGGAATTTGCAACCTTGCAAATGGTGATCCGTTAAATGCCACCATCACATCAGATTTTCACTTTGCCCAGTTGTTTAATTTAAAACGTCACCGCTGCCGCAGCTTTACTTTGCTTTACTGCCAATAAGCAAATGTTGGCACGCGATCATCCAAAAGGAAGATGACTACGAGAGTTAACATAGTAGCCATCATGAATGCCGAACATCAGCAAGTTAATTGTCAGTGTGAGCATGTTAGCATGCTGCTGTTAGCAATCAGCTCAGTACAGCCTCACAGAGCTGCTTCAAACTCTTGTTACCTTTAAAGACAGGATGAAAACTACAAATGATCTCCATTATTGCTACAAATTTCTTTCTTGCTTCTTCTGCTAATATAACTGCTGCAGGAACCGAGAGAACACTTATCAAACCTGTTTCTATCTGCATCGGCTTTATCCAAACTGTCAGCATCTGTAATGCAGGATAAGAATAAGCTAATGCCTTGTCTGACAAACTAATCTTTCCTCTCTGCAGCAGGAGGGTGATCCTCAGTAGCCTGTAATGTCAGCAGGGATATCGCATGCACACATGCGTGCGCGCATGCCTCCAGCATGGGCTTTGGGGCTAACTTTACAGGAAAGCTCTACTTCTGATGTCACGTTACATAAACTCCCGCACCCTCCCTCCATATTCTCTCCTCTGCAGCTTGACTGCTTTTAACCCTTAAGCAATTCCACAACACTCAGCTCTGATAGTTCGCTCAGCCTCCTGCACAAACCTTCCAAGGGGCTGCAAATCTGCCATGTTAAACACATCTCTCTGTCTTGTCTAAAATAAGGATGGAAATATGAGCACAGTTTTCTTTTGATGACACTGATTGTGCTAATTAAGACGATGATATAATGTCAGCCATAAAATTATTTGCCTCCTGCTTTTAAATGCTCCTTCCTGAACAGGCAACATGAAGTGGGAGGTCTTAAAAGCCTTTTCTTGGCAGGACTGACAGGGTTTGCTTGATGAAGTGTAACGCCTTGACCTAACTGCACACTGGTGTGTCAGGGTCATTGGTGAGTTCCGCGACTTTAATTATCCATTGTGAAAGCCTATCAATGAAATGTAGAGGGTTGTGGGATAATTCCCCAGATAATGCTCCCTCTGTGTGAGGAGGGCTTGAGGGAAAAGAAAGGGGATGGAGCCGGATCAGTGCCGGAGAAATGAAAAAGAAAAGAAAATGAACAGCAAAGATAACAAAGACAGGGACAGATGAAGAGGAACATTTTCATTTTGTGACTCTGGCAACAGTACGATAATCTCTCCTTAACAGTGTTGGCCTGTAACCCTAGATGGTTTGTTTCAAAGAACAATGTGATAAATGTTTTTTAGAAACTGAGTAAAAAAGGGCATGGATGGTTGGATCAAACATCTGTCTATCACAGGCTAACTTTGGCCAATTAGAGCAACAAACCACATGACATAGGAGGAAAGTGCTTGCAGAAAGCAACCCGAGGTACGAGCTGAAGCACCTTTTCCTGTTGCTGTGAATCATCTGCATGAACCTCTTTAAGAGTCTCCATATTGTTTTTAAATGAAGACTCGCTTCTCGCAGTTATCACTCTCAAACCCTAGCTTCCAGTCATTCCTCACAGGATGCAATCACTGTTGCTTGGCCACGAGCACATAACTGTAAGTTGGCAAGATGGACGGCCAGGACTGCATGATCTCAGCTGAAGCCAACTGCCTCTCAAAGAAAATTGGCCTCATGAGCACCGGAGGAACTGCCACATTCTCACCCAATGATCAAACTGCGCTAATCAGGGCCAGAGAAGACTTAAATAAGGCCTTTCTGAAGCCACTAGTGTAATCCAGTGATTGAATCCCTTAATATCTCAACATTATGGTCAGTTGGGGGCAGAATAACAATCTAAAATCACAGCACTGACTTATTAAGACTGTATAGTTCCCTATTTATCCATCCAGTAGACAAAGAGCAACATTAGCATTTATCAGGAATAGCTTTGTTTTGGTCTCCACCATCTCCCGAGGAAAGGCTCTGGCTATGGGTGATCACTGTTGCTATAATTAATCAAGTTTACATTACAGAGATATCTGATCAACAGTTAAAATATGAATTAATGTATCTATAAAGAGTTTTGATACAGCAATTATGAAGGTTCATATTTGACGATATGAAAATATTGTTTTGTTGGTCCGTTGTGCGTGTGTTGCTGTATAACTGCCTATTTTATTTTCTTTATTTTATTTACCTATTCATACATCTATATATTTATTTCTATTCAATGGAAGTACTGTAGTTTTTATGTCTGCTCCTATCAGCAACCTTGTTTTATTTACACATTTATTCATATCCAATATTCTTCGCCAATAAAACAGGTGGGAGGTCAGAGCCTTGCTTTGAGGCACCTGTGGATTAGAAAACGTTTTCTAAATATGTTTGACCCTCTCATAGTAAACAGTGTAATGAGTAAGCCCTAGCCTGCAGTGGAAACCAGACTGAGGAGAGTTAGCAGGCTGATAAAAGTAGAATTGTGCAGAGGGCTGAGGGCACTGCAGCAAAACATTAAAGTTACTTTGAACTGATGCAACTTTAATTCTCTTTGACATGGAGAGATGTAGCTGTGAGCCACACCATGTACGTTACAATCAACATCAGTGAACCACAACCACCACAAAATAATCCTGTTATCCCCTCTCTGTCCGTCCGTCTGTCTGTCAGCCTGGCTGGAAGCACTGGCTTTCCACACTCAAGGTCAGGGACAGTGAAAGGTCACCGGACCACCAGCAACATTTTCAGACAATGGAGCCCAGTGCTGTGCCTTCACCAACAAGGAGCACTGGAAAGAATCGAATATGGAATATGGTAAAATGCATAAACATGATTTTGGCAGAACTGACTGTTTGTGTAGCCAAATCTGGAAATGTGCCGAGTTCACAACACTTTTTTTTTCCCCCTCCTTCTGGGTTTCAGTCTGTTTTCTTGCCGGAAATGTCACCCTCTCTGCAAGAATGATCGAAAGCATTCATTTATGACGAAAACCTGGTTTGGTCCTTTTCAGGAAACGATCTGCTTCACGTTCACCAAGATCTTCACTAAGGCGTGAAACCCCCCAACTGTCTTAGATATTTGCCCTTGGTGCAAGTGCTAGTCCATTTATGAATGATGATAACACAAACAACACATGTGCACTAAGAAGAAAAGGAAGGGCAAATTGAACGTGCCTGTAATACCACCACATGCCTCTCAAGTACTATAAAAGCGAGCTTCATGTTGCATAATATGTTTCCTCTTCTCAACGAATCAAAGCCAACAACCTTCACAGGTTAATCGTAGA